>SJYO01048061.1:18254184-18720973 GCA_006410555.1 Capra ibex | reverse complement strand
ACTACCTTAAGGTCAACTCGATAAAGTTTAGGACTTTCTACTACGACACTTTCACGACGTGAGTTATACGGCTGTTTAAACCTTTTGAGTCGTCACCGGTGTCCTGACCTTTTCCAGTCAAAAGTAAGGTTAGAGCTTCTTTCCGTTACGGTTTTTTACAAGTTTGATGACGTGTTAACGTGAGTAGAGTGTACGATCATTTCATTACGAGTTTTAAGAGATTCGGTCCGAAGTCGTTATACACTTGACACTTGAAGGACTACAAGGTCGACCAGAATCTTTTCCGTCTCCTTGGTCTCTAGTTTAACGGTTGTAGGCGACCTAGTAGCTTTTACGTTCTCTCAAGGTCTTTGTAGATAAAGACGACATAACTGACACGGTTTCGGAAACTGACACACCTAGTGTTATTTGACACCTTTTAAGACTTTCTCTACCCTTATGGTCTGGTGGACTGGACAGAGAACTCTTTGGATATACGGCCAGTCCTTCGTTGTCAATCTTGACCTGTACCTTGTTGTCTGACCAAGGTTTATCCTTTTCCTAATGTAGTTCCGACAGATAACAGTGGGACGAATAAATTGAATATACGTCTCATGTAGTACTCTTTGAGACCCGACCTTCTTTGTGTTCGACCTTAGTTCTAAAGACCCTCTTTATAGTTATTGGAGTCTATACGTCTACTGTGATGGGAATACCGTCTAGGTAGTGTTGAAGAAAGTGTCGGTTGAAGTTTGTTATTTTATACTATGGTGACTCGAAGTATTTTTAAAGATAACCAAGAACTTTCAGTAGTAATCAGTCTAGAACATGGAAGAGAAAATACATATAATTAAAGAGTGTCTCGTCCTTAACATGAATGTCTTCTAAAACGACTAATGGGAGACCAATAGTCGGACCTCTACTAGTCTTCTCCCCGTAGACTAGAACTCCTACTGTTTCCAAAAGAATACTCTGTAGAAGGAATCGACTCCATTTTTATAAACATAGACGTCAGACAAATATTTGACTCTAATAAAAAATTAATAAAATCTGAGGTTCTGGAGTTATAATTAGACACAGATACGTGTTGACCAGTTTTGGTGAATTGTGTAATATCTAAAACTATTTATAAACTACTTATTTATATTATTGTTTCTAAAATAATTTTGTGATTGAATTTATACTATTAACCCGAAAAGAAATTTGTAAAATACGTAGGTATCATGATGATACACTCTTTTATATCTTAAAAATCAAAATACTCTAATAATTTTACGTTAAATAAAGATTAAAAGTTGTTTTAGAATTTTATGTTAAATACGTAGATTTCTTTATGTATTTTTCCCATTACAGTAAAGTAGATATAGTAATTTAAGAATCTGAAAGAAGGTAAAATCCTGTTTTTAGTGTTTCATTCGTTGTAAATTTTTTAATTAGTCGAGAGTAGTACACAAGAGGGTAATTACTAAAACTTATGTTTTAATCTTCGTAGGATTAAGAGTTTTCCTAAATAATGGGTCAATAATCACACTAAATGAAAGAATTTACTATACTTATTAGGTTTGATGGGAAAACGAATTACAAACCTTTAAAAATGTCGTACGGTTGACTCATTGACTTGAAATTCCTCTTCCATCCCTTTTTCTTAGTTGTACTCAGAAGTTGTAGTCCGAACGACGACGACGCTTCAACAAAGTCAATACAGACTGAGACACGATGGGGTATCTACCGTCAGGTGGTCCGAGGGGGTAGGGACCCTAAGAGGTCCGTTCTTGTGACCTCACCCAAAGGTGAAGGAAGAGGTTACGTACTTTCACTTTTCACTTTCCCTTCAGAGAGTCAGCACAGGTTGAAAATCGCTGGGACACTTGACGTCGGTTGGTCCGAGGGGGTAGGTACCCTAAAAGGTCCGTTCTCATGATCTCATCCCATGGTAACGGAAGACTAGTTGTAGTCCGAATGTCGTTGTGTCTACTGAAATTTATTTATATAAATCCTAACTACAAGACCTGTTACTAAGGAAGGTATGTATTCTTTTTATAATGAAGTTCGATGTTGGATCGAACTTCTGGTAAGGAGACAAAGAAAGAAAGAACATAAAAGAGACACATAACACCTTAGATTGATCAAAATAAAAAGGAGGACTCTATGAGTGAATAGGTGTGTATGTGTGTGGTTGTGAGTGTGTGTACTTCCGAAAATTTTTTAAACGATCAGTAAAAGAAAGTTTTATCTTATCTGGTATTTAATAATTTCCGTCATAGTCCGATACGGAAGTTATAGTAAACATATCTGTACCCTCCTGAATATATGGATTACGTTGGTGAACTTGAAACTGGAAATTCTCCATAAAAACACTTCCGGTCTTATGGTCGTGAAAATAGGACCAGGACGATGAAAGGAAGACAGTATATATACTTAACGATGTACTGAAAAGTCTAGGAAATAGATCACTGATATTTTATCCGTAATATTATTTGAAATAGAGTTTTTTTTTTTTATTTGAAATAGAGTCCATTACAAACACTTATAATTTATTAAATTATGAAGTTTTCGTCAATGTTGTCATAGTTATTATCTTAGTCTCGAGTTATTCGTAATTTAAGAAAAATTCGAGAGACAGTAGAAGTCTTATTTAAAAATGGACCTTAATATTGTTCAAGAGGATAAAAGACAGTAAAACTTAGAAAGAATGAAGGTTGGGTTTAATTATGATTGTAGAGAATTCAGAACTCAAAAGTACCAAGATAAGAAGGTATAGGTCAAGAAAAACATTTTCTACTCTAAAAACCTAACACGTGAGGTAGAAGTTTAATCAGTATGAAGAGGTGTGTCAAAAGACTATATATTGTTACCGTTGATCCGTGAGAGATGTTAGAGAGAAACATGTAGTTTATCATAGGTTCCATTCTTTATCCGGGAAATCGACTTAAAGTAATATTTAGTGTTATAAAAAGAAATTGTTATTAAATCTTTCTATAAAAAAGTATTTATATCTTTTTTTAACAATGACTTTAAATCTAGTATCAATAGTCTAACACAAGTCCTGGTCGTTCATGGGGTCTAGTGTAGACAGTAATTTAAACGTTTTCTTGTTATTTTAACAAGTTTTAATTTATTCATTTAATTTATACGTAACTTAAACCACAAAGTCTCCTCATTTATAAGTTAATTTAGTTATTATTAATATAAAAATTTTTTGGACAATATATCGTAATTACATTTACGTCTCTCGAACTACTGTTTTTGTTGAGATTTGTTTATTTAGTCTGACTTCTTACTAACGATGTTTTTGTACACCAGTGAGGACTATAGATGGTTGAGTGAACTTTACAGTAAGTGGAGTTATAGAAGTCTTTGAATCGTGTTTATAGAAACGAGAAATTAAATGTCTTTTTTTCGAATTCCGTCGGTAAATAATACTTTATGTAAAGGATCATAAAATTTACTAAGTATCGTATGGAGAAAAAACTTTTCGTTTTTATCACTCAATTCGGGTCGTCAAGGTCGTGTATTTAGTAGTACTATCGTTATTTTTTCCCCCACACCTTTACAACTGACAGAAGACGTCTTGTATGGCCACCTCGAGTCGAACCACACGTCTCTCACTTACCTAATTAGTGTAGTAAAAATATAATGAAATTTACTACGTAAGATAATTTTTTTACAATAATAACGGGTCCGGTAAAGGGAAGTATTTTAGGACAAGAAGAGTACCACGATGGTATTTTAGAACTAATTTACTTTAAAGTCTCCGTACTAATAAACTAAGTTTCTCCAAATTCCTTTTCGTAGGGACAATTTTTAGAAAATCTTTATATATTAATCACAGTAAATTTTTTATATTACACTTATCGTATAGAGTATCAAGAAACGACTGATAGTCAAAAAACCGGGATTCAGTGGGAATCCTTTTGATTAAGAGTAACTTATCGTCTCATAAACCACCTTCACTTCCTCTGATGTGGTCTAAATAAGTTTAGGAGGTCTTGGGTTCATTACACAAAATAAGTATAAATAGAGGACTTTTTAACCGAGTCTTTTATTTTTATTTAAATGAACTTCCAAAATTATTCAAATTAAAAGAATGGTTTTCTGATGGTACATCCGTATGTGTCTGAAATGAATGTATACCTGTGTGTCAAAAACCAAGAAGTGAATGTTGACATTTTATATCAGCTGTGATAGTTACGATGAATAAAAGTAAAGTTTAAATAGTAGTAGTAAGGAAAAAGTCAATAGAAGTATCCGGAGGTAAAGGTTATTTTCACGAAGTTTTTAAAAATATTTGTAGGTACAAGAGAGTGCCTCTTCCGTTACCGTGGGGTGAGGTCATGAGAACGGACCTGTTAGGGTACCTGCCTCCTCGGACCATCCGACGCCGGGTACCCCAGCGATTCTCAGTCTTTGCTGACTTACTGAAGTGAAAGTGAAAAGTGAAAGTACGTAACCTCTTCCTTTACCGTTGGGTGAGGTCACAAGAACGGACCTCTTAGGGTCCGTGCCCCCTCGGACCACCCGACGGCAGATACCCCAGCGTGTCTCAGGCTGTGTTGACTTCGCTGAATCGTCGTCGTCGCCGTCGCCGTACAAGAGAGTATTTTTGTCTAATAGATTTGTCTTGTGTGACGTAAGAATTCCTGAGAAGAAAGGGACAAAATTCTCGTCTGTATTTACGAACAGAAGGAGAGGGAACAATTACAGTATGTAAATACTTTCTTGAAGTTTTAATATTTAAATGGATGAATATACAGAAAAAGGAGTTGGAGTACTTTTAATGGTGGTTTCATATAGACAACGGAGAAAGGATTATTTTGTAGATGGTCAGGACAAAGAAGGATTAGTCAAGAGGTACTACGATGATCTCACTAATAAGGTTTTCCTTTCAGGCAAGTTCAGGAAGGAGTTGAATTTCAGGAAGACATTGGAAAGATAAGTAAACAGGAAGGGTCTGGGTACGTTTTGAATGATTAGTGCAAATACTCTCCGTCACATCACAATACGTCACAAAAAATTTCGACAAGAAATACTAGATTATAATCATCCAGTACTTTAGTTAAATGACCCAGTATACTGGACGTCAAAATTACTTTATGTTAAATTATCTGATCCTACCTAATCTTATCTTGTTGTTGTTGTTTTTTTTGACTTGTGTGTTAATGATTTGAGTCTCATCTACACTCCAGACTTGATGTTTCCTAGGTGTATATATGTTCCTCTTCCCATGAGATATAATAGACCTCTAGTACCTTAAAATCGACTTCTGTCACTAGTCTACCCCGATAGAAGACAGAGTCCCGTCATACTTACACAAGATACACACACTCTTTATCACTTTAAATATAAACCACTACGAAGTCAAAAGGTAACGACATTTCGTTTAATAGAGTTTAAAATACCGAATTTTTCGTTCTTACATAATGAATGGTAAGACTCCGAACTTATCTATCAAGAGAAGAGACATTACAGTCAACCTCAATGGTTGAGTTAACATGAGTTGGTCAACAACTAACATCGGATCTAAGACGTATAAGGGATGAAGGAACACAAAGTCAGAGGTACCTAAGAGTCACACCGGAGAGAGAGGTCTTCTTATTTGACTTGTAGGAGAATCGGAGAATTTCTGACAAGTCGTTTCGTCAGAAAATGAAGTGACGTGTAAGATAATCGGTTTCGTTTAGGGTTCCGGTCTCGTTTTAGTCTCCCTTTTATTAGGTAAAGAAATACCTGTTCACCTTTTTTGAATGTCGTGACAAATTGTATGTATAGTTGTATCGAGTAAGACGGTCTCTGTTATATATTCGGAGGTTTTAGGTAAAATAAAAATACGACCCGTGTATTTTATCGGTAAATACTCCCTACCATTGATGAAGACCTGAACCTTATAGTCTCCTTTATAAGTAAGAGACGTTCGATTTAAAATTCTTGTACACATAAAGGGTACCAGAAACTAGGACCTAACCAATCTTCCTAAGTCACTTCCTGTACCTCCAGAATGTTCTACAAGTCGAAGTTCCAGGGATTGACTGATGAACTCCGTCTTATTACTTTCATTTTTTATTTGGTAACGACACATATCTTAAATCAACAACAATGTCGTAGTTTATAATGAATATTACTATATGTATATATGTATAAGAAATCACTTTGAAAACAAAGTTTTAAAATACACACACCTATACACGTCACCAGAACGACACACTATATTTTAGATAAAGAAAAACACCTAGTGTCATTTTTTTTTCAATCTTCCGTAATCTTATGATCACTTCTCGTATCTTGAACATTGGTCTTTTGGACTCAAGATAATAAACAAAACAATGATTATCACACCGGAACTCAATCACTGAATGGATGAGATTTGAAATGAATTGGAGTACATAATCACCCCTATTTTATCACGGATGAAGAATTTAAATACACTCTTAGTTTAGTGATTTATACACACATAGTCAACTTCAAGATTTTTCTTTTGTCATTGATTGAGTTCATCTTGTTGTCGTTTTAAATTCTACTCCGTGAACTTATGAGTAACCTTCCTGACTGTGACTTCGACTTCGAGGTTATGAAACCGGTGGACTACACTTCTCGGACCTTTTCGGGTGACATTTTCTGGGACTACGACCTTTTCTAACTTCCGTCCTCTTCTTCACCCATTGTCTCCTACTCCACCAACCTACCGTAGTGACTCAGTTACCTGTACTTAAAATCGTCCGAGACCCTCTACCACTACCTGTCCCTTCGGACTGTACGACGTCAGGTACCCCAGCACTTCTCAGTCCGTACTAACATCAGTCTTGTTGACTAATGTTTTCCCAAAACTTTCGAGTCCCTATTTGTTCTACTATTTTATTGGGTCTCTAATTATATGTCTTCTATTATACGGAGGATACTCACTTCCCTTTTCCTACCCATACCAAAGAGTCCTCGGCTTTGGTGGGAAGATCTCAACTCTTGTGTCTCCTCCTCGTAGGTCCATCCTTGAACCATAGTACTGTGACGGGAACGGGAGTCACTACGACGACATAGGGCTCTCTTTTTCCTCCTCTTTCCGTGACTGAAACGGACGAAAGGACGAGAGAATAGAGGGAGGTGTCGGAGGGAACAGACTTAAATGATCTTTGGTTAACAGTCCTCTCAGACCCTTTACATTGAAAAGTCCCCGTAGGGGGAACGTCATACCTCGTTTCTGTCTTTCCTGTCCCTTTCGACTCTTGGTGGTTTTACCAGTGGTGTTGTACAATCTTTTATTCGTCCGATCTTTTATTCGTTCATTACTTATTTATGACCGATAATATAACAATGACGGAAAATAAAATTCGTCATCGAGACTAAGAAAAATTCTTCGAAATTCTTCAGTAGGTGGACAATCCTTGAGTGTGTCACGACTTCCTTTACTAGAGAGTGTAATGTGTCGTTTATATAAAGATCCCCTATGACACAAAAACAGTGTCCAGTTTTCCGTCTCTTTGGTCTCTAGTTTAACGGTTGTAGGCAACCTAGTAACTTTTTCGTTCTCTCTAAGTCTTTTTGTAGATGAAGACCAAATAAATGCTGTAGTTTCGGAAACTGACACATCTAGTGTTATTTGACACCTTTTAAGTTCTCTACCTTTATAGTCTGGTGGAATGGACGGAGGACTCTTTAGACATACGTCTAGTTCTTCGTTGTCAATGTTGGTCTGTACCTTGTTACCTGACTAAGGTTTAACCCTTTACTCATGTAGTTCCGACATAAAGTAGTGGGATGAATAAATTGAGTGAACGTCTTACGTAGTATGTTTTACGACCCGATCTATTTCGTGTTTGATCTTAGTTCTAAAGACCCTCTTTGTAGTTATTGGAGTCTATATGTCTCCTATGGTGGGAGCACCGTCTTTCTCTTCTCCTTGATTTCTTAGAGAACTACTTTCACTTTCTTCTCTCACTTTTTCGACCCAATTTTGAGTTGTAAGTCTCTTTATTCCAGTACTGTAGAAAGGGGTAGTGAAATACCGTTATCTACCCTTTGTTACCTTTGTCACTGTCTGTTTAAAATAAAAGAACCCGAGGTTTCATTGACGTCTACCACTGACGTCGCTACTTTAATTTTCTGTGAACGTGGAACCTTCTTTTTGATACTAGTTGAATCGTATAATTTTTCGTCTCTGTAATGAAACGGTTGTTTCGAGACAGATCAGTTTCAATACCAAAAAGGTCATCGGTACATACCCACACTCTCAACCTGGTATTTTTTTCGACTCTAAGAAAATGTGACTACATAACCTCTTCTGAGAACTCTCCTCAAAGTTGGTCAGTCAGGATTTCCTTTAGTCAGGACTTATAAGTGACCTTCCTGACTACGACTACGACTTCAAGGTTAGGAAACCGGTGAACTACGTTTCTTGACTGAGTAATCTTTTCTGGGACTACGACCCTTTCTAATTTCTGTCCTCCTATTCCCCTACTGTCTCCTACTTTACCAACCTACCGTAGTGGTTGAACTACCTGTACTTAAACTCGTTTGAGACCTTCGACCACTACCTGTCCCTTCGGACCGTACAACGTCAGGTTTCTCAACCTACGTTGACTCGTTGACTTGACTGACTGACTATGGAGGTCCGAAGGGTCCACCACGATCACCATTTGTTGGGTGGACGGTTCCATCCTCTTCGTCCAAGTTAGGAACCCAGTTCTTCTAGGGAACGTCCTTCCGTACCGTTGGGTGAGGTCATAAGAACGGACCTCTTAGGGTACCTGTCTCCTCGGACCGTCCGATGTCAAGTATCCCAGTGTGTATCAGCCTGTAATGACTTCGGTGAATCGTGTATCGTGTGTCGGGGTCCGTATAATGAGTCGTTTGTACCAGGAACTTCCTGGTACTAAACGAAATTTAGTTATTTACCAGATAAAAGAATTTACAAACAGAGTGACTGGGATAAGTCCTGTAATGGTGGAGTAAAGTCCAGTCGATTTACAAGAACATGTTAAGAGAGGAGGTAAGATGTTCGACAGTATAAACGAAAATAATTTTCTTGTATATATTTCTACAGCTGGATTAAAATATACTGTTCGATATTTTTCCTTTTATATTTATACGTCAGAAAAATGAATATACTTTGAGAATATACTGAGGTAATAGACTAAAGTTAGGTCAAAGTAGATAAGGGAGACATGTCTGTATGGATCAGATAAGTTTATATGAGTCGTGTCGTATGAGGAATTACACGGATGATCGAGGAGAGTCATATAAGAAAGTCAGAAGACGTTCGATTGATCACCGTTGATGAGAAGAGAGTCCTAAGTTAGAGAAAGTAATTCAGGAAAAGTTAAGAGTCCTTTTCGATAGTGTAAGAAGTCAAAATAAATGAATGTAATCTCGAGATGTAACTAGTACATAGAAAGTGATAGACACCAAGAGTTTGGATGGGAGTATAATCTTAGTAGACGTCTGAAATTTTTCGAACTACGAATCCGGTATAAGTACTGTTGACCCGTAGATGTCACCTTGTGTCCATAGTCATCAAATTTCCGTAAGATCTTTCAGTTGTAGTCCATACTGCTCATGATATAATCTGACATCCCGAAGGGACCACCGAGTCTCCAACTTCGCAGACGGATGTTACGCCCTCTGGGTCGAAGTTAGGGACCTAGCCCTTCTAGGGGACCTCTTCCTTTACCATTGGGTGAAGTTATAAGAACGGACCTCTTAGGGTACCTAACTCCTCGGACGATCAGATGTCAGGTACCCCAGCGTTTCTCAACCTGTGCTGACTCGCTGAAGTGAAGTATAATCTGACTTAAGAAAATCCCTTCACTTCACTTCACTTCACTTGAGCGAGTCAGTACAGACTGAGAAACGTTAGGGTACCTGACATCGGATCGTCCGAGGAGGTAGGTACTTCCCTGGTAAATTTTTTTGTACAATAAACTTATCTAAATTTATACAAAGATTTTGTATTGACTGGAAACTTTTATAACGGATTATTTTGTCTCTTACGTATGTAGATGGTTTCATATTTTAAAGAGTAGATGAATTTCTTGACTTAATGTTTTCCTTCCCGTATGGTTGTAGTGAGTGAACTTTCTCGTAAAAAGTTAGAAGAAAATCTCCATCTATATACACTTATGTAACTTCTTTACTATTAGTTTCTCAGACTGATGGTTGACTAATGTAAGTGACTAATTCGAATCTTTTTCAGAGTTAGTAAGAGGTTCTTATATTTAGATCTTCAACAATGTGCAAATAATCCCCGACGTCCAGATGATACATATGAGTATATAATTCTTCAAGTAAATTTACTGAATGTTTATTAAACGACAGATCTTTAGTGACTCAATTGTACTCGACAACACTGTACAATACAGGTGTATAAAACCTAAACAATACTAAATTTAGTTTGAACCAACTCAAGTTCATAAGGTCTTTTGACTCTTATTTCATTAGGAGTGTCTGTACACCACAACGAAAGAAGATTAGTCGATAAAGTTATTTGTGAATAAAACCTCTTTACAGAATTAATCTGGTTCATGTAGGCAAACGATAAAAAAATAGACTTTAAAATAGATGACTCGACAATTGGTAGATCGTCTTATTATTGATAAGTCACTTTTACCCCTTTCTTCTCTCTGCATAAATAATTTAACGAAACATACTGACAAACTTTATATATGAGTCTCTTCCCTTTCCCTCTTATAACCGTTTTTATCAGGGGTAGATTCTGAGGTTGTCAATTTAATCTTTCTAGTAACTTTTTCGTATAAATTTATTCACGAAATTTGATCTCTCTTTCTTACTACTACCGATTGAAACTCAAGTATGAATTCTGGTTATTATACGAGGTGTGAGTAAACTATATCTTTTTCCTCTTCTATGACACATAAGATCGGTACGGGTTTATCTAAGATAGTTATAGTAACTTTAAAGAGGGTAGTAAGGAAGAACCACTCGATTTCTTCTCCTCTATGTTTTTCCTTTTATATCTCATTTATCTTTACCACTTTAGTAATCTGCCATTCCCTCCTACTACTTCCGGTTGGTGTACTATTTTTTAATTTGATATATATAAGATTACTATTGAGTACAAAAATATCATTATTCTTTACGTCGTCTTAAGGAGTCTTCCGATGGACCTCTATACTCTTCAAATTAATTTTAACTTCTATGTAGTTTTCCACACCTAATAAAGATATTATTTGGAGATCTTATATTTACTTTCTTTAAAGTGGGATTTTCGTAGAACGATTCGGTTTGTATGTCTGTTTGGTTAGTCCGTTAAGTCAATAATTCCCCAAAAGAAACAGAAAAATTTCTGTATAGGTCATATTAAAATGATATTTCCTGGTATTAATTTAAAATTCCCTTATTGTTGTTTAAAGTTTAGGGCTAATATCATCCTAATCCTTTATCTTAGTATGTTTCCAAGTAATTTTATAATTGAGACATTGTGTCTCCTCACTTTCTTACTAATAAGGACTATACTACTCATAGATAAATGTGTTGGGAACCAACAACTAACACTATACGCTGGGTACATAAGTCCAACGATCCAAACACAGAAAGAGAAGTTGGCTAAAGAGAAAAAACTTAAGAATGCATTCTGGATAAAAGGACGTAGTAGAGGAAATGTCTTTAGTCTTTTATTCACAACTAACTTCCCGATCTATCGACGAAGACTGAAGATGGGGGTCGACAATCTGGTAAATAAATGAACCAAAGGGACGATAACATAAAATAAAAAGAAAAAGTTACCCTCTATAGTTACGAGAACAGGAAAGACTCATAGTACACCTTATACTAACAGAAAAAGAGAGATCTCGAGACATGTCAAGTACCATACTACCTGATTTCTAGAGTGACGGGAAGAGACGACAAGGACATTTTATCTCGAGGAGCATTAATATAAAATAGACAACTTCTGTCAAAGGTAAGGGTCTTCGAAATAGAACCATAGTCACAATCAGAAGTTTTTATTCGGGATACTAAGTCACTAGACACCGGGGTCAAATAAGATACAACATAGATTTCCTGTAAAGTATCCTCTGGAGACAACCACTCGGGTCCCGACAGTCAATAGTACTAAGTACCGAAAGATATTTCCCTTTCATGTTTATAGATATTCAAAATAGTCTTCTTTTATGATAAGTCTTCTTTTTATGATAGGATGACGTGAGAAAGAACCGAGTCTTACTTGAGAGTAAAAGAAACCCTTACAGGAAGGTCTCCAAACTTCATTTCTACAGTAATTAGGAAAAACGACCGTAGAGTAGAGGTCATAAATTGTATAAACCTGGTTCGACATCTAGGGATCAAGGACTAAAAGATACACATAGTAGAGATATTTTGTGGGGTCCGTTAATGTACCAAGGGTCACCATCTCCCCTTTCATACAGATTAACGTTAATTTCTTTTTTTTTTTTCCACGGTTCTCTACTCTACAAAGAAAGTGTAATTGGAACTAAACTAGTTATGTGCACACATAAAAACAACAAGTCAGCATTCAACACAGGTTGAGACACTGGAGCACCTTATGTGGTACGGTCCGAGGAGACAGGAGGTGATATAGGACCTCAAACGGGTTTAAGTACAAGTAACTCAGTCACTACGATATATTGGCAGAGAAGGAGATGGTAGGGGAAAATGAAAACAGAAATTAGAAAGGGTCGTAGTCCCAGAAAAAGGTTACTCCACCAAGACACGTAGTCCACCGGTTTCATAATCTCGAAGTCATAGTCAGGAAGGTTTCTTACAAGTTCCAAATAAGGGAAATTCTAACTGACCAAACTAGAGGAACGTCAGGTTCTCCGTGAATTCTTAGAAGAGGTCGTTGTGTTAAATTTTCGTAGTTAAGAAACCGTGAGTCGGATGAAATTTACAAGGTTGAGAGTGTGGACATGTCCTGATGACCTTTTTTGTATCGAAATTGATGTACCTGGAAACAACCGTTTCACTACAGAGACGAGAAATTATGTGACAAGTCCAAACAGTGTTGAAAGGAAGGTTTCTCGTTCGGATAAAATTAGACAGTCGTCAGAAATACAGGTTATTTTCCAACAGTCGATTAATATTTATAAATATAAAGTTTTAATACAGTGTAGTAAACTCCATGTTTTTTATATTACATCTGGGTCACAGACTGATATTCGTTGAATACAAGGTTATGGTTAAGATTATTTATGTTTTATATCTCTTACGCAGATAAGTAAGATTGAATGACTAACCTAACCCTTAAGGGACCATCGAGTCGACCATTTCTTAGACGGACGTCGTGTCCTCTGGACCCAAGGTAGGGACCCAGTCCTTCTTTGGGACCTCTTCCTTTACCGTTGGGTGAGGACATAAGAACGGACCTTTTAGGGTTCCTGTCTCCTCGGACCGCCCGATGTTAGGTACCCCAACGTTTCTTAACCTGAGTTAGTGATTTGGTGGTGGTGGTGTAACTGTCCCAATACCTTATTATACATCTCTTTCAAGTTCTGTGTATAGTTTATCTATATAAAAGTTTCTTCCTAATAAAATATGTTATTTAATTATTAAATAATTTTACTCGTTTCTCATAATTTAGAGTTTCATTCGTAAACAACGACAATTCAGTGATTCAAGATGTGTCGAGAAACTCTGGGGTAGTTGATATCGGACGGTCCGAGAAGACAGGTATTTTAAAGGTTTCGTTCTTATGACCTCATCCCAACGGTAAAGGAAGAGGTCCCTTAGAAAGACTAGGTTCCTAACTTGGGTACGTAACTATCCGTCTACGAAATGGTCACTCGGTCGTCCCTTCGGGGTTTAATTCGTGTTTCTATTAATTTAATTTATGAATTTAGAGATCTTATTTTACCATTGTATAATTATTACCAATAAAACTTATCTTTGAAATTTTAAAAATAACACAAAGAGAAGAAAAAAACACCGATGAGTACGTTTAAATATAATATATTGTTGTTTAGGACATGTACCGTATATATTATCAAGGGTTAGTCCGTCGTATAAATTTATTTATTTAATCAGGTAATAGGTCATTTCTATTACCACCAAATTTTAGTAACCCATATACTCAAGGTCCATGGTCAGAGAATATTTGAGTGCATTAAAGTAAACTGAGTACTCCTTCGACTCCTGTCGTTCCAATTAGTTGAAGGAGTTCCAGTGTATCCAGTATTCTTAGTCGACTGTGGTTTAAATTTATCCATTTAGAAGGTGTGGACTATACTTTGTTTAAATGGTCTCTTTCTACATCTGTGAAAGTTGATTCCTATTAGAAGAAAAAGTAAAAGAAGAATAATATGAATCACTAAGTAGGGTTAAATATATTTGAAAATGAATGAGACTTAGAAGAGATTTTCCTAAAGACTGAAAAAGTGTGTTAACAGGTAGGATCATAAAGATTACAAGATTGATGAAACCCGATTTTGATTAGAAAAGAATCACCTACGGTATAAATATTCGTACATCGGGTCAAGATAATTACAGTGATAAAAGACGGTTTTGTGTATGGAGATAATGGGGACAGGAAAGATAAATTTTTTTTTAAGAAAATTTCACCGATAAGGACGATATCACCGGATCTTGCAAAATATAGTGTTTCGTTTTAGTCACGGTTTACACTGGAGTCGTATCGTCCTATTAAAGTTTATAAAAAATTGGTATTTATACGATCTTGATTTTCTATTTAGATAAAGATTTATTTTTATTAAAATAATATTTAACCCAAAGACGAAGTACTAGAGTCATAAATAAGTTTTTTATTGAAAGTTGAGTATACATAGTTATTATCCTTTTCGGGACAGTAACAATTAAAAAAAGGTTTATTAATTTTGTATTTATAAATAAAACAGAAAGGTTTCTAGTTGTAGTTCGTACCTATTGTAAAATTGTATATCTGAAAGATGAAGATAACTTTATCCACGACGTTCATCTGTACAATGTTGTAAAAAATTACCGTGGAAAGGTTTTTAATTGTGTAAAACCGTGTCTGGTAGTTTTAGATTTTATCGTGTGAATTGACGGTTTCAGTAAGATACTTAGATAGTCATCTTGTACGACATTGTCGTAATTTGATAGGAATCTTTGTCTCAATTGTAAACGTCTGATCCTCGGTGTTTGTAGTTCTAAAGGAATGTGACCGAAACGGAATAACTTGTGAGAAAATGACTTACAACTCATTCGATGTCACTGATAAAACCTAAAACATTATAATTTAACAGTTTTCAACAAGAAAAACTTCGTTTGTTTTGGTATGTACACAATTTTAGAATAGGTAAACATGTAAAATGCAAAAATTTTATACTTTGTTCCAAACTTTATATTTGTTCTGCAACGTGAATCGAGAAAGAAATACATAAAAGGTTTATGTAGTGTTTATGGCACTACTTCATACGTCATGTAGTAATGTGACTAAGGATATAGAGAACCAGTTTCAACAGATAGATTTTTAAAAGAGGATTTATAATTTAATAGAAAAGGAATTTAACGGTTTTGAGAACCGTTAATTTTTGTCCGGAAAGACATCCTCTACGTATAGTTTACCACAAGATACTCTCAGTCAGTCAGTGAAGTCAAGTCAGCGAGTCAGCACAGGCTGAGAAACGTCGGGGTATTTAGCGTCGTGCGGTCCGGAGGGACAGGTAGTGGTAGAGGGCCTCAAGTGAGTTTGAGTGTAGGTAACTTAGTCACTACGGTAGGTCGGTAGAGTAGGAGCCAACAGGGGAAGAGGAGGACGGGGGTTAGGGAGGGTCGTTGTCTCAGAAAAGGTTACTCAGTTGAGAAGTGTACTCCACCGGTTGTATGACCTCAAAGTCGAAATCGTAGTAAGGAAGGTTTCATTAGGGTCCCGACTAGAGGAAATCTTACCTGACCAACCTAGAGGAACGTCAGGTTCCCTGAGAGTTCTCAGAAGAGGTTGTGGTGTCAAGTTTGTGTAGTTAAGAAACCACGAGTCGGAAGAAGTGTCAGGTTGACAGTGTAGGTATCTACTGGTGACCTTTTTGGTATCGGAACTGATCTACCTGGAATCAACCGTTTCATTACAGAGATGAGACTTATACGATAGATCCAACCAGTATTGAAAGGAAGGTTCCTCATTCGTAGAAAATTAAAGTACCGACGTCAGTGGTAGACGTCACTAAAACCTCGGGGGGTTTTATTTCAGACTGTGACAAAGGTGACAAAGGGGTAGATAAAGGGTACTTCACTACCCTGGCCTACGGTACTAGAAGCAAAAGACTTACAACGCGAAATTCGGTTGAAAAAGTGAGAGGAGAAAGTGAAAGTAGTTCTCCGAAAAATCAAGGAGAAGTGAAAGACGGTATTCCCACCACGGTAGACGTATACACTCCAATAACTATAAAGAGGACCGTTAGAACTAAGGTCGAACACAAAGAAGGTCAGGTCGTAAAGAGTATTACATGAGACGTATATTCACTTTATTCGTCCCACTGTTATATGTCGGAACTGTATGAGGAAAAGGATAAACTTTGGTCAGACAATAAGGTACATGTTAAGATTGACAACGAAGGACTGGACGTATGTCTAAAGAGTTCTCAGTGCAGTCCACCAGACCATAAGGGTAGAGAAAGTCTTAAAAGGTGTCAAATAACACTAGGTGTCAGTTTACGAAACCGCATCAGTTATTTCGTTTTTATCTTCAAAAAGACCTTGAGAGAACGAAAAAGGTACTAGATACTCGTATTATTCCGAATTTAATACTTACACTATCAACTCCTTACTAAGAAGGACCTCCTTATGAGATGTCGTCACATTTACGGAGTACTATCAGTACTGTTCACTCTTTACGTCTTTCGTTACTGTCCTTTAAAAGTTTTCTTAGACGGTATATATATTCTTATTAGTAACATATTACCCCACAATACCTCTTTGAAAACGATTCACTTACGTTTATGAAACTTGTATTGTTAAACTAACTAATATTTAATTGAAAGTTTACACTTTGATTTTTATTAATCTACTAATTTTAAATACTTCCAGTAAACTAATGGTGTTAATCACCTGTCAAAAAGGAGTGAATCCGGTGAAAAGTTAGTTTATGGTTACAGTAACGAAAGTTTACATTTTTTTTTATATGTCTTCGATGAAATATTTGTAAAAGGAATAGTTCAAAAGAGGAACACAATTCGCAAAAAAAAAAGGTTTAATTTTAGTCTCAATCAGAGTTAAATATATTTTTATACACTGAAATAAACACTAATAGAATATTTTGAGAGTATAATAATTCTCCCTTACGAAAAAACTCCTAGGACAAACTAACGAATTTGGACAGACGATTATAACCAAATATTTCACTATATTCATAGTACACATGTCATGATATAAATACGGACAATTTTTTGGGGTGATAAGACAAGAGAGACAGGTACGTAAACAAAAACGAACCAAACAAAACAAGTGAATAAAACAAACGAACGAAAAATATAAAGTGTATACTCACTTTAGTATACCATAAAAAGAAAGAGGGAGACTGAATGAAGTGAATCGTTTTGTGGGAGTTCTAGGTAGGTACGTTTACCGTTCTATGGAGTCAATTTTTTCTTTAGATATGATGTACTTTATTTCATTTATTTTACCACATCGATTTTTATTTCTTTGTCTTATTTTAGACGGAAGAGTTAGGTTGGTACTAACACTTTCTTTTCCCTGAAGAAACAGTACCGATAAAAAGAACTATAACTAAACGAGAAAGACTTTAAGTCTTTGACACTCGTGAGTCAGGGATCTTGTAGAGATTCTTATTTTACTTGTAAATAACTTGTTTGTAATACACCACATACCTTTGACATGTGTGTTTTTTAATAGAGATTTATTCAGGTAAGGAAGTCTCTACATATTTAATTCAGTATACTTTCCATTACTTGAACAGACACCAGTGTGTCATTCAATTTAAGACTCGGTCTAAAAGTTGGATTTAATCGAATAAGATCCCGAAAGTCCAAGTGGAGACTTACTCGAACGAGACTACCCATTACAAAAGGGTCGAAAGAAGGTTGTTACACAGGGAAAACTCCAAGGATTCCTGCTGACTGATTATTAGACTCAAAGATACCAATTGTAGTCGGAGCCTACGACTTTGTTTCCATTGTTAAATTTTCACGAGTCTTTTATAATATTTGTTAGTCGAAAAAAAAAGTAAATATCTGTGGTTGCTCTCGTTGAAGCGGATAGATCATGAATGACTATTTTTACCAAGAAGAAGGTTTTGTTATTAAAATACTCCGTTAGAAATCGTTTAATTATATATTTATTAACAATGGAACACAGAAAGACATTAGTCTAGGGGGACTGAGTGGATCATACGGAGACGTAGTTTCAGAATTAAGAGAAAGGGGTAGACAAACGAATATCGACCACACGACCGTTCGTCAACGATTGTATCAACGGGCTCCCGGATCACCCTCTTGACGTCACAGCCGTTAAAAACAGAAAAAGTCCTCGTGTAGCTCTTTCAATACCGTCGGTAAAGACATTAAAGTTATATCTCAATGCGGTACAGTAGTAGATGAGTCACAAGAGACCAGCATATTAACATACGACATTAAGTAGAATGTATTACTGTCTGGGCTGAAATTTCCCTCCCTAAAAGAAAAAGGTTGATTAACATTCTTAGCTATATATCGTACTCTTTGTTCCATTCCCCTGAGACCTCTCTCTCTATCTTCCTCCCTCTTAATATACATCTGGATTACACTTTCCTTGTTCCTCTTCTACATGTATAACACGGTAATGCCACACAACATACAGATAATTATCTTTTAAGTCTCAACTATGTACACGTGTGTTACTCTTAATTATAAAACCAGAACCATCACATTTTACTTGTTTTGTTGGTATATCACTTTTTTCTTCTCTCTAATAACACTGATTTTACCCTACACTTGTTTCTTCAGATAGATAAACTTACTTTAACTTTCGTCGAGACTAAACAAATTCGGACCTATGAGTTTCGTGAGTTATTGATCGTTCTTTTTTTTTTCCCTTTACAAATTCCAAAGAAATTGAACTCCCAGTCCATTGAGGTCGGGGTCAGTTTAGACTGGGTGTCGTATGAAAACATAAAATATCCCCGATGTTTAATAAACATGTTGAAGTTTACGAGGGTTCTTTAGTTTTCTTCTTTTATAAAACCTAGGTATTTTGTATGTCCTTTAAGTTTAAAGTCACAAGTATTTATTTCAAAATTAATACCGTTATATTTACACACGTTTACACAAAAGAGAGTAATATATTTACGAATATATTATAAGTAGTAAAAAGGTTAACTGATCGTTTTGGATATTATAAATCATTATCCGAGAAGTGTCTTTTTTTCAACGAGTTGGAGACCAAATTAGGTTAGTCTGGGTGAACTTTAACTTATCTTAAGAACTCTAATATCACAACGATCGGTAACCTCAAGATTTACTTCATCTAATTCCTTTCGAAAAATGAGTCTAGAAAGTGACCTTGTCTACCCTGTTCTTTTATTACAGATATACTTAATTTAATATATTGAATAAACAATAAAATTTAAATAATACACGTAAAATATAGGTTTACTGAAATTATTATACTTAGACCTATATATTAAATAAGTATAATATTCCTTCAATAATGAACTCTGGATACGTACTCTCTTAGTGTAGATAAAGATAAGTTATTATATTTCTTCTTTGTGAAACCCCTTCTATCTTATAATATAAGATTGTCATTCTAAAATGGGACATAATTAAGTACGAGAAAATTGTATCAGTTCAAAGTGATACCTATTAGTCGTTTTTTGACACTCCCGAGAGAAAGCGGGAAGGGGAACTATCAAAAGAGTGTTATTTATCGAAACCCTACTACATTTATCTTTAACATCCTTAATTATTAACCGATTAGACAAAATATTGTCAGACCGTTGTTAGTTTACGTTAGAGATCTACTGTGAAAAACTCTTACCTCTCGTTTATATTTTCTTATTGATAAAGGATTAACCTAAGTATTTAAATTTGTTTTATTTGTGGGACGACGTACAAATCTAATGTTTCACCTTTATTGTCCCAAAAATTTAATATCCGGTAAATAAATCTTTCTCTTCCTTCCGGTGTATTGAGTTTAGGAATTTCCACTGAAAGACTGAATGTCGATTTATAGGGGACAAATTAGTCCCCTCTAACTGAGTCTTGAATTTCTGTTCCGAAATAGTCATTCCCACCTAACTACCTAGGTCCGTGGTCTATTCTACGGGGAACTATTGAGATGAATGTGTCGTATAACCTCTAAAAGTAATGATTGTGTATATGTAAATGTTTATTGAGACGATGACATTTTAATGTTACCTTCATTAAAAATTTTCCAAATCTCTAAATTTTTTTTTGTTGGTTTAATTTTAGTTAAAAAACCGAAATGTAATGTCATAAAGAAGTTTTATTATATTATGCAGAAAGAAAGAAACTCATTCCCCTGACCGTCTAGAGACCGAGTTAGAATAGAAAGATTAATAAAGTAACAAGACACTAAACTGAAGTACGAGAAACCTTCAGTGTTTCTATTCTATCTTTTCGTTTTTGGTTTATTTCTTAAGGGTTTCAAAGATGATTAATAGTTACGTAAAAATTATTGTGAATTTTAATTAAAATGGGTACTTTCAATTAAATGTTATCAAGAGGGTCCATTTTTCTATTTCGTAATAGTTTTTCCGATTTCCTTTGACGAGGGTGATGAGGTGTAGGAAGGAAAACATATATACAAGGAAAGATTCCACGGTAGGTTAGAGACTCAGATACCTTGAATGAAGGTTTTACGGTCTTACTTTTTTTCTAGTACCACGTCCTCTTAATACCTTTTTTTATATAATTAGTGATATCGGTCTATATAACGATGATCTTCTCATATATCACTTTGTAGTGTTTTTATATCAAATCATAAATTTAGACTACAGTGAGAGACTATATACGTAGATTACCAAAGGGTAAAGAAAGTCTCATTTTCAGTTTCAAGAATACTCCTCGTGCTTCAGAGTAAGTCTAATACGAGGGTGGAGTAGAGAAAGACGAGGGAAGGAGGGAGTAAGTGACGTTGACATAACTAGATTAGTTACGAGGAACTTGTTCGGTCCGTGTGAAGTCTCGTGGTACAGACACAGACGACGGACTCTACGATAGGGGGGTCAGTATTGAGAACCGTTCGAGAGAACAAAGGAAGTCCAGAAGTTTGATTTTCAGTGGAAGAAATTTTTCTCAGAAGGACTGAAGGAATGGAATCAAAGGTGGTGAGGAAGGATTAAAAGACCTTATAAAACGGAGGAAACGTGAAAGAGACACGAAGAGTCTTCCGAGTCACCATTTCTTAGGTGGACGATTACGTCATCTACGCTCTCTACGTACAAGTTAGGGACCCACACCTTCTAGGGAATCTCCTCCTTTACCGTTGGGTCAGGTCATAAGGAACGAACTATGTCTCCTTGGACCGTCGGATGTCAGGTACCCCAGTGTCAGTCTGTACTGACTCGCGTGTGTGTGTGTGTGTGAGATTCGTAAAACGAATTTTAGATCAAATAACTGATTGTGAGAGTGACCTTATATTCCACGACTTAGATTTCTAAAAGAGACTATATAAGTGATTACTGAGGGAACATGATCTTCTGACACACAGTATACTATTCATAAGTTATTTATGAATGTTTTCCTTATGTACATGTTTATCTTGGAAATTATAAAATTCTAAATGAAGGAAGTGTACTTTGATAATACCGACCGAATCAGTCACTTAATTAAGTTGAAAAAGAAAACTGTTACTATATTCCTTTTTAATCATATCGAACAGAGTTTTCAATCTGGTTTTATAGGGTTCCTACCACAGTCATAAGAGAGAGAGAACGATGAAAACAAAAGAGACGTCAAACAAAGACAAAGTGGAATAAGAATCCCGAAGGTACCACCGAGTCGTCATTTCTTAGACGGATGTTACGTCCTTTGTACCCAAGTTAGGGACCCAGTCCTTCTAGGTGATCTCTTTCTTTACCTTTGGGTGAGGTCATAATAACGGACCTTTAAGGATACCTGTCTCCTCGGACCACCCGATGTAGGTACCCCAACGTTTCTCAGTTTGTGCTGACTCGTTGACTCCCGTATACGTGTGTTGGAGTGAGAGTGTCAAAGAGATCACCGTTTAACGGGAACTGACAAAGTGTCTAAAACTTCAAGCATTTGAACCGTAGTAAGGGTTATCACGGTTGACTTTAACTCTCCTTCCAATACTAACAAAACCGAGAAGCACATAGATAATTGGTTTGGTGAGTCCTACCTGTATCCAACTTTCCGACATTGAAGAGTCCAGAAGTAAAGTGTGGATGTACCGTCTTCTCTAGAAGAGTTCAGAAAGAAGACCTGTTTAGCGAAGAGTCAGATGTGTCTTTTCGGGTGTTTCTTCCTAAGAAGGTAAAAGTGACTCAATGTTATAGAAGACTTAAAATACATTGTCCTTAAGTCTTGGAAAAAAAAAGGGGGTCCCACGTCTTGGAATTTGTTTAGGCCTCCTAAAATAATCCCTTTATTTTAAGAGGACGGTTGTATCTTTTGGAGAGGTGTCTCCTTCTCTTCCTTTTGTTAAAACAATAACTGATTCGTAATTCGGTCTTACACTATGTGTAGTGTCCACTAGGTGATTCTCAGACCTTTTATCTTCCTTTAGAGTGGGTAAATGTGTCGGTTCGTCTATAGTGGATAATGAACGTACAAGAGTTTATTATTGATTAAAAGTTCATTCTCCTGACAGTCGTGACAATGTCTGTAAGTAAGATCTAAGTGGACCATGAACCCTATCGGTAAACAAAAACAATCAACTACAATATGTTTCCTTTTTATTTGAAGAGTATTGTAGTACTCCCCTCCATGAAAATGTTGAACCTCCTTTCCGGTCGGATTCATCAAGGATCAGAGGGAATCATAGACCCTCCGTCGTCGAGACAGAAACTATTAATGTAAACTTTCTCTACCAAGGACATAAGGACTTTTCCTACAAAGACCCGGGATCGTTCTCCGAATGAATCGACGATTTTACAAATGTACGTAAAGTTCGTCTCTTTCGTAAATTTTACTGTTCCAGGAATTTCTTATCTTCCCCTCTTAGAAAAGGGAATATAAGATGTCCCTCCCGATTCAGAAAAATTAAATGTAAACGGGAATGTAACATTCAAAACTTTTTCCTTTTTCATCTTGTTATAACCTGTTTTCTTACGTAAAACACACACTCACAACACACTTTTTTCCTTCATCACACTCCATAACGCACATTTCTCTTTATGTATTAATGTATCTTCTGTTGTGGATTTTCGACTCGTGTAATCTCGTTTTTCCAGGGACAATTTTCGACTCGTGTAATCTCGTTTTTCTAGGGACACTACCAATTATTAATGTCTTTACACACACACACACACACACACACACACACACACACACAGACAATAGTCCCACCTCACCCGTCCCTCACGACAGTTTCGACGTCCTAAGTACGAACACCCCAAGATTTTGGGAACTCTAAACGTAAAGAGATTATTAATTACTACAACTCGTAGAAAAGTACATAAACAACTGGTAGACATATAAAAGAAACCCCTTTACAAATAAATCCCGAAGACGGGTAACAAAAACTAACCCAACAAAAGGACTATGACTGAACGTACTCGACAAACATACAAAACCTCTAATTAGGAAACAGTCAACAAAGTACCGTTTATAAAAGAAGGTAAGACTCCCAACAGAAAGGTCGTCTTTGACTGGGTTGTAACATTTCGTCAATGTGAGGTTAATTTTTTTTTTTCTTTTTCGAGAACTCTCCGACTCATATGTTTTCCTATTAGTGGTCTGGATTACATTTTCATCTTGAAAGTGGACGTTGGAGTTCTCGTTGGTCAAGTCCTTCGGATTGGTATCGAGGGTATAGTGAACAGGGGTATGAAAGTGTTAAACCAGTTTTTAATTTCCCGAAGGATTAAAAACAAGAAGGGAAAAATTGAATCTTGGTTGATCTTTATCTGTTTATACGAGGGGGTTTGGTTAGTATACTCTATAGGGTGTTGGTCGATTGGTTAGAGGTCGAAGGGAGACGTTTATTACAGGTCTACCCCGTATGGACTTCGAAAGAGACAAAACGAAGAAGAAAAAGAAAGAAAGAAAGAAAAAAAAAAAAAAAAAAAAAATGATATTTCGGAAAGATGAGACGACTGACAGAGACTCAGAGACTGTTTACGTTCATTACTATCGACGTAGGGGACGTGTAGACCTATCGGAAAAGAACAAGAGGAAACCCACCAGAAACAAATAAGGGGGTGTGATTTCTAGAACCACCGTCGTTTATACTTAAGTTGAGATCCGTGAATCCTTAATACTTGGTGATACAAATACGTCCTGAAACATTTTGTTTTGTTTTGTTTTGTTTAGTGAGTCATTTACTGTTCGGTGATTTTTTTTTGAAATGATAGTCATTTCTGTGTTTTAAAGACACCTTTTCTTGATTTGTTCTTTGATGTTTATTACCTAAGAAAAGAGGAGTCAAGTCAAGTCAACGAGTCAGCACAGGTGGATAAACGCTGGGGTACTTAGCGTCGTGGGGTCCGGAGGGACAGGTAATGGTCGAGGGCCTCAAGTGAGTCTGAGAGTAGATAGCTCAGTCACTACGGTAGGTCGGTAGAATAGGAGACAGCAGGGGAAGAGGAGGACGGGGGTTAGGGAGGGTCGTAGTCTCAGAAAGGGTTACTCAGTTGAGAAGCGTACTCCACCGGTTTCATGACCTCAAAGTCGAAGTTGTAGTAAGGAAGGTTTCTTTAGGGTCCCGACTAGAGGAAGTCTTACCTGACCGACCTAGAGGAACGTCAGGTTCCCTGAGAGTTTTCAGAGGAGGTTGTGGTGTCAAGTTTACGTAGTTAAGAAGCCGCGAGTCGAAAGAAGTGTCAGGTTGAGAGTGTAGGTATATACTGGTGTCCTTTTTGGTATCGGAACTGATCTGCCTGGAAACAACCGTTTCATTACAGAGACGAAAATTTATACGATAGATCCAACCAGTATTGAAAAGAAGGTTCCTTATTCGCAGAGAATTAATGTACCTACGTCAGTGATAGACGTCACTAAAACCTCGGGGGTTTTTATGTCAGACTGTGACAAAGGTGACAAAGGGTAGATAAACGGTACTTCACTACCCTGGTCTACGGTACTAGAAGCAAAAGACTTACAACGTGAAATTCGGTTGAAAAAGTGAGAGGAGAAAGTGAAAGTAGTCCTCCGAAAAATCAAGGAGAAGGGAAAGACAGTATTCCCACCACGGTAGACGTATAGACTCCAATAACTATAAAGAGGACCGTTAGAACTAAGGTCGAACACGAAGAAGATCGAGTCGCAACGAGTACTACATGAGACGTATATTCAATTTTTTCGTCCCACTGTTATCTGTCGGAACTACATGAGGAAAAGAATAAACCCTGGTCAGACAACAAGGTCCAGGTCAAGATTGACAACGAAGGACTGGACGTATATCCAAAGAGTTCTCCGTCCCGTCCACCAGACCATAAGGGTAAAGAAAGTCTTAAAAGGTGTCAAATAACACTAGGTGTGTCAGTTTCCGAAACGGTATCAGCTATTTCGTCTTTTCTATAAAAAGACCTTGAGAGAACGAAAAAGCTACTAGGTCGCCTACAACCGTTAAACTAGAGACCAAGGAGACGGAAAAGATTTTGGTCGAACTTGTAGACCTTCAAGTGCCAAGTGTATAACGACTTCGGACCGAACCTCTTAAAACTCGTAATGAAATGTTAACAAAACGAAGTATAAACATGGTATTCACAACAGATCTAAAAATTTCCCTTGATTAATAAAGACACACTAAAATTAAAAATACGATAATCACAGAAACATATAGACCATTAAAAATGAATAGTGTGAGAAAAAAAAAAAATTGAGACACATGCACACACACGAACCAACACAGTCTGAAATGTACCTGATATCGGACGGTCCGAGGAGACAGGTACGTTAAAAGGTCCGTTCTTATGACCACACCCAACGGTAAACCGGATCACTTAAAAATCTAAAAAAAAGAAATGATAATATACCTTTCTTGAGAAAAGGTAGGTCCAAAGAGGACCATCCATAAGACTCGTCCGACAAAAACTTTATTCCATCAAAAGGGTATGCTCAACACCTGAAAGATTTTTAGACTTACCCTTCTCACAAAGGGTCCTTGGGGTCCCACCTAGATCCGGAGGACATGACAACAAGAAACGAACTACCTACTCAACCAATGGAAAAGAAAATCA
Organism: Capra ibex; assembly: GCA_006410555.1. Taxonomy (NCBI): domain Eukaryota; kingdom Metazoa; phylum Chordata; class Mammalia; order Artiodactyla; family Bovidae; genus Capra; species Capra ibex. The sequence continues at coordinate 18,694,737 of SJYO01048061.1, read as the reverse complement.
ATCTCTTTTCTACCCGAAGGGAGTATCGAATCAGTCATTTCTTAGACGAACGTTACGTCCTCTGGACCCAAACTAAGGACCCAACTTTTATAGGGGACCTCTTCCTTTACCGTTGGTTGAGATTACAAGAACGGACCTCTTTAGGTACCTGTCTTCTTGGACCGTCCTGTGTCAGGTACCACAGGTATTCTCAGTCTGTACTGAATTACTGATTTGGTTTGGTTTGTCTCTTTTCTTTACAGTCAAAAAGGATGACACACGATTCATAACCGAGATAAGATGGACCCCTACTCCCTTCCTACCCTCTCGTCTTTCTACGTCAACTGAACCAAACGTAGAAAGGTACTTGAATATACGTCTCATGAAGTACTCTTTAAGTCCCGACCTACTTCGTGTTCGACTTTAGTTCTAACGACCCTTTTCATAGTTATTGGAGTCTATACGTCTACTGTGGTGGGAATATCGTCTTTGACTTCTTCTTAATTTCTCGGAGAACTACTTTCACTTTCTTCTCTCACTTTTTCAACCGAATTTCGAGTCGTAAGTCTTTTGCTTCTAGTACCGTAGACCAGGGTAGTAAAGTACCCTTTATCCCCCTTTATTACCTTTGTCACTGTCTGAAATAAAACCCACCGAGGTTTTAGTGACGTCTACCACTGACGTCGGTAATTTAACTTTCTGTGAACGAGGAACCTTCTTTTAGATACTGGTTGGATCTATCGTATAATATTTTGTCTCTATAATGAAACGGTTGTTTCCAGACAGATCAGTTTCGATACCAAAAAAGGTCATCAATACATACCTACACTCTCAACCTGGTATTCCTTTCGGCTCTCGACTTCTTAACTACGAAAACAAAAAAAAAAAAAAAACTTGTAAAGAAAAAAAAAATAAAAAATTTAAAATTTTAGAAATTAAGAATGTACGGACTGAAGTCCGAGATGATGTTTCGGTGTCAGTAGTTCTGTCATACCATGACCGTGTTTCTGTCTGTATATCTAGTTACCTTGTTTTATCTTTCGGGTCTCTATTTAGGTGTGTGTATACCTGTGGAATAGAAACTGTTTCCTCCGTTCTTATATGTTACCTCATTTCTGTTAGAGAAATTGTTCACCACGACCCTTTTGACCAGTTGGTGAACATTTTCTTACTTTGATCTAGTGAAAGATTGTGGCGTGTGTTTTTATTTGAGTTTTACCTAATTTCTAGATTTACATTCTAGTCTTTGATATTTTGAGGATCTCCTCTTGTATCCGTTTTGTGAGAGTCTGTATTTAGTGTCGTCCTAGGAGATACTAGGTGGAGGGTCTTAAGACCTTTATTTTCGTTTTTATTTGTTTACCCTAGATTAATTTTAATTTTCGAAGACGTGTTGTTTCCTTTTATATTCGTTCCACTTTTCTGTCGGAAGACTTACCCTCTTTTATTATCGTTTACTTCGTTGACTGTTTGTTGATTAGAGTTTTTATATGTTCGTTGAAGACGTCGAGTTAAGCTCTTTTTATTTACTGGGTTAGTTTTTTACCCGGTTTCTTGATTTATCTGTAAAGAGGTTCTTCTGTATGTCTACCGATTGTTTGTGTACTTTTCTACGAGTTGTAGTGAGTAATACTCTCTTTACGTTTAGTCTTAACTACGAAAACTTGACACTGAGAACTCTCAGGTATCCTGACGTTCCTCTAGGTTGGTCAGGTAGGATTTCCTATAGTCAGGACTTATAAGTGACCTTCCTGACTGTGACGTCGACTTCGAGGTTATGAAACCGGTGGACTATGTTTATTGACTGAGAAAACTTCTCTGGGACTACGACCCTTTCTAACTTCCGTCCTCCTTTTCCCCTGCTGTCTCTTGTTCTACCAACCTACCGTAGTGGTTGAACTACCTGTACTCAAACTCGTTCGAGACCTTCAACCACTACCTGTCCCTTCGGGACTTCAGGTAACCCAGTGTCTTAGTCTGTACTGATTCGTTGACTTGACGACTCGAGAGTGTTAAGTTGAGACGAAGAGTCGAGTTAGGAGACGTGTGTGAAGACTATCCTCAGATCTCGGGGTAGCTACAAGACGACCCGTGTGACTGACGGTATATGAGATCCTTCTTATATGAAAGGTAGATGAGGTACATATAAGATCCTTAGAGTCCAAACCTCAAAGGGTTCAAGGAGAAGGTAAGTATGAGAAACACTTCAAACTACTTAAGAGATAGATCAACATCTAGATCAGTGATAGGAAAGATGTGATAATCATTTAAGAAAGGAAGACATGGAGTTTCGAAGTAAAAACCACGTCGAAAGTCATTTGTCCTTCCGTATATGATTACACGAATTTGAAACCCTCTATGTGACTAAATAATATTGATTAAAACTACGATAATTTTATACGAAATTGACTTTTCTCTCTAAAGGGAGGAGTCAACGACTGCAAGTACCAATGTAAAACAGAATTTTACACAGTTTCTTTTTAACGAGGTCTATTTGACTTTATTCGTTCCTTCTGAAACAAGCCCTGATGACTTACTCCTTTCTGGTCTTACCTCAAACTTGTGTTGGGTCAACTTTGTTTTCCACCCTCTCTCAAATTCTTGACCCCATCTCCCACCCTAGATTCCGGTAGACACAAACGATTAACCGGAATAAGTTTCCTTTTCACTTGAAAAAGGGTTGAGGTACGCGTTCCATCAAAATGGTGTACCTGACACAACGAGGGGGATTAATCCGATAGAAGGGTATCTTTACCCCTTTCTCCCCACGATGAAGGAGTTTCCGGTGTAAAGTTTTTCTATAGAGGGTTCATGAACTCTTTAACAGAACCTAAAAGAATTATTTTGTATCTCTAAAAAAAAAAAATTTCTAAATGTAGAGTTTACCTGTCTCTTTCCTAACTGTTGACATTCAAAAGTTTTCCTTTACGAGATTCTGTTCCCTTCAGTCTCGATTGTTAGTCCTTATTTAGACAGATCTTAAATCAGTTCGACTCCCCTTTGAATTCCGGTGAAACTAGTTCACGTTATCTAAAAGTCGATCTGAAGTAATTGAAAGGAGGATCCGATCCAGTCATAAATTGTTGATGTCTTTGATGAATCATTCTTTAGGATTTCTGATTCTGTAGAAAGGATTAAATAACATAAACAATGTGACATCTGTCAGTAAAATGAACATGGTAAGTTCCTTACGTCAAGTGTTTTGGTTTATCATGAGAGAAATTTTAAACCGAACAAAAGTAAGTTAAAGTAAAACAAGACATAATCTTTTTACGGGAACTTTATTTGTTTCGATCAATCTTATAAAATATGGTACTAAGTGACGATAACATTTCTCAGTCATTTAATATTATCCTACGTACAAGTTATAGTTAGTCTCGGAACTTCTGACACTTAATGATTAGTGTATAGGTTATCTTCTATTGATAATGTAATTTACAGTTTTTAAATCATCTTACATTCTGACAAGCAAATACGTTATATGTTGTTCATTTTAACTTGACCACGTTCTCTATATAAAAACATTTTATTTTACCCTAATACGTTGACAGTATTTAAAATTCCAAAATCTAAACCTTATCTACAGATTGAAGATACGCTGTCATTACCAGACCTTTCGAGAACCATAAAACAAAATAATAGACTGACGGAATAGTGACGAATCCAACTAATTGTTTTTAGTAATCTTAAAAATCTCAAACCCTCGAGATTAAGTTCCTTTAAGATGGAGTCCACAGATACTCATTTATCTATTATTAAATCTGTCCTCACACTGTATACCACTGACTGTTTACAAATGGGAACTGACACAATAATTGAAATTAATAAAATTGGTAAAAAACACCACTTCAATATACTGGATGCACCTATATCCGTAGTTTATTTAATTGAATAGAATATTCCTTTGTTAAAAAAATTTAACAGTGTACAGTCATTTTGACAATTCGTTGATTTTAAACTTCATTGGTTATAACATAGAATTTATACGAACACACACACACACACACATATGAGTCAGTACAGACTGAAAAACGTCGGGTTTTATACGAATCAGAAGGGTGTTGGGGGTCACTCTGAAGGAACCACCGAACCTACCATTTCTTGGACGGACGGTTAGGTCCAACTCTGTTAGCGGACCTCTTTCTTTACCGTTGAGTGAGGTCATAAGAACGGACACTTTAGGGTACCTGTCTCCTCGGACCTCCCGAAGTCAGGTACCTCCTTTGTTGCTCAAGCTATACTGAATCACTGAATTGTTGTTGTTGGGGGTCTCTTCGACTCTTAGATCTTGACTTCCCTCTATAGAGGACCTTAGGTAAATGAGTTAGAGAAACAGACATCCTTCTAAAACATAGTAGAAGTAACAATTCTGACAGAATAGGTCAGAATAAAGAAAAAAACTTATTATAAAAATGATTGTGTATGTTTTGAACTTTGATTTTGTTTCTTGACTTTCTTGATATTAAATACTAACACCGGTGTGTAAGTCAATAACATGTCTTTAGTATTAAACAGTTCTATTACATTTCCAAATGAACCCGTTTGAGGTCCTCTACCACTTCCTGTCCCTCCAGACAGTACGACGATAGGTACTCCAACGTTTCTCAGTCTGTACTGACCCGTTGACTCGTTGTTGTTGTTAGTCGTCTATTTATAAACTTCTTGTTTTTTCAAGAAGGGTTCTAAAGTTCCTAGAAAAACGGAAACGAGTTTATAAGATTTTGTATGTTTAAAACTCGATAAATAAAACTGTCACCAGTGAATATATTAGTTTATTTATCATTTCTTTTGTACTCATAACAAACTAACCGTATCATAATCGTGGAGTATCTACACGTGTGGGATTAGAGACCTTAAGTACTTATACAATGTAATGTGACGTTTTCCTGAAATGTCTATAATAGTTCCATTAACTGGACTTTTATTCTCATGACACCTAATAGGTCCACCCAAATTTTCTTAGTGTTCAGTAATTTTTGTTATTGAAAGAGGTAAACATACTTCTTCTCTCTTTTGCATCTCTTTTTCCTAAGTTTCAAGACAACGATCGAGACTCTACTTCCTTAGGTTCTTTTTTACCCCTTAGTTCTTTTTTTATCCCCGGAGGTCCTCGAGTCTTGTAGACGTTTGACTGTCAATATACCTGAATTCAATATGTTGACGTTCCTTTACCTAAGGAGGTTGTTCAACTTACTTAGACTTTCACCTAAGAAAAGGATTTGGAGATCATTATTCATGTCTGAATGATTCTTGGACACTAAACACAAATTGAAGACCGGAGACCAGGATACTATTATCTAAACACAACAAAATTTGAAAAGTTGAACACCCTCCTAACGACTCCGTCGTTTTCTTTTAATTATGTCACTCTTTCAAAGTGTCATCTCCAGTAACAAAGAGCTACATATACGCGAGTAAATAAGTTAGTCACTCAAAATGACTTACAGTATCTTTTCAGTCCATGACGTGTCACAATGTTACGTCACAATCTTGAATCTCTTATCTTTGTGTACAGCTGAAGGACTTTGTGCGTCTTAATCCCACATGTGATCAATACTGCCATCGTTAATCGTCGTTATCAAAAATAACGGTGTTTTTACGTTAGCAAAGTGTCTAATTATTATTGTACCCCTTTTTTCTTTTTCTTCCCTTTATTACTTCTCTTCACTTTCTCTTCTTTTCACTCTATATATTTGTGATAAAAGTCAAGTCAAGTCGATGAGTTAGCACAGGTTATGAAACGTTGGGCTACTTGACGTCGTGCGATCCGAGAGGACAGATAGTGTTTTAAGGACTTCGTATGTGTTTGAGTACGGGTAGGTCAGCCACTACGGTAGGTTGGTAGATCAGGAGCCAGAAGGGGAAAAGGAGGGTGGAAGTTAGTAAGGGTCGTAGTCCCAGAAAAGGTTACTCAATCGAGAAACGTAGTCCACCAGTTTCATAACCTCAAAGTCGAAGTCGTAGTCGGGAAGGTTACTTATAAGTCCTGACTAAAGGAAATCCTACCTGACCAACCTAGAGGAACGTGAGCTTACCTGAGAGTTCTCAGAGGAGGTCGTGGTGTCAAGGTTTCATAGTTAAGAAGTCGCGAGTCTAAAGAAATATCAGGTTGAGAGTGTAGGTATGTACTGATGACCTTTTTTAGAAACTGATCTACCTAGAAACAAACGTTTCATTGCAAAAACGAAAAATCGTACGACAGATCAAACCAGTATCGAAAAGAAGGTTCCTCGTTCACAGAAAATTAAAGTACCGACGTCATTGGTGGACATCACTAAAATCTCTGGTTTTTACATTTCAAAAAATAAAATATACAAAGGTGACAAAGGGGTAGATAAACGGTAATTCTGTACACTGTGTTACGGTATAAGAATCAAAAGACTTACAACTCAAAATTTGGTTGTAAAAGTGAGAGGAGGAAGTGAAAGTATTTCCCAGAGTAATCAAGAAACGAAAAACGGTATTCCCACCATAGTAGTCGTTTAGACTCCAATAACTATAAAGAGGTCCGTTAAAACTAAGGTCGAAAACTAAGTAGTTCGGGTCGTAAAGTGTACTGCAAGAGACGTGTATTCAATTTATTCGTCCCACTGATATGAATGTCGGAATTGTATGAGAAAGGAATAAACCTTGGTCCGACGACAAGGTACAGGTCAAGATTGACAACGAAGAACTGGACACATGTCTATAAAGTCCTTCGTCCAGTCCATCAGACCGTAAGGGTAGTGAACTTCTTAAAAGGTGTCAAATAACACTAGGTTTGTCAGTTTCCGAAACGGTATCAGTTATTTCGTCTATAAAAAGACCTTGAGAGAACGAAAAAACTACTAGGTTGCCTACAACCGTTAAACTAGAGACCAAGGAGACGAAAAAGATTTAGGTCGAAATTATCAAGTGTTAAGTACATGACGACTTCGGACCGAACCTCTTATAACTCGTATAAACGATCACACACTCTACTCACGTTTACACACCATCAAATTTGTACGAAACTGTAAAGAAAGAAACCCTAACCTTAATTTTATCTTTAAAAGGTCAGGACACCGGTGACGACTCAAAAGGTTTAAACGACGGTATGACTCACGTTGTGAAAGTGTCGTAGTAGAAAATCCTAAACTTTATCGAGTTGACCTTAAGGTAGTGGAAGTGTTCGAAACAAGGAGCACTACGAAGGATTCCGGGTAAACTGAAACGTGAAGTCTTACAGACCGAAATCCACTCACTAGTGTGGTGACACCAATAGACCCAGTACTTCTAGAAAAAACATATCAAGAAGGTATATAAGAACGGTGGAAAAGAATTATAGAAGACGAAGACAATAGAGGTATTGTAAAGATAGGAAATAACAAGGGTAGAAACGTATCTTACAAGGGAACCATGGAGAGTAAAAGAACTTCTCTAGTGATCAGAAAGGGTAAGATAATAAAAGGAGAGAAACGTGACTAGAGACTTCTTCTGAAAGAATAGAGAAAAACGATAAGAAACCTTGAGACGTAAGTTTACCCGTATAGAAAGGAAAATAGGAAACGGGGAACGAAGAGAAGAAAAGTGTCTATAGACATTCCGGAGGAGTCTGTTAGTAAAACGGAAAAACGTAAAGAAATAGAACCCCTACCAGAATTAGTAACGGAGAATATGTTACAGTACTTGGAGGAAGGTATCAAGAAGTCCGTGAGACAGATAGTCTAGATTAGAGAACTTAGATAAAGAGTGAAGGTGATATATTAGTATTCCCTAAACTAAATCCAGTATGGACTTACCAGACCACCAAAAGGGATGAAAGAAGTTAAATTCAAGTTTAAACCGTTATTCGTCAAGTACTAGACTCGGTGTCAATCGAGGGTCAGAACAAAGACGACTGACATATCTCGAAGAGGTAGAAACCGACGTTTTTTATATTAGTTGGACTAAAACTATAACTGGTAGACCACTAAAGGTACACATCTTAGAAGAGGGTACAACAACCTTCTCTCACAAACGATACTCGTCACGTAAGAGAACCCTTTTGAGACATTCGGAAACGGGACAAAGTAAGACATTAGGTTTGGTTTATACGGATATGGGTCCATAGAGAACTAAAAGATCAAAACGTAAAGTCAGGGGATATTACTTTTCCTGTAGAAAAAAACGGACAATCAAGATCTTCCAGAACATACAGAAGTATCTTGGTAAGTTGAAGTTGAAGAAGTCGTAATGACCAACCCCTTGTCTGAACCTAATGTCACTGTAACTTACCGAACGGAACCTTTCTTTGTCTCTAGTACGATAGTAAAAGCTCTGACGTAGGTTCCGTAACGTAAAACCTAAGAAAAAAAACTAATACTGTCAATGAGGTAAAGAAGATTCCCTAAGAACGACGTCATCATCTATATTACCAGTAGACTCAATTTAAGTGGGTAACGTAAGGTAAAATCAAGTGACCAAGTATTTTACAGTCACGAGTCAGAACGGTAGAGGACAAACTAGTAAAGGTTAAATGGAACTAAGTACCTGGATTGTAAGGTCCAAGGATACATTATAACAAGAAATATCGTAGCTTTAAAGGAAGGTAGTGGTCAGTGTGGGTGTCGATCCACAACAAACACAAAACCGAGGTAGAGAAGTAAGAAAGAGTTCAATAAAAAGGTGAGAAGAGGTCATCGTATAACCCGTGGATGACTGGACCCCTCAAGTAGAAAGTTACAGAATGAAAAAACGGAAAAGTATGACAAGTACCCCAAAAGGTTCGTTCTTATAACTTCACCAAGTTGTAAAGGAAGTGATCGTCTGGTGTAAAACTGTCTTGAGAAGTGGTACTGGACAGACAGGACCCACCGGGATGTACCGTACCGAGTATGAAAGTAACTCAATTTCTTCCGAAACTACTTTCACTAGTCAAACTAATCAAAAGACACTAACACCAAAAATCAGACAGAGAGAAGACTCCCTATTCCTATTCTCCGAATACCTCCGAGGGACTACCCTCTCTGACTGACTCCTCCTTAGACCCAGAACAAGAATACCCACTCTAGTACGAGTCAAGTCAAGTCAAGTCAACGAGCCAACACAGACTGAGAAACACTGGGGTACTTAGAGTCGTGCGGTCCGGAGGGACAGGTAGCGGTTGAGGGCCTCAAGTGAGTCTGAGTGCAGGTAGCTCAGTCACTACGGTAGGTCGGTAGAGTAGGAGACGGCAGGGGAAGAGGAGGACGGGGTCTGGGGAGGGTTCTAGTCTCAGAAAAGGTTACTCAGTTGAGAAGTGTACTCCACTGGTTTCATGACCTCAAAGTCGAAATCGTAGTAAGGGAGGTTTGTTTAGGGTCCCGACTAGAGGAAGTCTTACCTGACAACCCAGAGGAAAGTCAGGTTCCCTGAGAGTTCTCAGAAGAGGTTGTGGTGTCAAGTTTTCGTAGTTAAGAAGTCACGAGTCGAAAGAAGTGTCAGGTTGAGAGTGTAGGTATGTAGTGGTGACCTTTTTGGTATCGGAACTGATCTACCTTGAAACAACCGTTTCATTACAGAGACGAAAATTTGTACGATAGATCCAACCAGTATTTAAAGGAAGGTTCCTCATTCGCAGAAAATTGAAGTACCGACGTTAGCGGTAGACGTCACTAAAACCTCAGGGGGGTTTATTTGAGACTGTGACAAAGGGGTAGATAAACGGTACTTCACTACCCTGGTCTACGGTACTAGAAGCAAAAGACTTACAACTCGAAATTCGGTTGAAAAAGTGAGAGGAGAAAGTGAAAGTAGTTCTCCGAAAAATCAAGGAGAAGTGAAAGACGGTATTCCCACTACAGTAGACGTATAGACTCCAATGACTATAAAGAGGACCGTTAGAACTAAGGTCGAACACGAAGAAGATCGGGTCACTAAGAGTACTACATGAGACGTATCTTCAATTTATTCGTCCCACTGTTATATGTCGGAACTGCATGAGGAAAAGGATAAACCGTACCACCTCTCCAGACTGTGTCACACCAGGTGACCTCTTCCCTTACCGTTTGCTGAAGTCATAAGAACGGAACTCTTGGAGTACTTGTCGTACGTTTCCGTTTTACTATCCTATGACTTTCTCCTTGAGGGGTCCAGTCATCCATGGGACATACGATGACCTCTAGTCACTTCTTTATTGAGGTCTTTCTTACTTCCCTATCTCGGTTTCGTTTTTGTTATGGGTCGACACCTACACTGACCACTATCTTGGTTCCAGGCTACGACATTTCTCGTTATAACGTATCCTTGGACCTTCGTTTTTGTTATGGGTCGACACCTACACTGACCACTATCTTGGTTCCAGGCTACGACATTTCTCGTTATAACGTATCCTTGGACCTTACAATCCAGGTACTTAGTTCCGTTTAACCTTCATCAGTTTGTTCTCTACCGTTCTCACTTGTAGCTGTAAGATCCTCAGTCGCTTGATTTTACCTGACCTTACCCACTTAAATTGAGTCTACTGGCAATATAGATGATAACTTCCGTCCTTAGGGAATCTTCTTTACCTTATCGGTAGTACCAGTTGTTTTCTCAGGTTTTACGTCATGAACTTACGTTAGAGTTTTTACTGTCTTACTAGAGACAATCAGAGTTTCCCTTTGGTAAGTTATAGTGTCATTAGGTTCAGATACGGGGTTGGTCATTACGATTTCTTCCACTTCAACTTACCAAGATACTTCTAGATGTTCTGGAAAATCTTGATTGTGGGTTTTTTCTACAGGAAAAGTAATATCCCCTGACCTTACGTTTTTATCCTTCAGTTCTCTGTGGACCTCATTGTCCGTTTAAACCGGAACGTTATACCTTACTTCGTCCAGTTTCTGATTGTCTCAAAACCGTTCTTTTACGTGACCATTATCGTTTGTGGGAGAAGGTTGTTGTGTTCTCTTCTGAGAAGCGTACCTGTAGTGATCTACCAGTTGTGGCTTTAGTCTAACTAATATAAGAAAATCCGTTTCTACCTCTTCGAGATATGTCAGTTGTTTTTGTTCTGAACCTCGACTGACACCGAGTCTAGTATTTGAGGAAAAACGGTTTAAGTCCGAATTTAACTTCTTTCATCCCTTTTGGTGATGTGGTAAGTCCATACTGGATTTAGTTTAGGGAATACTAATATGTCACCTTCACTCTTTATCTAAATTCCCGGATCTAGACTATCTATCTCAGGGACTACTTGATACCTTACTCTAAGCACCGTAACATGTCCTCTGTCCCTAGTTCTGGTAGGGGTACCTTTTCTTTAAATTTTTCGTTTTACCGACAGACTCCTCCGGAACGTTTATCGACACTTTTCTTCTCTCCACTTTTCGTTTCCTCCTTTCCTTTCTATATTCGTAGACTTACGTCTCAAGGTTTCTTATCGTTTTTCTCTATTCTTTCTAAAGGAGTCGCTAGTTACGTTTCTTTGTCTCCTTTTGTTGTCTTACCCTTTCTGATCTCTAAAGAAGTTCTTTTAATCTCTATGGTTCCCTTGTAAAGTACGTTTATACCCGAGCTATTTCCTGTCTTTACCAGACCTGGATTGTCTTCGTCTTCTATAATTCTTCTCCACCGCTCTTATGTGTCTTCTTGAAATGTTTTTACCCTGGTACGAGTCATTTAGAAATTAGGTTAAAAGACAACTACGAACAACGACACAAGGGAGGGAGAACAACTGGACTCAGGTTTGATACCACCTTCATTACTTCTATTACCACTGGAGGAAGTTTTCCAGGATACGTACGTGAATCACGGGGACTGGAAAGTCGTCCGGTGACGGCTGGGTACGGAGGTGGTCTCTGAGGACCTGTGAGTGTCCGTTCAGACCAAGTCAGAGAACAGCCCAGTGACGAGGAAAGAGGACCCAGGACCACGTACATTCCAAAAAAAACACGGAAGGTTCTTAGACAAAGGGATCAGGACACATTCAAGAACACCGTAATACCACCTCAATTACCGTTAGAGGAGGGTCTCCCGAAAACGGTGTAGGTCCAGACGACATGGGTCTCGGGGACAGGGAAGCCGTCCGGTGACGACTGGGAGGGGTGGAGTCCTCTGTGAGTTTGTTAGTTTCCGTATAAACCGAGTCATAGACACCTCGGAGGACCACGTACATTCCAAAACAAACTCGGGAGGTTCGTAGAGACCACCCATTCTCCAAACTAAGATTGACGTTAAAACGGGGAGGATGGTAGAACAAACCCAAAGAGGAACCGGAACCTGTACCCCATAGAAAAAAACCACCCTAGGTTGTAAGAGGAGAGACACTAACAAGTCGTGACTCAACATTAAAATCTCAAGAGTGTCTTCTACTTGTGTGTAGGAAGATGAGACGGGAGATTGTAGACGTTCTATTTTGTGATAAACCACACATGTATCATTCGTCATTAAACGGTACATCGTGAACCCACACACCTTAACGTAAGCAAAAACAGAATTTCTATAGATACTGAATTTTTCGTTAACGATTGTACCTACTGTGGTATATAAATATTAATAGAACCCTCGGAGACGTAAAGAGAAAAAATTAAAATTCAAACATAAAAAGTTTCACCTAGGTTCACTTTAAAAACCTCATATAGGTATCCCGTTTGAGGACCTCCTATCAGAGAAAGTTAAATGAAACTTTTTATACGAAAACCTTAAAAATACTAGAAATATATTAAATTTCGTGTTTCGTGAATTACTGTCACAAAATAGAATTTATTCGAGAGTAAACGTAAACAAATTTGACTTCAACGACCCTAAGTTAATTTTTTCTTTTTTTCTGAGAGTGGGATGAAATTGTGTATATATAACTAAAAAGGGGGAAAACAAAGGGGGGGAGGTGGTTGAAGGATGTAAGTTATGAACTTGTTATTAAAAACGACAAAACTAATGAATCAATAATTATCGTCATTCATCCTATTAAGTGTCAAATAAGAGAAAGGACTATGGGAAGGTAATAATTGTTATCGATATACATCTACATTCATCGAACATCTTACTAACATATGTAAAACAAGATAAGAGATAACATTTCTACAAACGGTAGAGTAGACCCAAAAATTAAAGGATCTCTATTTTGAAGACCGTTCCCTTTGTGTCACAGTAATAAACACGACGTTTCAAACAAGAACTCTAACAATACATGTTTTGGTATTACTATAATAGTATTAAAAATACCACCAGAGGGAAAGAGATCTACGATCGTGATATGTTGAATGGAAGATTTTAAAAGAAGACGTGGAAAAGCTTAAATTCAAAAGCTGTATTTTGTTCGTTTTTTATTCGTTAAGGATTTGTGTTCGTCAAATGATATTTATTACAAAATCGAAACTTTTAAGTCGGACATTTTGGGTAGTAAATGTAGATTTAAACGAAGTCCTAAGAATACTAAAATAATCCTTATAGAGTAGTACTCTTTCTTTTAAATAATAACCTAAAAATGACGTAAGTTGTATTTTATTTAAAATCACTATAAGGAGGTTCTCATCTGTAACCCCATAAACTTTTCAACCCCACCTTGAAGACCACTCCCTTTGTGCTACAGTAATTAAGATTATTTTGTATAAAGAAGAAAAGAGTTGAGATAAGTGGTAAAATCCTGGAAGTCAAAGTGGGTTTCTGTAAGAGAAGGTACAATCAACGAAGAGTTTTACTCAGTGATCATCACCCGTTACCACCACCACCACTACTCTCTCACCACTATCAAAAGACCCACCTCCTGTTGAAGATAAAAACAGGGCTCAGTAATTGAAAAAAGTTCTGTTTTTCTTTTTCTTTTTTTTTTTTAGATTCTAAGTTGTGTTACCAACTAAATTGTAAAGACCTACCCTCACACCCTCTTCTACTTTAGAAGAAAAATTCATAGAGTTTTTTTTTTTTTTTTAACCTATGTGGGTTGTCCAGTCGTGTGAATTTGATTTTTGACTTCTGTTCACGGGTTAGTAAACTACACAATACGTTAGTCTTTATATTGTGAAACTTATATTGTTTTCGAACAATTTTTTATTGACTATAAATTTACCATGATTTTTCGGACTTTTACAGTAAACTCGTATCTAAGTCTATCGGAAATGACTCGTGGACGTTATTTGTCTCCTTCTTCTGACAGGAATTTTTGAAATACTAGATAATCTTATCTATCCAGCCAATTATTTACTAGTAAAATACTATCTCTAAATGTTCCCCTCGAAACCCGTATATCTTCTTTTATTTATGTTCACTTCGACCTCTTTTTATACCGATTATTTGTACTACCTCCCTCTTTTACTGTCACGAGAAATGTTCAAATTGTACGTCTCTTTCTCCAGTCTATTTCAGATTTTCAAACCCTTCAAGTTAAAATCATAGTCAAGTCAAGTCAAGTCGGCGAGTCAGTGCAAGCTAAGAAACACTGGGGTACTTAACGACGTCGGTCCGGAGGGACAGGTAGTGTTTGAAGGTCTCGAACGAGTCTGGGTACAGGTAGCCCAGTCACTACGGTGGGTCGGTAGAGTAGGATACAGTAGGGGAAGAGTAGTACGGGGGTTAGGGAGGGTCGTAGTTTCAGAAAAGGTTACTCAGTTGAGAAACGTACTCTACCGGTTTCATGACCTCAAAGTCGAAATCGTAGTCAGGAAGGTTTCTTTAGGGTCCTGGTTAGAGGAAATCTTACCTGACTAACCTAGAGGAACGTCAGGTTCCCTGAGAGTTCTTAGAAGAGGTTATGGTGTCAAGTTTTCGTAGTTAAGAAGTCGCGAGTCGAAACAAGTGTCAGAATGAGAGTGTAGGTATGTAGTGGTGACCTTTTTGGTATCGGAACTGATCTGTGTAGAAACAACTGTTTCATTACAGAGACGAAAACTTATACGATAGATTCAACCAGTATTAAAAGGAAGGTTCCTCATTCACAGAAAATTAAAGTACCGACGTTAGTGGTAGACGTCACTAAACCATCGGGGGGTTTTATTTCAGACTGTGATAAAGGTGACAAAGAAGTAGATAAAGGGTACTTCACTACCCTGACCTACGGTACTAGAAGTAAAAGACTTACAACTCGAAATTCGGTTGAAAAAGTGAGAGGTGAAAGTGAAAGTAGTTCTCTGAAAGATCAAGAAGAAGTGAAAAACGGTATTCCCACTACAGTAGACGTATAGACTTCAATAACTATAAAGAGGGCCGTTAGAACTAAGGTCGAACTCGAAGAAGGTCGGGTCGTAAAGAGTACTACATGAGACGTATCTTTAATTTATTCGTCCCACTGTTATATGTCGGAACTGTATCAGGAAAAGGATAAACCTTGGTCAGACAACAAGGTACAGGTCAAGATTGACAACGAAGGATGAGACATTCGTACTTTAATTTTATATCCGAAAGTAAACTCGGAACCTTCTGTCTTTACCTTGGCTCCGTTAGAAGAACAAGGTAATCAAGAAAAGAAGACTTTTCGGTCCTACCTCGACTAAAGTAGACTTCGTAAAAAGGTCACCTGGTACAGATCCAACACCACAATTTCCTACTAACACAGTTACCCAGTCTTAGTTACAGACACAGGTACTGGTCTAACACATACAGTTCTATGTGAACACGAACACCACCGACAGACTAGGGTAGAAGGGTTTCTCATCTATCCCCTATTCAGACCCTCACATCAGTTCAGTTACCGTTGAAGGAAGATGAACATTATCCGTTTCCCGTATCGAGGGAACCTTTTACCTTAGACAGTACTTTCAGGAAAACTCTAAGGATAAGAAACTATTAAAGGAGGTCGGGAAGGTTATCTAAGTCCTTGTTCAGTAGGAAGTACAATTTTTTAAGAATTTTACAGAATGTCACCAAAGACCAACGATGTTCTTGACTTGGTCCAAGTAACAGTTGTAGGATCTGGATCCTTTTTCAAGGTACTGGATTGATAATCGTGTTTGATAAAGTTCGATAATCCCCTAAATCTCTTCTTACTCCTTCTCCTGAGAGGGAACACCCGGAGACAAGAACCATTCCTGTGTTTCTTCTTAGACTCCAGAATCGGTACCGTTTTCGTTCAAATAATTCCTTTCTTCTCCCCTTTTTTTTTTTTTTTTGTTGTGGATTTTCCTCTCCACCCGGTTCGGTCCTTTCTGTGACCAGACCCTTACTACTCTATGACTCCAAAAATTTTGTTCCGAAAACTTATAAATAGATCTACCCGTACCCGACTTTTAAAACTAACTGCCAACGTTCAATGTATTACTATCCTGGATAACGTGTACAGAAAGGACATTAAATAAGACAATATTTGTCTACATATATACATATCTTATAAATATTTATGAAGTACCAGAGGATCGATAGATACCAGTGAACTCTTGTGTCGAGACGTAGTTCCCGTACACACGGATTCAACCTTGTCAAGGACACCATAGACGACACACGGATCTCGGGAACACGGACTCAACCTTTTCAGAGACACCAATAAAACATCGTGTAGACACTCGAGAGGACCCGACATAACCCGGTACAGAGTCCACCCCAAATCTCTAGTCGAAAGTAGGAAAAGGTGATCCGGAGAGGAACAAGGAGTGCGGATTAAGGATGGATTGCTTTTCTTCTACTCATTACCTTTGTTTATTTTATGTAAATTTCACCAATATGGATATCTAATTTAACCAAATTTGATACTTAGACCTTGAAAGAATTACCCTCCCTTAGTTAAGTGAAACCAAGTAGATGGAAACATAAAAGAAATATAAAATCTCTCTCTATACGGTCTGACGTACGGAAAGGTTTGTCTTCCATGGAAGTAAAAATATAATTGTATCCCGTACTAAGGATTTTGGAATTTGGAGATATTATATGTCTCTAAATTAATTTAATTAAGTATAAATAGACACAGATTATCATATGAATTATTACTGTCGTTTCTATATTTTTTCCTTCTAAAATGAATTTATCTTTCGATAATTATATAACAAGGTTTTATCAACCATTTAATCCGGTCATAAAGTTAACAACTATGTACTTTACTATGATAAATTGATAAGAAGTCTATTACAGATATTAGTCTGTACGAGATGTATACTGAAAAAAAAAAATCCGTATAAGGTTATGTCTATGTATCCCTTAAATTTATATCATAAGTTCACCTTCTTCCATACGACTAGTTAAGGGACTTCCTTATACATCGACTCTAAATCCTATTACAACCGTTAAATACGTCTAGACATTCTCCTTTAATTGGACGTGGTACTTCGTACATCTTAGTGATTATTCCATCTTTCATCAGACTAGTTTTACTTACTACAGTCTATGGGACGTCCGTGGTTTCACTTTTGTCCAACAGGGAACCTCGTCTCGGAGTGTGAAGATCGACTTTCTAGAGAAATCGAAATCGTAACCGTGTGATAGAGTTCTTCTTTTATTTTCCGACGGTCAATACCGAGAGTTTATTCTTGTTCTCACATTGTTCTCCTTTACTAATAAAAGTCATTCTCTTTCCTCACCGACTTTCGGACACACACATACAATCAACGAGTCAGCACACCCTGAGAAACGCTGGGGTACCTAACATCGGGATGTCTAAAGAGACAGGTACCTTAAGAGGTCCCTCCCTATGACCCCACCCAAGGGTAAAGGAAGAGGTCCCGTAGAAAGACTGGGTCCCTAACTGGGACCCATAGGACGTAACATCGGTCTAAGAAATGACAAACTCAGTGTTTCCTTCGGACGATTTTCGGATGACAAAGAATTTTTCTTTTTTTTTATCGGCACTTTTATGTCTCTTCTATTTAGTAACTGTAATGAGATACGAAAGTAGGTACCCTTATCTTTATAATGACAAAATTATTCAAGTGTCATCATGACAAATAAGTAAGTAAATTGTTTATATATAAGATACACATTACAGGACACGTTACGTTACTTTCATCTCTGTTTCACTATTTTCTATATACTCTTCTTGGTGGAATTCCTATACGTTGTTATCACATACGGTAATGGCCCTACATGTAATTTGTCCATTTCGCATGTGTTCTTGTTTGATACACCATACTTCTTTTATTTTGCAGACGTCTTTATACCCTGTGTCGGGATCCCTTAAAGTTACATATCGCAGACATTTTTCTCTCCCTTTTCCAGTCTCTTCTTATTTTTACTCTCTGACGACCATGTCTTAAGATCTCTGTTCTTTACAAAAGTCCTTGTTCTCCAGTTCTCATAACTTACAACCTAAGTACATTCTACATCCATCTTTTCCTCTTGTGACTTAAATCGTTGAACCTCCAGTGACGCCGGAACGAACCCAGCAAAAAACATCCACTCTCTTTTCTAAATCGCAGGTTATTAAAGAGAAAAGAACTATTACACACTTCGTTCGAGTACTCGACTCTACCGTCTTCCGCCCATCCTCTTTCTTCTTATATAATATATTAGAAGAGTTCTTAATCTTTCACTCAACCGATGAAATATATATCATCTTACTAGTCTGTCACGACGTCGGACAAACTTAGAATTCTATTCTTTACAATTCATTTTGTTCACACAACCGAACCTACACACTGAGTCGACGAACAGGTCTCTCCAGGTCTCTTCCGAGCAAATCCTCAAACATCCCCTCCTTTTTAAGAGGAGACTGGAGAATTTTAGAGGTCGACTCGGATTTTTAATTTGATTGTATTCTGTCTAATTGTCCTCTTCTCGTGCATATAAAATGAACAATACACGTACTTCAAGAAGTGTCCTTTTACTTCTGGACTTCTACACTAGTATCGTCCTTCGAAAATGTAGTAAAAGTTTTTTTTATACTTTTCAAACATTTCTTAACCGTACTTTTTCACCAAACCTTATCCGTATCATCTAACATTTCTTCATTCATCCTTCCATTCCCAATCAAATGGTTCTAAAAATATGTCTAGAGAACCGGGGGTTAAGGGTCTATTTTTACAGAAAGAAAAAGAACGATGTGCCTCCCACTAAAAGTGTACCCTCGATCGAAAAGGCGAAAATCCTTCTTTTTCCTTCAAGTCTCAAAGAAACGACGTAGACTACAAAGAATTCTCAGAAGTTAAGTTTTATCAAGTTTCACCGTATAAAACCTCACTATATAAAAACAAGGGAAGTTCAGGTAAGTCTCAACCCTAAAACCTTTCGTTTATAATACTACTCTCCCGTCCCCTACCTAAGTTCGGGTGTGACTCATTAAGTAACTCCTTAGTATCTAATCTGAGATTCTACGAGTTATTTCTTCCATTTCACTATCTTCTTTACTATTGTCTACCTAATTCTCGTTTACCATTTTGTTGTCTATACCCCTGTCTTACACCGTCTGTACCATCTTTTTAACTTGACTCTCATGAACTTTTTGTTTGATTTTCTCTAACGAGAAAATTTCCGACCCAAAAACGTAATTTTAAAACTTCTACTCCAATTCAAAAAGTACTGACATTAACAAGCTTCATGATAATAATCTCTTTGATCCACTTTTGTTGACCCCCTTTAAAAATAATCACTTCTTTGACTTTCTAATTCATACGACAGACTTTATTGATGCACCGATAACTAACGATTCTTAATATTATCGTTGATACCCTTTCATTTTAAAACTCAACTCTCGATTCAAAACTGGTGTATTAACCTCCTCAGTTGTTCTCTGACCATATAGTACCCTTGTTTCTTCTACTCATTCACCAAGAAGACTTACCATATTTAGAGTTCCTTTACCTTGATACAAAAATCGAAACATTTTATTCTCCCTGAATTAAGAAACTATCAACCATTTTCTACTGTCTACAAGTAAAGGATACCTTTACACCGTATTTTATTTTATTTGTTATACCCTAAATCTACCGGATTTACCTCACCCCTTAACTTTCATATGAACAAAAGAATC
This sequence comes from Capra ibex, assembly GCA_006410555.1. Lineage (NCBI taxonomy): Eukaryota > Metazoa > Chordata > Mammalia > Artiodactyla > Bovidae > Capra > Capra ibex. The sequence goes on along the minus strand of SJYO01048061.1, from coordinate 18,674,972 downwards.
CTCGTTTCTCTATTGAGGTTTAAAGACTCTTCTCAGAGTCCTACGTTCTTTCAAATGAATAGTAAGTACGACTCAAAGTTTCTGTTTCTTGGTATCCAATCCTCCTTCCTCAATGGTCGACCCAGTCTCCTCCTCTCTCATCACTCCACTCTTGAGTCCACTACCACCTATATGACTCCGTGTCCTTTCGTCCTTATACGTTGGACTAGTCCTAACCAGGACAATATATACCTTCGACCCACCAGTCGAGATCAAGGTACTTACGATTGTGAACATGTTATCACTGTAGACTCTCACGATATGTGGGTTTACAGTGAGTTTCCATCGACGGAGAAACCCGTTGTACCTAAACCCACTGTCTCCTCGACAAGAGTGAGAAAACAGTTAATAATGTAGGGTAGATAGTGATATGAACAGAATGTATAACAGAGTAGAAGAGGTCTCTCCTTTTTGACGGAATCCTGTCACTGGCCTAAATAAATAGAAAGACACGACGTAAAACGAACGAGAAGGTCTTCGTTCGTTACTTGTTGAAAACCATGACTTAATCAATACTCTGTGTCTCTAACAGACTATGTTTTACGAGGGACAAAACTAAAAAAAAGGAAGTAAATATCCTACTAAAATTAAAAATTTAGGTTTAAAAGTACACGTATGAAATTTCTTCGTGGATGAAGATGTTTCGAACAATTTTGTTACTAGAGTCTTACGGAGGGGAAGAACTAGGTATAAAGTAAATTGACTAAGTAATTACAAATGGAAGTTCAGAGTTCAATATATTAGTGTAGAACTGAAAAGAATGAAATTTTTCAGTAGATAATATAGACTCTACTACACCTGGATTAAAAACTTAGTTAGTTTTTAACTCTTTATTATTTTTACAGATGAAGTATCAATTGTTTATATAAACGTCAAAAGAAAGAAAGAAAAATTTTATATTTATGTCTCTATATGTGTGCATGTATGTCAGTGTGTATAGGGAGTCTTATTGTAATTTGGGTTTGTGAAATATGGTTGTAAACCTGAAAGTTTATATGTCAAAAAGTTGTCAGAACTAGATTCTACGTACCTTCACTCTATTGTCAAACTTCGGTGTACAGGTAAAGTTTTGACTTAAAAGTGATTTACAGTGTCACGTCGAGAGACAATAAAAAGATCTCACTCATATAACCAAGGGCCTTCCTTTTATATAAATACCTTTTGGTATGGATCATTGAGTTCCCATTACAACACAGACGAAACTTGGACTTTCTAGAGATAGGAAGAAGTGTAAGGGGAAACATTATATTTACGTTGGTCCACGTATATTGTCAGCTTCTTCATCTCAGAAGACATTTTAACCAGATTTAAATGAACCGAACTTTAAATACGTATTCAACAATGTCACAAAAAGTACTCTCATTATTTTTATGAGACCCCAAGATTTGTCAGTGTAAAGAACATCTTTTTACATTGTAATATGAAAGTTTCGTTCCTCATCCCCACACGCACACACACACACACACACACTCACATATGCATGATTGACCAACAAAGACTCACCATCATAATATTCACTAAGGTCAAAAGTTAAAACGTGATAAAAACATTATATATATATATAAAGATGTCATGTATACACCGTGAAAGTTGGAGTCTTTATTATGTGTCCATAAAAATCTAAGTGACTGTCTCTTTTCAGATACCGATAAAGAATTCTTTTGTAAGTCATCCAAAAACCTATATACCTAGACTTAGAGCGCCCACTCCAGTCAAAACCTTTGTATCTGAGGTCTCAGTAGTAACATATTTATAAATCTCATATCCAATACACTTCAACGAGTTACCACAGTCACATTTTATTCTTCTCTTCCCCGGTTTTTCTGTTTCGATCACACCTCTTTATGATGGTAAAGTGTGTAGTTCGATCTTTCTCTTGTTTAGACTCTGTGACCCCTCCTCACCAGGTTTTATATTCCCTTTCAGATCCTTTACATGAGGAAAGATCTTATACCCCTTTAGAGTTTACGGTGTGTCTCGGACTACTTTAGACCCTGTTTTCGTATAACCATATAATTAGTAAATTGATTCTGTAACGTTTTAAAATTTTTAATTCACCATATCATCTAAGTCTCGACCCAAAACTGCCAAAATTCCTCTCTTATCCTCATCCTGTTTTGTTACGTATGTCCGATGGTAAATAATCCTTCGGAGTCATATTTACTTTATCCTTTTATTGTACTTGTCCCAATATATCGTTCATCGTTTTTTCGTTAACTTTCTCTGTGACTCATTTACCTTTAATCAGTGGACCGTAAGAGAGGGTTTAATCAATTCCTGTCTAATTAGACTTTTTACAATTAATTTAGTCGGTGTCCTATCATCGTACGAACTTTGAAGTTTCACATTTACAATCTTTAATTAAAAATATATAAAATCGTTTCGTCCATATATACCGTCAATGACCTCCTCTGAGATCATCACCTTTTAAACTCCTATTACATGTCGTTAGTTAAGATTGAAAAGGTTTCCTTTGTCAAGAGTTTGAACTCGTAAGTATACCGATTAGATCTCTTGTATTTACGATAAGGTTCCGGAAACTGACACACCTAGTGTTGTTTTACAATTTTTAAGAATTTGTCAACCTGATGGTCTGATGGACTGGACGGAGGACTCTTTGGACATACGTCCGGTTCTAAGTTGTCAATCTTGACCTGTACCTTGTTGTCTGACAAAGTTTTGACCCTTTCCTCATGTAGTTCCGACATATAAAAGTGGGACGAATAATTGAAGATACATCTCATGTAGTACACTACTACTTAATGTTCCACCTTAATTTTTGCGACTCTCTTTATAGTTGTTAGGTATCAGTATATACCTACGTTCTCAACCTGGAATTTCTTCCGACTCGTGGTTTTTTAAGTACGAAAGTTTGACACCACGTCCTCTGCAGAGAACTCTCAGGGACCCTGTCGTTCCACTAGTTAGGATTTCCTTTAGTTGTCACTTATAAGAAACTTTCCTGATTACGATTTAGAGGTTATCAAACCGGAGGACTACACTTCTCGGTTGAGTAACCTTTTCAGGGACTACGACCTTTTCTAATTTCCGTCCTCCTCTTTCCCTACTGTTCTACTTTACCAACCTACCGTAGTGACTGAGTCACCTGTTCTCAAACTCGTTTAAAACCCTCTACCACTTCCTGTCCCTTCGGACCGTACGACATTAGGTACCCCAACGTCTCAACCTGTACCTAATCGTTGACTTGTTGACCTCCTGTACAATTCAACAATTGTTGTTGACCTCCCGTCTATAGACACAAGGTGGGTTCTTCAAAGACTAAGTCACCATGTCCCGTCGGACAGTAAAACGGAAAAGTTGGTCAAGGAATAACTATGACTGTGACGATCAGATCTTCGGTGTCAAACCTTTGGTAACACGATTCCCCAAGTGATTTTAGGTGGTTTGAAATTCACAGAATCGAAATGTTCATCGACTCGATGTCTTTATAGGTTTTTATTGTTAGTTTTTTCATTATCGTACACTATCTATATTTACATACGTATTACCTTGTTGATAACGTAGGGAGTACACACCTTATATTTTTCTTTACACACTTTCGAGTAAGATCGATTAGTCTCTCCGGTGTCCCTCTCGTTACGGTCGACAAGTAGTATGTTCGACTAGGTAGTGTGGTCGGCACCATGGACTGTACACTCACTTCTTCAGTAGAACCTGAAAGATCGAGGTCGTATGTAGTACTTTTCTTGCTTCAGGGATCTACATATCTGTTCAGATCAGTAGGTTCTGATCTTCAGAATCGACTTCAGAGTTTGGTACGTCGTTTCTACCCGATAGTAAAGAAAAAGATCTCCTTTTATTAAATTAGTATTTTGTTTTGTTTTTTTCAGTTTTTGGTTCTTGAAAGTAAAAAAAGAAAAGACCGAAGATCTCTTAAAAACGATAAACACAGGGGACTTAATTGTTTTATGGTTAATTAATATTAATTCTCAATAGCGTATTTTCTTAGGTTCAGGAATATTCGATTTAAATATAAGAAAATTGATTGTTTTTATCACCAACATATAAAGATTGAATCGTACTTTACAATAGTCAGAATAATTTTGGTTTATAGTCAGTACAATTTTGGTTTTTGTCTGAACACCTCACGTACTTCCGATAAAGACCCCACTACGACTATTATAAAGAATTAGAAGGACGACCAATTAACACATACGAGTACCAGTAACCCAAGTAGTACAACATGGGAATGTCCAAAACATGAAAAGAGAGACATATAAGAAAATTTATTTTACAAGTTATTCATCAAGTATACTAAACGACATACCAATTAAAGAAAAATATATTCTTCCATTTCACTTATCACTTTCAGATAAGAAGGACTAAATACAGGGACAGGGTAGGGTTATAAAAAGATCTCTATAGTAAATAAAATTTATCAACACGTGAAAGAAGATGTTTCTCTTGAAAAAAAGTAATGAGAGAATAGATAGATATATAGATGAATCTGTATTTAACTCATACATATATTGTTAGATAGATGTTTAAACTATATATGTATTTATATACTATTACAGAATATATTACCCAATATTATATATTACATATTATATATTGTTTATATTATTATATATAATAAAACATAGAACGAAAACTAAAAAAAAAGACAAATTTATGGAACGATTAGAAAGACGTTTGGAAATATTATTGAAAAGTAGTTTACTTACATGATACCGAATAAAGTAGTTAAGAAACAACTGTCAGTGAAACCAACAAAGGTCCGAACAAATATGTGGTGTCAATTGAACTTAAGTCGTTAATTTGACTACTCTGTATGTATGAGTTGTTGAGAACCAAACAGTTTAATTGTCAAAATTATTGTCTCATTCATTTGTACAAAAAACTTCCGGACAACACATGACTCACAAACTCAGAATGGTTTAACACAGACAACTTTGAGATTACGATTGTACCACGATAAACTTCTACCCCTGAAACACTCCATTAATCCAGTACTCTCACTTTGGAAGTGTCCTGATCACGGGACTACTCGTTTCCGTTCTCTAGTCGATTGTGAGAAAGTCGGTCCTCAGGTTGACATTCGGTCGCCCTCCCGGAAGTGGTTCTCGGGTCGATGGGACTGTTAAACCAGACTCTGAAGTCCGAGGTTTTAACTCACTTTATTTGCACACAACAGAATTCGATAAGTCAGATAACATCAGACAATATCGTGGGGTTTGATTATGTCAAAAGTAAGAATTTTGGTCTGTAAGTTTTGGAGAACGACAAAGATCGAAGGAAATCGGAAACAGAAAGTTGTTAAAATAGATAACAGAGAAAAGGTCTACTCAACAAATATTACGTAAAGAACTTAGAATAGTCGAGACATTATCTAATTTTTTATTGATAAAAATGACCGTACGGAAGAGTTTACTAACATAAGACTATTTAATAAAAAGACATCGTAAATTTTAAAAATATGTCACTCTATATAAATATAAAGTGAATACTGAGGACCCCACACTACCTATAGGACGAATCTTTAAACGAGTTTGTTTAACTCGGTCTTCTTATAACGTCTCAGGACAGGACTCCGAGTCTAATTAAAAGGTCTAACATTAAGTAAGATGAATTTATTTTGGATTTCGTTTTACTTTAATGATTTGATATTCAAAAGGGAATTTCGACCCATACGATTCGGAACTATAAATTTAAGATTCTCTATAAATACGTACTACGTCATTTTTGTACATTATAAGACGGTTTAATATAGAAAGAGAAAGAAGTCTTTATATGTGAATTAGATCATCTCTAATCTTTTTCGTTTGGAAAACTTAGTATTTCTTTTTATCATGGAAATCTACAGTAATGACAAAGTATTAGTCTGACGGTTTTTCCCCTGTTTGAAAATGTCAATCTTCGTACCCACACCTGTTGACAAATCTATAAAATAATTTTTTTTTTTAGAAGTGAAAGGTTCTCACAGTTTTGTCGTCTTATCATAGATGATACGGTTTATAATATGACTAATTTATTTTCACAGAAACAACTTTTTAGGAAAACTGGATAAAAACAGAGATATACAAAATTCGTAGTGAAGTGAGATTTTAATCCGGGTCGAATTAGTCCTCGACTTGGTTTCCTTCCCTGAGAAGAAAGAAACCTTTTCCAAAGGATTGTTTTCTCATAAGATTGTTCGTATTATGTGTTCTACCTTAAATACAAACATTATTTCCCATTTATGTCGAATGTGTCTGTATGTGTGTCTATGTGTGTCTGTGTATGAGTGTATTGGACAGGGTTTAAGTGAAAATAATGGAGTGACTCACCTTTACAGTGGAAAAAACATCTGGTTTGGAGTACGTATCAAGCCTCCATATAGACGTGAGGACAGACATGGTAACTAGACATACAAAACTACTGTCATTGTTTAGTTCGAGTAGAAAAATCGAAGCTAAAGATTACACACAACTGAGAATGGAGTAATATGAAAACTTTTATGAAAAGGACTAAAGAGATAGTACTAATAAAATGGCTTCACCTTAAAGTAAAGTAACTCATTCGGGGTGGATGAGACAGGACGATAAAATTCACCTGAAGTTAATTGAAATATCTAATCCAATTCTATTAAAATATAGGAATATTAAACAAAAAAGAATAGGTCTTAGTAAAACAAAAAATAAATAGAATTATAAAACTATTATAGAAAATATCTATAACAATGAAAAGAAGAGATAGGAACAGAAAGAGGGAGAGTATAAAGACATCTTATTTATATCTGTCTATGTCTATATGTATCTCTACTATGTGTTAAGAATTGTTTAAAACATACATGAAACAATGGATAATATTTGTTAAAAAAAGACAATATATAAACGTCGATTAACATAAATGTTTTTTCTTTTTTTACTAAGGTAAACACATAATTAAAATATTGTGATTTAGTAAATAAATATACTCTAGAAATTTTACTAAGAGTACATAAAACGACCGTACATTAGTTTAACAGAACTTAAAAAGAAAGTCGGATAATAATTTTGACTATCAAATTAAAACAAATTAGTTTACCCGATCGTGATCATTTTGTTCCTATTATTTTGACTCATACCATTCTAACTAAAGAGAGTAATCCTGTTGAGTATTGCGAAAGGCATAAAAAAACATCGTACTGTCTTAAATGTACATTATACCACCAATACAATCAGTTTAATTGATTATATATATGTTGTACATGATGTATCATTATATATTATACACAATCAGTTTATGTATATGTTTGTACTGTACAATTTCTGGATATATAGTTATAGGGAATAAATCGTAAATTTTTAACTTACTCAACTGAATCAGTTAAAGAGAAAATTTTTAAATAAAAAATCTCATCAAAATCCAAAGACCTTTTTAACTTCACTTTTCATGTCTCTAATAGGTATATGGTGAGGGAAGGGTACATATATCGGAGAGGGAAATAGTTGTATGGTATGGTAATGATATGTAGATAATGTTAACTACTTAGATGTGACTGTATAAGAATTAGTGGGTTGCATGTATCAGTGAACCACATCACGTACTCAAACTTGTTTAAATATAACTATACATACGTAATAATCCCATCTATAGTGAAAGTACCGGGATTTTTAGAAGACACTAAACGGATTAACAAGGAGAGATTGGGGATTGGGACAGGACCCGTCGTTGACTAGAAAAATGACAAAGGTACCAAACGGAAAAGGTCTTACAGTATATCAACCTTACTATGTATACATCGAAAAAGTCTAACCGATACAGTGAATTATTATACGTCGATTCCAATGAGGTACAGAAAAGTACCGAACTTTCGTATAAAAGAAAATCACGACTTGTTATTACGACCAGACCTACGTGATGTCTTATAAACTGATAAGTGGATAACTTCCTGTAAAACCAACAAAAATACGAAATCGTTAATAGTTATTTACGTGATATTTGAATAAAAACGTTCAAAAAACTCCCGTATTCAAAAGTGGAGAAACCCCATTTATCGTTCTTCATGTTTACGACTAAGTATACTATCCTTATGCAAATCGTAATATTTTTACACGGTTTGATATGGGGTTTAACCGATGTAGCTAAAAGTAAAGATGATGTCACTTATTCTCAAGTCCATCGAAGTGTATAAACGATTGTAAACCACAACAGTCACAATACCTAAGGTCGGTAAATTATCCCCACGTATCACCATAATTTTTTTTTTTTTTTTGAGATTACTGGATTATACCTCGTAGAAAAACATACGAATATGGTGTAACAAAACTGTCAACGTCGAAATAGGATCATATGTTCGGTGAAATATGGATTATAACATATCATAGTTAGGAGGTCAAAACGACAAGAAGTTATAACAGATAAGACACAGAAGACGGAGAGGTATATTTGAAATCTTAGTCAAACAGTTTTTATGTTTTGTTGTAAAACTCTAAAATTAACTTTAACGTGATTTAGGTATTTAAGTAAATCCTTCTTGACTATAAAACTATTGTAAATCAGAAGAATAGGTACTTGTCCTTTATAAAAAGGTAAATAAAGTTCACTAAAAGAATTTCTTACTTAGTATGAGAATGATATTGATATAGTTACTCAAATAGTTTGGTGCACTACGTTGATATATAACAGATGTTCTTTAGGTGAAATTTATGTTTATATGTACATCTAATATTTATTTACCTACCCCCTTTAATATGGTACCATTATGATTAATTTTATTTAGTCTTCACCGATATAATTAAAGTCAGTTTCACTTTCACAGAGTCACCACAGGTTGAGAAACGTTGGGGTACCCTATAAGGTACCTTAAAAGGTCCGGTCTTATGACCTCACCCATGGTCAAGGGAAGAGGTCCCCTAGAAGGGTTGGGTCTTTACCTTTCGTCCAGACGGTGTGACGTCCGTCTAAGAAATGGTCGACTCGGTGGTCCCTTCGGGTTCTTATGACCTTACCAATCGAATCGGAAGAGGTCGCCTAGAAGGGTTGTATCCTTTGCTTGGTCCCAAAGAACGTAACGTCCATCTAAGAAATGGTTGACTCGATTGTCCCTTCGGGTTAAAGTCCATTTCATCTAAAGTTTTCTTTCTTTTAATAATCCATATTACTTTCAACAATATATCACTACTTCCTCAGTCAAGAGGACCTTCTGTATTACTAAGAACATACGGAGTATTGTCTCATAGTTTGATATATTTCACTATTGACTATCTAATGTTCCTCTTTTTATAATTAAGTCATAGTATCAATTTCTTAATTGTGAGGAGATACTGTTTCTCTGTTTAAATCCTCTATCTTTTAGTCATTCTTGTAAGAATTGTTGTGGTAGTGAGTTGACCTACATTGACTGTAGGTATTTGATAAAGTAGGTTGTTACGGTTTTATGTATAAGAAAGGTTCGGGTGTTCTCCGGATATGGTTATGTCTTTGTGAGACCCGGTGTTTTGTATGGTGTCTTTTTTAAATTTGACATCTTTAACATATTATAGACGTGAGTCTGGTGTCACTTTAATTTGATCTTTGGTTGTTGGTCTTATATTGACCTTTTAGGGGTTTAAGTACGACTCATTTGTTGTGTAAAAATTTATTGTGTCCTCACTTTCTTCTTTAAAGTTATTGTAAAAATTTTATAAAACTTGATTTATTTTTAATTTTGGTAAATAGTGTTAAACATATTGTGTCATTTAAGTAACGAATGTCCCTGTAAATGTCGTAACTTGTGTATATTATCTTTTCTTAGGTACGAAAGTTTGAGACCACGACCACTTCTGAGAACTCTCAGGGACCCCGACGTTCCTCTAGTTTGACCAGTCAGGAGTTCCTTTAGTTGGGACTGATAAGTAACCTTCCTGACTACGGCTTCGACTTCGAGGTCATGACCGGTGGTTTCTGGAACTACGACCCTTTCTAACTTCCGTCCTCTTCCCTGGTTGTCTCCTACTCTACCAACCTACCGTAATAGCTGTGTTACCTGTACTCAAACTCGTTTGAGGCCTCTATCACTTCCTGTCCCCCATACCGTACAACGTCACGTACCCCAGAGTTTCTCAGTCTGTACTGACTCGCTGACTTATTGTTGTCATTCTTTCTTCTTTTTGGATTTTAGTTAGTAGATTCAAAGGTACATTCCTTTGATCTTTTCATTTGCGTTTAATAAAGGTTTCATTTGTCTTCTTTTCTTTATTATTCCTAACATCGTCTTAGTTACTTTAATTTTTGTCCTTTTAAAGAGAGTAAAATAAAGAATCTCTATGATTGTGAAGAGGACATACAAATAAATAGAAAAAAATGAATTTTTGAATAACCAACGAAACCAATTCTACTTGTTAAACAGTTCTTTAATCTGAAATAAATTACAGACATAGTACAAGATAAAACTTACCTAGAAAGATTTAAAAATAAATTTTATCTAAAATCCATAACAAATATATAACTAAAGAAAAATCTTTACGAAAATGTTTATAGAAGAAGGTCAAACAAAGAATTAAAAATTTAAAACGTCGTCGTCGTCGTCGTCGTCGTCGTCGTCGTCGTCGTCGTCGTCGGTATGAATTCTTGACGACGACGACGATTCAGCGAAGTCAGTACAGGTTGAGACACGGTGGAGCACCTGCCGTCGGGTGGTCCGAGGGGGCAGGGACCCTAAGAGGTCTGTTCTTGTAACCTCACCCAACGGTAAAGGAGGAGGTTACGTACTTTCACTTTTGACTTTCACTTCAGCGAGTCAGCACAGGTTGAGAGACGCTGGCGTACCTGACATCGGATGGTCCGAGGATGTAGGTACCCTAAGAGGTCCGTTCTCATGACCTCACCCCACGGTAACGGAAGAGGGAATTCATACCGTATTAACTATGTAGTTAGGAAAGGAAAAAGAGAGACAATAAATTCTGTAGAAAAGGATGAGGTTCAAATATTTACATAAAAGGAGGTCAGAAGATTTTTGAAATGTATAAAATAAGTGAAAATTGATAAAATATTTACCTACATGAAGTAAAATTTACAACATCTTAAACATTTAAAGTGAAAAAAAACCTAAACCACAGAATGAATGTTTTCGGTCTCAATTTAATATTTACACAAAAGGTTTAACAGAGATTTTAAAATATCTAAATAGACGATGTAAATCCGGTAAATAGGTATATCTTGACGAAACCAAATACCATACTTAAGTTCTAGACAAAAAAATAAGAGAAGAAAAAAGGAAAAAGAGAAAACTGTACCTATGTAATTAATGGGGTCATAGTAAATAAAGTCATAAAAAGAAAGTCCGTAACTAGACGTTAGACAATTACAGCAGATATTTACACGTAAATTTTCACCCAGATAAATGATCCGGTAGATAAGATAAATACCCAGATAAAGATGTATTGTGAAATTCTTTTGAGAGGTATACAAGTGTTTAGAAAAAGAATAGGTTATCATAGAAACGATAAGAGACTTGTAGGTTGTGATTGTCTTTAAAATCTCTGATGTTCATCTCAAAATGTGTGTGACGGTCAAAAACATAATATAAACTCTAAAGTAGTTGTAATACCTAATTGAGTCTCTCTAACTTAGAACTGTCGTAACTTAAAGTTAGAAATTGGTAGTATATAAGTATTGAATAGGTGTGTGTACAAGGTACATAAAAAAAGAATATTAATGATGATCCACAATATAAAAATACAGTACATAAAAACTTTTAATACCAAAATTTTCGACATACGGTTTTAAATTGACCTGAAATATAAAACTTAAAGAAAAAAGATTTTTTAACAGAACAAGTGAAATTATTTAATAGTCTCCTCAAAACTAAAAATATTTCATCCGTTATTATAGTGAACCTTTTTACTGTTACAAAAAGGAAGAGTTAGTTAAATAGTAAAAGGAGAAAAATTTTAAAATATTAAAAATTTTGACGAATCGATCGATTATGGATGTATACTGTAACGTACCGTAACCGATATCACCTACGGGTAAAACTTTCCAGTACGAATGTCACAAAGTATTAATTGGAACTATAAGTGTTATCTGAAAATTCCTAAAAGAAATGACTCAATTCCCTTAAAGGATAAAGATCAATTCTGAAGAACAATTATCTACACCTGTACATAGTCAATGAAAAAGACACAACTCCATTAATATAATAAAATTAGGAAATTGGATAAATACATGGTAAAATAAGTTCAATAAGAGAGGGGAACCGAATGATAAGGTTCAAACTTCAATTTACGGATGAGGGAAACGAATGACCTTAAGAAGACTCCGACTATGTCTTCGAAGGTCTTCACAGTATTTGATATATAATGTCAAAAAGGTAAGAGCACTCAATAATTACAACCATAGAACATGTATATATATATATGTATTATACGTGTCAACATATATATTAATATTTATTACACACTTATATACCCTTCTTCTTTAATCTGATTTTATATTATTACATATGTAATAATGTATATGATATATATATAATAAAATTTGATTAGGGAAGTTCGAATCTCAATTTATAAAACTCTAAACTTAACTTTGACAATAGAGGTAGGTCTTAAAACACGATATGTAAAATCTTAAATAAATAAGAATTTACGAATTAAAACCGAATCGAATTGTAGGATGGACACACTATGAAGTTCCATCCTTAATAAGTTATATAAAGTTGAGATAGGAAGTTTAGTGGATCATCTTACGTTCTGGGTTCTCTTTAAAAACTAACTAGACAAAGAAAAATGGTTCTTGTACTTTTTATTCCAAGTCTCTTACGATTATCTTTTTAAACAGTAAATATCTACTTTGTAAGTTTCATAACAGGCTCACACAGGACAAGACTAAAAAAAGATAGTCTGAAGTTCTTTTGTACGTGAGGTTCCTTTTATTCCGTCTACAAAAAATTCACAACATCTAATTCCAGAGAGACTTGATGATTAAAACCTTTATTTTTAAAAAATTTTTCTTTCTAGTACTATACGGATAGTCTGTTATAAAGACTCCCCAGAAAGAGTCGTGATTTGTAGTAGATCATGAAGTCCGACACACACTAACTACACAAAGGTAACGTCTATACAGTCCTCAGTTTCATTACGAATTAAAATGAAAATATAGGTTCCACAGTAAAGATGTTTAGAATTTGTACGAAACCTTTCAAATTTTGGTCAAACTTTTCGATAAATTACTTGACACTTCTTTAGAGACAGTATTTAACAAAAGTATATGTCATCTCAGTGACATATATACGTGAAGTTTCGTACCGATAGGTTGTAAAGATCCTTACGTTGAAAGTAAAACATCCAGTCAAAAATTGTCCGATGGTGGTTTTTCTTTTAGGTCACTTCAAATTAAAAGAAAAGACGAACCTTTGTATCGTTCTAATTCAGATCACACCAAATCGCTTTAATTGTAGTCTGACCCCTCGTTGTAATAAGACTATCTAATACAATAACAAGTGTGTTTAAACAACAAAGAGAGACGTCTTCTGATAAAAGTGTGAAAGGGTGACTTTTGGTCGAACGGGTATACTGAAACATAGGAAGGAATAACCTCCCAATAAGTACTGGTAGGTGAACTTAATTCTAACGAAAATACTGAATGAAACAGTTAATTTACACTCGTCTTTACTGTACACTGTAAACATTCTCATCGAAATTCTCAGTCTACACCAATCGTTATAGAAAGAGAGGAAGTGTCTTTCATCGTTCCAACTTTTATTTTCGAGGAACTAGTCGGACTCAAGATTGTACTACTAATATACCTAATCTTGTTTTTTACTTGTAACTACCTATAAACCATACTCACTCTTTTCGGAAATAGTAACATAAGGGTGATGTTAAGACCCCAATCACTGAAAAGTATATTTCAACTTAACTAAGGTTTAACAAAAGTGAGAACCACACAAGATCAGTAAGTTTATCTCGTATGAATATATAACTGTGAAAAATCACTTCGAGTTTCAGTACATAAGTGGGTAAGTGAAGAATTAATTTTTTATGATGTCAGGATAATATACTTACTGTGACATGAACATGACTAATATGTAGTTACTCGTTCTTTTCGTTATAGAAGGAAATCGAATAATGGTACTTCCCATGTCTATAATTTGGGATTGGAGTGTCAATTAATATTTATAATTCTTCTATTTTTAATGACACGTGAAGATTTGTTATATGAAAGTCTTGAAGAAAATCTGGATTCTCAATCGTTATTCAAAGAATTCTTTCGTTATAATTAAATTGATTTGTAAATTTTTTATTTCCTCTGTCACCTTTACCGTCTCAATTCTGAAGATTTTTTTATAGAAGAGATATTTCCATTATTTTGACGGTTGTAGGAAACCTTATAGTTTTTTCGTTCTCAAGGTCTTTTATAGATGAAGACGAAATAACTGATACCGTTTCGGAAACTGACACACCTAGTGTTGTTTGACACCTTTTAAGAATTTGACTACCCTTATGGTCTTGTAGACTGGACAGAGGACTCTTTACACATACGTCCAGTTCTTTGTTGTCAATCTTGACCTGTCATTTGTTTTCTGACCAAGGTTTAACCCTTTCCCCATGTAGTTTCGACATATAACAGTGGGACGAATAAATTGAAGATACGTCAATTGTAATACTCTTTACGACCCGACCTACTTCGTGTTCGACCTTAGTTCTAACGGTCCTATTTATAGTTATTGGAGTCTATACATCTATTGTGATGGGAATACCGTCTTTCACTTCTTCTTGATTTTTCGGAGAACTACTTTCACTTTCTCCTCTCACCTTTTCAACCGAATTTTGAGTTGTAAGTCTTTTGATTCTAGTACCGTAGACTAGGGTAGGGAAGTACCGTTTATCTACCTCTATGTTACCTTTGTAACTCTCTGATAAAAGAACCCGAGGTTTTAGTGACGTCTACCACTGACGTCGGTACTTTAATTTTCTGTGAACGAGGAATCTTCTTATCGATACTGGTTGGATCTGTCGTACAATTTTTCGTCTCCGTAATGAAACGGGTGTTTCCAGGAAGATCAGTTTCGATACCAAAAAGATCATCAATACATACCTACACTCTCAACCAGACATTTCTTTCCACTCACGACTTCTTAACTACGAAAACTTGACACCACAACCTCTTCTGAGAACTCTCAAGGAACCTGACGTTCCTCTAGGTTGGTCAGGTAAGACTTCCTCTAGTCAGGACTTACAAGTAACCTTCCTGACTTCGACTTCGACTTTGAGGTCATGAAACCGGTGGACTACGATTCTTGACTGAGTAAACTTTTCTAGGACTACGACTATTTCTAACTTCTACTCTCTTCCCCTACTGTCTCTTACTCTACCAACTTACTGTAGTGGCTGAGCTACCTGTACTCAAACTCATTCGAGGTCCTCAACCACTACCTGTCCCTCCAGACCGCACGACGCTAAGTACCCCAGTGTTTCTCAGCCTTTCCTGACTCACTGAATTTACTTAACTTAACTCATTATACTATATCACTCTTACATCTTAACAAGGTGTACTATTAAATCAGAGAATAAACCAAGTTTTTAATAAGATGAAAGACAATAATAGATAACAATTTCGTAGGTTTATCTGAAACCTACTGTCTAGGTAACTCTTTGTTTAACGTACGAAACCGATATAAAACACAAGGAAACTTTGAGTCGTTTAGTAACGGAAGGAAATATTAGTGGATTTGTGTGACGTGTATGTTCCAATATGTTAAGAGACGGGGATTTTCAGGAAGACAACGAAACGAGACTGTAGACCCTTAAGTTTTTCTCTTCTTTCCCGGCGAAAACAGCAACCAGAAACTTGTGACCACGATTAGGGAAGTAAAACCGATGTCTCATGACATATCAAATTTTATTATTCCTGTAAGAAAGCATAAAGTAACCGTTATATCTAGGACGTATAAAGGTATCATCAATATGTATATGTTTACGTCTATCCAATTTATGTCTTGAATGTCACGGTTTTTCGGATACAGAAGACTTATACCTCAAATACTATAAGTATTATTAGTCACTGATGTAAATGTAAATCTCGACAAGAATGCAAAACATTATGACAATTGTTACGGAACAGTACTTATTTTACAAAGCACACTGAGTTTCTATGTCAAGCTATTTTTTGTGAAGACTTATTATACTGACCTTTCTGTGGAACTGAGAAAACTACCCTGTACTTAGAATTACTATAAAAGTAATACACCTTACGATCTAAAATATATGAACACGATCATCCACTGTAGACGGATCTTATTTGAAATTACAAAAATATGTAAAGATTTCAGTGACATGAATGATTAAAAACGTCCTTTAGAGTGTTCTCTACTAGTTTTCGGAGTTCAACTTTTTTTAATGTAATCACTTTAACTTCCGTTAAAAATTTTCACTTCTAAACGGAATGTTATACCTTTTGAGAAAGATCAAATCTTTTTTTTTACTTTTAAATATGACAGTATTAAATGCTCCCATGATAGAAACTAATTTCCTTTATTCTTTATAAAGAGGAATAGTAGTAGTAGTATCTAGTCGAAATATATCACACATAACACACAGATCATGACTAAATGTACAAATCTGAAGATACGCTTAAAAGAATGAATTAAAGTATTGGAAGGATAATGGTGGAATTAAGTGTACTTTTACAATTTGAATTCATCCAGTTAAAGTGTTGATAAATATCCTGTCCGACTCTGGAGTGGAGATCGTAATAAAATATTTCGAACTCAAAAACAGATGGTACAGTATAAGGATACAAATGGGGTCGTTGTTAGTGGTACGGTCGGTGTCGTCTCGGTGACTCCTTTGAGTCAAATTATAAAATTGACGTGTTTTTCTACTTTTAATTAGACGGGTTATATTCTTTGTTACCGATTACACCCTGACTCCACACGAAGCAAGTCAAGTCAAGTCAAGTCAAGTAAGTGAGTCAGCACAGGCTGAGAAACATTGGGGTACTTAACGTCGTGCGATCCGGAGGGACAGGTAGTGGTTGAGGGCCTCAAGTGAGTCTGAGTACAGGTAGCTCAGTCGCTACGGTAGGTCAGTAGAGTAGGAGACTTCAGGGGAAGAGGAGGACGGGGGTTACGTAGGGTCGTAGTCTCAGAGAAGGTTACTCAGTTGAGAAGGGTACTCCACCGGTTTCATGACCTCAAAGTCGAAATCGTAGTCAGGAAGGTTTCTTTAGCTTCCTGACTAGAGGAAGTCTTACCTAACTAACCTAGAGGAACGTCAGGTTCCTTAAGAGTTCTCAGAAGAGGTTGTCGTGTCAAGTTTTCGTAGTTAAGTAGTTACGAGACGGAAGAAGTGTCAGGTTGAGAGTGTAGGTATGTACTGGTGTCCTTTTTGGTATCGGAACTGATCTGACTGGAATCAGCCGTTTCTTTACAGAGACGAAAACTTATACGATAGATCCAACCAGTATTGAAAAGAAGGTTCCTCATTCGTAGAAAATTAGAGTACCGACGTTAGCGGTAGACGTCACTAAAACCTCGGGGGTTTTTATTTAAGACTGTGACAAAGGTGACAAAGGGGTAGATGAAGGGTACTTCACTACCCTGGTCTACGGTACTAGAAGTAAAAGTCTTACAACTCGAAATACAGTTAAAAAAGTGAGAGGTGAAAGTGAAAGTAGTTCTCCGAAAAATCAAGGAGAAGTGAAAGACGGCATTCTCACCACAGTAGACGTATACACTCCAATAACTATAAAGAGGGTCGTTAGAACTAAGGTCGAACACAAAGAAGGTCGGGTCGCAAAGAGTACTACATGAGACGTATCTTCAATTTATTCGTCCCACTGTGATATGTCGGAACTGTATGAGGAAAAGGATAAACCTTGGTCAGACGACAAGGTACAGGTCAAGATTACCAACGAATGACTGGACGTATGTTTAAAGAGTTCTCCGTCCAGTCCTCCAGACCATACGGGTAGAGAGAGTCTTAAAAGGTGTCAAATAACACTAGGTGTGTCAGTTTCCGAAACCGTATCAGTTATATCGTCTTTATCTACAAAAAGAAGTTGAGAGAATGAAAAAGGTACTAGGTCGTCTACAACCGTTAAACTAGAGACCAAGGAGAACGGAAAAGATTTTGGTCGAACTTGTAGTCCTTCAAGTGCCAAGTGCATAACGACTTCGGACCGAACCTCTTAAAACTCGTAATGAAATGATCGTACACTCTACTCACACGAAACACCGGTAGATATATGGTCTTTCAGAGTGTTTTATAAGGTGTTAGGCTCTAATTGAACCATTGTCTCAAGAAGGTTTTTACGTTTTACGTTTATTTAAGGAGGCGAGTTTCCAATTGTTGGACTCCAATTCAAACAGTCGATAGTGTGAAAAAAAAGAATTTATTGACGAATTTTGAATCTTTTTTACCTCTGAGTACACCTTTCTCGCTCCCACTCCCCTTTCGTACTTCACAATTAACGTGTCTAACTAAGTTGACCCTACGGTGCCATCCCTAGAACTTAGTTAATCACATTATGTCAACAAGGAACCATAGACGTCCTTTAACTAAGGTTGACTCTATAAAAAAGGAGGTCCTCGTTTCTGACGAGTGTGACCCCTTGAAGACACAATCCGGTGTATATATGTCGGATTGTTCAACACTGAAGAACCTTCGTTATTTTTTATCACTATTTAAACACCCTGACCCCGAATTTCCTCAAGAATGTCGTAAAACGGAAGAGGTTACAGACGGTTGAAAGAAACAATACTAACGTCCGACAACCAAAATTTCCGGTGACATCTCGATCTCTGTCTTCCCACCTTTTTTCTGATCATTTGTACAGTACTCGAGTGACAAGAATGGTTCAAAGTTGATAAAAAAAAAGAATTTTTTCCTTTTCCTGAGGTTTAAAAACATTCTAAAACCAATTAAAGGTCTAAACACTTTTTTACTTAAAAGTGTTAAAAGAAAACGGTCAAAAGACCAAGGAGACGGAAAACATTTAGGTCGAACTTGTAGACCTTCAAGTGTCAAGTTCATGACAACTTCGGACCGAACCTCTTAAAACTCGTAAAAAACACTCACTCACTCTACTGACGTTAACACGATATCAAACCTGTAAGAAACGGTAACGGAAAGAAACCTTAACTTCACTTTTGACTGGAAAAGGTTAGGACACCAGTGACAACTCAAAAGGTTTAAACACCTGTATAACTCACGTCGTGAAAGTGTCGTAGTAGAAAATCCTAAACTTAACCTTAAGTTTGACCTTAAAGTAGTGAAGACGATCGAAACAAGTATCACTACGAAGGATTCCGGGTGAACTGAAGCGTAAGATCCTGCAGACCGAGAGCCACTCACTAGTGTGGTAGCACTAATAGACCCAGTACTTTTAGAAAAAACATATCAAGAAGACACATAACAACGGTCAAGAAGAATTATAGAAGACAAAGACAATACAGGTATGGTAAAGACAGGAAATAACACAGGTATAAATGTACTCTACAAAAGAACCATAGAGATCAAAAGTACTTCTCTAGAGATTAGAAAGGGTAAAATAACAAAGGGAGATAAAGAAACGTAACTAGTGATTCCTTCCGAAAGAATAGAGAGGAACGATAAGAAACCTTGAGACGTAAGTTTACCCATATAGAAAGAAAAAAGGAACCGAAAAGTGAACCGAAAAGTGTCGATAAACATTCCGGAGGAGTCTGTTGATAAAACGGAAAAACGTAAAGAAAAAGAACCCTACCAGAACTTGTGACAGAGAACATGTCACAGCACTTGAAGTTAGGTATCAAGAAGTTCGTGAGATAGTCTAGATTAGGAAACTTAGATAAACAGTATAAAGGTGACATATTAGTGTTCTCTAAACTAAATCAGGCATAGAATTACCAAATCACCAAAAGGGATGAAAGAAGTTCAATTCAGACTTAAACCGTTATTCCTCAAGTACTAGACTCGGTGTCAATAGAGGACCAGAACAAACAAGACTGACACATCTCGAAGAGGTAGAAACCGACGTTTATATTAGTTAGACTAAAGTCACAACTGGTAGACCACTACAGGTACACATCTCAGAAGAGAAAACAACCTTTTCCCACAAACAATACTGGTCACGTAGGAGAACCGTTTTGTGACAATCGGAAACGGGACGAAGTAAGACATGGGGTTCCGGTTTAAACGGACAATGAAGTCATAGAGAACTGAAGGATGAAAACGTAAGGTCAGGAGATATTACTTTTCCTGTAGAAAAAACCCACAATCCAGATCTTCCAGAATATCCAGAAGTATCTCGGCAAGTTGAAGTCGCAGAAGTCGTAATGACCAATCCTTTATCTGAACCTAATGACATTATAAATTACCAAACGGAACCTTTGCTTGTCTCTAGTAAGATGACAAAAACTCTACCGAAGGTTCATGACGTAAAACCTGAGAAAACAAATAAAACTCCCAATGAGGTAAAGAAGATTTCCTAAGAACGGGTGTCATCATCTATATTACCAGTAGACTCAATTTAAGTGGGTAAGGTCAAGGAAAGTACGACAAGTACCCAAGAGTTCCGTTCTTATGACTTCACCAAACGGTGAGGGAAGAGGTTACCTGGTGTAAAACAGTCTTGAGAGGTGTTAGTGGGTAGCAAGAACCCACCGGGATGTGTCGTACCAAGTAGTAAAGTAACTCAATCTGTTCCAACACCAGGTACACTAGTCAAACCATTCAGAAGACACAAACATCAAAAGTAAGACAGACGAGAGACTACCTATTCCTATTCTCCGAATATCTTCGAAAAACTACCCTCTCTTCCCCTTTGACCCAGAACTCCCCCTTTGACCCAGAACAAAACTACCCGTCCCGGTACGATTTATTTAGAAATTAGGTTAAAAGACAACTACCCACCACGATATAAGAGAGGAAAAACAAATTAGACTCCGGTTTGATACCACCTCCATTACTTCTATTACCGCTGGAGGAAGTCTTCCGGGGTACGTACGTGACAGGGGCGTGAAAACGGACTGTGACGTCGTCCCGTGACATCTGGGTGGGGAGATAGTCTCTGAGGACCTGTGAGTACCCGTCCAACCCCAGTCAGAGAACACCCCAGTGACGAGGAAAGGGGACCCAGGATCACGAGTTTTCCAAGATAAACACGGAAGGTTCTCAGACAAAGGGGTCAGAACACATTCAAGACCAACGAGATACCACCCCAATTACCGTTGGAGGAGATTCTCGTGAATACGGAGTAGGTCCAGACGACGTGGGTCTCGGGGACAGGGACGCAGTCCGGTGATGGAACGTCCTCTACGAGTTTGTGTCAAGACCGAGTCAGAGACACCCCAGAGACCCAGGACCACGAGTGTTCCAAACTCCGGAGACTCGTAGAGACCACCCATTCCCCAAACTAAGATTTATACTAAAGTGGGGAGGATGTCAGAACGACTCCTAAAGGAAACGGGAGTCTGTACCCCATAGAAAAATACCACCCTAGGTTATAAGAGGTCAACTACCAAACGACCCCAGGTCGGGGCCACCTAGGTCCTATTAAACTTCGCCCCTACCTCAGTCTCAGGATCCTTAATTAACGAATTAATTTCTATATTTCCCTCTAATCTTTCTTTATCGTATCATCCTTTTAGCTACCTCTTTTTCTCCGACTTATTGAACCAAATGTACCCTATTGTTATTTCGAAACTCTGTTCTTCGAACGTGGTGGATGTATCCGGTGACCGTGGGTGAACTTATAGCCCCCCACGGGTCGGAACCCGAAGGAGAACGTGCCTTGAATTTACGGTCCCGTTTTAATCGTCCGAACCGTTCGTGAGTACGAGGTCTACCCTTAAGTCGGTCTTTTTGCCTCTTGTTCCTTCTTGCTGTGCCCCCTTAGTCAGAAAGGTCTTTGACTAGACTAAAGAATAAAAATCCAAACGAATGTATGGAAAACAATGTGTATCTCTGTTTACCTTTAAAATTTCAGTACGCCCCCAGTCGTCAGGACTGGAAATAGTTTTAGTTCACGAAGTATATTTACATATGTATTTCCAGAATCCCCAAAATGTAGTAGAAGACCGGTACTCCGGACGACTGTAAAATACTAGGAAAGAAAGACTATTGGTTTTTTGAATAAAAGATCCCCACTAAAAAGAATTTGGTCCGTGGTGGGAGGTTTCTATGGTCCATTTCAACGTAAGGAAATAGACCCCACATCACCTAATGTTAATTCTTTCCTTAAATGAATCAGATTCCAATTGGACTAATTATATTTCCAATTATGAATAAAGAGGATATACGATCAATATATAAGTAATTGTACATATTCCCGTCCCCTAAATCGTCGTTTGTAACCGGGTTATTTACTTTTTTGGGAAGTGGTTATATTAAGGATTAGTTGGGTGATATGATTATTAAAGATTGAAGGATTTTCTTAGACGGAAATCATTCAGATTTTGTAGAATACGGAGAGTACCCACCCTCCGACATTTGTTAGTGTACACCGGTCTGCTTGGACATATCCGTCGGATTCACTGGAAGTCTCCTCAAACATTCAGTTTTGTGAGAACAATGCGGGTCCTTAAAAATAATTGACCTCGACATCCAATTGAGAAAGAGGTTCTCTCCACTACCCCCTCTCGGGGAGCATTTCAGTCTCCACATCCACTATCGCATTTTGTCATTTCATCCTAAGACCAAAACCCCCATCTACACGCCCTTATCCCCCAAAGGACTCCGAGTTAGGCCGGAAACGCATACGACTTCGGAGGAAACAGCACTGTAAACGGTACCCGCCTCAAGGAGTGCGACCGAGGACCGTTACCAACAAGTCATCTCTCAACAACAAAACCTCAAGAGTGTCCTCTTCCACTCGTGTACAGGAAAATAAGGAGGTAGAATACTGTGTGTGTCTTTTTTTAATATAACAATCGGAAATTTTCAAAAAGGATCCACAAAATAAAATACATTATATGTATAAGGAAAAACCTTCCAAAATGTACGAACTTTAATCGACACGTACGTACGAATACTCATCGGACATTAGAATTTTTTTAATACGGAGTACGATTACTGACAGAGAGGGGGTACCGAAACTCGGTAGAAAAAAAAAAAAAACGGATCTCAGAGTCTTAGAAGTACCACCAATAAACATAAGAACCTCTTAGTCGAATTAAAATAAACCTAGTCAAAATGTTAAAATTAGATTAGTTAAAATTATGTTTAAATTAGTTCACAATGGAAAAACTTCAAGACCCTTACTCTTCTACCCTCTCCTTATTGCTCTCCCTTAATCTCTCTCTCTCCCCTCCTCTTCCGTCTCCTCTCCCTCTTCTCTGTCTTACATATGAAGATTCGAATCCATCCACTTAGTCAAGTCCAAAATTTAGTATTTCTGTATCTTTCATTATAACTAATTTTGTTTCCAAGTATATGGAGAGCTTTATTTGTAGTTGTTTTAATTATGTCGGATTCTCATTCGTTTCGATACAAAGGAACTCATCAGGACATACCTACACTCTCAACCTGGTATTTCTTCCACGTCGCGACTGTTTATTACGACAACTTGACACCACAACCTCCTGAGTTCTCAAGGAACCCGACGTTCCTTTAGATTGGTCAGTTAGGATTTCCTTTGGTTGGGACTTATAAGTGACCTTCCTGACTACGACCTTCGACTTCGAGATTAGTAAACCGGTGGACTAAACCTTTCGACTAAGTAACCTTTTCTGTGACTAGAACCCTTTCTGACTTCCGTTTTCCTCTACCCCCACCGTTTTTTATTCAAACAATCTATCGTAGTGGTTGAGTTACCTGTATTCAAACTCGTTTATGTCCCTCTATCACCTCTTGTCCCCTCGGACCGTACGACGTCAGGTACACCAACGTTTTTCAACCTGTGGTAAATCACTGACTAGTTGTCGTCGTTGTCTCATTTGAATTCTACAAACATGGATTGAGACATCAAAATCATGTACTAAGATTTTCAAATATTCGGTGTTCCCTGTAACGTGTCGTACTCTGACATACCCATTTTCGACTTTTCGACAGATAGTGACTACCAAGGTCGTAGTTTTACCAAGGTCGTAGTTTTCCACAATAGTCTACACGTCGATAAAGTGGGTTAATTTTATTCAATTGTTTTACTGCAATACAAATTATATCGAACTACAGACTTTGTGAACTTAATTGAGGGTACACTTCGAGTGACAGCAGGTGAAAAGTTTTTAATGTGATCGACGTACCATAGTCATTCGTGACTATTTAATTTTTAATTGGTCACACCCTTTTTATACTGGAAATATAAAATTTTCAACTACCAAAGGGGATTTCATATGATCTATAATGGAGAAAAGTAAGTAAGAATTTTACGTAAATAAAGTATTTATAATTCATAAAGTGTATACTTTCCATACCATGACCTAAAATATCCCTTATTTTTCTAAATATTCTACACCACGTGTCAGAGTTCTTCAAACGGTGAGTCAACCTTTCTTTTTTTATAGGTTTATTGATAGTATACTTCACTTTATAGTAATATTATATTTACCTTGAATCCTTCAAGAGAACTGAACGATTCCTACATCTTTAATAGAAATTCTCTTCGATCATCGTAGAACTTTAATATAATGATCGACACAATTCAGTTATCATCAATATGTCTAAAATTCGTCACCGTAATATCCTAGTTACACGAATCCTATAGACCGTCCATTCTCTTCCTACTTGACCTCCATAGTTCGTACCTCTTTACTGATCGGTCGAGGAATACGACACTCAAAACGAGATAGGATAAAATTATTTATAAATAAAATCAGGATTACAAAAAGGAGGTAACCTTTTCTTTGTTCTCAAGAAAAGTACCTAACGTCCCAGACAAATCAAAGAGGTCAACGTTGGTTTCCCACAAAGGAAGAGTCTTTTATAAAATTGTTGGGGTACTAAGTCTATTCAATTTCATAAAGACCACTTTATGAATCCTTTAAACTTCTCAAGAATAACATTATCTTTTATTTTTATTTCATTAGGTTTGATCTTTTCGAAACTGGACTTTCTCCTCTGTCAAAACTCAAATCGTATAATTATCATAAATAGTGGTCTTTTATAAAATGGTGGATAAGGGAACAGTTGAGTACAGACTTATCAGATCTTTTAACTCTTTATAATGATTTTGAACTGTCTCTGTAGACACTTACGGTCAGTAGAAACTATTGTACTATTTGATGAGATGGTGGTGTCGTCGGGTGGGATGACACAGGGTCCAAACGTTATAAGAGAATACTCCTATCCTGAAGGGAACATTGAGTCAATCATTTCCTAGACGGACATTACGTCCTCTGTGTCCAAACTAAGGACACAAACCTTCTAGGGGATCTTTTCCATACCGTTGGAAGAGGTCATAAGAACGAACCTCTTAAGGTGCCTGTATCGTCGGACTACCCGATGTCAGGTAGCCCAGTGTTCTGAGTCTACACTGAATCTCTGATTTTGTGGTGGAATACTCTTAA
Source organism: Capra ibex (assembly GCA_006410555.1). Taxonomy (NCBI): domain Eukaryota; kingdom Metazoa; phylum Chordata; class Mammalia; order Artiodactyla; family Bovidae; genus Capra; species Capra ibex. Next base: position 18,649,537 of record SJYO01048061.1, on the reverse strand, counting down.
CCATTTAAAATTATACCAAAGTTGGTAAACGTTAATCAAAAACAAGGAAAGTTAGTTTTCCGAAGAATTAACTATGTTTGTTATTTTTAATTAAAGTTCGGTGTACCGGTTCACCTTATTATGAGAGTAAATCTTTTGAATCTTCTATACCACCTCTATGGATAAATTCTTACACTAATGTATCTTCAATAAGGATACTTTGACTTCTACCCCTAGAGAGAGACCGATGTCGTTGTATTTCTGTTACTAACAAGTGAATACGTAAATTATACGTTATAATTCGTTAGTTTTTATTTCGTTTTCAACTCAGTTCCTTCTTGTCTTATAATTTTTGGGTGAAAAAAAAAAAAAATTTTTTCCTCTGTTGACGTACGAAGTCTTCATTTCTTGTAAATGTCAGGATTGTGTTATTAGTGTCACTACTAAATTGACTTTTATTCTCATATTATAACCTTTGTTCTTCCATACTACTACTCTATATAAGACACGAACATTGAATTACGGGCTTCAGTAATTTTCTCTTTTACGTCATATTTATATGATAGGACTTTACGTTTTCAATCCTGAAAAGGCCACCAAGTCAATCCTGAAAGACCACCAGACCGCAAGGTCATGTCCCCAACGACCAAACTATGGACCAACCCCTCGATTCTAGGTTGTAGGAACGTCGGTTTTTTATTTTTTCTCTCTCTCTGTTTTGTATTTTGTCTACCTGATAACATTGTTTAAGTAATTACTAAATTTTTTTTGCCGGGTATAATTTTCCTAGAAATTTTTAACACTTGTTTTTATTCTCTATTACCTAAAACCTCTCTGAACGAACCAACATTTCAACCCATTCCTTCCATAGAGTTCAAAAAGAGATATTTCCAAAATCAAAAACTTACTACAAGTTTATGAGTCCAAATTCCGTTTTTATTACAAGTACAAACGTTAGATAAAACTAGTATAAAAAAAGTGAAAGTTATTATTCTTATCCTTAAATACTTATAGAGACTTATAAAAGAAAAAAATCTATCCAGAATATGAGAGAAACTGATCTAAAAAACCTTCTTTCTTAAATAATAATTTACCGATAGTAAATAAGTCAAGTCAAGTCAACGAGTCAGCACAGACTGAGAAACGCTGGGGTACTTAGCGTCGTACGGTCCGGAGGGACAGGTAGTGGTTGAGGGTCTCAAGTGAGTCTGAGTGTAGGTAACTCAGGTACTACGGTAGGTCGGTAGAGTAGGAGACAGCAGGGGAAGAGGAGGGTAGGGGTTAGGGAGGGTCGTAGTCTCAGAAAAGGTCACTCAGTTGAGAAGTGTACTCCACAGGTTTCATGACCTCAAAGTCGAAATCGTAGTAAGGGAGGTTTCTTTAAGGTCCCGACTAGAGGAAGTCTTACCTGACCAACCTAGAGGAACGTCAAGTTCCCTGAGAGTTCTCAGAAGAGGTTGTGGTGTCATGTTTTCGTAGTTAAGAATCGTATAACAATTAGTAAATGGTATAGGTCTGAGATCTCACCTAGAATTTCGTTACCTATATTACCTTACAAAGAACTTTAATTGTTAATATAAGAAAATCTACTTTATATTTGTATTTACCATTTTTAATGTAAAATTTACAGAATTCTCTACGTTATTATTACTGTTTGATATTAATGTACTTTCTAGATCCAAGGTCCTCTGTCTACTTATTTTTATTAGATCTTACGAATCTCCTGATGTAAGGAATTTTGTCGAACCACTAACGTTGATATAAATAATTACGGTCAAATCCATGAAGAAAAGTAGAAAAACTTAAAAAGGTACTTGTACCAAAAGGAAGTTTTTTGTATAATTTAGTATTAATAAATTTTACGAACACTCATAAATAAACCTTCACAAAATTTGTAAGGAAAGACTTTCAAGTACGTCTGTGATTGTGTGTGACCATCTAAATAATAATAATGTCTCCTACGATTAAAAATTTTTACACTACTCAGATAAATATTCCATTCTTTTGTTTTACGTTAGAGATAACTAATGAAGACTCGTAGGGTTTCACAACCTAAAGTTATTCAGTATATTTACCATACTTATCCATAATAATATACATCATGTTGACTCTCTTCTAATAGGTATCCGTCGGATTCTCTTTCATTACAATGAATTGGAGGTCGTGTATTCGTCGTCAGAGAATAGTTTAACACCTTCTACAAACTTAAAATGAACAAAGGTTTATCCAGAAGACGAGAAAAATATTGACCCTTAATATAATCTAAAGGAGGAATCAAATAAAATATTTTAGTATGAACAACTATAAATACTCAGTCATGATTTTAACGTAGAAATGATTACTTTCTTTAACTTTAAAATTTTTTTCAGATGAGTCGAAAACTCAAAGTAGAAGGTTATGTAATTACTTGAGGTTTAAAGTAGTCACACAATTATATTAGTTTTGTGGTCCTTTGAAAAGAACTATTATTAAAACCGATGCACCGAGTCTACCATTTCGCAGACGGACGTTATGCTCTCTGGGTCCAAACTAGGGACCCAACCCTTCTAGAGGACCTCTTCCTTTACCGTTGGGTAAGGTCATAAGGACGGACCTTTTAGGGTCCCTGTCTCCTCGGACCATCCGATGTCAGGTACTCCAACGTTTCTTAGACTGTTCTGACTCGCTGAAGTGAAGTGAAGTTTGACTAATTCTACCTATGTCTGTATTTTCTTAATATTCTTCTTTTTATCTCTATTACTTATTTAATGTACCCATAAAATTCTACAAATAAGGGTCGAAAACTTGCAATGTAAAATCTTAAATGATATAAATGTAGATTCTGTTACTCGGTTCGCTACGACACATCCCTGTGTGTTCTGTTACCCAGTACCACTACTCAAGACTGTTTTGTACCAGGTGACCTCTTCCCTTACCGTTTGGTGAAGTCATAAGAACGGAACTCTTGGGGTACTTGTCGTACTTTTCCGTTTTTCTATACTGTGACTTTCTACTTGAGGGGTCCAGCCATCCACGGGTTATACGATGACCTCTAGTCACCTCTTTATTGAGGTCTCTCTTACTTCTTTACCTTGGTTTCGTTTTTGTTACGGGTCAACACCTACATTGACCACTACCCTCATTTCAGGTTACGATATATCTTGTTATAACGTATCCTTGGACCTTACAACCCAGGTACTTAGTTCCGTTTAACCTTCACCAGTTTGTCCTCTACCGTTCTGACTTTTGACTGTAAAATGTTTGGTCACTTGATTTTACCTGACCTTACCCACTTAAACTGAGTCTACCGGTAATATAGATCTGACACCCTTCTTAGGAAACCTTCTTTCCTTCATGGGGAGTTTCAGTTGTTTTCTCAGTCTTTACGTTATGAACCCACGTCAGAGTTTTTACTGTCTTACTGGAACCAAGTTAAGGTTCCGTTTGGTAAATTATAGTGTCATTAGGTTCAGATACGGGGTTGGTTATTACGACTTCTTCGACTTCAATTTACCCAGATACTTTTGGATGTTCTACAAGATCTGGATTGTACGTTTTTTCTACAGGAAAAGTAATATCTCCTGACCTTACTTTACATCTTTTAGTTCTCTATGGACCTCATTGTCCGTTTAAACCGGAATCTCATGTTTTACTTCGTCCCGTTTCCGATTATCTCAAAACGGTTCTCTTACGTGACCAGTATCGTTTGTGGGAGAAGGTTGTTGTGTTCTCTTCTGAGATGTGTATCTGTAGTTGTCTACCAGTTATGGTTTTGGTCTAACTAATATGAGAAACGTCGGTCGTTACCTCTTCGAGATATGTCAGTCGTTTTTCTTCTGACCTACGACTGACACCGAGTCTAACGTTTGAGGAATGACTGTTTAAGTCAGAATTGAACTTCTTTCATCCCTTTTGGTGATCTGGTAAGTCTATACTTGATTTAGTTTAAGGAATACTAATATGTAAGTTTCACTGTTTATCTAAATTTCCTAATCTAGACTATCTCACGGACTTTTTGATACCTACCTCCAAACACTGGAACATGTCCACCGTCACTAGTTCTTGTAGGGGTTCTTTTGCTTTACGTTGTTCCGTTTAACCAACACACTCCTCCGGAATGTTTATCGACACTTTTCTTCTCTTCGATTTCCGTTTCCTCTTTTTCCTTCTATATGAGTAAGTTTACGTCTCAAGGTTTCTTATCGTTCCTCTCTATTCTTTAGGAAGGAGTCGTTAGTTATGTTTCTTATCTCCTTTTGTTATCTTACCTTTTCTGATCTCTAGAGCAGTTCTTTTAATCTCTGTTGTTCCCTTGTAAAGTACGTTTCTACCCGTGTTATTTCTTACTTTGTCATACCTGTATTGTCATCTTCTACTATAATTCTTATCCACCGTCCTTATCTGTCTTCTTGATATGTTTCTTCTAGAAGTACTGGGTGTATTGGTGCTACCACACTAGTGATTGGATCTCGGTCTGTAGGACCTTACGCTTCAGTTCGTACGGAATCCTTCGTAGTGATTCTAGTTTCGATCATCTCCACTACCTTAAAATAAACTCTATAAAGTTTAAGATTTTCTACTACGACACTTTCACGACGTGAGTTATACGGTCGTTTAAACCTTTTGAGTCGTCACCGGTGTCCTGACCTTTTCCAGTCAAAAGTAATGTTAGGGTTGCCGTTTTTTACAAGTTTGATGTCGTGTTAACGTGAGTAGAGTGTGCGATCATTTCATTACGAGTTATAAGAGGTTCCGTCCGAAGTTATCATACACTTGGTACTTGAAGGTCTTCAAGTTCGACTTAAATCTTTTCCGTCTCTTTGGTCTCTAATTTAACGGTGGTAGGTAACCTAGTATCTTTTTCGTTCTTTTAAGGTCTTTTTTTGTAGATAAAGACGAAATAACTAATACGGTTTCGGAAACTGACACCTATTGTTTTTAGACACCTTTTAAGAAGTCCTCTACCCTGGTCGTCTGTGGGAATGAACGGAGGATTCTTTACACATATGTCCAGTTCTTCGTTGTCAATTATGACCTAAACCTTGTTGTCTGACCAAGGTTTAACCCTTTCATTATGTAGTTCCGATATGTAACAGTGGAATAAAAAATTGAATAAACAGTGGAAAAAATTGAATAAACGTATTACGGAGTACTTTTTACGGTCCTACCTATTTCGTGTTCGACCTTAGTTCTAACGGTCCTCTTCATAGTTACTGGAATCTATACGTCTACGGTGGTTGCAATACCGTCTTTCACTTCTTCTTGATTTCTCGGAGGACTACTTTCACTTTCTCCTTTTAATTTTTCGACCGAATTTTGAGTTGTAAGTTCTTTACTCCTAGTACCATAGACCAGGGTAGTGAAGTACCGTTTATGTACCCCTTTGTTACCTTTGTTACCTTTTTTACAGTCTGAAATATAAAACCCCGAGACTTTAGTGACATCTACCACTGACGACAGTACTTAATTTGTTACGAACGAGGAATCTTCTTTCCCAAACTGACTGAATCTATCGTATAATTTTTTGTCTCTATAACGACTGTGTCCAGGAACATTAATTTCGATACCAAAAAAGTCATCAGTACATACCTACACTCTCAACCTGGTATTTCTTCCACCTAGTGACTTCTTAACTACGAAAACTTGACAACACAATCTCTTCTGAGAACTCTCAGGGAACTTGACGTTCCTCTAGGTTGCTCAGGTAGGATTTCCTATAGTCAGGATTTATGAGTAACCTTCCTGGCTACTACTTCCACTTTAAGGTTATGAAACCGGTGGACTACTTTTCTTCAATGAGTAACCTTTACTGGGACTACGACCCTTTCTAACTTAACTTTCACCCTCCTCTTCCCCTGTCTCTTACTCTACCAATCGACCATAGTGGCTAAACTGCTTGTACTCAAAATAGTTCGAAACCCTCAACCACATCCTGTTCCTTCGGACCGTACGACGTCAGGTACCCCAATGTATCTCAGTCTGAACTGACTCGTTAACTTGACTTCTGTTACTTGGTGTAACTATACGATGACCTTTTATGTCTATAAATCGATACCTATTAATAACTTTTATTAAATTGTGTACCCATGTGAGGATATTAATGACGGATCTACTTCTGTAACCTATAAGGAGATAGGGAACTATCAAGAGGGACGGGTGAAGTTAGTTGGTATAAGAGGACAGGGTCCGTTGGTTGTAAGACTGAAGATTCTTATCGAAACGGTCAAAATCTTGAAGGACATGTATCTTTGTAAGATACATATTGGAAACCACCGACTAGAGAAAACGAGTAATACTAAAATAGAAAAAACGTACAAAGTCTATCACAAGGAAGGAATAACGACTTATGATCAGGGAAAATACACTACATAGTACCAATCAAACAGATAAGAATAATAACAACTACCTATGAACCCGACAAAGGTTAAACCCAGATAAAAGACCTTAATTGGAACTAAATGTTTATTTGAATAGAAAAATTTTTATACGTATCAATTCCGGTTTGAAGAATAACCACCTTTAGATGTCCTTTGTCTATTGGTACTAAGTTAAAAAGAGGACCCGACTCTCCAGAAAATTCTGATTTAGAATTTCGTCTCCGACCATAGTTATAGAAAAAATGTCCACAGGAATAAAAATAACAAAAGAAAAAACCAAGAAAAAAAAACCAAAAGAAAAAAATAAGAAAAAGAATAAACAAAAGAAAAAGTAAAACTATATTAACTGTTTAATTGAAACACGTTTAAATTCCACATGTTTCATTACTAAACCATATACATATATAATACTTTACTAATGGGGTTTTACGATCAATTGTAAAAATAGTGGAGTCTAACATTGATAAAAGACACACACACACATCTTATAAATGGTAGATGGGAGATTCGTTCATAATTCATATACCATGACATAACAATTGTAAGTCAAGTCAAGTCAGTGAGTCAGTACAGGCTGAGAAACGCTGGGGTACTTAACGTCGTGCGGTCCGGAGGGACAGGTAGTGTTTGAGGGCCTCAAGTTAGTCTGAGTACAGGTAGCTCAGTCACTACGGTAAGTCGGTAGAGTAGGAGACAGCAGGAGAAGAGGAGGACGGGGGTTAGGGAGGGTCGTAGTCTCAGAAAAGGTTACTCAGTTGAGAAGTGTACTCCACAGGTTTCATGACCTCAAAGTCGAAGTCGTAGTCAGGAAGGTTTCTTTAGGGTCCTGACTAGATGAAGTCTTACCTGACCAACCTAGAGGAAAGTCAGGTTCCCTGAGAGTTCTCAGAAGAGGTTGTGGTGTCAAGTTTACGTAGTTAAGAAGCCACGAGTTGGAAGAAGTACCAGGTTGAGAGTGTAGGTATGTATTGATGACCTTTTTGGTATCGGAACTGATCTGCCTAGAATCAGTCGTTTCATTACAGAGACGAAAACTTATACGACAGATCCAACCAGTATTGAAAAGAAGGTTCCTCATTCGTAGAAAATTAAAGTACCGACGTCAGTGGTAGACGTCACTAAAAACTCGTAATCCAGACATCTTAAATGAGTAGAATATTACTTTCAAATATGTATAATTAGGTGTTAAAGAAGTAAAGGGGTTGAAAGTTGGGGACCGTTGGTGGTTAGATGAGTGACACAGACACTCAAGTTCAAAAAATCTAAGGTGTACATTCACTCTAGTACATCACAAAGGACAGACTAAATGAAGGGAATGACGGTAGTTATAAATATCGTAATTTCGGTGTTAATTGTCAAGGTTCTACATCCAGTGTCTCTTACTTTGGAGGTGGACAAGTTTACAACCGGAGAGGACTTTCCTCCCATCTCTTAGACTGTCTTGTTCTAATGTTCTCTACCCTACACCTGAGACTATATTTAACCAGACTGTGTCATCCTCGAAAATGTACCTTTGAATGTACACCTCGGGATTCCTAACTTCATAGAGTCTGTAATACGTTTCTGACATGTCCCTTACAGAAACCTTTAACTTAAAAGTTGCCGGTGCAAAAGATCTAACTTTAAAGATGAACTCCTGTAGTATAGTTATTACATACTCCTTATTCAGTTGTTCCCTTTATCCTTTACAAACCAACACAGAAGAAGTTTCTCAGGAGAGAAATATATCTATTATTCAACAACAATAACACTAATACGAACCGTCAGTCTTCTATGTGTTGGATTTTTCGGTACCTTCCTTTGACGATCTCTTCACCATTCCGGTGTGGTGTACTACTGAGACGTCCGATCTTTTCGGGATGTAACCACTCCCTCTTTCCGTCTTCCTCCCGTCGTGAAGTCTCCAAAGTATTTATTTTTACCACCTTTTAAGATAACAGTAGAGTATTAAAACTCTTTGTCCCTGTTTTCCTTTTAATCTTACACACTCTATGCCAGTCAAATAAACCACAGAGTCAGTGGTGACACCATTTTGTTACAAGACTACGTATACCTATCTTTTCATTGGTGTACCGGTACTTTTTGGCTTTCGTTGACGTCACACATAAAACCCTCAGACCCTTATGAGATTATAGCGTGTGTCTCTGGATCTTTTTGTTTCATAAGAAAAACTTTTATCTGACTAAAACTCTTACTACAGACTTTTCGTACCAAAAGTTCGGTTGTCTTTTTATAATCGGACTTGAGACATCGAGGGGTTCAAAATCACTCACTAATTTAATCCGGACACTTTGACCTCATAGGTCTGAAGGTCTACTTTCAATTATGACGAAAGATCATAGTAGATTCTTTTTCCGTCTTTCGATTCGTAATGTGTTGATGTAATAGAACCCTACTAATTGTTCATCAAAAATATTGTTTGATAAAAAATTTTCTATAATTAGGATCATAGTTAACTCTGTGTCTCTTGAATCAACGGGTTTCGGTCATTCATTTCACCAAATCTAACTTAAGGTCAGAAAACAGACTCTACAGAGGTGAATAGGTTTATTTACTAATCTACTTAGTGACAGTGGAAACTATACCTTGTCCTAAAAGAGTTCCCTCTCCTTAAGAACCGAGTACTTACAGAGGTTAACGAATTACTCTTGGATCTGAAAGTAACTTGCATTGACAAAGGTCTCAACCTCCAATCAAAAGATCTCGTCAACTCCTTAATAGGGATGTCGAAAGAGATACCCGTGATGTACATCCTATAGTACTTTGAAATGTCTACCTAATTGATTGATGTACAAAAGACCAAAAAGTCCCTGTCACAAAGTAAATACTCTCAATTAGGGTATTTTTCGTTACCTGAAAATAAAGATTTTAACATTGTGTTTACGGTCGATGTATTACATTATATAAAACTCTTCTGACATAATTACTCGATATCTTTCTTACGTTTGACTACATTTGTGTTTGCTTATTACACATTTTGTGTAACAAAAGTATTAGAAACGACTTTGTCGAATGTATAGTAATTGAAATTCTCGAGTAAGAGAAGACTCTCCTCCCTTATGTTCATGTGTCTGACTGTACGTGTAAGAAAGTGGAATCCCTGAGTAGTCCATTTAAAGATCAGAATTATAAATGTTACCACGTTTTCAAGTACTCGAGTATTAGGAGATAACACCGATTCTTTTTATTAGAATAAGATTTTATTTTGATACAAAGGAACTCATAAATAGTCTATACTTACTTTTGTGTCTTAGTTGATATGAAAGTTGTTGTTGTTGTTGTTTTTTTTCTGTCTCTCTCTCTGTGTGTGTGTATTTATTGAGTAGTTCACCCCTTTCGTTCAATACCAAGGAAGACGTTAAAAAGAGGATCCCAAAGTGGACATTAGAGAGAGGTTTTTCGTGACTGTGTGAACTCCGACTACACATGAGATCTTCGAACAGGAGTGTCGTAAAGTATTGTTCTATTACAAGTTCATATCTCCTCTCAGAGTTCAATTTTACGAAAGAATTCGGAATAGAAAAAATAAAAAAGGGTAAAAATTTCACTTCCGTATGATGTAATTGAGTGTTCTCACAAAAAAAAAAAGATTTAAAGGAAGATTGTTGTATCTCTGTGTAATAAAAAAGTTAATCTTACCACACAAATAGAAGAAAAATTCAAGATAAATGAGAATAGATTTTGTAATGGAACGAATTTGATGTAACGAGGACGAACTAATTTAAAAGTCAATCATAACTTCACGAGACTACATCATCTGTTATCTTTCGTCTCGGAACGACGTTTCATGTATTAATTAATCCGGTGACTCCCGTATGAAGTGAAAAGTTTCCGTTAGAATATGTTCCGTGACATGGATTTTAGTACTTTTGTAACCAGTAAACGATTTTATCTTTTAAATGTCTCCCTTATTCACCACTTCCTAACTGTAGGTCCAAATATTTTCGTTGAATAAGGTAGTTCTCGAAGACTTTTGTAAACGTAGACTAGTGTGCAAGTTTTTGAATAAATTTTTAATGGATTTCTTTAATCTTCACGTTCAGATATTGGACTTTATCTGTTTACTCATACAATTGATCAAGAACTACTATTCCTTTCAGTATGTCTGTTGAGTCATTTTATTCTGAGACCTTAATGAGTGAAGTTGACAGTTAATGGACTCCTATTTACTTATTGAAAATTGATCTCTCAAAATACCTCAAAGATCAAGTCTCCCGTTACGTAATAGTATATATAATATTATTACAGTAAACTATCACGATAACGATTTTGTCGATTTATCCATCTGTAACTATAACATACAATCCCATCTCCTTCCGAATTCTCTCGACTACTTTAACCTCTTGAACCTATCGTTTACATTTAATATTCATCCTAAAAGATTTTGTTACTCATGGTGGAGTGTGACCAATCTTACTGGTATTAATTCTTCAGATGTTTATTGTTTACGGTCTCTCCTACACTTACGGTGAGGATGTAACAACCACCTTTACATTCAACCACGTCGGTGACACCTTTTGTCACACCTCCTTGGAGGGTTTTGATTTTTACCTTAATAATATACTAGGTTGTTAGGGTGAGGACCCGTATATAGACCCCCTTTTTTTTTGTATTAAGTTTTTCTATATCCATGGGTAGACAAGTATTGTCGTGATAAGTGTTATCGGTTGTGTACTTTTATTCGATTTACTGGTAGTTGTCTTCTTACCTATTTCTACTACACCGTGTATGTCGGTCACCTTATGATGAGTCAGAGTTTTTTTCTTGTTTTATTACAGTAAACGTCGTCGTACCAATGTTGATCTCTAATAGTATGATTCACTTCAATCTTTCTACTTTCTGTTTGTAGATACTATAGTGCATATTCACCTTAGATTTTATACTGTATTTACTTGGATAGATACTTTGTCTTTGTCTTAGTACCCGTATCGTTTGTCTGACCACTAACGGTTCTCACAATCCCTTCCACACCTCAGTCTGACCCCAACCGTCTATATTCGAAAAATATATATCTTACCGATTTGTAGTTCCAGGATATCTCTTGGTATAAGTTATAGGGTACAATCATGAAGTGACCCTCGAATCACCATTTCTTAGGTGGATGGTTGTGTCCTCTGTACCTTAGGTAGGAACCAGACCGTTCTAGGGTGTACGGGGCCTCGTTAATTCGGGTACACGGTATTGATAACTCGGACACGAGGTCTCGGACCGTTGGTGTTGATTACTCAGGTACACAGTGTTGATGTTTCGGACGTACGAGATCTCGACACGAGACGTTGTTCTCTTCAGTGACGTTACTCTTCAAGTGTGTGACGTTACTTCTCATCGGGGGTGAGTAACGTTGATCCTTTTTCGGACATGTCGTTACTTCTGTCTCGTGTCGTTTTTTTTTTTTTTTTTTTCATGGCACCATTTGGTATTGCCTTTCATATAAACTTTTTTCTTACATTTGTGTTTATATACATTTTAACTTAGTGAAAGGACACATTGTCACTAATTGTGTTGTAACATTTAGTCAAATACTAATAGTTCTCCCTCTCTCTCCTCTCCCTATTTAACCCTCTGACGTTAATTGTATATCCGTGATGATATGAACGAATTGAATACGTCTCATGCAGTACTCTTTACGACCCGACCTCCTTCGTGTTCGACCTTAGTTCTAACGGCCCTCTTTATAGTTAGTGGAGTCTATACGTCTACTGTGGTGGGAATACCGTCTTTCACTTCTCCTTGATTTTTCGGAGTACTACTTTCATTTTCTCCTCTCACTTTTTCAACCGAATTTCGAGTTGTAAGTCTTTTGTTTCTAGTACCCTAGACCAGGGTAGTGAAGTACCCTTTATCTACCCCTTTGTCACCGTCTGAAATAAAAAACCCGAGGTTTTAGTGACGTCTACCATTAACGTCGGTACTTTAATTTTCTACGAATGGGGAACCTTCCTTTCAATACTTGTTGGATCTATCGTATAAGTTTTCGCATCTGTAATGAAACGGTTGTTTCCAGACAGATCAATTCCGATACCAAAAAGGTCACCAGTACATACCTACACTCTCAACTTGACACTTCTTTCGACTCGTGTCTTCTTAACTACGAAAACTTGACACCACAACCTCTTCTGAGAACTCTCAGGGAACCTGACGTTCCTCCAGGTTGGTCAGGTACGATTTCCTTTAGTCAGGACCCACAAGTAACCTTCCTTATTACGACTTCGACTTTGAGGTTATGAAACCGATGGAGTACGTTTCTCAACTGAGTAACCTTTTCTGAGACTACGACCGCCCTAACCCCCGTCCTTTTCCCCTACTGTCTCCTTCTCTACCGACCTACCGTAGTGGTTGAGTCACCTGTACTCAGACTCACCTGAGGCCCTCAACCACTACCTGTCCCCCCGGACCACACGACGTCAAGTACCCCAGTGTTTCTCAACCTACGCTGACTCACTGTCTTGACTTGACTTGACTACGTTTTTTGTCTATTATTCTTGGATACCATATCGTGTCTCTTGAAATGAGATATGAAACATTACTGGATATACTCTTTTCTTCACCTATATACATAGACATGTTGATTGAAAAACGACTTTAATTGGACCGTAACATTTAGTTAATATGACGTTATGTTTAATTTTTATTATTTAAATTTTTATTTATTTTCATTCCGATTTTCCATTTCTTACTCCTGTGACAGTTCCGTTCTAGTAGTAGTACTTATTACTAAATATCCGTATATCGTTACGTTTCCATAGATACAAAAACTTTTTGTAACGTTTCAGATAACTACAATAAATAAATAAATAAACTATTTCCCTCTTCGTCTAATTCCGATTTGACGTTTCCCAGAATGTCCCTTAAAAAAGATATATGTGTTTTATATGACACGATTTACGTCTTACCTTGATGTTCCAATAAAGGAACATTATCGTCACAGTCAAGGTTGAGTGAAGGTCTAAATTTCGAGTCTCTACAAGTAAAAAACTCAAAAATAAATGTGGGGATGTCAGAGACTCTGAACACAATTTCCGTGAAAAGGAGTCTTTGACTAGTTGACTCCCTGTAAAAGTCGGTTTTATGTATGTATACATGAAAAAGAAAAAGACAACAAAATTGTCGTCACCCTAAAAATTTTTAGGTTTGAGTATAGAAGATTTAGACGATCTTTGTCTACAAAAATTTTATGTGACATTCTTTTACGATAACAACTACCCCTCCCTCCTTTAACGAATCCGTGTACGTAAAACAGTAATGATTGAAAAGTTTCACACGAATACTCGCTGACAATATGTATACCAGGCCAAGGCCTTTTATGGACTGTGTAAGCAAAAGTAGAACTAATATTGACTTTTATCCAACCGACACTGACAAATCCCAGTAATTAATGGAGGTAGCTACGTCACTAGACAGATTCTGTAACCTCATAAAACGGATCAGAAAATAAAAAATAAAGAATCGAAAACAGAATCCCTACCCGTTTCGTGACACCGTGTCGACGATTCACGTGCTCGGAGTCTTTGTTTAACTCAACACTCTAATTTGTGGTCTTCTGTCAACCCCAAAAAGTTTAAACGTACCGATTACATTTGTCGGGGTTCTCGAGTAGTCACGTTCAACCTCCCTTGGACCACCCACTCCAGAGAAGAGGGACGACCCATTTCGTTACCAATCGGGAATTCCTTTCTGTCGTTTTGTTTCGTTTTACTTTACAACTTAGTATTTTTGCATCACACTCGTTTGTACTGTAGAAATTCTGAATCAAATAAGAAGTTACGGACTCATAGCTTTTCGTATTTGGTGGATATATTCTTAATAGAATGATTTCAGTGTTAGGGACACTAATTATATTCGTAAAAAAAAGTTAAAAGTCTTTACCTTTTTCTGACATAAGAATGGATTGAATGTCTAATATAGATAAACTGTATAAATATAAATGTGACACGACTGTATTGAAAGATAGCAAAAGTTCTTTATATGAAAATACCATCTTTATTCTTTTCACAGATCGTAAGATAAGAGGGTTTAATTTCTCTATGACTCCCGAAAAAATTTTAGAAGAAAATATTATCTTCTAAATAAGAAGAAAATATAAATGAGGAAAAAAAGGTAAAAACGTAACTATTGGATGTTACTCTATACATACTAAAATGTAGACACTAAAACGTCATCGTTTTTTACTGGAGGGATGGACCCTAAGATTAAGAGAGAGTAAGATAATGTTATAATTAGAAAGATCAGTTACTTTCGTTTCCGGAACTTCTGTAAACTCTCGGTACGAGGACAGGGGTTCTATCACAGACCATGTTTCCTACGTAAATGGGAAAGTAATAAAAACCTAATTACTGATCTACAACGATAGGGTTAATTTCAGTATAAGTCATTCTAAATTTTATTATAGGTAACAAGAGTGTAAGAGTAAAGTTAGAGAACCTTTCTTGGAGTTTCCATTAAATTTGACTAAGAAAACAAACTTATACTCGGTTCTTTTCAGATTTCTATAATACATGTGAATACAAGTTAATACTTAGAATGTGTTATAAGGTATATGACAAGTCACGAGATTATTATGTCTCTTATATTGAGGTAGAAGTACTACGACTCAGGAATTATTATACCCTCTGTTACAACACTTATATCTCTAACCCACTTTCAAAGACTTTCGTACCCAGGGTCTCGTCGTCGGAGATGGTCCTGAAACAATCTTTATGTGTTTGACCTTAGGAAGGACTTGATGACTTGATCTTTGAGGACTGACCTTCTTCAGACCACTAGTCCAAAATTACTCTGGAACATCTACTAGGTCTATACGTGAGTTCGACCCCTTTAAGTCCCGATTACCATTATATTTTTCGACAAAATACCTCTTCCTTTACTATTGGGTGAGGTCATAAGAACGGACCTTTTAAGGTACCCGTCTCCTTGGACCGTCTGATGTCAGGTACTCAAGTGTTTCTGAGTCTGTGTTGACTCGTTTACTCGAGTGTAAGTGTAGGGTGTCAATGTGTATAGGAAACATTTACAAACCGTAACAAAGGTTATCATTTTTTATCTTTTGTTGTGTTTACAGGTAGTTGTCTTTTGACCAAATTGTCTGACATATAGGTGTGTCACCTTATCATACGTCGACATTGTTTTTGATTCCTTTTAAAGGAATAACTTTACCTTTATACGGGTTCTATATCATTCACTTTTTACGTTCCACTTCTTGTTATCTACATACATGTATATTGATACACAAAATATTTTCTATATTATATATTACTTAAAATGTATTCTTCCTTTTTCCCCTATAGACGTAAACAAACATAGATGTATTACAGTGTGACCTTCCTATTTGTCTCCGGATTATTTTATAGTAGACCCTCTTCTCCCCACTCTCATTCCGAAAAGACATGTAAAAAAGAAAAACTTAAAAATTACATCAAAACTATATTTGTAAGATAAAAATTTTTTTACGACTTACTGTGAGACATAAACCATAAATAACTATATTTCAAACAAAGAGATAATCAATAAAATACTAATTAATAAAATTATTTTATAAAATGACTTCAGCGAGTCAGCACAGACTGAGACACTGGGGTGCCTGACATCGGATGGTCCGAGGAGACAGGTACCCTACAAGGTCCGTTATCATGACCTCACCTAACGGTAAAGGAAGGGGTCCCCTAGAAGGACTGGGTCCCTAACTTGGGCCCAGAGGGCGTAACATCTGTCTGCGAAGTGACAGACTGGGTGGTCCCTTCAGAATACTTCGGGTCGGGTTTAGGAAGATAATCAATAAAATACTAATTAATAAAATTATTTTACAAAATGTCCATTAAAATCGTAGATTTTTTTCACGATAAAATCGAGTAAACAATTTTTGTTACAGAACCAATTGTGATGTTTACAACTCGACAACGACAGTCCTGCCTATAAAAATTTTTTGAGTAGACCAGAGTGTGGGTTAGACTTTTACAAGTATTGGGTTACTATACTACTTTACAATTTTTGACAAAATGTTTATCTTCATTTCTCTTATCGTGACGGTGATGTGTTGAAGATCTTAAAAAGCTCCTTTATCATAATGTAGATATGGGGGAGTAGAGAGGGACCTGATAAGTGACCTAATAAAACTTCGTTTAGTACCTTTCTCAATTTTCTACATAAATTCTAAGTATCGATCTTTTTTTTGTGATATTCTGAATTCGAAGTTTATAATTATATATCAAAAAGGATTCATCGAACCCTTTCGTTGACCTCAGATAAGACGAAAATAGTTACGAAAAAAAAAAAAATTAAAAATTAAGTCGACTAGATAAAGACACAAAGAGTCACTCTGGTACTGGGTTTGTAAAATGTGACCCTACCAAGATAGGTCCGAAGACAAAAACAAACTTCGTCGTGAGTAAAATCCATCTATCTCATGTAACTAAATAACGATCCCTGTGAAAATAAAAGGGGTTATAAAGTAATATTAGAAATGTCTATAAATGAATAAAAAAAGAGTAGAAGTTACAGTAACATGTCATGAGTCACACACGATCTATGATAAAAGTGAAAAGTATTATTTAGTTGGATAAAGAAAGAGTGTGATTAAAATTCCGTCGTAATAATAATAACAGAAAGAAAAAGGTCTCTTTTTCTATGATTTCGTGTGACTTTAATACATCAAATAAGTACCTGTGTTTGGTGGTCCGACCCCAAGACTGGTTCAATCCAATCGAGGTCTCACTCTGACCAATGATTGGTAGTATGGTAAGTTTAAGAGTCGTAAAAACTTTTTTTCCAGATACACACTCCGGGAGATTAAAGACCGAGATACTAAACTCTAATTAACAAGACATGACACCCGAACGACGACGACGACGACGACGATTCAGCGAAGTCAGCACAGACTGAGACACGTTGGGGTCTCTACCGTCGGGTGGTCCGAGGGGGTAGGGACCCTAAGAGGTCCGTTCTGGTGACCTCACCCAACGGTAAAGGAAGAGGTTACGTACTTTCACTTTTGACTTTCATTTCAGCGAGTTAACACAGACTGAAGATCGCTGGGGTACCTGATGTCGGATGGTCCGTAGAGACAGGTGTCCTAAACGGTCCGTTCTCATGACCTCACCCAACGGTAACGGAAACGAGTGTTTATTGTAAAAGAGAACGGATATATAACAAAAGACAATTTCCCATGTAATTTCGTCCCACAATTCCAGACCCACGACAGTTGAGACGGACCCTTTAACACTAACTAGACCGAAAAGTTGACCCAGAATTTCCTGAACATACTCGAAAGTTCCGTTTCAAAACTTCTGTTTCACATAATTATTAACCTGTATCGTGTTCGTTTTGGTGCTCCAGTACGTTATAAGACCGTGTGCGTCCCTCAACACTTCTAAAACCGTATCCTTTTAGTGGTCGCCACCTTTCTCAGGGTCTCAATTTAACGAAGTTCTGTCCCAATCTAATTCATGATGAATGTAAAATCCGTCCGAGATGTAGGGAACACAAATGAAACAGACTTCTGTCCTTTTACATGAAGAGATGGACCAGATCTCTTTACCACATTTTTTGCAGTACTCACAATCCGAGTTTTTATTGTACATCTACTGGTGTACATTTTATCTATCGGTTACCCTCAAACTGTGTACTGTGTCTCTTGGGTTTCAGCCACGAGACACTGTTGGGTCTCCCCACATACCCCTCCCTCCACCCTCTCTCCAAGTTCTCCTTCCCCTGTATACATATGGATATCGACTAAGTAGAACCATATACCGTTTTGGGTAGTGTTATAATTCATTAGTGGGAGATTAATTTTTACTTTTTTTATCTATGTCTTAACTCACATATTAAGAATAAAAACAGTGAATCTTAGATATACTGAAATCGAGTGAGTTGTAAAGAAACGTAGTACTCCTTTAATTATAGTGGACCATCGTTCCTACCCGTGATATTTCCTCTCTTTACCATTCCTGGATTGTCTTCGTCTTCTCTAATTCTGACCTTTTCCAGTCAAAGTAAGGTTAGGGTTTCTTCCCGTTCTGGTTTCTTAAAAGTTTGATGGTATGTTAACGTGAGTAAACTGTATGATCGTTCCAATACCAGTTTTGGAAAGTTAAATCCGAAATCGTGATGGACTTGATTCTTGAATGTCTACGTGTTCAACACAAATCTTTTCCGTCTCCTTAGTCTCTTAGTTTATCGGTTGTAAACGACCTAGTACCTCTTTCGTTTCCTTAAGGTCTTTTTGTAAATGAAGACGAAGTAACTGGTACGATTTCGGAAACTGACACACTTAGTGTTGTGTAACACCTTTTAAGAATTTCTATCCCCTTATGGTCTGGTGGAAAGGACAGAGGACTCTTTAGACATATGTCCAGTTCTCAATCTTGACTTTACCTTGCTGACTCACCAAGTTTTAACCCTTTCCCTATACTTTTCCGACATATAATGGTAGGTCTAATGAATTGAAGATACGTCTCATGTAGTACACTTTACGACCTAACCTCAGGTGAGCAACCTTTTCTGAGACTACGACACTTTCTAACTTCCGTTTTCCTCTACCCTTGACGTTCCCTACTTTACCAATCTGTCGTAGTGACTGAGTTACCTGTACTTAAACTCGTGTGAAGACCTCTAACACGAAGGGAACACCGAGTCGACCATTTCTTAGACGGATGTACACCCTCTGGACCCAAGCCAAGAACCCAACCCTTCTAGGAGACCTCTTGTCTCTCCGATGGGTGAGGTCATAAGACCGGATGTCTTAAGGTACCCCAGTGTTTCTTAACTTGTTATGACTCACCGAAAGTGAAAGTGACCCTCTATCACCTCCTGTCTCCTCGGACCGCACGATATCATGTGTCCCAGTGTTTCTCAGTCTGTACTAACTCAATAACTTATTGTTGTTAGAATTATTTCTTGTCACGAAAGTTAAAATCTACTGACTTTAAGTTGTAAGTATCACGTTCGTTCACTTCTCTTGTTTAGATTCATTGCTTTATCCCGTTGAATAAACTACTTAAAAAATAGTGAACAAAAAATGAATCGTAGGGAACTACAATAAAAATTGGACAACAACCATTTTCTTGAGACTTTTTAATACTTTTGAAAAGGGTTGTTGTATATTTATCTAAACCTAGTATTTTGCTGATTTTGGTAATCTCGTTTTCCTACGTATGATGAAAAATTGGATAGATTTCGTCAAGTCAAGACGGAGATAAAAGACGTGTGTGAAGTGAATTGTAAACTATATTAAAAAGGTAAAAAGGATAATTGGAGGAGTTGACGGTCGAACGTAGTGTTTCAAAAGTCGTGTTCAGTGTGACGTTGACCGACCGTGTGATTCACCGGTCGTTCGTCATCACAGGGATCTTTACGGACAAGGTTTCGTGTAATTATTTCACTGGTGGGTCTAAAGTAGGAACTTTACTCAGAATTATTATGACAAAGTATTCGTGACCTTCTTTCTATTTGTCTAGAATCGTCCGTAATTTTACGTAGTTTATACATAGTACTTGCTACTCTACTGTGGTACCGTCCTTGATCTCTATGATTCGGGTAGAGGTGAGTAATATTTCTTAGAGAAGTGACACCTCTCGTCATAGTAGTCAAGTCAAGACAGTGAGTAAGCACAGACTGGGAACCACTGGGTACTCGGCGTCGTACGGTCCGGAGGGACAGGTAGTGGTTGAGGGCCCCAAATGGGTTTGAGTACAGGTAACTCAGCCACTACGGTGGGTCGGTAGAGTAGGAGACAGTAGGGGAAGAAGAGGACGGGAGTTAGGGAGGGTCTTAGTCCCAGAAAAGGTTACTCAGTTGAGAAGCGTACTCCACCAGTTTCATAACCTCAAAGTCGAAGTCGTAATCAGGAAGGTTACTTGTGGGTCCTGACTAGAGGAAATCCTACCTGAACAACCTAGAGGAACGTCAGGTTCCCTGAGAGTTCTCAAAAGAGGTTGTGGTCTCAAGTTTTCGTAGTTAAGAAACCACAAATCGAAAGAAGTATCAGGTTGAGAGTGTAGGTATGTACTGGTGACCTTTTTGGTATCGGAACTGATCTACCTGGAAACAACCGTTTTATTACAGAGACGAAAACTTATACGACAGATCCAACCAGTATTGAAATGAAGGTTTCTCATTCGCAGAAAATTAAAGTACCGACATTAGTGGTAGACGTCACTAAAACCTCGGGGGGTTCTATTTCGGACTGTGACAAAGGTGACAAAAGGATAGATAAAGGGTACTTCACTACCCTGGTCTACGGTACTAGAAGCAAAAGACTTACAACTCGAATTCGGTTGAAAGAGTGAGAGGAGAAAGTGAAAGAAAATAAAAAATTTTAGTTTTATAATGTAAATTTTAAATAACATTCAATTTCTCCGTTTTTACTTTGTTTTGTCTTTATAACTAATTATCCAGTCTTCGTATTTCTACCATGTGAAGTCTGAAGTCATACTCTAATTTGATTTCTCTTCTGATGAGACCAAAATCTACAAAAACAATAATACGAATAAAAATTGGAAATCTAAAGAAAAAAAATTAAAAATAAAAATGAAATAAAACGAAATGTTATGACATAACCAAAACGGTATGTAACTGTACTTAGTCGGTACCCACATGAACTCAAGGGTTAGGACTTGGGGTGGAGGGTGGACGGTGGGGTATAGTAGAGAGACCTAGAAGGGACACGTGGTCGGGGTTCGTATGACATAGGACATAGATTGTATCTGACCGTTAAACAATGAATGTACTATCATATGTACAAAGTTACGGTAAGAGGGTTTAGTAGGGTGGGAGAGGGAGAGGGTGTCTCAGATTTTCAGGTAAGATATGTAGACACAGAGAAAACAACAGAAATGTCCCAATAGTAATGGTAGAAAGATTTAAGGTATATACACACAATCATATGACATAACCACAAAAAGAAAGACCGAATGAAGTGAGACATATTTTCCGAGGTCAAAGTAGGTGGAGTAATCTTGACTAAGTTTGCATAAGAAAAATTGTCGACTCATTATGAGGTAACACATATACATGGTGTCGAAAGAATAGGTAAGTAGACGACTATCTGTAGATCCAACGAAGGTACAGGACCGATAATATTTATCACGACACCACTTCTAACCCCATGTGCACAGAGAAAGTTGAGACCAAAGGAGTCACACATACGGGTCGTCACCCTAACGACCCAGCATTCCGTCAAGATAAACGTTAAAAATTTCCTTAGAGGTGTGACAAGAGGTATCACCGACATGATCAAACGTAAGGATTGTCACATTCTCCCAAGGGAAAAGAGGTGTGGGAGAGGTCGTAAATAACGAACATCTAAAACCAAGTGACGGTAAGACTGACCACACTTTACCATGGAGTAACACCAAAACTAAACGTAAAGAGACTATTACTCACTACAACTTGTAGAAAAGTACACAAACAATCGGTAGACATACAGAAGAAACCTCTTTACGGATAAATCAAGAAACCAGGTAAAAAACTAACCCAGCAAATAAAAAGACCTGAACTCGACGTATACAACGAACATATAAAAATTCTAATCAACAAACAGGCAACGAAGTAAACGATAATAAAAGAGGGTAAGTCTTTCGACAGAAAAGTGGAACGAATATCAAAAGAAACAACACGTCTTCGAAAATTAAAATTAATCTAGAGTAAACAAATAAAAACGAAAATAAAGGTCATAAGACCCTCCACCTAGTATCTCCTAGGACGACACTAAATACAGCCTCTCACAAAACGGATACAAGAGGAGATCCTCAAAATATCAAAGGCCAGAATGCAAATCTAGAAATTAGGTAAAACTCAATTAAAAACACATGTCACAATCTTTCACTAGATCAAAGTAAGAAAATGTTCACCAACTGGTCAAAAGGGTCGTGGTGAACAATTTCTCTAACAGAAATTAGGTAACATATAAGAACGGAGGAAAAAGCTTCTATTCCACACACCTAAATAGAGACCCGAAAGATAAAACAAGGTAACTAGATATACAGACAGAAACACGGTCATGGTATGACAGAACTACTGACACCGAAACATCATCTCGGACTTCAGTCCGTTCAACTAAGGAGGTCAAGGTAAGAAGAAAGAGTTCTAACGAAACCGATAAGCTCCAAAAAACNCCGATAAGCTTCAAAAAACATAAAGGTATGTTTAACACTTTAATAAACAAGATCGAGACACTTTTTATGGCGACCAACGAACTATCCCTAACGTAACTTAGATATCTAACGAAACCCATCATATGAGTAAAAGTGATATAACTAAGAAGGCTAGGTACTTGTACCATATAAAGAGGTAGATAATCACAGGAGAAACTAAAGAAAGTAGTCACAAAATATCAAAAGATATATATCCAGAAATCAAAGAAATCCATCTATATAAGGATTCANAAGAAAAGTAACGTTACCACTTACCTTAACAAATGAATTAAAGAAAAAGATGAATGAGTATAATCACATATCTTTACGTTCCCTAAAGACACACGGTTAAAATATAGGACGTTGAAATGATATAAGTAACTAATCGAAATCACTAAAAGACCACCTCAGAAATCCCAAAAGATACATCTCCTAGTACAGTAGACGTTTGTCACTCTCAAAATGAAGAAAAGGTAAAACCTAAGGAAAATAAAGAAAAAGACGAGACTAACGACACTGGTTTTGAAGGTCTTGATACAACTTATCATCGTCGTTTTCCCCCACGTGAACAGAACAAGGACTGAAATCTCCTTTACTAAAGTTAAAAAGTGGTAACTCCTATTACAAACGACACCCAAACAGTATATATCGAAAATAATACAACTCCATACAAGGAAGATAAGGACGAAAGACCTCTCAAAAATAGTATTTACCTACAACTTAAAACAGTTTCCGGAAGAGACGTAGATAACTCTATTAGTATACTGAAAATAAAAAGTCAAACAATTACACCACTTAATGTAACTAACTAAACGCCTATAACTTCTTAGGAACGTAGGGACCCTATTTCGGGTGAACGAGTACCACATACTCGAAAAATTACACAACAACCGAAGACTAACGATCTTAAAACAATTCCTAAAAACGTAGATACAAGTAGTCACTATAACCGGACATCAAAAGAAAAAGCACCGTAGAAA
This sequence comes from Capra ibex, assembly GCA_006410555.1. NCBI lineage: Eukaryota > Metazoa > Chordata > Mammalia > Artiodactyla > Bovidae > Capra > Capra ibex. Next base: position 18,626,098 of record SJYO01048061.1, on the reverse strand, counting down.
CAGTCCAAAACTATAATCCCACTACCACCGGAGTATTTTACTCAAACCTTCAAATGGAAGGAGACGTTAAAAGACCTTCTCAAACTCATCCTATCCACAATCGAGAAGAGATTTAAAAACCATCTTAAGTCGACACTTCGACAGACCTGCACCCGAAAACAAACGACCTTTTAAAGACTAATGACAAAGTTAAAGACACGAACACTACCCAGACAATTCTAAAAGATAAAGAAGGACCAAGTCAAAACCTTTCAACATGTAAAGATTCTTAAACAGGTAAAGAAGGTGTAACAGGTAAAATAACCGTATATTAACAACTATCATCAGAGTACTAGGAAACATAAAGACACAACAGACAACACTAGAGAGGTAAAAGTAAAGGTTAAAATAACTAAACTAAAAAGAGGGAAACAAAGAACTACTCAGACCGATTACCAAACAGTTAAAATAAATAGGAAAGTTTCTTGGTCGAAAACCGAAACAACTAAAAACGATACCAGAGAAAACAAAGAAAACGTAAATAAAGACGGGATTAAAAATTCTAAAGAAAGGAAGATGATTGAGACCCCAAGAGGTAAAGAAGGAAAAGATCAACGAAATCCATATCTCAATCCAATAAATAAACTGAAAAAAGAACAAAGAACTCCATACGGACATAACGAAACTTGAAAGGAGAATCGTGACGAAAATATCACAGGGTGTCCAAAACCCAACAACACAAAAGTAAAAGTAATCAAAGATACGTATAAAACTAAAGAAAAAACTAAAGAAGACACTAAACAACCAATAAGTCTTCTCACAACAAGTCGGTGGTATACAACCTTAAAAATTATCAAAAAGAGGACATTAACTCTATATTAGAATTACGTAATACTAATCTTTTCTACGAACCTTACTAAAGTAAAAAAAACTTAAATAGTTCCACTCTAAATACCGGGTCCTACACTAGATAGGACCTCTTCCAAGACACTCGTGAACTCTTTTTCCACTTTAAGTAACAAAACCCCACTTTACAGGATATCTATAGTTAATCCAGATTGATCAGATAACGTAGTAAATTTCAAACACAAAGAAACAATTAAAAGACAAATCAACTAGACAGGTATCCACACTCACCCCATAATTTCAGAGGGTGATAATAACACAATAACAATTAAAGGGGAAAGTATGAACAATCGTAAACAGAATGTATAACACCACGAGGATATAACTCACGTATATATAAATATTAACAATATAGAAGAAGAACCTAACTAGGAAATTAGTAATACATCACCGGAAGAAACAGAGAAAAGTGTCGGAAACAAAATTTCAGATAAAATAGCCTATACTCATAACGGTGAGGACGAAAGAAAACCAGAGATAAACGCACCATATAGANCAGAGATAAACGCACCTTATAGAAAAAGGTCGGGAAGTGAAAGTCAGACATACACAGGGAACAAAACTCCACCCAGAGAACATCCGTCGTGTATCTCCCCAGAACAAAAACATAGGTAAGTCGGTCAGAAACGGAAAGCCAACCCCGTAAGTTGGGTAAATACAAATTCCATTAATAACTATTCATACTAGGGCAATGGTAAATGAAATAATAAAACCCAAACCCAAATATGTGGGAAAAACACAAAGGACAGATCTCTTATAGGAAATCGTAAACAACCTCTCGACCAAACCACCATGACTTAAGAGAGTCGAATACGAACAGACATTTCGAAAACTAAAGACGAAGTATAAACTTACTCTAGGAACGACCCATGTCATTAGACCCGAGATCCAATAAAAGAAAGTAGTGAAATTCATACAGAACGGTAAGGGAGCACCGGACTTCTCAAGGATAACTTTCTAGACGTCAATAGGAATACCCTTAGGGGAACACACAATAAACAACAAAAAGGGAACGACGAAAATTATAAACAAGAAACACAAACTAGAAACAATTAAACTAATTATACACAGAACCCCACAAAGTGGAACCCAAATAGGACAAACCTTGAGAGACACAAAGAACCTGAACCCACTAATAAAGGAAGGGGTAAAATCCCTTCAAAATTTGATAATAGAGGAGTTCCTAAAAGAGTACCCGAAAGAAAAACAGAAGAAGAAGACCCTCAGGATATTAAACTTACAACCTCACAAAGTATAACAGGACCTCCAGAGACTCTAACAGGAGTAAAGAAAATTAAGCAACAAGAACAAAGGAGAGACTAAGTAAATAAAGATGGTAAGATAGAAGATAAAGTGATTAGGATAGAAGACGGAGGCAATAAGATGATAAACAACGGAGGTCTCNAGAAGACCCTCAGGATATTAAGCTTACAACCTCACAAAGTATAACAGGACCTCCAGAGACTCTAACAGGAGTAAAGAAAATTAAGTAAAAAGAAAAAAGGAGAGACTAAGTAAATAAAGATGGTAAGATAGAACATAAATTGATTAGGATAGAAGACGGAGACTATAAGATGATAAACAACGGAGGTCTCACAAAGACTAGAGTAAATAACGTAATAAGTAATATATAACTGAGAAAAAATAAAGAAGATCCAGGAACAATTTGGAAAGAACGTAGAAGAGTTAGGAACAGAGATCCGATAAATAGACACTAAGGTAAAACTAAAGTTCTAAAACCTAGTAAAAGTGATAGTAATAAGTCTTAGTAAAGAGTCCATATAAGGGATAGAGAAGGAGAAACCAAACCAAACAACCCGTAAAGAGGACAAGGAAATGGACAACCCGTAAGGAGACAGAGAAGTAGAACCAATATAACGACACAAACCCCACCGGAAAGACATAAGACCCTTAAACTCCTCAAGAGAAATAATACCTCAAAGGAGCAACACCCACCCCAACATAGTCACCGAACAGTTCCAAAGAACCAATCCCTTCGAACACAACCTCAAGACCACACATCTCGACCTAAAGAAGAGAGACCTCACGTTACTTCACAGGTCATTACTCAATACTCTGTAGATACCAAAACATTATTGAACTCGACGGACATATAACTTCGAGTCCCTACACGAGGACACAACGACCTGTTAAACGCACCATACAGAACGAGACCTTGAACAACCGGGAACCCACTACGAACCAAAGTCACATCCATACCTCCGTAAACTACTCGAGGATAACTAATTACAAGGGACCTAAGTCCTTAAGAGACTACAAGAGTCCTAAACCTGAATTCGGAGGACGAAGGCCAAAAGTCAAAATAAAAATGTCATCGGAGTTCTGAAGAGGTAGATATGTCGTGGTTACTATGTTGTAGATCCAATTTCTACTTTTCAAAGAGGTGTGACTCCCTGTGGGTCTCTCCAAGTGACTCAATGTACCTCTTCTCTTCTCCCTTCCCCATCAATCTCTACTGACCTTACTCTACTCCACCTTAGTCTTCTCCTCTGTCGTTCGATCGGTCATTAGTGAAGGAATACACGCGAGGAGTCAGACCTGGCGAGTCTCTACAAGTACCTCAATATGTCCCTTCTCCTCTCCTTCATCTATCTCCACCGGTCCTCTATTTTCTCCCTTTACTTTTCCTCTCTCTGTCTAGGTCGGTCATTGGTCAAGGGATTCACAAAAGGTAACAGACCTTGTGTCTCTCTAAGTGTCTCAACCCATCTCTTCTCTTCCCCCTCCCTCTTCTGTCTTTGTTGGACCACCTCTTTTTTCTCTCAGGTTTCCTCCTCTCTCACCAGTTCGGTCATTAGAGCTAGAGTCCATTTTAACCCATGACTTCTAACCCAAAAATTTATATATTTTAACTGTTGTTTATGGTTTTTCGTTTCTAATTTTTAGATCTCATCTCCAACCTAAAAGTTTTTATGTTATAATTTCTTTTCTTGTTCTTCTTTCTTTTTTTTTTTGTTTCAGTTCTTTTAATAATTTTTTGTTGTTATTGGTGTTTTTTATATATATATACCGTAAACGGAATTTTTATCCCAGAAAAAAAAACTTTTCACTAACATCCAATATTTTTTAATTTTAATTTCCTCTTTATCTCCTGAATTCTTAAAATTTTTCAAAAAATTTTTCCTCTTCTTTTTCTTTTCTTCTTTTTTGTCGTTTGTTGTTGTAGTTGTTGTTGTCTTTTTCTCTTACCAACATTTTTATAATTTCTATAAAGACCCTGAAAGAGACCACAACACCCGTCACACCCCAGTGAAGGTTCTGTCAAGGGAGACAAATCGAAGAAGACAAACGACCAGAGAACCTGAAAGAGACCACAACACCCGTCACACCCCAGTGAAGGTTCTGTCAAGGGAGACAAATCGAAGAAGACAAACGACCAGAGAAGCCACAGACTAAAGACGGGACTGTGTTCCCCCCGCCACCACCTGTGAAAAAAAAAAAAAAAAATTCCGAGTAACAAGTCAGTGTGACACCCTTCCCTCCCTACGACATTTGTTTATTGTGACCACACACGAGCGTCACAGAGTCGGTACGACCCGTACGGGGACGTGTATCGTGTGTGGTGAGTCCGAGATGTAACGAGACGGCCCTTGACAGACTCCGACCGGGATCCGACGTACGTGGAGGGGTCAGATTCGGCGAGTCCGAGTCGAGAGTCCATCGGGAGTCTCCACGTCTAAACCAACCCGGACACAAAACAAGGGAAGGGTCCAGGCTCATCGAGTCCACAAACCGCTCGTGCCAGCGACGCTGAATAGTGGGAAGGGACGACGAGTCAAAAGACCCACATGACGACCGCGGGGAACAGTCCGTCTACCACTGACAGGTCTTGTGGTTCTTCAGAATCAATCGTTTCTTCGGACGAACGTCAAACCATCCATTTCAGAGAGACCCCGACGCTAACGGGGGAAGGTCACGAATACCGAGACCGACGGACAGTGGCCACCCCCTACCAGACGTCGACCGATAAAGACAAGACAGGAAACAAGACACGCGTCAGGACCACCACTCGAAAAGTGCACCATCGATAGGGTGTCAGACCATACGATCGGGTTCAATCAAGTGAGACCAATGTAAGTCCCGTAAGGCCGGTCTAAGAATTTTTCGTGACGTCGGACGCTGAGGGACTGGTCGGGGGTGAACGATCACCGCCTACGTCCGCAGACGAGACGAAGAGACGACCCCCTCGATGACGACCCGATCATTAGACAACCAAAATTAATAAATAAATAAAAGGAAGGGACAATACAACTGAAGACACGAAGGTTCCGAACGGTGTCTGAACCGTCAGTCTCACAAAGGACCACAAACCTTTGAAGAGAGAAAAATTCTGAGGGAAGGGTCCTGACCTGAGGGAAGGGTCCTGTCTCGAAGGAGGGATGGAGGAAACAGGGAAAAAAGCAGAAAATATAAAAAGGATGGACAAAAACTTCTGTTACTAGACGAAAAGACCCACGGACTATAGAAGACGGTCGTAAGTCTTCAACAAAACATCTTAAATGAGTTGCAACTTTACAAGAAGACTACTTAAACACCCCCTATTTCACCAGAGGGGTAGGATAAGGAGACGGTAGAATCCTGGTGGGGGGAGGAGAAAGTGAAAGTAGTTCTCCGAAAAATCAAGGAGAAGTGAGAGACGGTATTTCAGACACAGTAAACGTATAGACTCCAATAACTATAAAGAGGTCATTAGAACTAAGGTCGAACACGAAGAAGGTTGGTCGCAAAGAGTACTACATGAGACGTATATTCAATTATTCGTCCCACTGTTATACGTCGGAACTGTATGAAGAAAAGGATAAACCTTGGTCAGACAAGAAGGTACAGGTTAAGATTGACAACGAAGGACTGGACGTATGTCCAAAGAGCTCCCCGTCCAGTCCACCAGACTATAAGAGTAGAGAAGGTCTTAAAAGGTGTCAAATAACACTAGGTGTGTCAGTTTCCACTCTCGTCATATCTCCCAGGAAATTTTTGATATATACTGGGTCTTTAAGGTGATGACCTGTATATTGGACAAGTCAAGTCAGTGAGTCAGTACAGACTGAGAAACGTTGATGTACCTGACGTCGTATGGTACGGAGGGACAGGAAGCGGTTGAGGACCTCAAATGAGTTTGATTGCCAGTAACTCAGTCACTACGGTAAGTGGTAGAGTAGGAGACAGCAGGGGAAAAAGAGGACGGGAGTTAGAAAGGGTCGTAGTCCCAGAATAAGTTTACTCAGTCAAGAAGAGTAATCCTCCGGTTTCATAACATCAAAGTCGAAATCGTAGGTACGAAAGTTACCTATAAGTCCTGACTAAAGGAAATCCTACCTGACAAACCTAGAGAGGTCAACTTGATTGTCCCTTCGGGGTATATGGGACTCTTTTGGTATTAAGTTTTCCTATATACATGGGATTAAAAGTGACACCGTGATAAATGTTAATGGTCTTGTACCTTTGTTGGATTTACAGGTAACTGTATACTTATCTATTTCTACTATAACACGTATGTATGTTACCTTATAATGAGTCGGTGATTTTCTTGTTTTATCCTAGTAAACATCTCTACATCTACTGGATCAGACAGTATGTTTCACTTCATTCAGTCTTTCTCTTTTTGTTTATAGTATATGATTGTGTATGTACACCTTAGATCTTTTTTTACCATGTCTATTTGGATAAAGGTTCCGTTCTTATCTCTACGTCTGTATCTTTGACCTGTACAACGTGTGTCACCGTCCCTCCAACTCCCACCCTACTTGACCCTCAAATCCTAACTGCATATATGTGATGGTACATACTTTGTCTATCGATCGTGTCCTTCGAGTAGAACCACGATACACTACTGGACCTCTTCACCCTACCCCCACTCCATCCTCCCTCCAGGTTCTCCCTACCCTAAATACATACGGATACTGACTAAGTGTTACAATATGTCGTCTCTGATTGTGTTGTAACGTTTCCTTAGTGTAAGGTTACTTTTTTATTAGAGTTATATTGTCAAGTGTAAAGGACCCATGTTAGTATAAAACACTAATAAACCGAAAAATTAAAATAATAAAAAATAAAAAAAGAATTGATCATCTTTAAAAGAAAATATACCATATATAGAAACAATTAGAATGTACTGTATATATTAAATAATTACTTGGTTACTCAATTGACTTCTATCTATAAAAATAACTAAATTTACGAACAAATATGACACTATTTTTTATCTTATCGACTTAAATAGATTCTCGTATATAATACCAAGTGGACTCAATATATACATAAACGTTATTTCTAATCCGATACCCTCTCATTAATTTGATTTTTACCACTGTATAGTAGTAATAATTATAAAATTATGAGAAAATATTACGATTTATACAGTTTAAGTTAAATTAATCTATTTTATAAAGAATGAGTATATTGAGACTAAAAAGAACCACATATTAAAACATCGACGTACAGTTTTACCAAGTACTATATAATACATCTTTCAACGTTTTATACAGTAGTTCGTCATCGAATCGAATCTTTTTTAATTTGATATAAACATTTCAGACACGTATCCTTCCGTTGACTTTTGTCAGAAGACTTTCACGTCAGAAGTTCACTATTATATAAATTTTATTAATACATTTGTATTAATATAAAGAAGTTTTATAATTAAATAAACTACAAAAATTAAACGACGATAAGAGAAAAACTTTAAGTGAAAATTTATATTGTGATACAAATAACAATGTAAATTCTTCTTTTTTTATTTTAATTACTCGGTTATACGAAAACAGATTTTCGTATTAATCTGTTTAAGTAACAGTACGTATAAATGTTCCATTTTTTTAACTTCTTGTACGATTATATATTAAACGACGATGATTCAGTGAAGTCAACACAGACTGAGACACACTGGAGTATCTACCGTCGGGTGGTCCGAGGGGGTAGGGACCCTAAGAGGTCCGTTCTTGTGGTCTCACCCAACGGTAAAGGAAGAGGTTATGTACTTTCACTTTTCACTTTCCCTTCAGCGAGTCGGCACAGACTGGGAGTCGCTGGGGTACCTGACGTCGGGTGGTCCGAGGAGGTAAGTACCCTAAACGGTCCGTTTTCATGACCTCACCCCACGGTAACGGAAGAGACTTATATATTAAATTCGTAATATTTTACATATGAAAATCTACATGTAAACGTAATGACATTTTATTTATAAATTCTTTCACACTGAACCTGATACTAAAAGACTTAGTCAAGAATATAAGAATTATTCTTATTTATTTTCCATAACTATGAAAAAACGACAATTAACATGAAATTCAATACTTTGGTCTTAAATGTTTTAAACCTCTGAAATAACGTAAATAAAGAGGAATCCCCTATCTGAACACTGATAATAGGGTTTTCAATTTATAGTGGAGATGGACTACTCAGATCTTTCGAATTCTCTATACTTAGTTATTATAAAGGTACTTTCCAAACTTCTTATCTTAAATTTAGTATTCCGTATAAAAAAATTAGAGAGATCGTAATTATTTATATACAGTTAATTCGATTACACACGACTCTGAGGTTAGATGTGAAACTAAAGATAGGAAATTTATTAACACCCCAACAACAAACCCAACCGAAACTAAAAAGACATTTCCCTATAATCATCTTAGTTCCTGTACTCCTTCAAAACTTCGTTTTCAGATGTGTAAATTTTAGTATCTATATTGTTTTATAAAGACAAAGATCGACTTTATTATAAATCTTTGAGGTTTCTATTTTTATTTATTTCACGGAAACGATGGTAATTTATTAGTTAACGAGAGTTTTTCTAGTTGGAGAAATAAAATGTGATCCCCCTTCAAAAAGTAGTTTATGGGAGGTTAGACGGAAAGAAACCACCGTCGTGACCTCGATATAAAGGATATGTGACAGATCCAGTCAAATAGTCATGGTGAATGATGTAGCATTGACAGAATTTAGTTGATATGGAGTTTTTTTAGTCAAATTAATTTGTAACTGAGGTTTAATGAAAAAAAAAAAAAATTCATACTAGATTCAAAGTCCTAGTAAAACCTTCAACGAAGTCTCAAAGTGAATTTTACATGAAGTAGTCTAGTTTTACTTTTGTCGTCCTCACGTATCTATAAAAAGAAGATACATAAAACGTTATTCGTTAGAATTTCTTGACTCGGATTTCCTCTAAAATAATCTTACCAGAAATCAATCTTAAGACGTTATTTCTTCTGTACCAAGTTAGGACCCAGACCTTCTAGGGGACCTCTTCCCTTACCGTTGGGTGAGGTCATAGACCAGACCTCTTAAGGTATTCGTACCGATGTCATATACTTCAGTGTTTCTCAGTCTGTACTGACTCATTGATTGTGAAAGTGAAATCAATCTTAATCTTTTAATAAAGACAGATCGATCATTATCTTCGCAACATCAACATATGCGAAAAAAAGACTGTGACGTTCGATTGTATGTCTGGTTTATCGTTTCCTTATTAGTAATAATCCTATGTCATTTGGGTCTCCGTCCTTAAGTGTATTTCACCTGTAGTCCTATTATCTCACTCTCAATCGATACATCGGTTCTTATTATCTCGTTTATGTCTTGTTAAATCCTTAAGTAATTCATTTGTCTCAGAGTCACAAAGACTAAAAAAGATACTCGAACTTTATGTTCTGATGTATTTGAGGGTAAAGGAGAGATGACTTCAGGAAAACAAGAGTTATGATGACTTCACGTCAATAGTTTTGTTTGTTTGTTTGTTGTTGTTGTTTTTTTTGGGGTGGTGAAGAAAAAGGACTAATAGTGTAGTCTCGTTGATCCTCGACTGTATCGTCCCGACCAATAGGTAGACTTCTCAAACGAGGGTCGACCCAAGAAGTTGTTAAATTAGCCTTTCCATCCCTGTGTTAATATTTCGTCAACGAGGTTATGGTCTCCGAATAGGACCTCGGTCGACACGACAACTTTTTGTAAAGGGTACGTACTGTTAATTTTTTGTTGACCCTCGGATAAAGGTCATTCAGTGTCTTTCCTGTAGAATTTCTTCCTCCCGTCCTACCCCGAATTGACACAGTGTCCCTTCGATGTCAACGAACTTTACTTTTGTTTTTCCTTTTTTTCGTTCTCCTCATGTTTTGGTTCAGAGTCTTTTACGAAATCGTTTATATTTTCTCGTTAACTATACATAATAACTGTTTTTTTTTTTCTATAGATACAATGGAGGATCATTGTTATGAGTTGTCTAATGAACAAATGTAAAAAGGTGACAACATAAGTACAACTCTTTTATCCGAATACGAAAAAATAATTAAGATTGAGATCGTATGGGAGGTGAGATGTGCAGAGTTAGGTGAACCATTATAAATCTGAAAAAGACTTCTATCACCCAATCTCACTATCAACACCTTTATTTTTCATTTAGGACCATGAAGCTTACAATAATCTTTCAGAGATTCAGAGATTTATGATTTATACGATGTATCTCTATTCCATGTATATAATTACTATACTTTAAACACTCAACCGAGAGATAATTAATCATCTTTAGATGTTATTTTGTAATTTTTGTAATTTCCACCGATTAAAATAATTGAAGTTTATAACTTCAGAAACGTCTTTGTGGTTCCTCTACGAAGTTTAACTTCACCACAATCTGTTATCCGTAAATAATAAGTGAAGGTATTGTCAGACTATACAAGAGACTCCGTCGAGACAAATTACCTGACATATCCTTTCGTTGTAAACGGTGGGGTTTTTCATAGAGAAACCGTACTTCTAATAAAATCCGACTTATAAAAATTCCTTATTTTGTGAGTTCCTCAGAAAGAAAAATGGAGGATGAATTGACCGATTTACTTAAAACTATTTCTCTTTTCGTGGTCTTTATGGATGTCTCTGATCCTCACCTCTCCCTTTGAGCCCTACCGTTCCTCTGGTTTCAAGAGGGACAAGGTAACAGAGACGAACGATATCGTTTGCAAACAAATGGTTTGTAAACGAAAAGATAAAGGTATACTTAATAGAAGAAGGGGAAACTTCAGAGTCTGAGGATAGACTAAGAAGAAGAGAATCAACAGTATATTCGGAGTTAACACATTATACAGGAACCCAGAATAAAATGAATACCCCGGGAGCTTACGTGTATTAACTTAAATACATGTATTAATCGAAAAAGAGGACAATTAAACAGAATACAGTTAAATTAATAGTCTAATCGGTTTTCCAGGAGCTTCTCATCCCTTTTTAAAGGGGAGGGAATGTCAACTAAATCCGGATGTCGAAGAAAAACAATTCCAAAACGATAGAGGATCCTATAGCCTCGGGACATTGACCTCTTTCCTCTTTCTTACTTCTCTCTTACAATTGTTGTCTTCACGGTGGTAATGACGATGAGTTTACAGAACACTTTGATCAATGTGTCGGTGTCGACTTCTGGTCCACTTCACTACAACGACCCTTTACAGGGACCCACCTGTGGGTCGAGGGTCGGTCTAAGGTGTTATCCTTTCACTTTACTTCAACGAATCAGCACAGGTTGAGAAACGCTGGGGTACCTGACATCGGATGGTCCAAGGTGATAAGTACCCTAAAAGGTCCGTTATTATGACTTCACCCAACGGTAAATGTTAAGACCACCTAGTGATCAATGGTTTGGAACGAGAAGTGTCAAGACAACGTCCTTCTCCCTGGGGAAGGTTCCGGACTCTTATCCGAGAACAGATTTTAAACCTTTACTTAAAAAGTTCCTCTGTGTTCTCAACTGGTTCATTCTCTAAAATACCCTTTCCCGTGGACCCACCTCCCATTCCCTTGGGTCCCCTTGACGAGACGGTGTACCGAGGGTCCGACTTAAAGTACTGCTACCCTAATCAAACGTCAAACAGAAACCGGTTATTAATACTGAGTCCCAGAAAGGACCACCGTATGTGTAACGATTCGGTTCTACCTACGGTCGTTCTTCCTAAGACCCTCCACCTTCTTGTACACCACAGAGGAAGACTGGAAAGGACTTAAGAAGGTCAACTACTACCGAATTATCAAGGTACAAGGAATGGTCCTGGGGGACAACATTTTATTGAGTGAATTTACCAATGATACTAATGACCGGTCTCACCCTCCAAAGTCAGTCACTTGAAGGGGATTGAGGTCGGTGTCTATACTCGTTGTTTCCTTACTTATCTTTTATACACTAGTATTACGGACCTCCACACTCTCACATTCGTTTAACCATGATTTTCTTTATTAGTGTTAGAGTTCTATTAAAATACTAATTAGTATACCGTTTTCCCTTGGTGTTCAATTACGAGTAATAATAGACGTTTTACAGAAACTTTGTTGAGGTATTTTATTTCATTGTTGTTTACTTTTGACGTTGTTTGTACTACTCAATCTGTCATAACCGAGTATTCTAAGTATAAGATCATGGTTAAAACGTTCAGTTTGATTTATACAGCAGAACCCATTCAGTGACTTATGAAGAATCAGACGGTAGATTTAGATTGTGTACGATCTCTCAGTTTAATCAAGTACAGATTTAGAGGTATTTCAATTCGAAAACTCTCAAACATAAAATATTAAATCCTCTTACTAAATAGTGTCTATATTTTGAAGTTAAGTTGTCGATAACAGAAAGTGACATTTTCTGGGACTCTTTAAGTATGTATAATTATTATTAGTCTCGACTCTAATCGTACGTTAATACACGGTCGGTAACAAGGTTTTACGAAATGAAAATGAATAAAGTAAAGGGTTATCGGGATGGTTCGATAATAGAGGTAAAATGTGGACGTCGTAAATGTATACTACATATACATATATATGTATAAGTAGACTAAATCTTACTTTCAAATTTCTGTAACCTAAGATAAGAGATTTCTGTATTTATCGATTATTTAGTTGTATTAGAACCGGTAGTACACTTTTAGAAACCTTCGTTTTGGTGTATCGAAAAACAGTATACATCAATGTCATCTTCACTTGACTATTTACGAATGAAATCGTACTTTTTAATACGATTATATTTTAATAAAATATATCTCATCCATCAATCTTTTCAAGATTCTTCCTTGTATACTTTACTAATTTTCATTTCTTCACCGTACTCATACACATTTCACGTAAAATTTTTAGTCGTGAGTCTAGAACGTTCTACTTTCGTAACACTATTCTGATTTTAGACATTTTGACACTTCTGTAATTGACTTAGTTGTTCATATAGGAGTAGGTCGAGATTAAGAATCTGTTTCTTAAATTGTGTTTTGTAGTACCCGTTTACAGTCCATGTAAAGATAGTCTGTTCCTTCTCAAAATAAAAAAGATTGATGTCCATCGTCTCCTAAGATGTCCTTTTCGTACGGAGGTCATAATCCAGAACTACTAACAAGAGTCCATTGACACTCTTAGTGAAAGATGGTTCTATTTAAATCTTATCGTTTCACTGTCTAGTGGACCTTTTCTACTACAAACACAAATAACTCAAACTTCATAATCACCTTTGTGTTAACTAATACGACTAGACGAATTGACCTTCATAATTAGATTTAGAGTAATCTGTCCAAAGTCGATCCATAAACCTTCGGTAAACGTATCATCTACACTTTAAGACCCCAATCTCTTTAGAAAGTTTTCTCTTTATACATCTCCTCAGATTCCTATCACCCTATAATTTACCATTACATGTTACACTTTTTTTTTCCTTGATTTAGTTTATTTGGAGAAACCGAGTGGTAAGTTCTCCCGTCGAAGGAATGAATCACTACTGGTAAGTTTCGACAATCAATAGTAAGTAAATTTACTATTTTTAAGAAATCCTAGATACATCTTTTCTTTGTGAAAAGTAATCTTAATGACGGATGTGTAACATCTTTCTTTCTTTGTTTACATGTACGATTCAGTTTGATTTAAATTATGGTATATATCCATACATACACTTTCAGAGACTCAGCTCAGACTGAGAAACTCTGGGGTACGTGGTATCGGGTTATCCGTTGAGGTAGGTACCCTAAAAGGTCCGTTCTTATGACCTCACCCAACGGTAAAGGAAGAAGTACATGGTACACGCACTCACACACTTCAGCGAGTCAGCACAGGTTGAGAAACGTTGGGGCACCTGACATCGGGTGGCTTGAGGAGACAGGTAGTCTAAGAGATCCGTTCTCAAGACCTCACCCAACAGTAAAGGAAAAGGTCCCCTAGAAGGGCTAGGTCCCTAGCTTGGGTCCACAGGGCGTAACGTCCGTCTACGAAATTGGAGATTCGGTGGTCCCTTCGGGGTATATATGTATGTTTTTACAACAAATCAGTGATTCTACAAAAGCTGAGAAACACTGTGGTACCTGAAATCGGGTGGTCCGAGGGAACAGGTACCCTAAAGGGTCCGTTTTTATGACCTCACCCAACGGTAAAGGAAGAGATCCCCTGGAAAGAAAGAGGGTCCCTGAGTTAGACGTATAGGGTGTAACTATCCACCTAAGAAATGGTTACTCGGTGGTCCCTTTGGGTGTGTATGTGTTTATCTTTTGGTGTTTGATATTATTTCTGTATAAGAATACAATTATTATTTGTAACATGAGTATTTATATTATCACTTTTTAAAATCCTTCTACGTTATTTCTTTTAAAGAAGACAAGACTCAAGAGGAACTGTTTTAAGATGACTATGAAAAACCATAGAAACAAGACTACATCAGATAAAAATCTTTTTGTATTAAAAGTCTGTATAAAATATATACGATTTGTAATCTATCATCTCTGAAAGAGAAAAATTATCGTAGAGATTGTATAAAAGTAGTGGAAGTAATGGAGTAGATATTTTACAGTTGACGATCAATGAATTGTGGACAGTTATTGAGTACGAAGAAAAGGAAAGGGGACTTTGTAAAACGACATGAGAGACAAGTGACACAAACAAAAAACTGATAATGGGAACTTAATTCAAAACGAAGTGTAATCAAAGACACCACACCTTTACCTCACAAACTTAAAAGATAAAAAAACAAAAACTATTCTCATATCATTAAAAGGATAACTGTATATTCCACTTTTGTCTTTATTTCAATTCTACAATATTGTAGAAAATAATAACATAAAAGGTGTGGTGTTAAAGTAAGTAAATTGGTAAATTATGGTTGTCGTTACGTCTGACAATTCTTAGTTTTAGTAGTATTAATAAGTTTTTAGTCTCTTCCGTCGTCACGTAGTTGTATCTTCCGTTTCCTTCTATTTAAGTTCGTTAGATTTTTATCCTACTCTTGATTATCATCGTCGACCATTAATCTACGTAAATCATTGAAAGTATTCTCCTTAAACTCTTTTTACTACTTACCCTTCTCTACTTTAGTTGTCCCGTTGTGTGTTTTTCAATCTTATCTCTACATAAGTTTACGTGTGTACCAAAGAATCTCTTCCTTTTGTTAAAAAGGATATGACAGACACAAGATCCAACTCTAGAAAAATTATTATATATTTGTTCTCTCTTTGTTTGTCTTCAAATAATTGTACACGTGTACCCTTTATAGGTCCCTTCTTACTCGTTGAGAGACTCCACCGAATCTAGAGACCGAGTTTTGGATCGATCTCTACTTTCTTATTTCCCCAACCTTCCTCTGATCAATACTCCTCCAATAATTCTTTTGGTACCGTTTTTCCCATCCCGAACAATATGTTCAAATAGAATCACGGAAAAGGAAACTACTCTGAACGGAGATTGCACCAGGTGACCTCTACCCTTACCGTTTGGTGAAGTCATAAGAACGGAACTCTTGGGGTATTCGTACTTTTCCGTTTTACTATCCTATGACTTTCTCCATGAGGGGTCCAGTCATCCACGGGTTATACGATGACCTCCAGTCACCTCTTTATTGAGGTCTTTCTTACTTCCCTACCTCGGTTTCGTTTTTGCTATGGGTCGACACCTACACTAACCACTATCTTCGTTCCAGGCTACGACATTTCTCGTTATAACGTATCCTTGGACCTTACAGTCCAGGTACTTAGTTCCGTTTAACCTTTACCAGTTTGTCCTCTACCGTAGCTGTCTCTTCTTTTTGAGGAAATGTTTACCTCTATAGGAAATATTTAATCGAAATGTTTTCCCGTTGAAGAGAAGTCAAAAGGTTCAAATAGAACAAAGACGACAAAGAGTTCTATTAGTCGAATTTTATTAGGAAAACGATTTCTCCTGAAAACACCACCGTGTAGGAAGATGTGAAGTCTAAGATTTATGTATTATGATCAACGAAGTAGTGTAAAGTAAAATCGAACAAGTGTGAATTCGAAATTATGTAGAAAAAGATTTCCGTAATATATGTTAAGGCTCGGAAACGTAGGATGTACAACAATATTACGTAGTAAAAGACAATTTTATATGAAAATTAGTGTGGGGGGGAGGAAAATTTGTTTTCCTTTTAATAACACCGAACGAATGGGAATACGAAATTGTATACAACGAAATTAGAACGATTGTCACGGGAAAGGGAGAATTTGTGATTTACATAAAAACTGAGTAACGTTTACATGTGTAAAAATCGTAAACAAAATGGAAAATTAATGAAAGTGTAAATCGAATTAATATAACTACATTACGTTTAACGTACCTTTATGTACGGTGGTTTCACAGACTTTTCAAACAAAAGGATTCATCCATTATAAATTAGAAATTAGTGAGAAAAATAGTAATAACTTACGAAAATGAATCAGGAAAAGACGTATAATTTTACACTAAGTCATATTTAATTGTCAACCAAAAAAACAAAAACGTAAATGACTCTTTAAAGAGCTAACATCCTATTGAACATTCATATAATCGAAACAGTCGTGGTGGAATTTAGATAACAAAGGAATTTATTAAGACCCATAACCTTTTAATTACGGAGTCTCCTTCTTACACTCAAGGATTCATAGGTCTCTCTCCGAAGGTTCAGACAGACTCTCGGAGACAAGTGTATATCTTTTCTTCTTTAATTACTTTCGGATGTATCTCAAGGTACGAATACGTACGTTCCATGACTTACAGACACGAGGGGAGGGAATTTAAGAATACAACTTTAAGATTAAGTATTGTGTCACCATAATCTACCATTCTGAAAACCCTCCTTTAATCCAGACCTTTCACGTCGGGAGTACTTACCCTAACCACAAGAATATTTTCCCTGAGGTCTCGTAGGGGAACGGACGAAAGACGGTACACTTCTATTCTTCAGCCGTCAGACTTTTAGTCTTTTCGAGAGAGTAGTCTTTCTCTAGTACGTTCGTGGGACTAGAACCTACAGAGTCGGACGTCTCGATACTCTTTATTTGAAGACAACCAACATTCGGTTAGTCAGATACCAGGAAATAGTATCGTCGTTTTTAACTGACACTATTACTTTGTGTAAGTGGACAATCCATCTCTTTTCTCAGGTTTTACTACTAATTTTTTACGTCGATTTTCCGTCTCTTTGTTTAGTTTTTCGTGACCTCGAAGTCACCCTTTTTGTAGGGGTTGTGCGGGGGAAGGGACCAACCAGAGTCTATGTTCGGGACAAACTGTACCCCGTTTTGTTTAGTCTGAGGTTCCTGATGAACCCTCCCCTTATCTTGGATTTTGCCCCACCTAGGTGAGAGTGTAGAGTCCTCACAGGGGGCCGGGGTGGGAGGTGTAACAAACGCCGAACAAATTATCTAGTACGGACACACCTGAAAGATCACACAGTAAAATTATAAAAACAAAAAAGAAGTGATACTGTTCTGTTCCTGACTCGTTTCTTGGTGTGGACTATATAGGTATCAATTTGTTGGGAAATAATAACCACACAGGAAAACTCTCACTGTGTTGTAAGACCCTAAGTTCCTTAAGACCGCAGGAGGGTATGGTTATCCTGACCTTTCCAAGAAGGGACTCCGTAGAAGTCAGAGAGTGAGACGGAGTACTGATAGAGTGAGGAGTTAAAATTATAGATGTGTCCTACTACCTACCCCGTGTCCCACTCCTTCGGACACAGGGATAGGGAAGACGGAAACATAAGGGAGAGTGAATTACCTGAACGATTTAGAAAGATATGACACCGAAATTGGGACTCGTGTCTCTAGACTGGTACATAGACTGACCCGTTAGTGAATGGAGGTAAAGGTCCAAAACGACATACGGTTTACGTACATACTCATTTAAAGGTAGTTCAGAATGTGACACAAACCTCTTTATTACAAACGTACAGAAGATACTAAATTCCAAAAGTGATCAATTAACCCGACTGCTAGTACACTTAAATGAGATCGTTATAATCTTTTTGTAATCTCTATCGTCTTTGTCTTATGAATGTGTAGTAGTATACTATACCTGACTAGTTATTTAGGTGATATCTCCTCTTTCTCTTTTAACCTTAACAAAGTCTTGGTTTTTCTGTAATTTTTAACTCACACGATAAATAAAAAATCTACTTCATTATCCAGATTTACTCCAATATTGTACGGACTCCTGTACATTAATCTCTTTGTCCTATCACAGGTGACTTTTTTTTTCTACTAGATTTTCAATCCTTAATACAAAATAAACCGCCTGTACGACTTCTGAAGTCGGGTCCTAAGTCGGAGAGTTTACGGAGACTTCCTGACAAGGTTCCTCCATTTCCTTCTCGACCCTACATATTCTCAAAAACATTTTTGTTTTTATTTGGAGTCCATAAACCTTATAGTTTTCTAATGACAATTATTTTCTTTTAGTGTGTAGAGTTTAATTCCTTAAGTCAGGAAAGATCCATATCTGTCTACGTTCTCAGACCCGAGTAACTATAGTAAGGAAATTGTACGTGAATTGACAGATCCCGGTCCTACCTGAGGTAGGTAGGACTCAGGGGAGTCCCGAATGTCAGACCCACTGGGGTAACTAACTACCGAACTCTCGTTGTTGTAGGAGACAAATAGCTACACCGTCCTCTGTAAGGAACAGGTGTTACCTTGAGTCCAGTGAAACGGGTCACAAGTAACGTAAATGACAGACTACATATTGTACAAATATAAAAACCTCTTTTTCGTCCTTCAAAATAATAGTTGTTTACACGATGAATCCTTATTGATTTTACAGTGTGTAAAATTACGTCTTCATATCGAAAACCTTTATTGCAAAGGGAATATATAAGGATAAACCAGACCCAGTCTGTCTTTTGTGACGTTCAGAAATGTACTTTGAAGAGTCACTAACGTGTGTCTCTTGTAGATTTTTTTTCAAACTAAAGACTTGACCTTACGTTAAAATTTCGAGTCATGTGGTTTCCTTACGACTTATTTTCTTCTGTCCAAATCGACACTTGGAGTGGTGACATGTGAATGATTTTAAAACGTTAAGTCAAGAGAATAAAAAAATTCTCCACTTTATATTTTAAACGAGGTCTTGACACGTAATAATAACAGGTATAACAACTAAGGTAGAGACGTAAAGGACGTAATGATGATCTATTTTAGACCTAGTAATAAAACTATTAACGAAATAAATATCAACACAAAAAGGAGGTTTTTACAATTATATATTTTTTTATTGTAAAATTTGAGAACCCCATAAAGAAATTATTACAAATACTTATCTGATAAGTAGTATGTAAGATAAAACATTGGGTGTAAAGAAGGTGGTTATCGAGTACTTAAGAGTAGGGTAACAAAATTTATAATTAAATATAGTATGAAAATTGTCAGTACTCTAAATTACCATCCCTCTCTGACGTAAAATTGATTTTTTATTCGTATAACAAAGGACAATATTTTAGCATTAGTAATTATGTTATTTACGAAAACTTGTCAATATTACCCTACTAACGTACATACATAGATATATAAATCTTAAACACTCAGTGAAAGGACACCGTCTTACATAAAAGGTCTATAAGAAGAAGGTATACTGAGTGTGAGAAGGGTAATTCTCCACCTAGGACATAAAGGATGGGACCTTAGGCCTGACCCCGAAGACGGAAAAGACTGGTTGTTTTATCCCATTCTTATTACACTAAAAAGCTCCGATCCAGTACTTTAACTGTTTCGGAGGTGGACCCAACGAGAAACCCGAATAGACGGAAACCTTGTGACTTGGACGAATTTTCTTCAGAACGGTGACACTATAATGATTCGACCTCTCTGATAAATCGATCTCTGTTGCTAGAGACGTCTTAGTGTCGTCAGTATCGAGGACACCAAGACTAAAGATGTCGGATCAGGTGATGTGTATACTTACTTCTCAAAACCACTAACATCGGTGTTGGTTGGTTGACTAATGTCGGAGTCTCTAGAATTCGATCTTGAGGAATCTATTTGGTGTGGGTTTAAGGGTTAGGTAAGGACTAATAAGGTCAAAATTCAATGATACAAAACCCCACTGAAAAACATATCTATTGGTTATGTATAATTGACTCCACATATCTACTGATTTTGTAGATAGAAAAATACGGAAAGACACTAAACGGGTTTTATGGGTGACGGTCATAAAAGGGTCAAATAAAAAAGAAATCTGAATCATTACTTAAAAATGTATATTTTATAAATGACAAGAAATTGTTAAAATTAAAGTATAGTATATACTTATATAAGAGAATGAAGTACTACAGGTTTTTACGAGAGTCTTTGAAAGAAGAACATTATCAATTATCAAATAAAATCCAATGTATTATCGTGTCAACTTAACTTACTCATACATATAAAATCACTAGATTCAATGAAAAGGATGTTGAAAAATCGAATATTATTATTAGTTGGAGAAGGGATGATTAAACTATAAGGTTATAGTGATATATCAAGTAACTGAACCAAACGAGGGACGAGTCATTAGAACTTATTCTATCTAATACCATCATTATTTATAATAAAGTTTATAATAAGGTAAAGAAAGAAATAGATACTAACGTGTCCTCGTAAAAAATTTCTAATATCCAAATACCCTATAAATATGTATACCGTTTCGTTAGTACAAGGAGGAGTGACGAAAAGAAAATGTTTATTATGAAATAATGGATAATGTGTAGAGAAGATCTACTTTGAGTCTTAGTTAAATAAGATTATGTCTTTTTTTTTTTTTGGTGTGACTCTACAAGTAACTTAAACGTAATTGATATATCCAATTAGAGATCATCTTTACTGTCAAAATTTTATCACTCAGGAGGATAGATTCTAGTTTCCTTCAATTATCTTTTCTATGTCACTTTATTCTCAGTCGTTGAATAATTGACAGAACAGTAGTAATGAGGTACAATAACAGGTAGTTACAATTTCCTCAACCATGATTTTATCTAGTTTCTTCTACTCTTACGGTAATCGTACTAATGTAACTGCCTATAAGTTTTAAATAAACCGAACAAGAATACACAGACCAAGGAGATTATTTGATTGAAAAAACGTAATAGTCACGATAATTGGTTTTCCACAACTGGATATTATTATTAAGAAGGATTTTTACGTTATTTACGTGTTCCAATAAAACTTGTCTTTACTATTTGTGATAATGTTACAGTATTTTAGTTTAATTTTAGATTATAAATAATTAGTGGTGACTCCATTTTACGTTACTTGTTCCGAGTGCTATCGGTTATTTAAAGTACCGTGTCGTGGGAATAAAGTGTAGGTTACTGGATATTGTAAAAAAGATCCATTCATCCAAATATGTATAGAAGTATAACCTTTAAATAGAATTTTTATTACTCCGAAGTAAGAGAACCAGTACATCTAAGTACATAAACCTTACACAATAGAAATGAACAGGTGACTCAATTACTGATGGACGATATGTAAAAATTTCCGTGTTCAATTTACAGTATAGTAAAATGTCGGAAGGACCATGGAGGACAAAGTTTATCTCATATAATGAAGTTAATCCACAAGGGTTTCGTGGCTAATCAAACGAATCCATATATCAAATATTGTCACGACTTCTCAAGTTTGTAACTTTAGTTAATCGAGACTCGAATCGGGTCCTAAGTAGTTGGAGATCGAGAAATTGACACTCGATTAATGAGATTTCAGTTACAAAACTTGAGGTTTTATACAGTGTAATCGACGACGTCTCCAAAATCAACTCTATTATGTACGTTATAAAAATCGACTTATGAAGTGTGTATGCATCACAAGTTCCTTGCCATCTAGAATCTACCGTTGATTATATTACAATTACTACTACTCACTTTTTACACAACTAAATTATTCGACTTAAAGAACTTCCGGACCATAGTGTAAAATTAATAGAATATGTTCCAGTCGATACGATGTCTACGTGTTGATTACGAATAACTTACTAATTTTTATACACTTCGATTCTTTTTGTTTGTTCTCCCTATACCAATTTCACTAGTAAGACGTGTTAAAAGATCCTTTCTCTTAATATAATTCGAAATTATAAACCTCATGACCCACGTTTAGAATCCTACGGTTTAGAAGATAACACGTTCTTTTTAGAAGGGGTTTATAGACTAGGTAATTTTAGTAAAGTCTAGACCTTTTTTTTTAGTAAAGTCTAGACTATAAATATTAGAACTTTTCATAGTCATTACGGGTTTTTCAAGGGGGCTCCTACTGGTACTGGGATAGTCCCTTTCACACCATAGGATATTGGGACTGAGGTTGTCAATGATGACTATTCACTCTTATAAAGAGGAAAACCCCCGACTTGTGTCTGTGGAATCGTGATAAAATTGTAGTCAGTAAATATCCGGATTTGTAGGTAGTAACAGGAATCCAACTTTTATTCTTACACGGAACACGAATCAACACGGGTCGAGAAACACTGGGGTACCTGACGTTGGACGATCCGGTGAGACAACCACCCCTAAGAGGTCCGTTCTTGTGTCCTCACCCATTCTCGAGTCATTTCAGAGACAAACGTGGAAGAATAAAACGATATTTTTACTTGTAAACCGAGAAACCGACTGAATTTTACGTATGTTGACTACAAATACAAAGTAAAGTATGAGACCCAAGAAGATAAGGATGTGAAAAGAGTCTTTGTGAAAGTACGAATGACCCGGGAATTGTAGATAATATAGGTACAATCTACTATGTATAAACATAGAAAAAACAAAAAGAGTGAAGTGTTGGACCCTTTATGTGTATTCAACCAAAACCATTTAAAGTGGTTTGAAACAAAAGGAAATAGTGTCCTTACAGAGTCAAGAACTATAACTAAATTATAAAAGTTTAAGGACTAAGTATGTGTCTTTAACCTTAAGGATTTTTGTTTTCAATAAGAGTTTACGAAATTCGTTAGAAATTTTAAATATTTTAATAATTTATTTTAATTAAATTTTGACATAAAATTTTTAATAAGTATTTCGTACTGAATTATTATAAAAATGTTCCTTGATCTTGGATATTAATTATAAGAATGTCACCTTTTACGCTCGTTTGTAGTGACGACGACGACGATTCAGTAAAGTCAGCACCTGCTGAGACACGCTGGGGTATCTGCCGTCGGGTGGTCCGAGGGGGCAGGGACCCTAAGAGGTCCGTTTTTGTGACCTCATCCCACGGTAAAGGAAGACGTTACGTACTTTCACTTTTCACTTTCACTTCAATGAGTCAGCACGGGTTGAGAATCGCTGGGGTACCTGACGTCGGATGGTCCGAGGAGACAGGTATCCTAAAAGGTCCGTTCTCCGTTTGTAGTGACCTCTCTTCAATTAGTACAATCGTAAGGTATGGAGGATCTTTCTAGTTGTCATGAGTTTTATACCCACTCTAAACGGTGTAATTCTTGAATAAAACTATGATTTACAATAAAATACCCTACAATTAGTATTTTAGACGTATTTTTTATAGTATATGTTACTGAATCATTCTAAATAAAAGTTCTTTTACGTCCATGTCGGTGTTGGTGGGTCCTAGGTTGACCGGGTAGTTACTTCCTGGTAAAATAAGGTGTAAGAGAACATGACCCAAGACCTTTGTACTTAGAACTAACAAGTCCAAGTAACCTGTACTTGTAAAGAACTAGAATGAGAGGTGAACTTTAATCATCCAAGGAATCCTAGTGTTTACGGAAACGATAGGGTCTTCATAATGTCGACAAAAGAACAAGAAGATTAAAGAGTTACTGTAACAAAAGTCATAGTTAATAAGTTTTGTTTCGTTTCGTTTTAAAGGGTCCATTACGGTCTTTTCTTAAGGGAGTACCTTGTGATAGGACACATGTTTGGTTGAAATTAAAAAAAAGATTTCCATATCAGAAGTGTTGACTTATTGGGATGAGAGTCATAAAGGAACATGAGGTAGGGGTAAGAAGGACGGAGGACAACGAAAACAAAAAGAGTCACTTTCGAGGTAGGAAGTGAAAAAGTAATAGAAAATGAAGGAGAAAAGGGTAATTAGAGAAAGAATTTTACAAAAGATATCTCTCCGTTTGTACTTTTTCTATTACTTTATAATCTTGAAATTTGAACGTTCTGAACAAATTTAACGATCTGGTGTTTTTTCAACTATTACCTATCGAAGTTTTCGAACTAACCTTAGGAGACGGTTCGACTTCTCCCCCTACCGACATACCAATTAGTTCTTGTAGTTTAATTCCCCTTCGAGTGTGGGGGAGTGTGTCACAGTATCGAGTAAGATACCACTACTTCTAATTTAACTTCGGAATTTGTACACCTAAAGGTAAAACTCTCTGTTCTTATCATCGTTTTCGTTCGCTGAAATCGATCTTACATTTGTGTCCGTAAAGGAGATGAAAACGTCTACAAGATACAAAAGTCAATAAATGGAAGATCTAGAGAGAACTTAGAGGGTAACTTTTTATATAAAAAAATTTTAGGTCAGTCTGTATAAAACAGGTAATTACCGTAGTCAATCAAGTGAATGTAACTTACATTAATGACTATAATATCTCAAATTTAGATGGGAATATTGTAAACAAAGGGTAAAAAGGACGGACCATGTAGGAAAAAGAGAAGTAAAGACGAAAGGAAAATAAAAAATTTTTTGACAAAGGAAGGAAGTCGGATCTTCAATATATTAGAAAATGAAAAGGAAGTCACTTATTTCCCAATCCAATTTGGTGGTTCTAAAATGTAAAAGGACACGGCACGTTTTTAGAATGGTATGAGAAATGGAGAAATCAATATACGATCAGAATATTACGTTATATACATACATATATATCCGTTATATCTATATCTATATGTCTATCTATACACAATTTGTGTCATTCTGGTTTAACAAAATATGTCGTAATAAGTAAATAGTCAGGGAAACACAAATGGTAAAGTGACGACAATAAAAAAAATAAAAAAAAAAGAAATACAAAGAAGATCCTTTGAAAAAAAACAGACTTCGAGTGGAACTTAGATAGTAAATGATATTTATCCAATCATTATTTAAAAGAGTTTAAACTATGGGACTTTCATATAAAGTGGAAGATCGAACGTCCTACGGAAACGACCTCTCTCTTTAGATCCAACTCAACAATAGAAAATCACTGAAGGGACTACCGAGTCTGTCATTTCGAAGACAGATGTTACGTCCTCTGGGCCCAAGTTAGGGACCCAAACTCTTCTAAGGGGACCTCTTCCTTTACCGTTAGGTGAGGTCCTGATAACGGACCTTTTGGGTACCTGTCTCCTCTGACCATCCGATATCAGGTACCCCAGCGTTTCTCAGCCTGTGCTGACTCACTGAAGCGAAAGACATCTTAAAATTTCTGTAGTAAGAGTAACAGAAAACCCGAAAGTAAACCAAACTCTTTTATCGATGTTCAGATACAATGACGAAACATCCTTTTGTCATGAAAAATAAATAAAAAAAGAAAGATGAATATTTTTAAAGATAAAACGAAGAAAGTCAGAAGTTATGAACTTAGTACATTGATCTACACCGAAAGAACAGTTAGTAGACGTTTTGAAGACAACTAAAGAATTAAATCCAATGAAATAAAAAGTCAAGATCTTAATATTACACTAAGGAAAAATATTAAAAGTGAAGGGACTGTTTGCAAAGTTGTAAAACAATATAGAGACACATGTGTGATAAATTTGAACTAAATTTTAGAAATAGACTATTGTACAGGTCCTAATGAACCAAATAGAAATAATAGATAAAAAAGAACAAAAAGTAAAGTGAACACACAAAATTGAAGAAATACACAGATCACGGATCCATGAAAAATAATTCACACTCCTTATACATTCACTGTAAACTATCACATTTACCTTAAATTCCAGGTTTTATTTCTGTAAAAGAAGATTTGGCTAAAATGAAACCGAAGACCTTAAGTTTATTTCCATGGTCGTTAGACTATAGGGTGAGTTTAACTCTAGTTATCAGAACTTTTAAACCGAAGTGTGAGACACTCCCGTTTAGTTGAAGAGTAAGTAGGATTAAGAATCTTATATCCAAAACCCCTAGTATTATGTTTTACACCCTTAATAATCAACGAAGAGTTACCGTCTTGAATCTGGAAATAAAGTCAGGACTTCCGACAATTTTCACGACGAGTACAATAAACGGATAGTCGTGGAGAAGGACTTAACCACTTTTCTTTTCATTCACTTTCACAATCAGTGAGTCAACATAGGTTGTGAAACACTGGGTTTCCTGATGACATCGGACGGTCCAAGAAGACAAGTATCCTAAAGGGTTCGTTAAAGGGTCCGTTATGACCTCACCCAACGGTAAAGGAAGAGGTCCCCTAGAAGGGTTGGGTACCTAGCTTAGGACTAGAAAACGTTACGTGTGTCTGAGAAATGGTAGACTCGGTGGTCAGGACTTAACCACTTATCGGGATTTACTTATTATAAAAGTCTATGACTAAAGTGGAAAGATCTAATATGGATAAGGACTCTATAAACAGACCGTTGTAAAATAATATAGTAATGGAAATCTTGGAACGTCATATAAACAATCATTACACTGTCCTCAAAAAGTCAACAGGAGTGGTTATCAAATGAGTCTAATTCATCAATAAAGAATAATCTTTTTCAGGAAAGACAAGAGATCAATGTAAGTGAGGGAAATTCCAAAATTATATTAGAGAAAAGAGTTATATTGGACATTGGACTTTGTGAGATTTAAACTTGAAGATGTATAGAACACTTTATATAGGTCAACAGATAATCTATAACGGTGGAGTTACAGATTATTTATACGATTTATTTATAACAGTCTTGGTTTAAAGTTTACTAGAGAAATTTTTGACGAGAGAGGTAATCAAGTCAAGTCAAGTCAAGTCACTAACTCAGCACAGACTGAGAAACACTGGGGTACCTGACATCGTGTGGTCCGGAGGGACAGGTAGTGGTTGACGACCTCAAATGAGTTTGAGTACAGGTACTCAGCCACTACGGTAGGTTCATAGATAGAACAGGAGATGACAGGAGAAGAGAAGGACGGAAGTTAGAAAGGATCGTAGTCCCAGAAAAGTTTACTCAGTCAAGAAGCGTAATCCTCCGGTTTCATAACACTCAAAGTCGAAGTCGTAGTCAGGAAGGTTACTGATAAGTCCTGACTAAAGGAAATCCTACCTGATCAACCTAGAGGAACGAGGGAGATATCAGAATGGAGATAGGTAAGTAACCTTAAGGTTCCAAAGTCACACATCCTATTTTTGAACCTCAGGAATAACTGAAATAGGTAGTAGTTTTGCACAGTCGAGGTGGAAATCTTTTATAGGTCCTAAGGTGGAGAATACGATAGGTGACGATAGTAAACTTAGACTTTGTGGTAGTATATTGAGGACTCATCGGTTAAAGTTTATAAATACTCCTACACCTTTTTAACAGTATTTACGACTATTTGTACCTATACCCTTAGTCTCTCGGACTCATTAAATGAATTGTAGAGAAATCGTATAGGTAAATATTATTACTTATTATTAAAAAGAATATAGTATTTTACGAGTACTCTTTATCAATTATAAATAATTTTATATTATTGTAACAGCTAGTATCGTATTTATATTATATAATGGTTGATAATATAGTTGTGATGAAAGGGAATACATTAACAGTAATGACTTCCACTATTATTCTATATCTTTATGTATCAAAAAAATCACTATCAAGGAGATAAAATCCGTTAATTTAGTAACAATATAGGTTTATATACAATTTTAAAGAGTATTGTTTCATGGTTTTTACTCTTTTAATGATCTCATTTATAAGGGATAAACCTTCCTTTAATTTATTAGTTTTAAGACTCACGACTCACGACTAGGAAAAAAAAAAAAAATTCGAATATTTATTTTGTAATACAGGAAACTGAAGTGACTAAACAAGTTATATATCGTAATACGTCACCTTTTCCGTTACCGTAGGGTGAGGTCATGAGAACGGACCTCTTAGCGAACCTACCTCCTCGGACCATCTGACGTCAGGTACCCCAGCGATTCTCAGTCTGTACTGACTCGTTGAAGTGAAAGTGAAAAGTGAAAGTACGTGACCTCTTCCTTTACCGTTGGGTGAGGTCACAAGAACGGACCTCTTAGAGTCCCTGCCACCTCGGACTACCCGACGGTAGATACCCCAGCGTGTCTCAGTCTGTACTGACTTCGTTGAATCGTCGTCGTCGTCGTCGTAATACGTCTGAAGGTTTTCTTAGAACTTAAATTGAGACGAGTTGTACTTTACCAGACACAAGATAAAATTACGGACAACAGTTCTGACTTTTCAAATTTATAAAAGAAGTAGTAAAACAAGTCCGAGTCAAATTAGTGGTAAGTAGTATGACATGATAGGAAGTTTAAGAGACTTTGTTTAATTTCCTTTTCTAGTCCTTCCCTTAATGAAACACAAGTGAAAAACTCTTCGGTTAAACAATTACATAAGATTAAATTCTCTTTGTGGAAGTAGGTTGTGTTTTAATAGACACTATGATCTATGGTGATGTTATATAAGATATCTAATAATTTCATATCCAATGAATTGTGAACCTAAGGTTTAGTCCGTTGTGTATTCTTATTACTATAACCTTATAAGTTACGTTAATATCTATTTTATTTAAAGACAAAATTAAGTTTCATCGGAAGATCTATTGGTTCTACAATATTTGATTATCTGTACATAAAACAAATTGACTCGTGGAATTACTAAAATCAAGTATGTTTTCACCCGGGTCTCGTCTTTGACCCTCTACCTCATCGTTTCACGATTTAAAGAGAAGTGAGGTCCCACACTTCTTAATGTCAGGGACCCTCCGTTTCTCTTTTGTAATTTTACGGTTCAAAGACGTTGTGAGTGAAACACGTAATCCCTCATCATCTTTTCTGATAACCTCTTCCTTTACCGTTGGGTGAGGACACAAGAACGGACCTCTTAGGGTCCCTGCCCCCTCGGACTACCCGATGGCAGATACCCCAGCGTGTCTCAGTCTGTGCTGACTTCGCTGAATCGTCGTCGTCGTCGTCGTCTTTTCTGAAAATCTTTGTCTAAACATTTAATGACTTTAAATTTAATAAACGATTCACTAAGTCGACACTTTATCGAGAAGGGGAGTAGAAGGGGATGGAGTAGGATGTCAGAGGGGTACTGAAGTCCTCTCGACCTTTATACCAGTTTCAAAGTCATTCACCTTAAACTCATTGGTCCTTTTGGACGCTTCGAAGCGTTGATCCATATCGAAGTACACACCTTAGTGACCTACTAAGTTTGGGACTCAATTAAGTCCCACTATGTTTCAGTATCTAATTGATTCTGTTAGTTACATCGGGACGGTGGGGGTTTTAACCTTTAGAACATATCCGCAACTTAAGTTTTATATAGTGAGTGACACTCTCAGTTCAGTTATTGTAAACCGGGTGTTTACCTACCGAACTAAAGTTACTCATAGACTCAATATTTATTAAACTTTAATTCCTTAATTCTACCAACGTGTGAGAAAGGGACGTCGTCTGTTTTACCGAGTCGGTCAAAGTCTATTCCTCTGTTAGAATGTTATCATTCTATTCATTTATCATTCTTTTCGTTTTCTCGAAAAGATCAATTCCACTATTCAAAAATACTTGACTTTTATACCATACACATACCAGTGTGACCGGAATTTTAGACTTTGTTTTATGTACTGTCTTAAACACAAGGAAACAATCCCCCCAGACCTCCCCTTCCACCCGACTACCATCTCCCACACACCTCTCTCCTCCTATCTTAACCCTCCCCGGATTTCCTCTCTAAATAAATTAGTTAACGATTGAATAAACGATTGAATTATTATTCTTACGATAATATATGAAAATATATAAAACACAAGAAAGGAGATTAAAGGTGGTATTGGTATACTCCCACCACAATGAAAGTCCTAACATGTCTTTCGTTTAATGTAGGGTCTCTCCAATAATCGTGTCTCTTTTAATTTTTAAGTCACAAACTGGTCTGTCTAATACTTTTCGAAATTCTCTCTTCACTAGAGGAATACCTTTTTTGACCGAGATCTTGTGTACAAAGAAGTTCGTTCTGCTCTTTTTTCAATGTAAAAACAAAATTTACAATGGTGAAGACTCTCGAAATATAATTAGTAAGGGAGACTGTCAAGATCGTTTGGACGTTCTGTCCACAGTTATAGGAGTAAATATCTTTTCCCTTAGGTTGAAAATTTTTTTAGATTTGTGGGTAACTTTGTCTTCGAGTCACGTCCAGACGAATTAAGAATTTGAAGTTTGACGAGACGTGTGTCGTAAGACAATAGTTCCATTCTTAATTCCGTAATCTTAATCTCTCCTCTATCTAAATGAGTCAAGTCAAGTCAAGTCAGTGAGTCAGTACAGGCTGAGAGACGTTGGGGTACTTAGTGTCGTGTGGTCCGGAGGGACAGGTAGTGGTCGAGGGCCTCAGGTGGGTTTGGGTACAGGTAACTCAACCACTACGGTAGGTTGGTAGAGTAGGAGACAGTAGGGGAAGAACAGGACGGGAGTTATAAAGGGTCGTAGTCCCAGAAAAGTTTACTCAGCCGAGAAGTGTAGTCCACCGGTTTCATAACCTCAAAGTCGAAGTTGTAGTCAGGAAGGTTACTTGTGGGTCTTGACTAGAGGAAATCCTACCTGACCAACCTAGAGGAACGACAGGTTCCCTGAGAGTTCTCAGAAGAGGTTGTGGTGTCAAGTTTTCGTAGTTAAGAAACGTGAGTCGAAAGAAATATCAGGTTGAGAGTGTAGATATATACTGGTGACCTTTTTGGTACCGGAACTGATCTACCTGGAACCAACCGTTTCATTACAGAGACGAAAACTTATACGATAGATCCAACCAGTATTGAAAGGAAGGTTCGTCATTTACAGAAAGTTAAAGTACCGACGTTAGTGGTAAACTAAATGATCGTACATTTTTTAGAGACTATTACTTTTTAGTGTCACTTTATTAAAATCATACTAAAAACTCTTTATATTTGGTGGATTGGAGTCTATACGTCTACTGTGGTGGGAATACCGTCTTTCACTTCTCCTTGATTTTTCGGAGAACTACTTTGACTTTCTCCTCTCACTTTTTCAACCGAATTTCGAGTTGTAAATCTTTTGCTTCTAGTACCGTAGGCCAGGGTTGTGAAGTACCCTTTATCTACCCCTTTATCACCTTTGTCACAGTTTGAAATAAAAAAACCCGAGGTTTTAGTGACGTCTACCACTAACGTCGGTACTTTAATTTTCTGCGAATGAGGAACCTTTTTTTCAATACTGGTTGGATCTATCGTATAAGTTTTCGTCTCTGTAATGAAACGGCTGATTCCAGGCAGATCAGTTCCGATACCAAAAAGGTCATCAATACATACCTACACTCTCAACCCGAACTTCTTCCGACTCGTGACTTCTTGACTACGAAAACTTGCCACTACAACCTCTTCTGAGAACTCTCAGGGAACCTGTTGTTCCTCTAGGTAGGTCAGGTAAGACTTCCTCTAGTCGGGACCCTAAAGAAACCTTCCTTACTACGATTTCGACTTTAAGGTCATGAAACCGGTGGACTACACTTCTCAACTGAGTAACCTTTTCTGAAACTAAGACCCTCCCTAACCCCCGTCCTTCTCTTCCCCTACTGTCTCCTACTCTACCGACCTACCGTAGTGACTGAGCTACCTACACTTAGACTCACTTGAGGTCCTCAACCACTACCTGTCCCTCCGGACCGTACGACACTAAGTACCTCAACGTTTCTCAGCCTGGGCTGACTCACTGACTTGACTTGACTTTCAGGGACAGTTTACTACCAATATAAGTCTCTGTAAACTTCGGTAAGGGTCCTTAGATTGTTAATACATCAGAGATTTCGGTGAAAATTCTGTTTCACTTAAGACGTGTAAAATGATGTCGAAAGTGGTCTCCGTCCGATTAAGGATATAGGAATGCATAAGAGATATCTTTTTTAAGAGTACATACACTTTAGTGTCTTAGTGTCACAATGTCAAAGTAAAACGTACGAAATGATTTCTTGTGAATAGATTTTATTCTTGAAAAAACACTTATTATATTACTCTGTTAAAGTTATACCAAAACTTCACCCCTTTTTGAATGAAACAATTCCTGATTATTCTATTAACACCTATATTGTTATTAAAGATTTATATGTAATTGGGTATATACAGTTATATAATGTATTAAAACTCCAGTGTGAAAAAAACACTTATACTCTTGTATTCTTAACGAGTTAACATAATATGGTAGTAGGGCCGAGTCTACCATGTCGCAGACGGATGTTACACCCTCTGGGCCCAAGTTAGGGACCCAATCCTTCTAGAGGACCTCTTCCTTTACCGTTGGGTGGGGTCATAAGAACGGACCTTTTAGGGTACCTACCTCCTCGGACCAGCCGATGTCAGGCACCCCAGTGTTTCTCAACCTGTGCTGACTCACTGAAGTGAAAAAAGTGACATGCCTTGGAGTCATAAGACGATTCCTTTCATGTCAGTCCTTACTAGAGACGACAAGAATCAGAGAGTCAGTACAGGTTGAGAAACGTTGAGGTATATGTCGTCGGGTGGTCCGAGAAGACAGTTACCCATAAGAGGTCCGTTCTTATGACCTCCCCCAACAGTACGGGAGGAGGTCCCCTAGAAGGGTTGGGTCCCTAACTTGGGTCCAAAAGACGTAACGTCCGTCCTCAGTGGTCTCTTTGGGTCCTTATGACCTGACCCATCGGATAGGGAAGAGGTCCCTTAGAAGGACTGGGTCCTTAGTTTAACCCCAGAGAGTATTACGTTCTCCTAAGAAATGGTCGACTCGATCCAGATACCATACAATTAAGAAGTCAAGAGTCTAAACGACATACACAGATGTAAAAATTATAATCAGAAATTTGCTAGAGTCTCAAAAGTGGAATACTAGTGTGTATCTTAGTTTTGGTAAACATGTACGTGTCAAATGATACAATTATACCTGATAATAAACTACAGTAAGGATTGTACCTAAAGAAGAAATTCGTGACGATAACAATTAGGTCAAAGTGATGTGAGTCTCTAAGACTGAGTTGTTCTATTTTTAATGTTTATATAAATAAGGTCTTTAAACGACTTTTATAATGAATTTACTGGTTTAATAAGTTGAACTTGTCTTTTGTAACAATGATAAAAGACTATTTCTGAAATTAAAAGGACGGTGGAACAGAACGACACAAGTATATGACGATATAATACTGGTAAAGGGTTAGGATTAGTTCCGTGGTCAAACTTTTTGAGTGGATTTGTCTGAGGTTTAGTGTTTACATAGGTTCTAAACAAGAAAGAGACTCTCGGATAGATCTGATATAGTTCTGTCACCAAAGGGAATGTTGTTATTCTTCTTTGAGTCAAAACAGATCGGTTGTCCATCAATTCCACTATAAAAGTTCTTCAGTTACATCCTATTATGTGACTTTTTAGGGTAAAACAAAGGTATCCTAAGACTAATTTTACAATAAAAATCGAGAAAGTCCCTCTTAAATAAAACAAGACCCACTAATTAAAGAGTCAATATATCATAAATAAACTTTGTGAAGGAAATAAAAATATTTTCCCTGTTCTACTAACAATATAGTTCTTAAAATTAGTAAATTCATGTATTTAGACTTTTGTATGAGGTTTCAAGATTTGTAAACTCCCCTCTCTAGCACTTCCATAAGAATCTCCATCTAAAATCACTTGTTTTCATTCATATTAAATTTAGGATAGTATTCGATAGATCTAGAGTTTTACAGATGGTTTTGAAACTAAAGTTCAAACACCCTTCAAACTATAAATGAGTTGAGTTTTATTTGATTGTGTTTTTTTGTCGATAGGAAAAGTAGTATCCTCTGACCTAACGTTTTAATTCTTCAGTTCTCTATGTCTCTCATTGTCTGTTCAAACCGGAACCTCATGTTTTACTTCGTCCCGTTTCCGATTGACAGAAACGGTTCTTTACGTGACCAGTATCGTTTGTAAGAGAAGGTTGTTGTGTTCTCTGTTGAGATGTGTGCCTGTAGTGGTCTACCAGTTATCATTTTAGTCTAACTAATATGGGGAACGGAGGGTTCTACCTCTTCGAGATATGTCAGTCGTTTTTGTTCTGGTCTTCGACTGACACCGAGTCTACCGTTTGAGGAATAACGGTTTAAGTCTGAATTTAACTTCTTTCATCCCTTTTTGTGATCTGGTAAATCCATGCTGGATTTAGTTTAGGGAATACTAATATGTCACCTTTACGGTTCATCTAAGTTCCCTAATTTAGACTGCCTCACGGACTTCTTGATACCTACCTCCAAGTATTGTAACATGTTCTCCGGCACTAGTTTTAGTGGGGTTCTTTTTCTTTACGTTTCACCGACAGACTCCTTCGTAAAGTTTATCGACTTTACTTTTCCATTCACTTTCCGTTTTCTCTTTTCCTTTCTATATCAGTAGACTTACTTCTCAAGGTTTCTTATCGTTCTTCTCACTTCTTTCGAAAGGATTCAATAGTTACGTTTCTTTATCTCCTTTTGTTATCTTACCCTTTCTGATCTCTAGAGAAGTTTTTTTTAATCTCTATGGTTCCCTTGTAAAGTACGTTTCTACCCGAATTATTTCCTGTCTTTACCGTACCTGGATTGTCTTCATCCTCTATAATTCTTCTCACCGCTCTTATGTGTCTTGATACAATTTTTCTAGAAGTACCGGGTCTATTGGTTCTACCACACTAGCGCGTGGATCTCGGGTTTTAAGACCTTACACTTCAATTTACCCGGAAGTTTCGTAGTGATACTTGTTTCGATCACCTCTACTATCTTAAGGTCAACTCGATAAAGTTTAGGATTTTCTACTACGACACTGTCACAACATGAGTGATGAGGTCATTTAAACCTTTTGAGTCGTCACCGGTGTCCTGACCTTTTCCAGTCAAAGTAAGGTTAGGGTTTCTTCCCGTTACGGTTTCTTACAAGTTTGATGACGTGTTAACATGAATAGAGTGTAAGATCCTTTTATTACGAGTTTTAAGAGGTTCGATCCGAAGTTGTCATATATTAACTCTTGAAGGTCTACAAGTTCAACCTAAATCTTTTCTGTCTTGTTGGTTTCTAGTTTAACGGTTGTAGAGAACCCATTAACTTTTTCGTTCTCTCAAGGGTTTTCTGTAAATGAAGACGAAAAAACTGATGAAGTTTCGGAAACACACCTAGTGTTGTTTGAGACCTTTTAAGAAGTTCTCTACTCTTATGGTCTGGTGAAATAGACGGAGGACTCTTTAGACATATGTCCGGTTCTTCGTTGTTAATCTTGTGTTGTACCTTTTTGTCTGACCAAGGTTTAACCCTTTCCTCATGTAGTTCCAACATATAACAGTGGGACGAATAAATTGAATGTACGTCTCATGTAGTACGGTCACGGTCTGACCTACTTCGTGTTCGACCTTAGTTCTAACGGTCCTCTTTATAGTTATTGGAGTCTATACGTCTATTGTGGTGGAAATACCGTCTCTCACTTCTCCTTGATTTCTCGGAAAACTACTTTCACTTTCTTCTCTCACTTTTTCGACCGAATTTTTTACTTCTAGTACCGTAGACCAGGGTAGTGAAGTACCGTTTATCTACCCCTTTGTCACCTTTGTCACTGTCTGAAATAAAAGAACCCAAGGGTTTAGAGACGTCTACTACTGATGTCGGTACTTTAATTTTCTGCGAACAAGGAATCTGCTTTTCGATACCGGTTGGATCTGTCATATAATTTTTCGTCTCTGTAATGAATTGGTTATTTCCAGGAAGGTCAGTTTCAATACCAAAAAGGTCATCAGTACATACATACACTCTCAACCCGGTATTTCTTTGGACTCACGTCTTCTTAACTACGAAAGTTTGACAGTACAACCTCTTCTGGGAAATCTCAGGGAACCTGACGTTCCTGTATATTGGTCAGATAGGATTTCCTTTAGTCAGGACTTATAAGTAACCTTCCTGACTACGACTTCGACTTCGAGGTTACGAAACCGGTGGACTACTCTTCTTGACTGAGTCACCTTTTATGGGACTACGACTCTTTCTAATTTCGGTCCTTCTCTTCCCCTGCTGTCTCTACTCTACCCACCTACCGTAGTGACTGAGTACCTGTACTCAAACTCGTTCGAGACCCTCAACCACTTACTCTCCTTTCGGAACGAATGACGTCAGGTAACCACAACGTTATTCAGTCTGTGTTGACTCGTTAACTTTGCATGTAGAGTTTTATATATATTAAAGACTCCTCATTTCCATTCTATAAAAATAGAGACTCCAGACTATTGGGAACGTAATTAAGTGAAAAACCTTGTAAGAGGTTTAGACTAAGAAAAATTAAATTATACCTAAATTTTGATGTTGTGTAATGAATTAATTGCTTAGAGATTGAGTACATGTGTCCACACGTACACGCGTGTGTGTGTGTGTGTGTGTGTGTGTGTGTGTGTAAGAAGGTTCAAGAAAACTATATTTCAAATGATCCCCAAAAGTCTTTATGTCCCCCAAATGTGACGTTACTAAAGTTGTTAAATTTTAAGACAAATCATAGGAAAAATTTCATAGAAAAATCGGTAAAGTTATTGAAGTTGAGGTCGGAGGGTGTCATAACGTTACGAAAGTATAGTGAGAGGAGTGGAGGAAAGAGATGGTCCGGAAAAAGAGAGGTGTATAGTGTCAGTGGATGTATCAATAAAGAAGGCTATATTTCTAAGGTCTAACGATTCGGTCTTGATTCGTTCCTGGTGAGTAAAAAGAAAACTAAGAAGTAAATTTTAAAAAATAGTACTGAAAAAAAAAAAAAAAAAAATCTACTAATTCTTTACTTCCTTTCTGTTGAGAACCATTTCGATATGGACTGACGTAGTTGAAACCGTAGTCGACAGGAAGTCTCTTGGTCAACTCATTTTGACTAGGGTCGTATTTTCACTGACTATAATTTTTTCAGTTAATCATGACATTAACTAGGGACTCTACAAAGTTCTAATAATGAGAGGAGCAATGAAAAGTGTACTAGGACATTCTTAAGGACTACTGATCTATTGAAGGTCATATTCTATATCTACGACTTAAATTTGATTCCCTCTTTCTCTTATCTATTCTTAAATTTCCATGCATGATCGGTTACTAGTCTGAAATAGGGGTATTTGGAAAGAACAAGATACAAAAGATTTAAAAAACAAACAAAAAGAGTACCTTAAGTCAACTAATCTAGAATTGATCCCCTAAAATTTATTTTTACAACTGTACATAAAGACCAGTGACTGAAAGACTAATATGTAAGATGAGTCAGAAAAGGAACTTTTCTGAGACGAACTTAAAGTTTAAAGCCCTATCGGGATAGAAATTTATTATTAATTTCTTTGTTTTTTGGATCAGTTGTTTTATGGAAGATGGATTATAGTAAATCTATTAGAATATACGATTTTAGTGTAAGAACAAAAGGATAAGGTATACGAATATAATAACTTCTATTTTAACGATGGAGTCTCGATACACCTGAGTTAAAAATGTTATAACTTAATAAAAACCTTGACTGTTTCAACTATTCGTCATTTCCTATTACAACAGTTATCGTAAAACAACACTTTTAGTATTTTATAAAATAAAACTCTCATTTTGAGATGAAGTCCGTGTAAGTTCGATATCATTTACAATTTATGTCTTTAGAACCGGATTACGAAATAAACCACTGTATTAATTTAAAATAAAGATAAATCATCCGTAGAAGTTTTAACATCAGAAACGAAGTTTTCTCTAAACGATACAGATTTCGTAACATAGACGGGACCTCTGTGTCTTAATGACCGGTTCACGATCAGAATACTTCACCAATATCTGTCTATATTCCTGTGTATCCTTTCAGGGAATAATTCAGGTGAGACAACAGTCACTCGAGTCATATGTATTTTATACGACATCCGTTTATCTTCTCTAATTACCCTCCTCTCCATCTCACTCAGTACACCCTATTTTTGTCATTTCGTTTCTTCTTCGTCACAAAGAGGATTTATCTATTGTTTTTATTTGATATCATTTTATGAGTCATTAAAAAAATTAAGTATTCTTGAACGTCTTGGTGTGTGTTTTTCGTAAGGAAATCGAGTGGGCGGTACGATAGGACCCAAGTAATAAATTGTCAGAACTCAAACAAAAGGATAGATATTTTAACGTTATTAATATGGACGGTGGATTCTAGCGATACTCTTACGTTATGGTTCCCAGGTTGTGTTTGGTGTCGTGTACCACTCGGACGTCCTAGAGGATAGGAGAGAATCACATAACGGATGTCTGTTATAGATTATCACTAAATAGACCGAACTATCTATGTGACCTTACCTTCTACCTTCTCGAAGACGCATAAAATTTTTCTTCAATCTCTTCTCGACGAAATAGTTTCATGTTACAATTTTGTCTAATGTACTCAAATATGAACATTTATGATATGACATAAAGTGATTTCAACTTTATTTTGTGTCCAAAAACTCAAAATTTATAAAGTATGACAATGTGTTTTATTTCTGGACACAAGTGGATACCCTCTATTACCCGGTACTTCATTTACTTACAAAAATGTACAAAGGAGTAGACCTAACTTAATTAAATCACTTTTAATTACGTGTCGTCATTCAACGACGTCATTTTCAGGACAATGTCCTCGGAAACAAGGTAAGTTAATATTTACGTAAAAATAAAATGAGGATCCTCCATTACGTGAAGACTGTCCATAATTTTTCATAAGGTTACTTAAAAATGTATTTCATAATGTTCTTTCAATTGTAGAAGATATGTTTCGTTTTACTGGTACTAAACAACAAGAATCAAAAGACCGAAGGATTCCATTTAAATACACATTCTGAAGATACGTGTAAACAAAATTACTTTTAATATCTCCTTCCTACTGTAGAAATTTGATCTATGTTTGGGACTCTTTAGGGTACTAATTCTTCTAGATAATAGTTGACGGTCAAAAACCGACGACGAAAACATGATCTCAGAGAGAAAGAAAGAAAAATTACACCGACCATGACTATAAAGGAATATTTATTTATTCTAAAAGTGTAAAATTTTGGTACACCTGAAGTGTACGAAAATAGTCATTAAAAGTATTAGAACTTCCATTTTATACTGGTTCTATAGTGAATTCCAAAATTTACAGAGGTACACGTTCTTTGACTTTAGTCCTGAAATTACCTATGTTAAGGAATAATTCTGATTAATTAGGTTGAAGTTAGATATTTTTCAATATAGGTTTATATATATGGTTAGACATTATATGTACACATAGTTTAATATAGTTCAAATTTTTACAAAGACATTTTTTGAAAAAATAAAAATTTAATTTCTTATTATCTTCAAGTATTTGGAGATTGGGGTTCTTACCTTTTGTAACAGTATTTTTTACAGTAAAGGTCAAAGGTGATCCTTTATTTGTTCATACGTTTCTTAAGTTTCTTTAAAATTATGTTATTTGTATTTTAGTTTATTTACAGTATAACGGGACACCTTTAACTTAAAAACTAGTGATATAGTATTTGGATCTAAAATCTAGTACTTGTTTACTTGACTTTAAGTTTACTCTTAGTACCCGTAATATCAAATATTATTGTACCAAAAAGAGAAATGTCTATGTTATATTAAAACAAAAAACCTATCCTTTTATAAATTTTGTGAAAAAAATTTGTTAAAAACTAAGTTTTGAAAGATTGGATCAAGTCAAGTCAAGTCAAGTGAACGAATCAGTACAGGCTGAGAAACGTTGGGGTACTTAGTGTCGTGCGGTCCGGAGGGACAGGTAGTGGTTGAGGGCCTCAAGTGAGTCCGAGTGCTGGTAGCTCAGGTACTACGGTAGGTCTGTAGAGTAGGACCCAGTAGGGGAAGAGGAGGACGGGGGTTAGGGAGGGTCGTAGTCTCAGAAAAGGTTACTCAGTTGAGAAGCGTACTCCACAGGTTTCATGACCTCGAAGTCGAAATCGTAGTAAGGAAGGTTTCTTTAGGGTCCCAACTAGAGGAAATCTTGCCTGACCAACCTAGAGGAACGTCAGGTTCCCTGAGAGTTCTTAGAAGAGGTTGTGGTGTCAAGTTTGCGTAGTTAAGAAGCCGTGAGTCGGAAAAAGTGTCAGGTTGAGAGTGTAGGTATGTACTGGTGACCTTTTTGGTATCGGAACTGATCTGCCTGGAATCAGCCGTTTCATTACAGAGACGAAAACTTATACGATAGGTCCAACCAGTATTGAAAAGAAGGTTCCTCATTCGCGGAAAATTAAAGTACCGACGTCAGTGGTAGACGTCACTAAAACCTCGGGGGGTTTTATTTCAGACTGTGACAAAGGTGACAAAGGGGTAGATAAAGGGTACTTCACTACCCTGTTCTACGGTATAGAAGCAAAAGATTTACAACTCGAAATTCGGTTGAAAAAGTGAGAGGAGAAAGTGAAAGTAGTTCTCCGAAAAATCAAGGAGAAGTGAAAGACGGTATTCCCACCACAGTAGACGTATAGACTCAAATAACTATAAAAAGGGCCGTTAGAACTAAGGTCGAACACAAAGAAGGTCAGGTCGCAAAGAGTACTACATGAGACCTATCTTCAATTTATTCGTCCCACTGTTATATGTCGGAACTGCCTGAGGAAAAGGATAAACCTTGGTCAGACAACAAGTACAGGTCAAGATTGACAACGAAGATTGGATCTGATTAATTTATTTCTTTCAAGTAAAATTTACCAAGATTGGCGAACTGAAAAAGGACGATATGTAGAATGTGTAAACTTTCCACAATACATCGAAAAAAAAAAAAATTCAAAATACGAAAGGAAGAAGTTATCGTTAACGAGATAACAAAAATCTTCCTCTTTAAAGGTCATTCAACGGATAGGTAGTCGATGTATGTGTGACGTCCGATACGATGAAAGTATATTTGTTTTTGTTGTATGTTCTTTATTTGTATACAATTTTAAAAATCGTAATAAATGTGGATTCAATAGAAACACTTTATAAGAATTTTATAATAGGAGTAAATCTGAGGAACGTCAAGGTAGTTAAACCCAGGCAAAGATATATACTTAAACTGTACTTTAAGGTAACACATAAAACTTTCTACATATAAAGTGTCGACATTCTTTACAGAAATTTACGGAACATTCTGTCCAAACTGATTTTTATTACACCCAGTTTAATTTTGTTTATCAAATATTTTTGTTAATTGAGGTTGTTTTAGGTACGATTTACAGCTTTAGATGGACATTATGAGTAAAATCTCAGAACTAAAGAGAGAGGAAGGTCATCTACCATCCCAACATCAAGGGACGATAGTCAACTTGAGTCTAATTCGTCCTCACTACTCATCCCGTCTACAAGATTCCCGTTTATACGGAAATATATATATATAAAAAAAAGAAGTAGGTAGTCTTTTAAATCGACGTAAGGTCTAGTATCGACAAAGGTATCAAAAACGGACCATATTGATACTCCTTCTGAGTCTCGTCTCGGACCGACAATCGTAAAGTACCTAATCTTATATTTATTGATTTATAAACTAAAACTTTAGTGACTCCACAATCCCAATAAACAATATTGTCCTATTAAACGGATAAACATGACTATAAGATCCGACGAAGATTTGTGTGTGCTATAAGATTTAACGTACTATATTTTACCTCTTATATCGTATTGACACTTCATACGATAAGACTGTTGACTATAAAAATCCAACTCAAACATAAAAGTTCAAATCATTCTTTGTGATCTCTTCTGGTTCCTTTCATTACCACACGTTGAACGTTAGAATTTTGTAAACGTTGGATTTACACGACCTTTGAGTAAGAACTTACACTCATCCATGTCGATTTCTTTTACACTTATATTTTTATGATAACCTATCGTAAAAGGTTAACAGTAAGGAGTTTGTCTAAACAAATAGATGTGACATTAAAAATACCAAAAACTCTTACACTTTAAAATTATTATTTTAAATTATAATCGGGTAGAACTTTAGACATAATATAAATAGATAAAATTCGTGTTAAACTTTACGATTCGTCGGGTTTATATGGTACATGACTCCTTCTATTGACTTTGTTTAAAACATTACATATATTAATGAACAAGTAGACTCGACGAACACAAGGGACATAATCCAAGTTATTGAACTCTTAAATTACGTCATAAATATCAACCCTGTAAAATTTTTGTTCGAAGTCGAATAAAAATATGTTTCGGTCCAAACCGTTACCGGTGAAGAGTAAAAATTATAGGTGTTGATGTTTATTTGATACCTTGTATAAATTCCACTAAAAAAAAACGAATATGTTGTCTATGAAAAAAAGAAACATAATTAAACTTCTTAGAAAAACTTTTGACAAAAAGTTTTCTTAGTAAATAAGACCTCTATATCAACTTGTAGATTAATTACTTAATTTAGAAATAACTCGAGAATGATCCATGGGACTTTTCACGAATAATAATCCTTGTTATCTTCTTTTCAAATTGACAAAATGATCTCAAATGTAAAAATCCCGTACGTCGTAGTGGAAAATTTTAGACGGGAGTAAAACCCAAAGGTAAAATAAAATATAAAACGTCCAATAAAGACCACTTGTAAGAGTTTGTGTAAAACCAACTTACCTAATCATTCATAGATTCACTGACTGACTTACTTACCTGTATACTTACCTTATTCTGTACGGGAAACGGGACCTCCTCGTATATTAGATCACACCCCACCTGTGATTCGTTTTTATAGTACCACGTTATACTATTGACCGGAAATGTCGGTGTTAATGATTCAAGGGTTCGTCTTTCTCTACCTTCAATTAGGACGGTTCCCTTAGTCCCGTTACGTCACTGAAGTTACTTCAGCTTCAGGAAAAGAGGGTCGGACGTTAATAATGTTGACAATTAGTTTTATACTAGAATTTAAAATTTTCGTTATAGTATATTACCGTACAAAACTGGACTGATGTTGTATGGTCTTTTTTTATATGGATACTTTCGTCTGAATATTTAATATAACCCTTTTGACCTTTCGATACACATTTTCTTACTTTGATCTTGTGAGGGATGTGTTATGAGTTTTTATTCGAGTTTTATCCAATCTGTGGATTTACTTCTACCCTGTGATATTTAAGAATCTCCTTTTGTCCGTCTCATGAGAACGTCGTTATAGAAAAAATTAGTAGAAGGAACTCATTACTTTTACTTTTGTTCGTTTGTTTGGTTTTTCGTTTACCCTGGATTTGTTTGAATTTTCGAAAAACATATCGTATCCTTTAGTATTTGTTCTGTTTTTCTACTGGGAGTCTTACTCTCTTTTGTAAACGTTTACTTTGTTGACTTTTCCCGAATTTGAGGTTTTATATGTTTGTCGAGTCCGTTGTGTTATAGTTTTTGTTTGTTGTCTTAGTTGTT
This sequence comes from Capra ibex, assembly GCA_006410555.1. Taxonomy (NCBI): domain Eukaryota; kingdom Metazoa; phylum Chordata; class Mammalia; order Artiodactyla; family Bovidae; genus Capra; species Capra ibex. Next base: position 18,582,486 of record SJYO01048061.1, on the reverse strand, counting down.
TTTGTTACTTTTTGTCCCGTCTTCTAGATTTATCTATAAAGAGGTTTCTTCTGTATGTCTACCGGTTTTTGTGTACCTTTCTACGAGTTGTAGTGATTAATAATCTCTTTACGTTTAGTTTTGCTGTTACTTTGTAGTGGAGTGAAACAGTCTTACCGGTAGTAACTTTTTAGATGTTTGTTATTTATGACCTCTCCTACACCTCTTTTCCCTTGGAAAGACGCGACAACCGTCCTTACATATACGGGTTGTTGGTGACACCTCTTCTCATACGTCGAAAGAATTTTTTAATTTATCTCTCGATGGTATGCTAGGACGTTAGGGTGAGGACCCACATATGAACCTCTTTTGTCATTAAACTTTACGATGTACGTGGGGTTACAAGTGACTTCGTGACAAATGTTACCGATCCTGTACCTTCTTTGGATTTACAGGTAGTTGTCTTCCTACCTACCTCTCCTACACCACGTATAATTATACATATTACCTTATAATGAGTCGGTATTTTCTTACTTTATTACAGTAAATGTCAGTGTACCTCCCTGGGTCTCCAATAGTATGACTCACTTCATTCAGTCTGTTTCTGTTTATAGTATATTATAGCGAAAATACACTTTAGATTTTTTTACCATGTTTACTTAAATAAACGTTTTGTATGTATTTCTGTGTTTAAATTTTTTGTTTCAATGTCAATGGTCCTCTCTTCCACACCCTACCTCCTATTTAACCCTCTAATCCTGGCTGTATACGGGTGTTGATATATATTTTAACTATTGATTATTCCACATATCGTGTTCCTTGAGATGAGTCATAAGATATCTCCGAATATACCCATTTCTTAGATTTTTCTAATCTATATACATATACATATTGACTGAGTAAAACGAGATGTCCTCTTTACTTGTGTTGTAACTTTTAGCTGATATGGGGCTGTTTGAATTTTTTTTATTTAATATAATGTTTCATCTTTATTAACTAAGTATTATGTTACCTAGGTATATTAAAGAAAAAAAAGTATATTAAAGTAATTTATTAAATCCTACAGTGATTCTCTTGAGACTTTTGTCCCCTCTACTTACAAGAAATGTATTATCTCGTCTTAGTTGAAATTAGTGATTCAGTATAGGAGTATGAATTCTAATGTACAGATACTCTTCTTGGATCTAAGTAAACCTCTCAACCTTATTTGACCATTTTGACCCAATTTTTACTCTTGTTTATCTAAACCATTCTATTGTAATATACGATTTTTGTACCACTAAGTATCTGTAATAACACATTTGTCAGTTTATTTAATGTTTTAAGATACTTTGCTCGATTAAAGGTAACGTAGATAGTAATAAAAGATACATCTACATTTAACAGTCACACTATTTAACACAATACATAAGGGACTGGGGGAGATGAAACAAAGGAACCTTATTCTTAAATTAAACTCAAGTTTTACAATCGTATATATAACAAAGAGTATCATAGGACGTATCTGACACTCGGAGTTTTATTAGATCTCTTGAACAATCTTTACTCTTAAGGCACCATATGGATTCTAGAATCTAGTTTTGTCTTGTTTTAAGTTCTCGAGTCCTAAACATAAAAAATCGTTATTAAAGTCCACTAAAGATTGTGTCATTTCATATTTGTAGTGAGATGACGTAGTCACACAAATAGAAATAACTAAGTACCTGATATAAGAATTTAGGTAAGGATGAATACAAAAGTTTATTTCTTAATAGAGGAATAATTTAGAACGGAACAGTCGGGTCAGTGTTCTCTAGGATGTATCAGTAAACGTTCCTTTAAGATTTAACGAATAATGTTTGATTATAGTGAATACGAATTTTTCTGAGGTGTCTGAGATCTTGAGTTGCGAATACAAAACTAAAGAAGTTATAGACCGTACACAGGAATCCCTTTATTTTTTCAAGAGAACACATCGTAGAAGGGACATTTACAAACATTTTAAGTTTGAATGAAATAATACGATAATGACTCTAATGATCTCAATTATGTTACGTTTTTAAAATCTTACTATAAGCCGTTTTGTAAAATCTTAGTGGAAGATTCACAAACGATAATAATAAAATGGGTGTAAGTAAAACTAAGAGTCAGTATAATCATACATAAAAAAATTAATTTTTTATGTCTCTTTTACATTCCCTCCCTTGTCTTGTGAAGTTTGTTTAACTCAACAATTTGAACTACAACTTCTCCGGACCTCGTTTCAGATGTTAAATTACTTTCCTAAACTAGTATATTAAGATACCGTTTGTGCTTATGTTTTATTCTCATTATACGATGAGTAATTTTCATTACGAAGTCGTTTTGTTTGTTTCTTTCTTAAATTTCCCTTACGGAACCTCTACTTTTAGTCACAGTTTTCTACATGGGTCATTTTTAAGATTAAATTAAATCTATCAACGACAATTATACCGATACTTTAAAATTTTCTAATTTATCTTTGAGGACTTAAACTCCGTTTTGTTTGTCACTTAAAGACTGTCACCCCTCAACCTTAAGATACCCACGTACGAGTGAGTCAGCACAGACTAAAAAACGCTGGGACACCTGAGATCGGACGGTCCTAGAATACAGGTACCCTAAAATGTCCAATCTTAAGACCTCACCTAACGGTAAGAGAAGAGGTCCCTCAGAAGGGTTTGGTTTCTGTTCAGAGTAGAGAACTCAGAGGACGTAACCGATCTTCTAAGAAATAGTGATCGTTGTGGACCCTTCGGGATCTATGATGTTGTTTTACATTCTCTTGTCGGGTCCTTTTACTCAAACAATCTCGAGCAAAACATTCTACCATTCTCCAATACGTATACTAACGAAGGGGTTAATTCCTTTTTATAAATTTTATATAAAAATATATAAAATCTTTTTTGATAATGACATTAGGGTATTTTTACTCTATCTTGATGAGATAGTACGGTTCTTTGGTTTTTGTCTTTTTAAATAGTTTTGTCCCTTTCAAATGGTCCTCTTTCATCTTGGACAAAAAAGGGTATTATGATTAAATAAAAAATAAATAAATAGAAAACGTAAGAAAAAGTAACACTATATTAACGATATATTGTGACATAATCATAGTCCACATCTTGTATTATTAAATTATAAACATATGTAAAGTTTTACTTGTGATGGTTTTTACATCAATATTATGTAAAGATTTACATGAGAAACTTAGAGTTGACTATCTTGTTCCAAAAGATTCCATTATGGAATGTCATGAAAGAAAGATTTAATAACAACTAGGAACTTATTCCACCCCCAAACTCCGTAACTGACGGTGTGTGAACTTTTAGGTCCAGAGTGAAGTATCTTACCTGGATGTATAGTTTCCAAGACGTAGGTGTAAGTTGGTCTCCGACTTATCACACCGTGACATGGTATACCACTTTTTTTTTAAGACATATATTCATTTGGATCCGTTAAGTGTCGGTATAACAAGTTTCCAGTTAGTATGAATGTATTTGATTTAGTATATCTCCTATTTAAGGGAGCACACTTATTGTCAGGAATCTACTTTATAAAAGACACTTAAGAGACAACTGAACGAGAAACGTATTTACAAAACGATAATTTGTGTGTAGATCTTAACCCAAAATACGTAACAAAATTGTATCGAGGTCAGAGTACTAACCCTGGAGTTTATACCCTGTACATATAGTACTCAACAGAGAGTAAAAATAAACCAAAGGAACGGTCAAACCTTCCCTATACCATCTTACATACCACCTTACATACTACGTGAGTCGAAGTGACATTTGGAAACTTTCCACATTAGAAACAAGAATTTAACGAGTCATCTTAAGTATCTTAGATCGAGTCACAAGTATCCCATCTGTGTATCATCTTCAAAAAGACTCACTTCATTTTTGTCGAAAGGATTTTGAAATTAATTTTAAAGGGTTTATTTGTAGTTTTATGTATCCATCCTGTACATTAGTTTACTAATTTGACCCCGTGGAGACTTACTTTAAGAAAGAAATATTTGGTACTCGAAAGATTCAAAGATTACATAAGATCCTCTTAATAAAGACTTTACCTTTTGGATGGAAATGGACATTTAAATTGAATTTACCAGAATGTCACAAAACGTAGGAATCTTATTTAATAAAGTATCTTTTTAAATATGATTAAATTTCACTTCATTTTGTCAAAGAATTTGAGAAGGTTGTTACTATAAGGGATAAAAATTTATCCCTTGTTATGATAAAATAACATTATAATATATAATACAATTATATTATTGAACTAATCTGTTCAATGAAGATTCACGTACAAGAATAAAAAGTTATAATTTATAAAAATTTCTTTTAAATTAAGAGAAAAACAAATACAATTCTTTTATATATAGTACCCTATTAAGAAAAACGTTGTAGAAGAATCTCCGTTTTACTGTAAAAGTAACATCGACAAAATCACTCGTTAACTAAATAACAATAACAGACCGATGACATATCGTATTATAACGTCTTAAAGAGTTTACATACACCTATTATACCGATCTAAAATCGTCTACAAACGTCGAATGAAAATGTTCCGGTCTCTTTTAACATTGTCATATAATATTTTAGTATTGGAGATCAGATGAAAGTAACGGATTCTAAAACTTGTCCAGAATGTTCAAAGAACATTTCACACCAGATTTTACTTGGTCTCCCTGAAATTACATTCAATGTCCTGAAGATGTACTCTTATAAAAAAGTGATACTGTGTCGTCGTCTACATCAGGGAGTATTTCTTTTACAACGTAGGTTGTGAATATTTTAAATGTATTTTTAGAATAAGACGTAGACGTGTATTCTTTAGATTTTACTCTCACAAGACGAAAGTGTCAAAGGAACTTTATATACCTTACTATTTATAATATAGATAAAAATACTTTTTTATAAACCGTATTCGAACAAGATTGTATCAAAAGTAAATACAAAAGGTGTAGTCACAAACGGACTTTACAGTTATTGTTACGAATCAAGTTAACACTATACGTAAGTCCTCTTTAATGAATGTCAACATTGTAATTAAAGTTAAAACTAAAATGAACTTGAGTCGAAATGAATTTTCTTAAACCCCTGATCTTTTACAACGGTTGAAAAATCGGAATTTAAAAATTTTTTCAGTTCTTTAATCGTTATTATTAGTCTTCTTATTGTATACTGAATATGTGATTCGTATAGTATAACACACTTCTGTAAATAAAAACTACGAACACCTTTATAATAATTTAAACAGTATTTCCTTATTCTTATAGTTCTTATCGTCCTCTACATTCTGCGTACACCGTAATATATTTGTTTGATTCTCCTACCTTTCACCTACCTCTCCACAAATCTATAATAGAAGTTTGACTTTCCACTTTAAACCGAAAGATGACGTACTCTCGTGAATAAAAAGTCGTGGTACCTGTCTAGGTCTTAACAGATCTCTGGTAAAGACTTCTAATCTCATTCCATACCCCGATTTTAGAATTCTTATGATTAGTAGTTTATTCTCCTCCAAGCTCTGGTTTTACGGGAGGAGTATAGTCTCTATCGTGAATTGGTCTATCAATAATATCTCGAGTGGTTCTTTATTCATCTTTTAAATAAGATACCCTGTTTTAACTCCTAGAAGTTCGTATGTTCGTATCATTTTTGTCCGTCTCCAGAATACGACTTTTGTTTCCGTTAATCTCTTTGTAATTGTTATTCTGGAAGTTCGAACAATACATCCGATCGAGATTCCGTTTTTCGTGTCACTGTGTTAGGAAGATAGAAAAGTGAGACAACTTATCCTATAAGAAGAGACTTATACTATGTATCCGGGTGTCTGTCATGGACAATACTACACACCACCGATAAGAGTATTTTACCTATACAAAAATAGATTAAAAAAGTGATTTTTTATCTTTATGTATCTCTATGTATCGAGAGAAATTTCAGAATAAGAGTTGATACTTATCTGTTGTCTCACTAATGTCTCCAGACTCCTTTCTAAAAACACACTTACTCTCTTTCGTTTTGGTTCTTTGAACTTTTTCGTTAAACCGTTTGTGTCCGTTATTTCTCTTTGACCTTCTTCTGTTTAGTTATACCAATTATAGGAGTCTTTATAGTCTTTCAAATAATTTAGGTATTTTATTCGTGTACTACGAAATTTTTACCCTGTAAGGTATTTCTTCTTTATATGAACCTTCATTTTTTTTATATTATTGGTATCATCTTTTAAGTAAACTTCTATTTGCACTCCTAAAAAAGTCACTCATCTTACTTTTCTCTCTCCCCTTTTTCATTCTTCCTTCTGTTTAAATCCGGTAGTTAGACACAAGTACTGGATTTCAAGATCTTTGTCTTTTGATCTTCTTCCCCTTGTCTTCAATGGTCTCCTACCACCTTCTACTAAAGGGTTTGATTTCCCTTTCTGTAAAAGTGTAAGTTTATCACTTAGACCAAAAGTACTACAAATCATTTTTAATTCGGTGTACTTCGCGTAGTTAATTATTAAGGTCTAGTGACTCCAATTGATTTACTGAGATGAATGTTACAAGAAAGAACAAAAGATGTACCTAGTATCGTCTTAACTTCCCAGGGGTTGTGAAGGATAGTAACACAGGTTTTGTCAGACCTAGAATTGTCACATCCGATCGACTTTTTCGTCTGTGTTTTTCCTCCCACACTAACCACTCGGATTCTTTTACGGGTCGTGAAGGAGTAGGACAGTTGTAATTGAAAAGAAGTTGAAAGTGAACTTGATTTTTAGGAATGTTTTTAGGTAATTCGTAAGTAGAAGAGAAGCCTTGAACAACTTTAAGCCACGTTTTGAATCTCGGACTTACAGTCTAATTCCATAACGAAACAGGTAGAATGATATATACACGACTTCTCCACTTGATCCGAGAACTAAATGAAAAGTAATAGTGAACATGAACTGAAAATAGGAAAAGGGACTTTTTAGATCGTTGAAGTTCCACGTGAAATAACAAAGTCTGAGAAGAAGAAGTCGAAGATGAAAGGACCAATAAGAATCCGTTAATTTCTAAAATTGTCGCCCGAGTGACAAAAAATAACAACACGACATTCTCAGAAAAGTAAAAACTAAATTTATAGAGACAGGAGATGTACAAGTTAACGTAACGAAAGGTGAGGTGAAGTTAGTAGATGTCAAGATCAGAACAGTAACGATTATTGACAAGGTGAAGATTTCGGAACTAAAGTTGTGACTTGTGGACCCGATTCTCTCCTGGAGACTTCCGATTAAAATTTGGACGGAAGTTAATACACTTCTCAAGAAAGGGTCTTAAGTTATAGATTAGAAAGTTTTAACAGTTACTCTAACGAATCCTTGTTAAATCCTTTCTATGGATCTTCAACTCACTAAACATCGTTGTTTCTTTTCCACTTAAAAATTCAAGACCTATAAAAATCGTATCTAAAAATAAATCAATTTGGATGTTTTTTGAAAGGTAGATTACTGATGAACAAAAGGTTCTTTTGGAGTTCATTTATAAGACACCTATCCACTTTCTATTCTAGTAGTGACAACAAGGTTCATCTCTGTTTTTTATTTACCACTTTTCTATTTCCTATGATATGAACTTACCTAATATACGGAGGTAATTCAAATTTCTAGAGGTTCTTCTTTCTCGTTATCCTACAAAGTCAAAGAATGTTACCCTAAATAAGTAGTAAAGACGTTTGGAATTATCTGAACATCAATTTCATATATTTAGAACTACCTTAACAAAATTCTCTTCTTTTAGACAATATGACTCTGGGATTTACATGAGTCTTTTAATAAAAGTAAATCCGATAGTTTTAAAACGTCGGAAGAAACGTAATACCAAACGTACGGATTCAGAACGTAAAACACAATTAAATTACAATTTACGATAGGACTTTTATTCATGAATTTCGAAATAAAACTTCACAAGTCCGAATATAATATTCAAGTACTTTTGTCTCCGACATTTAACTTTGGGGCAAAAGAAAATTGATGTCGTTAGATGTATGACAAAATTACTTTTTATGGTCATATTTCGAAATGGTTCGCAGTTTTTACGAGATTTGTTTTTGTGTAGAAACATAATATATAAACCTAACTATCGGACGTCTCGATTCTATTGTCCAAAGACAGTAAATTCTTCAACTATATTTACCGAGACATTCACGGTATAATAAAGAAATAATGAACGATACTATAACACACCCCTGTAGTGAATAGTTGAACGTTCAAAGTTACACGATAGAGTCCAATTTTACTTTCATAATCAGTTTTCGAATACACCTAAAATAACGGTACTTACTCAAAACTGAAATGTAGTTACATCTTGTTTTTATAGGTATAAAATAATTTAGTTGTTCGATTTCGATTCTTTACTTCTATGTTCAAAAAGGAAGGTAATTTGGAAAATTGACTTTTTTATTTCCCCTATTTCAATACTTTTATTATCATTTATAATTTTAAATTGTAATGTTTCAAATTCAATTTACTATTAAAAAGTCACACCACATAATACATGATAATCAACAATATCTTTTCTTACTGTTGAAGATAAGGATAAAGAAAATTCCTTCATAATAAACTATCTATTAAAATATCAAAAAGAAAAGTAGTAATTTTTCTGTCAATAGAAAACTTTTAATACCATTTTAAATGTGTAGTAAATTTATTGAGTATTTTCGAAGTAACGTATTAACCGTTATCTATAATGACTTATATTGAAAACCGTTTTCAAAAAACTTCTGAGTAACCCAATTATAAGCCTTTACCCACAAGTACAACCGAGTTTCTCGTTAGTACAGAGACTTATCCTGAGATTGTACAAAATGTAAGTACTAATTCGGTTGTCGTATAAATAGGTAGAAGTATCAATTTTCACATTGGATTCTCAACTACCCACACGGTATACGTACGTATTTACTACGAAAGTAGGGAACGTAGACAAGTATAATTATTACTATTAAGAATTTGTCACTAAAAGTAGAACTTCTCACAATGTTTACGGTTGATTAATTAATTAGGGAATTCACGAATTGACGTATATCTATTAATTTGAGTGAGAAACGACCGTTACGAATGTCTCGTTTTTAATTTTCCTTTTAGTATAGTTCGGACTAAAAGATTGGTTACCCAACTTCTACGTTTAAAGTATATACACACATCTTCGTAGGAAATATCGAGGTAAAGACTTATATGGAAAACGTCTTTTCGTGAAAGTATTATGACGTTTTATGATAATTTAATAACGATAAAAACTCTTAATGTTTCTTGTAATAATATACTTTCGAAACCCCTATATTTGAGAAGACACTTTGTGTCTTGTAGTCTTTTCATAACCAAAAATTTAAATAAAAAGTATTCTGGGTTAAGTAAAGAATCTCACTCAGAACAAACCTTCCTGAGAACCTTTATTACATCAAACAACATACTATGAACAGTTCCTCCATCTTTTAATAATCTTAATATAATAAAAAAGATTGAATAAACGTACCAGAAGATATAAGTTTCCGGAACAGTTCACAAGTAAGAAGTTTTGTTATGTCAAGTCAGGTTAAGTCAACAGGTCAGTAAAGACTGAGAAACGTTGGGGTACCTGGTGTCGTACGGTCCGGAGGGACAGGTAGCGGTTGAAGACCTCAAATGAGTTTGAGTACAGGTACCTAAGTCACTACGGTAGGTTGTTCGAGTAGAAGACAAAGGAGAAGAGGAGGACGGAAGTTAGAACAGGTCGTAGTCCCAGAAAAGGTTACTCAGTCAAGAAGGGTAGTCCACCGGTTTCATAACTGCAAAGGTGAAGTCGTAATCAGGAAGGTTACTACCATGACTAAAGGAAATCCTATCTGACCAAGATAGAGGAACGTCGGGTTCCCTGAGAGTTCTCAGAAGAGGTTATGGTGTCGAGTTTTCGTAGTTAAGAAGCCACGAGTCGAAAGAAATATCAGGTTGAGAGTTGGGTATATACTAATGACCTTTTTTTATATCGGAACTGATATACTTAGAAACAATAATTTCATTACAGAGACGAAAAATTGTACGACAGATCCAACCAGTATTGAAAGGAAGGTTCCTCATTCGAAGAAAATTAAAGTACCGACGTTAGTGGTAGACGTCACTAAAATCTCGGGGGGTTTTATTTCAGAGAGTGACAAAGGTAACAAGGGGGTAGATAAACGGTACTTCACTACCCTGGTTTGCGGTACTAGAAACAAAAGACTTACAACTCAAAATTCGGTTGAAAAAGTCAGAGGAGAAAGTGAAAGTAGTTCGCCGAGAATCAAGAAGTGAAAGACAGTATTCCCACCACAGTAGACGTATAGACTCCAATAACTATAAAGAGGACCGTTAGAACTAAGGTCGAACACAAAGTATGTCCGGTCGTAAAGAGTACTACATGAGACGTATATTCAATTTATTCGTCCCACTGTTATATGTCGGAACTACATGAGGAAAGGACTAAACCTTGATCAGACAACAAGATACAGGTCAAGATTGACAACGAAGGACTAGACATATGTCCAAAGAGTTCTCCATCCAGTCCACCAGACCATAAGGGTCGAGAAATTCTTAAAAGGTCAAACAACACTAGGTGTATCAGTTTCCGAAACCGTATCAGTTATTTCGTCTTCATCTATAAAAAGACCTTGAGAGGACGAAAAAACTACTTAGTTGCCTACAACCGTTAATCCTTATAATAATTTTGTCAATCCTTATAAGAAAGTGTGTCATAGTCCTTTGAAAATACTTTAGTTTTGTGTTGTCTACAATTGAAAGATGACAGTAACTGGATTGTTATTTGTGAGTCGTGATTTGTGATTTACAAGACTTTTGTCATAAAGAGTTACTTCCGTGAGAACCGTTCAGTCAACCTCATAAAGAAGTAACACTCCCTAGAATAGTGTATTACATCCAAAGTATAAGAGAAGGAGTAAAGATTACAAAGAGAACGAAAGTGAGAACTCATATATGAAGGTTAATGATAAAATGTCAACAATTATACGAAACACAGGAGTTACAAAGTCAAGTCAGTGAGTCAACATAGGTTGAGAAACACTGGGGTACTTAACTTCGTGCGGTCCGGAGGGACAGGTAGTGGTTGAGGGCCTCAAGTGAGTTTGAGTACAGGTAACTCAGACACTACGGTAGGTCGGTAGAGTAGAAGACAGCAAGGGAAGAGGAGGACGGGGGTTAGGGAGGGTCGTAGTCTGAGAAAAGGTTACTCATAACAAGGGTACTCCACCGGTTTCATAACCTCAAAGTCGGAATCGTAGTCAGGAAGGTTTCTTGTGGGTCGTGACCTTTTTAGTATCGGAACTGATCTGCCTGGAAACGACCGTTTCATTACAGAGACGAAAACTTATACGATAGATCCAACCAGTAATGAAAGGAAGGTTCCCCATTCGTAGAAAATTAAAGTACCGACGTTAGTGGTTGTCGTCACTAAAACCTCGGGATTTTTTATTTCAGACTGTGACAAAGGGGTAGATAAAGGGTACTTCACTATCCTGGTCTACGGTACTAGAAGCAAAAGACTTACAACTCGAAAATCGGTTGAAAAAGTGAGAGGAGAAAGAGAAAATAGTTCTCCGAAAATTCAAGACGACGGTTTTAAGTACAGAGTTAGGTACCGTGAAACATGTCAACCTACACATGTTATATAAAAATGTTTTCAATAATTTATTAACGATATATCATATACCTAAGAAAAAAGACCTCTTGACTCCAATGACGATGGTAAAAGAGTTCTCGTTATGGGTTTTCATATACATCCATACATGACCCTGATTTTTTGGATGACGTTTAAGTCCTGAATGTAATATTTAAGACGAAAGGAATTCCATTAGTTATAAAATCCTCTATATAAATATCTATAATCGTTATAGGTATAATGGTACGTTGATTTCTCTCTCAGTTAATACCTGTATTTCGTATCATCGTGTTATACCCTTGTGTTCCTTACACAAATTTGATTAAACACTTTCCTACGAGTTCTACCTTTTCGACATAAAGAAGTTCGTCCCCAACCATGACATGAGATAATTTATATTAAAAAGAATGGAAAAAGTGTATGACTGAACAAGAGAGGATGGTTAAAAATAACAAAGTGTAATCTTGTAATTCCATAGCACAAACGACAAATAGATGTATGGATAGATAATAACCATTTTAGAGATTTTAAAATCGAGACATACATTTATTGAAGTCACGATTTCATTCAAATACTACTTATTAATATAATAGTTACTAGAAAAACTTTCAGAAGAAAAACGATCTTATGTATTGTTTTTTTTTCTTTACTGATAGTGAGACACTTTTATATAACGTAGTAACAAGAAAGATATTCTTGTCATACATTTAATTGAAATAATTTATAAGTTTCAGTGGTTCTTGGGTCTCTATGACACTTTTCTTTAAAACTTATTTCACTAATTTTACTAACCCCAGTACCGTTCTCTAGTTAACCTAACAATAAAACGTTCGGTTCGGTCTAATAGTTTTAACACTTTATGACAATAAGAGTAATATGTATTAAAAACCTTTTCTTACTTTTTGTGTCTTCCGGTTTCAAAGTTCCCATGGTGAATAGACATAAGAAACTTTATATAGTAGATTTAAAATACAATAATCTAGTTATACGAGACATACCGTTGAGGTTATAAAACCTCTGTCGTTCATGAACCCCAAACAACTATACCTCGTTCTCGTATTCCTTAGATAAAATTTGGGATAAGTATACCCTAGACCTGTACATTTATGACAAATTCATTTTTGAATAATAGGTGTATTACGTCAAACCTGTTTAAGTATAAAAGACTTCGCCTTATAGTACTGTATCGTTACACCATTTCTTATTGCCATTTCGTCTTCTTAATATCGATAATCCGGGTCCTTCATGGTCTTCAATATCAGAAAAAGACAAAACAGTAAAAATAAGGAGTCGACAAAAAAAAGAAGAAGAAGAAGAATTTAACCCCATATCAGAATGTTACAGTACAATCAAAGGCGACATGTTGTTTCACTTAGTCGGTAAGACTATGTCGAGAAGTCATAAGATAAAAGAGTAGTGATTTACCTTTGATTATTATTATATTATGTATTCTTTTATTATTTTAAGTGTAACTTAACACTTGTAACTCTATACACATTTACGAATATTTCTTAATTTTATACGACACAGATTAATTTTATTTAATAACAATTATTAAACTAATACATGTTAACATTCAACATAGCTGTCCCAAAAATGACAGGTTATATAAAGAAGAAAAGGTGTTTAGACACCTACTTTCTTTAGAACTGTACATTGATTAAGGAAACACAATTTATTAAATAAGGGATTTCGAAACCACTCTTTCAATATGAATTTTAAAACGGGTAAAATCACATATAAAATATAAACCTCATATTTACTAATTTTGTGAATATTCCCTTTCGTCACGTTTAACGATTATAAAACCTTTTGTAACCGTTGTATGATAGTGTCTCATCCTTCGTCCTCTGATCTATCCTGTCTTTAGTAATTTTCTGTTTAGATTTTATAAAGTTTAAAAGGTTTTCTTTTTTATCACTGAAATTCTGGGTAAGTTATGTACAACCTCTATGTTCACGGTCACTAGTTTCTAATTTGTTAAAAAAAAAGAGGGATATGTAAAAAGAGAATTAATACTTAGGACTTTCTTTTTTTTCTTTGTGCTTAAATCCTCCTCATTGAACTTAAAACATCACGTCTAGTTAAACTAGTTCCATTATGGGAGAGTTTATACTTTGTAAGGAATTGTACCCTTTTACTAAATGAATTTATGGTGTAAGTGAATGATAAAACCTGTATATAATATTAATTTGTATGTATGTTATGATCACCGAATCTATCATTTTTTGGACCGACGTTAAATCCTCTGGACCCAAACTAAGGACCCAATCCTTCTAGGAGACCTCTTCCTGTATCGTTGGTTGAGGTCATAAGAACGGACCTCTTAGGGTACCTGTCTCTTTGGACCGTCCGATTTCGGGTACCCCAGAGTTTCTTAACCTGTGTTGGTTCACTGATTGTGTGTGTTATGAAATATGTTCCGTTAGACCGAATATCTTGAAGTTTTGACTATTCGTATAATACTGTCGTACATATGTAAGGTCTAAGATGATTTGAACTATGACTTATTTATTTACATCGCATAATCTTTAAATCGTGTTATTTTTAGAATTGTAGTTAGCGTATATATGACAGTGAAGAGATCTGACACAATACTTAATTTTCGTATTTCTAATCTCTGAAGAATATTATGGGTTTGGTTTACTTTACCTTTACCATAATATAAAGTAAAATTGTATTTCATATCGATTTTAACAGTAGTAATAAATTATTTTGTGTTTGACAATCGATAGTCCTTAGAAATTTAATACACTACACATTTAGTTTACCAGGTATTCTCAAAAGAAAAGACGAACAGGAAATCCTTTAATGTTGGAATCCTTTTTCTTTTCGAAAGAGTTAAACCTAACGAAAATCTAAGGATGGTAAAACGATTGATGACTTGGAACAGGGAGAGAGACTGTAAAACAGTCAAAGTGACTCCACCGTCAACGTATATAATTCCCTTTAGGTCAAGACTTTCAGATTAGACTATTTTCTTAAATGTATTGACAACTAACGTTTAGTTCAGAGACTCTTCCTCCATCTTACCGTTTGCTTCGTCGACTTTTGAAAGAGTCTGGAAGGAAGAATTTTATTAAGGAATTGTGTCTTTTGTCATTTATCGTTAGTGGAAGAACCTGTATGGATTATTATACGTTAAGTATTCGAAGTAATAATTAGACACCTTAATCCTGAAAAGAGACCCTAGTTGGTAAAGTGTGAAGTTAGACCTTTTTCGGTGTAGGTTTTTTACATTTAATTTCGACAACCGTGTCTAAAGATAAATTAAAAACGTTTCATTGATCTCAGGGATCTACGTGTAAAATTTTCTCATGTCATTTAAAAATCTTATCTAAAATATAACAATTTGAGAAATTATAACGAATACGTTTTATTACGACTTACTTCTTGAGGTAACATTAAATAGATTAAATTATTACATAAACTAGTAAATCGTATCATTTCCTTTTGTCTTCGTACCCATTAATTTTGAAGGGTGTAAAAAAACAAACTACGAAGTAAAGAAAGGATTAAACGTACCTAATCAACAGTTTTATCTAACTGGTCCTCTCTCTGTCACAAAATACCTTACGAGTAAGGTGTAAAACTTTTAAACGGACGATTTTAATTAAACTCTCACTTATCCCTGAAGTCTGATTGTACTGTAGGGTGAAAAAGAAGGAACTAAACGGTTTATTATCTCTGATTTCACTGAATCGTCGTCGTCGGAATGGAGAGGTTTTCCATCGGAATGGAAAACTCATGATTGGAGTTTTCCTTTTTATCGTTATCTTTGTCTCGTGTTCCTCTTAACTTACCCGGGAGTCTTCCGTTCATGAAGGATTCCAAATAGATGGATCCGTCATATAATTTTTCTGTTTACAGGTATATCAGTTTCGATACCAAAAAGGTCATCAGTACATACCTACACTCTCGACCTGACTCACGTCTTTTTAACTAAGAAAGCTTAATACTACAACCTCTTCTGAGAACTCTCAGGGAACCTATCGTTCCTCTATTTTGGTCAGTTAGGAGTGATTTCCTTTAGTTGAGACTTATAAGTAACCTTCCCGACTACGACTTCGACTTCAAGGTTGTAAAACCAGTTGACTACATTTCTCGGTTGAGTAACCTTTTCCGGGACTACAACCCTTTCTAACTTCCATTTTCCTTTTCCCCCGTCACCTCCTACTCTACCAATCTCTCGTAGTTACTGAGTTACCTGTACTTAGACTCGTTTGAGGTCCTGTATGACATCCTACTCCTCGGACCGTACGACATCAAGTCCTCCAACGTTTTTCAGTCTGTCCTGAATCAGTGACTTGTTGTTGGTGGTGGTACAAACTCCGTCTCTTCTGTTTGTGTCGGTCACTCATACTCACTACTGACAAATGGTAAAGATCTGAGTCATAAAAACGGGGGTTCACTTACTCTCATGACGGGTTATCTACAACCTAGGTCTCCCATGTAACCGTTGACGTAAGTTCCTTACCTCATGACTAAATACGATGTTGTGCCCTCTTCGAACATTTGTATACTTTGATTTCTTCGGTCTGTGTTTCATAACATACTAAGGTAAAGGTACTTTACGGATCATTTCGTTTAGACTTAGATATCTCTGTCTTTCATCTAATCTACAGTGGTCTAGGAAGCTCTCCTCTTTACACATTTCTAACGATTACCTATACCTAAAAAAAACCGGTCCTTCCCCCACTATTTTTATAGGATCTTAATCTCTCACCTCTATTGACGGATTGCTGACTCATGTCCACCGAGACACCATTTCTTAGATGGACGGTTACGTCCAGTGAGTTCTCTGACACCGAGTTAGGGACACAGACCTTCTAGGGGATCTCCTCCTTTACCGTTAGGTGACGTCATAATAACGGACTTTTTAAAGTACCCGTCTCCTCGGATCACCAGATGTCAGACACCCTAGTGGTTCTCAGTCTGTACGTACTTTTGACATGTGAGAACACCGGTAAAATTCTTTACTAATTTAACGTATGAAGTTTTACCGTTTAAAGGGAACAGATAAATTCTCCTTTGATGGTTGTTTATGTGTCTTTACCAATCAAGTCGTATAAACAGTACCATTCGTCGACTAATATTGATTTTACTAGTTCCTCCTACAAACGGATATAAAATTATTTTGTTTTAACAATTACACGAAATAAATGGTCCAAAACCAAACATTAAGTGTACATGACAGTAAAATAATTAGTATAGTTCAAAAACCATCTGTAATAATTAAAGGAGTAAGATATCTTTTACTTTGATTTCGTATCCTCTTTTATTGAAGTTAGTTTAAGTTACTGAAGTTAGTTGTTTTTAGTGGAGTTAGTTGAAGGTGCCAAACCTTGTACTTCAGGACAATTCGTCTTACTTATTCAAGGTGCAAATAATATTATGTTTCTACAGGTCCGATTATATGTACCTTCGTTATACCACAACATTAATTTTAGTACCCAAGACCTCGGTGTCTCAGAATCAAAATATAGGGTTCATGACGGAATTAGTGACCCGTTTCAAAATCAAAGAGACACGGAACCAAAGGAAGAATCATTTACTTTACCTTTATTATTATAAATTCAATATCCTAACAAAACTAGTAATTTACTTTATCAAGTATGTTTCATGATCGTGATTAACCTTGTATCTTTGACGACGACGATTCAGCGAAGTCAGGACAGGCTGAGACACACTGGGGTATCTACCGTCGGGTGGTCCGAGGGGATGGGGACCCTAAGAGGTCCGTTCTTGTGACCTCACCCAACGGTAAAGGAAGAGGTTACATACTTTCACTTTTTACTTTCACTTCAGCACAAGCTGAGAAGTACTGGGGTACCTGACGTCGGGTGGTCCGAGGAGACAGGTACTCTAAAAGGTCCGTTCTCATGATGTCACCCCACGGTAACGGAAGAGACTATCATCCTTGATACCCTACCGATTAAAATACTCAGTTGAACCGATCCGTTACCATGAGTCTGTAAACCTGTCTACAATAAGATTTATAAAGATACTTCCATGAAAAATCTACTCTAATTGTAAATTTAGACATCTGAAACTCAATTCGTCTAATGGTCTGACAAGAGGTATTTCACCCATTCGAAATAGAGTAGTTAACTTCTGGAATTATCCTCCTTCTGTCTGAAGGGACCTCTTTCTTAAAACGGTCGTCTGACAGAAGTCTGAGTTGACGTTGAGGAGGGACCAGAGGTCGACCAACCGGTTGGAGCGGTTGGAGGTGTCAGTACCCTCAGGAATTTTATCTGGAGAACAAGAGAAAGAGGTATGTGTGTGTGTGTGTGTGTGTGTGTGTGTGTGAGGAAGATCCAGACAAAGAGATCTTTTAGGTCTTATAATATGGAATGTTTTCAAATGATAATTAAGTGATTTTTCTTTTTCCTTTTTACGGTTTTTTATGTAGAATATTAGAGTAAAAACACTTTTTTCTTCAAAAACGAATATGTGCGTGGAAAAAGAATATGTTTCTCTTTTACCATCTGTCCACGTACACCCTGACTTATTACTTCTTTCTCGAAGTCTGAACGGTAAAACATTTATAAACACACTGGATCAAACTAAGTTTTCCCGTTCCGAGAACGTCAAACTTTCCGAATTTATTAATTTAAAATTTCTTTTCTAAATTTATGGTTGGTGTGTTTGTGATCATTAGTGTTTGTTTCGTAGACCCTTCTTAAAATAATATACTTAAATCTCCGTCTCAATGAGACCCGACCCTGTATTTACTGTCACTCCAGAATCGTTCTTCTTCTTGTTTCGACAGACTTGTACCAGACTTGTCCTTGTACTTTTTTTATCTTAATCACTTCTTTTAAACCAGATTATAACTTTAATAGTCAAAAATAGACTCTAGAACAAAACTAAAATATCATAGTAAGTTAAAAGGTTTATTAAATAATTTCAAGGAACATCTAAAAAGGACATACGTTGTTACAGATTTGACTTTAATTGTTAGTCGAACGGAATAGACTTGACAGACATACTCTTTTACGTCGTATGATTCAGTTTAAAGAAGTCGATTACAAAACTAATAGTCTACTTGACTGTATATTGTAAATAAAAGGACTTTGAACGGGTATGAGAGATTTACAGTGTGATTATTTGACGTACTACAAAGATTCTTTACTTTGTTAAAGAAGAGAATCGAAAACTTCCAGATACTAAAAACGAAATCGGGTATAGACTTTTGATTAAGGAACACTTTTTGAGAACGATTTTCAGTATGTCGTTTAACTATCGTTTCGGTGTTTATCTTGGATCATTAAGAATAAAAGTCCAGGTCTGAAATTAGTAACTTGGTCTGCTCAACGGTGAAAGAGACTGACTAGTGGGAATCGCAAATTAGGAAGAAGGTTCTAAGAGTAAATATCTCCACTGTATTAAGTTTTAAAGACGTACCAAGTGTACTGTCTGTTTCCGCACACACCCTAATTAAACGACTCCTACTGTTTTTAATGTTTTGACTTTACCAAACCCTCTTATTCACGTTTTATACGAACCATAAAATATTACCTTTTGACGGTTCTTCTACTGTTTCTCCACACCACACAGTAACGTTATTAGGACGCCGAAGTGAATGAGATAGTTTACGTGTGTCACCAACCTTTTGTCTACCGTTTTTTAATAAATGACCTCTACGACTACGTCTCTCTGCATAAGTTTGAATTCTTGTGTAATGACAGTCAACCTCCCGATGACAGGAGTTTAGACGTTCCCGACCTGTAAGATATAGGACTTTAATCATGGGATTTGAAATACTTTTTAGTATTTTTTCACATTATTGGTCTCTTTGTGTTACGAACCGACGATGGTACCTAAGGTTCCACGACACATGTAGGATTCTCTGATCCACGTCGACGTAGAAGGATTTAACTTCAATCCTTATCGACAAAGAAGAATAGGTGTCCGGTTCCCGAATTTTAGTAATTAATAAAGGGTATCTGAATTGTTCCCCTTATCGTATTTTACAAAAGTTCCTCGTTATAAAAACTTCACTCACTACGAAGGAACAAACAATGTCTCCACTCATTTCTATGCTCCTCAAAAGAAGTAGAAAGAAAAAACAATAAAAAGAAGACGTAAACGGGTAGAGTAAATTATCGAGTCTTTTAATCTTATAAGAGGACTTATAAGTGTCACCTTGTCGGTATAGACTAATTTAGAGACTACTTTAACCTTCTCTAGGTTATAGTTTAGATCTAATTTGACGTAGAATGAAAAATATATGGTAAAGTATTATAACACGTATACATATCAATACATAAACCTCATCCTTTGTTGTTGGGTGAGACGATAAGAAAAGACCCTTTAGGTTACCTGTCTCCTCGGGATCTCAGGCACCCTAATGTTTCTCAACCTGTACTGAACTCGTGTGTCAATACATATATACACAAAAGGTAAAATGAGATGATACTGGAGCAAGTCATCTACTTTACATATATTCCTCTGTGTCACCGTCAGGGTATTCATGTCTCTATATAGTATTCTTAAACTTTATCGGATAGACTTATGTATAGAACACTCCCTTTTAACAACACAGTAGTCGAGTACCAACATAATAAACACATTTTCCTGAGACGTTAACCAGAAACGTTTCAGACGGAACACTTTCTCTACGACGAATGGACCATACGAAGTTCACCCATCTTCTTAACACAGACATCACTTTAGGTATGACAAGTATCAGTAGTAATTGTGATAGACTTTCCAAAGATAGTGTTTCGGGAATATTTGAAAGTTATATCGAATTTAAGATACCTGAATAAATGTATATATGACTGTATATTAAATTTAAGTCAAATCAGTGAGTCAACCTCTTCCTTTATCATTGGGTGAGGTCATGAGAACGGACCCTTTAGGGTACCTGTCTCCTCGGACCATCCGACGTCGGGTACCCCAGTGTTTCTCAGTCTGTGTTGACTCGCTGAAGTGAGGTGAGTGAAGTGTGAAATAGTGACCTCTTCCTTGACCGTTGGGTGAGGTCATAAGAACGGACCTCTTAGAGTACCTGACTCCTCGGGCTCTCCGGTACCAGGTAACCCAGTGTCTCTCAACCTGTACCGACTTCACTGACTCGTGCGTCAGTGAGTCAGTACAAGTTGAAAGGGGCTGGGCTACACGACGGCTTGTGGTACGAAGGGCCAGGTAGTGGTTGAGGGTCTCGAACGAGTTTGAGTACAGGTAGTTCAACCACTTCGGTAGGTTAGTAGAGTAGGAGATAGTAGGGAAAGAAGAGGACGGAAGTTAGAAATGATCGTAGTACCAGAAAAGATTTCTCAGTCAAGGAGTGTAGTTCACCGGTTTCATAACCCTCAAGTCAAAGTCATAGTCAGGAAGGTTACTTATAAGTCCTGACTAAAGGAAATCCTACCTGGCCAACCTAGAGGAACGTCAGGTTCCCTGAGAGTTCTCAGAAGAGGTTGTGGTGTCAAGTTTTCGTAGTGAAGAAGTCGCGAGTCATAAGAAATACCAGGTTGAGAGTGTAGGTGTACACTGGTGACCTTTTTGGTGCCGAAACTGATCTGCCTGGAAACAGTTGTTTCATTACAGAGACGAAAAATTATGTGACAGATTCAAACAGTATCGAAAAGAAGGTTTCTCGTTCACAGAAAATTAAAGTACCGAAGTCAGTATTAGACTTCGTCACAACCTCGGGTTCTTTTATTTAAGACAGTGACAAAGGTAAAAAAGGGGTAGATAAACGGTAGATCACTACCCTGGTCTACGGTACTAGAATCAAACAAAAAAAAAAAAAATTACAACTTGATTAAATTTATTAAAATTATCAATTTATCAAATTTTGGATAAATTTATCAAAAAACATGTTTATAAGACATTCGAAGATGTGTTACTTAAGGACTTAGAAAATGAGTTCATATAGAATAAAATCTTTTTAAGAGACTCTGTTAACGGTTAGTAAAACAATAAAACTTGGGACGGAGGTGTTGTATATACACCTCTAAAGTGTAATAAAGTTTTGTACTGACAATGACGTAAATTTACCAGTACAGAGACAAAAGACAGTAAACACAAATAAACGAAATCACAAAGAAGAAACTTATGACATAAGGTCCAAGGTAACAGTCATGAAATATATACTGTAAATTGGTCTGGAACAAAAGTCTATGGAATAGAAAATGTCGAATCTCCCTCTCTAGTTTTCGAGATAAAACCTATTTTAGGTAAAAACTATGGTGATGTATAATTTTAAAACTTCTCTCCGTCTGTCAAACTATTCACTCAAAGATCAAGTCCCTTTACCAATCTAGACGTCTTGTTTGTAGTCTCAGTTCGAAACCTCGAGTCTTTACATATCCGTCCCTTCTTTTCCTTGATCGTTTCCCCTACCGTAACCCTCTTTCCTTATATTACCACGGGGTATCCGGTTCATTTCATTTAATATCCTTCTTTCTTCACTACACACACATACAACAACAAATCAACGAGTCAACACAGACTGGGAAACGTTGGGGTCCCTGATGTCGGACGGTCCGAGAAGACGGTACCCTAAGAGGTCCGTTCTTATTACTTCACTCAACGGTAAAGGAAGAGGTCCCTACGTATTCATATTTGTCACGGTTTATGTCAACTTTCAGGTCATTTACCTCCCGAATCTTAATCAGTGGTCTAGACCGAATCACTTCAACGATACTTGGACTATTGTCAAAGTTACCTCTGTCAAAGTTTTACCCTATTTTCGGACTAAATGACACTTACCTTATTACTTTTCACGTCCTTACATCAGACACATTTATTGTCTTTGTTACACAAACTACGTAGATAAAGAAAGTTTATCGTTGTAATTTCTAGTGGAGTGTCTACCTTTTTTAGTAAATCTTAAATATTAATTGTCGAACAATTGAAAATGTTAGTTTCGAGGAAACAGATATTAATAAATATTCTAAAAAATATAATGAGTGAACGTTAAGGATTGGAATATTCAGATCAGTATGTGTCAATTAGGTGATTTTGACAATTCACACTTACATAGTCATAGTATATCTCTGATAACTTCTTTCAACTGGACAGACTTTTGATCCAGTATACAAGATTTGTCATAGATTACAAATTACATTTATATCATCCATAATAAACTTATATGTTATATATAGAAACGACACAGAATATTGGTAGTATTCAATGTCTCCGTATTCTACTTTAGTAATACAAATCCCATGAAGATTACCTAAATTTACTGACTTCTATACACGGAGGACCTTTTATATCGTAACACAACAACTAAACGTATGAAAAAGAAACAACGACTCACGTAATTATACATATGATTTTACGAAAGGAAAAGAGAGGTGTGACACACTAAACCACGGTTTACTTTACATAAAGTATTTTACTTACTACTACTTTTGTACGGATAGTTCCTACTTGTCATAGTGACTCATAGATATATATACTCGTCTAAAATAACACAAATATAACATACAGTTCCTTGTTAATACAGTCTACGAATTGACATTAAAGTTTATTGTTTCGGTGTATAGGTACTCAGTCTATTCCCACTGGTTCTTAGGGTAATTGGTTAGATAAGATAATCGATGAATAGTAATTGGGTTATCGAATTTATTACGACTGTTTTGAATTACTGTTCGTCAACAGTATCTCTAGTTGAGTTACTTTGTTAAATAAAATTCGATATCTGTTTGATGACTAAAGTGTTAGATGGAGTAACCTAAGTGGAAACATTTTATTCTTCGACAGATTACAGTATATTGATTCATCTACATATACTTCAGTGTTTCTTTTTTAATTAATATTGTCCATTTTACCCAATATTTAGGTTTTACTTCATCTTTATAGAAATATAAAAGGATGTCCTGTCGTTTTATTAGGATTTGTATGACTTTACAAATATTGAGTGATGGTATATCGTTGGTGTGATAAAAAGTTTACGTAGGAAAGTCCCGTATAAGGTGCATATTGGTACAAAGTAGTTGTTGAAGAGAGAAATGTAATGAGGTTAGATCGGTTTCAGAGGAGTAAACCGAACAATAAAAGTTCCCCTTTTAGAGATGAAAGGGTTTAAGTGACCTGTGAAATAAGCAGAATGAGTCCAAGATTTGTTATAGACTGTGTCTACCAGTGAGAGGAGAGAATGATGAGGTACATAAGTATATATGTATATAAATACCTATATATGTATACGTATTATGAGTGTAAATTACTTTACGTACGTCTAAATAAATCAATTATTTCTTATATCGTATTGATAATTATGTGATTACAAGAATTTATAAATAATTTACAGGTGTAACAAGTTCAATTTATCAGTATGTAAAAATGATTTTCTATACATAAAAAATACTTGAACAAAAGACGTCTTCAAATATAATTTATCACAAGGTTGTATTTCTTTTTGTCCTTTCGACGAAATCAAAGTAAATCAGACTTACACCTATATACCTATGTATACACCATTTCACTATGTCGTGTCAATGATTAAAAGACAAAAGTAATTCAAACATATGCAAACTACTATATTTTAAGAAAGTTTTCAAAGTCTTTTACTAAAACATACTTTCTTGGACTTTAAGTTTTATACTTATCTCCTCTAGAGTTTTAAGATCAGGGTAATTCGGGGTAAGTTACTAAAGATTAATAAGAATCTAAGATTTTAAGTCTTTTTAAAGTATATGACAAAGTCTAATAAAAGAATTTTTTCCCTCTCTTGTTATGACACACGACAAAAGTCAATTTACGTTTAATGAAAAAAGGAAATAAAAAGGAGTTTGAGTACTAGTCTTAAGAAAAAACATAAAAGATAGTAGTCACGACACTTAGGACTCTTCTTGGTTTAGAGAGAGAAACCCAGGTAACTGGTAGTGAGACATCGTTAAAGAGTCATACTAAGGAAAGGGACCTTACAGAGTTCAGAGAAATTAATTCATAATTTTTCGATTATATATACCGAAAATTGAGTTCATAGTAGAAACAGGATAAAATGAGGGAAAATTAGGTAAAAGGATGAGGTTTACTGTAAATATTAAGTGAAGATAAATAACGTACTTCCGTCATTAATCATATAATAGTTTTCTGAGTTGACTTTATTTGTGTTTAATAAATATCGTCCAATCACAAATCCGGAATCAGTCTTTGCATTCAGGGTCAGGGTAAAGTCAATGGTAAATAGGTGTATTTACAAGGACTTGATAAATTTGAGACTGAAATTAAAGAACTATAAGGTTCGTTTTAATGTATAGGTCGTAACGAGAGTGAAGATTATCAACAACTTGATTAGTTACTAAAGATCCTATACTTTTCTTAGACCATAGGATAAGGTAAAACTCTATAAACATTACTAATTGTCGTAGAGTTTTTGGTACATGACGTAAAGTTTGTATACAAGGGGAACTTTTGTTAATCACATAAATAGACAATAACTTTTATAAATTCCTATGACTACTGACTTCGTTTTCCTAAACAAAATATATACTTGATCTTAAGACTCCTTTTAGGGTAGACACGAAACATTCAATCAAACCCTACATAACAACAAAAGTGGTCCTTCGTAGTTCTATTTATCAAGTCTTTTGTATTTATTACAAGGGGGAAGGATTCGATGACGGGTTTACTAGATCTCGGTCCTATACACACACGGACACACAAAGAAAAACTTTATCGATTACCTAAAGTAGAATACAATGACGAAGTTTAAAAAACCTTTTTAAGGGGTAGTAAAAACCAAGTTTATGTAACTTATAGAACTTACAATTATAAAATCTGAGAACTTCTGTAGTTCTTCTCGTTTATATAAAAATCAGTTCATCTGGTTAACTATATTGTCCACTTAAGACATGTTTTTGGTTTAGTGATAGAGTTGATCCGAGATTTACCAGTCTCTAAAAAATAAGATTGTACATAATCTCACTCTCAAGTTTGGATGAAAGTAAATACCCAATGATTACCTCGATGAGAGGAGTCGGTTCCGTAAATTATAATATCTTAACAAACAAACACTTTATTGATAATGTCGTCATTCGATAGGATCTATGACTTTTTGTCCTTATATAAGGACTTTTAATGGTCTTTAAAGCCACAATAACAATAATAATCTTACGCTAAGGATGTAGTAGATAAAATCTAGTGACCATCAGTGAATTTATAGAGACTGAGTAACACTGGTGTACCTGACGTCGGGTGGTCCAAGGTGACAGGTACTTTAATAGGTCCGTTCTTATGACCTTACCCTACGGTAAAGTAAGAGGTCCCCTAGAAAGTTCGAGTCCCTAACTTGGGACCAGAAGAAGTAACGTCCATGTAAGAAATGGTAGACTCAATGGACCCTTCGGGTGATTTAGGGTACTATAACGAACGTCGGTAACGTAGACACCATTTAAGTTGGTGGATACATCTGTAGTCCGGTTTCTTAAAGGTAGTCTTAAGATAGAACAGTGAAAGTGTGTCAACCTGAAAAAGATTGAACGTATAAGTGTCACATTAAGACAAACTCCTGACCTCAGTGTTAGATAAGTCCTTTTGTTACGAGACAAATTGACTCGTTAAACTGAAAGAAAGGATTTCCGTAATCATCACAAAAAGTTGTTCCTTACTACCACTCCAGGTGGTACGACAATAAGGTCTTGTAGGGTCTATAGGGTTCTGAGAAGTACACCTGGGTGAACTCAGACCGGACCTAAGAGACTGAGTATTTCCAGACTTCCAAAGGTTACAAACTTTTCCTAACAAAACCCCCCTGGAAGTCGAAAGTGTGAGTTATCAGTTGATATACTTACACACGAGAAAAGATAAACACGTAAAAAGAAAGAGAAAAGGAAAGAGAAAAGAGAGAACTTAAGGGACGACTCTATTGTGTGAGTTGTATTCTGTAGTCTTATAAAAACAAGTCTTCTCCGGGACTAAGACTTGTATCCAGGGTATTAATTATTTAGTCAATCTTTAACTACATTATACTAGTTAAAATTAGTTTAATTTTCATATATACGTCAACCGATCTACAGTCTCAAGAGACACCCAAAGTCGATAGTTATTCCTTTGTTAAACAGTGGTTATTTTACCTATTAAAGGTTTCTTACACTCTTATTTTTTATTGTTTATACCGTCCAAACAAAGGATTTTAACGAAAAAGGGAGTATGTTAAATGACTGAATGTAAATATCTTTTAAATGAATTAAAGATAATACTTAAACTAATCCTTTTGAAATTACAAGGAAGGGTAATATTACAAAAGAAGTAAAAGATATAAAATCTTCTGTCTGAAGATTCTAAACTTAAAATCATCTCTTTACAACTTGATTTTCCGTAAAGAAAGACTTATATAATTCATCGTTTTTATTTAAATATCAATTTCTTAGTGTCTGAGAAGTAAGTGTTACAAAAATCCTAAGTCTCCATCCTCCGTCCGAACTTTCCCATTTAAACCCAGTCTAAATTCTACGACTCAAACTCAGATTTACTCAATTTAAAAATATTAAGGAAGAAGGGTTGTCTTAAAAAGTATGATAATGACTTACATTTATAGTGAGATTTTACTTAAAAGTAGTTTATAGAAGGTCCAAAATACATAAATATAAAACATATAACGATTTTGGTTTACGAACAACATGTTCCCCGAATTTGGGACAAGGTAAGACCAAAAGTAAAAGTGTCCTGGAAACCGAGAGAGTCACTTTACATATAAATAGAAATTCGAAGGTTCTGACTATGGGCCACAGGGGGGTAACAAGGAGTATATCAGTTACTTTGACCTTTATCATCTTAAACACATGAAGTTAGTACAGGTATTAGTGTCAAAAGGTGAGAGTCGGACAGACCTTCGATCAAATAGTAAGTAAATAATAAAAAATTTCACTATATTTCAATCCAAAGAATTATTGTTCAAGTCGTCTAATAAAGATTTATAGATTTCTACCCATAAAACAAAAGTCCTTTTTATAAGTTTTACAACAAAATTTCTCTTGATATTTTCATATCACCCTTCAACTCTAGGTAATATTATAATTGTGAAAATTATAGACATAGTCATATATAAAATACTTCGTATAAAAATACGTAATAGAGTAAATTGGGTATTATATTGGTGAATTTCATGTCTCAAAAAGAGAAGTCAAATATTTCTATGTCGACTGTTGTAAGGTATTTAAATTCCATATTTTGAACTATTAGACTATGTGAATATATACGTTTTACTAATGGTGGTATCTCAATCGATTGTGGAGATAGGATAGTGTATTAGTGGTCAAGAAATACACCACTCTTTTGAATTCCAGATAAGAGACTCGTCATCTCTCTTATTACATAAAAGTCGATATGTTATCTCACAATAATTGACATTAGTGATAATCTACGACTCTTGAATATGGACCTTCAAACATAAGAAGCTAGTTAAAGAGAACAGAGGGTGGGAGGTCGTGGACCATTGTTGGTAAGATGAGAAACATGGATGTTTAAACACAAAAAAAATCTAAGGTATATGTTCACTATGGGACGTCGTAAACAGAAAGAGAATAAATCGAATGAATATAAAGTTACGAGAATTCAAGATAAGAACAGTATTTGTCGTCCTACAGGAAAGAGTACGGAGTAGAGTATCCTATATAATATATATAATGTATCACATATTAAAGTACCCTATCTAATATATTATGTATATATATATACGTGACGTAGGAATAAGTAAATAGACAACTACGTGTGAATCCAACAACCGTATGCAACCAATAAAAATTATTGCAACTTCAATCGTACTGTCATGTTCAGAGAGACGTTCTGGGACAAAAGTAAAAGAACCCTTTGTCAAGGTCTTCCGCGTAACGACCTAGTATACCATCTAGATAAAAGTAACAGACTCCTTCGAGGTATGATAAAAGTATCATCAACGTGGGTAGATATAAGGAGGGTACTTACGTTTTCTCAAGGAAAAAGAGATGAAGGAGTAATTGTTGTGAACAAGAGAGAATAGAAAAACGATTATCGGTAAGATTATCAACACTCCCCTATGGAGTAAAGCCAAAACTAAAAGTAAAAGAACTCATCACTAAGACCTATCGAAAAGTGCACGGACAACCAGTAAACACATAAAGATACCTTTTTTTTTTATCATTTAACGTGACAGAAAAATAACGATACCCATAATACTCAATGAATAAAAAGACCTGTAATTGAGGAATAGTATATATACTCAATGTTTATGAAAGAATATAAGGTACCCAAAGGAACATTAAAACAACTACTAAGGGAAACGAGACGACTTTGAAAATTAAACGATATCAGGATGAACAAATAAAAACGAAAAACTACAGTGTAAGTCACGTAATAACCGTTCTAGTCACAGTTCCGAATGGGAAACACCAAAGAGGAACGTCAAAATGTCAAAGTCTAGAATTTAAGTTCTGTAACTTAGGTAAAACTCAACTAAAAACACTCAGATATTCTATACCTAGGTCTAACTAAGAAAACCGACAGATCAAAGGAATGGTAGTAAATAACTTTTCTCTTATTTGTGGGGTAACATATAAGAACCGAGGAAACAACATTCACTTAACTGGTACGTACGTAACCCTAAAACTTACCTAACGTAAGTAAACCCATCATGCGTACAAAATTGCTATAATTAAGTAAGTCAGGTACTCGTGTCTTATAGAAAATCAAGGTAAAAGGAGTCAAAGAAAGTAACGACATAATATCAAAAGGTACACGTTTAGAAAAGTAGTTAATTTAAATAAGGAAACATAAATAAGGTAAGTTACGTTAACATTTATCTTAATAAAAATTTTTAAGACAAATAACAAACATATCATCATTATTTATGTTGACTGAAGACTAAAATATAGGACGTTTGATAACTTAAATAATGGAAAACACTACCTTAAAAATCAAAAATAAAAAAATAAAAAAAAAAAAAAATGTATAGTATGGTATAGACGACGTTTGTCTTTGTCAAATGAAGGAAAGTACAGTGAGTAGAGAGACAGCGACACTTACACATACACACAGGGATAATTCTACGTAAAAATGATAGAAATATAACTTTTCCTGTAAATAGGGGTGTTTTTCTTCAGGTTTACAAGTCTTGTAAGACCGATTTTACATCTTAAGATATGAGAAAATAGTTTGTCAATAAAAACTTACGTTCTTATTACACTCGGATTTATCAAGTATCCTCCTTAGACTACTGTTACATTATTTTTTTTACAGTAACACACGACTTATTGGTATGTTTCGGAAGGTTAAAAGTCAAATGATCTTAATTCTTTTCTTGACAATTCGGGAGGTAAATAGGATCGTTAATATGATGACGTACCTTTCTTTTTATGTTTCTAAATTGTAACTTCACAAGTCAGTTACTTTAGTAATGAAAATATCTTTAGGAGTTTCATGGATGTAATAACCCCTACTACGTGAATATTCCATTTCAAAATGATATATGTAATTTTCCTCTTTGTTTTACAGAAATATGGTACACCAAAAGAATACCATAATTTCGTTTATAAATAAAGAATAATAGCTGAGAACCTCCAGAAAAGACGAATCCACTTCAGTTATATGTATGTGTTACTTTTGGTACATTATGAATTTTACAAAGATATACTTACATATATAAATATTTACACATGACTTTTCAGGATAATAGGTTTTGTCGTAAAGAATATTAATTTATTACATCCTAATGTTTATTTATATTTACAGATGATTGTACAAAACGATAACACGTATGTACCTAAACTAAACCGTAAACGATGTAAAATCTTTTTATCATTTTCTAATAAAATTTTAGATATCATTTCTTTGTACGAATGGTCTACCTCTCTCTGTACTATAAGGACCCAACCTTTTTAATTTTAATACTTTTACTGATATGATGGGTTTCTTTAGATGTCTAAGTTACGTTAGGGTTAGTTCAATGGTTACCGTAAAAAGTGTCTTGATCTTATTTTCTAAAGTGTCAAGTATACCTTAGTGTTTTCTTCGACTTACCGGTTTTATTAGAACTCTTTCTTCTTTGTTCGACCTCCTTAGTTGAAAGGACTGAAGTTTGATATCGTATTTCGATGTCGTCAGTTCTGTCATACCGTGACCGTTTCTTTGTCTTTATACCTGGTTATCTTGTTTTACCTTTAGGGTCTCTTTTTGAGTACGTAAATACCCGTGGAATAGAAACTGTTACTTCCGTTCTTATATGTTACCTCTTTTCTGTCAGAAAAGTCATTTACCACGACCCTTTTGATCTGTCGATAAGTATTTTCTTACTTTAATCTTGTTAAGAATTGTCATATATGTTTCTATTTGAGTTTTACATAATTTCTGGATTTACATTCAGGTCTTTGGGAATCTCCTTTTATATACGTCTTACGAGAAACTGTATTGAGTGTCGTTTTAGGAGATACTGGGTGGTAGATCCCATTACCTTTATTTTGGTTTTTATTTGTTTTCCCTAGATTAATTTAAATTTTCTAAAATGTGTCGTTTCCTTTGATAGTCAAGTCAAATCAACCCAGGGAGTCAGTACTGGTTGAGAAACACTGTGGTACCTGACGTCATGTGGTCTGAAGGGACAGGTAGTGGCTGAGGGTCTCGGTTCAGTTTGAGTACAGATAACTCAGTCACTACGGTAGGTTGGTAGAATAGGAGACAGTAGGGGAAGAAGAGGATGGGAGTTAGAAAGGGTGGTAGTCTCAGAAGTTTACTCAGTCAAGAAGTGTAGTCCATCGGTTTCATAACCTCGAAGTCGAAGTTGTAGTCAGGTATGTTACTTATAAGTCCTAACTAGAGATTCTTTGATACGACGACGACAATTCAGTGAAGTCAACAGAGACTGAGACACCCTGGGGTCTCTGACGTCGGGTGGTCCGAGGGGTCAGGGACCCTAAGAGGTCCGTTCTTGTGACCTCACCCAACGGTAAAGGAAGAGGTTACGTACTTTCACCTTACACTTTCACTGTAGCGAATCCGCACAGACTGAGAATCGTTGGGGTACCTGACGTCGGGTGATCCGAGGAGGTAGGTACCCTAAAAGGTCCGTTCTTATGACCTCACCCCACGGTAACAGAAGAGACATTCTTTGATATTTATTCTAATTTTCTGTTGGGAGTCTTACCCTCTTTCATTAACGTTTACTTCGTTGACTGTTTCCTATTTGGAGGTTTTATATGTTCCTCAAGTCCGTCCAGTCATTGTTTTTTAGTTTGTTGGGTTAGTTTTTACCAGTCTTCTGGATTTGTCTGTAAGGAGGTTTCCTCTGTGTGTTTACCGACTATTTGTCTACTTTTTTACAAGTCGTAGTGAATAATAATCTATTTATGTTTAGGGTGAAGACCCGTATGTGTGGCTCCTTTGGTCTTAACTTTCTCTGTGTACATGGGGTTACAAGTAGTGTCGTGACAAATATTATCGGTCCTGTACCTTTGTTGGATCTACGGGTAGTCGTCTACTTACCTTTTCTTTCGACACCATGTATATGTGTTACCTCATAATGAGTCGGTAATTTTTCTTAAGTAAACTTAGTCAAGACTACTCTACCTACTTTGACCTCGGTTAATATGTCTCACTTCATTCGGTCTTTCTTTTTGTGGTTATGTCATATGATTGTGTATATATACCTTAAATCTTTCTACCGTTACTGCTGGGATATACAGTCTGTCGTTTTTTCTGTGTCTACACATATTACCTGAAAACCTGAGTCTCCCTCTCCCTCTCCCACCCTACTAATCCCTCTTACCGTAACTTTGTACATATGATAGTACATTCTTAGCTTAGCGGTCAGATACAGACTGTGTCCTATGTCGTACGAACCCCGACCACGTACCCCTACTGGGTCTCTCTACAATACCCCTCCCTCCACCCTCTCCCCAAGTACAAACCCTTACGTACATGTGGGCACCACCTAAGTACAGTTACATACCGTTTTGGTTATGTCATAACATTTCATTTTATTTCATTTTTATTTTTAATTTTTTTTTTNGTCTACACATATTACCTGAAAACCTGAGTCTCCCTCTCCCTCTCCCACCCTACTAATCCCTCTTACCGTAACTTTGTACATATGATAGTACATTCTTAGCTTAGCGGTCAGATACAGACTGTGTCCTATGTCGTACGAACCCCGACCACGTACCCCTACTGGGTCTCTCTACAATACCCCTCCCTCCACCCTCTCCCCAAGTACAAACCCTTACGTACATGTGGGCACCACCTAAGTGCAGTTACATACCGTTTTGGTTATGTCATAACATTTCATTTTATTTCATTTTTATTTTTAATTTTTTTTTTTTGTTGATATTAGTTCATAGTGGATATGGGTAGTCTTACCCCGTAGTGGTTTTTTATGTTTGTTATTTACGACCTCTCCTGCACCTCTTTTCCCTTGGTAGAACGTGACAAAGACCCTTTCATTTAACTATATCGGTGATACCTCTTCTCATTCCTCTAAAGAATTTTTAAATCCTCATTTCGATGGTATACTGGGTCGTTGGGGTCATGATCCGTATGTGGAACTCCTTTAGTCTTAACCTTTTCTATGCACATGAGACTACAAATAACGTCGTTATAAATGCTGTCTGTCCTGTTCCTTTGTTGGATCTACGGGTCTACTTGCCTATTTCTTCAACACCATGTATATATGCTACCGTATAATGAATCGGTAACCCCAGTTAAGATCACTCCACCTACTTGGATCTCGGACGATATGTGGTACTTCATTCGGTCTTTCTCTTTTCGTTTATAGTACATAATTCCGTATATATACCTTAGATCTTTTTACCATGACTACTTGAATAAACATCCCGTCACTATCTCTACGTCTGTTTCATGTCTAAGACCTGTGTCACCCCCTTCCTCTCCCACACTCTTTAACTCTCTCGTCGTAACTTTGTATACGTAATCATATGCACTTTGTCTATCGGTCACTCTTAAACGATATGCTGTGTCCTTTGAGTTAGGTCACAAGACACTGTTAGATCTCCCATTCTACTCCAACCTTTACCCTCCCTTCATGTTTTCCTTCCTATGCATATATATGGATACCAACTAAGTACAACTACATACCGTATCGGGTTGTGTTTAACATTTCGTTAATGGGAGGTCAATTTATGTAAAAAAATTTTTTTCTTCTTTTTTTCTCTAAATATTAATACTGTAAAAATTAGACTCGTCCTTCGTATCTTAAAATTTTACCTTTTCCTGGAACATTAGGTAAAATAAGATAAAGAACAAACGTGTATTAAGTAGTCTCTATTTTTGTATAAAAACCTCAAAAGGAATAATGTATAAAAAGTTCCAACGTCCGAGTTGTTTGAGTTTGTAATTTGTTGAGTCTTATTTACCTTTTAAACATATCATAAGAATTTAACTTAAGTGAAAAAACAGGAGACTAAAAGATTTCCTGTTTCGATAAGTGAAGTAACTACTTTTATAACAAGTCATATAAACTTACTCAAAATGGAAGTCGGACATCAGTAAGGTCAAAATTTTATTAGTACAATCTTCATGAAAGAATTCGGAAAGAAATAACTTGATTAAAGATATTGGAAGTTTGCAAAATCTTTGTTGGTACAAATAGTATCTATAGATATTACCTTAAGGACTTACGTTTAATGTCAGGTTAGTTTCTGTATAGAACCCAACGTTTAATTTTCGTCAGAAAAACACGTACCTTTAGTTCACATGTCTTCTACAAGATTCTTTATAAAATAATTTAATAGGAACAGATGAAGTTTCTAGTCACTATAACATATTATTTATATAAAAATTCTAAGAGTCTATCTTTCTTACACGTTCAGTAGTAGTAGTAGTTACGTTATTATATTAGTGTATAATAACTATAAAAACAAATATAACCAACTAGACTTTGTATAGTTGTATCTTGACAATTCGAAGTTTCATTCATATATAATGTCATGAAAATTTCATTACGAGGTATTCCAATTTAAGAACCCACTCTTACAGTCACTATATTCTTTAAGGTAAATCCAAAGCTCTCTATTAGGTTACCGTAAAGTATCTTTTTATGTCTATTCATGTGATAGAAGTAAGTAACTAAGAAAGTAAATCGTCCATATACCTTCTGTGGAAAGGTCGGTCCGTTACGTCTATGACCAAATCTGTGTTGACTGTTTCTATTTACTTTCCACTATTAATATATGTTTTGTATTTTAACTGTAAATAAATTTAATAAATAATAATTCTCTCTTATTTATCGTGAGTTTCCAGAGAATTAATAACTTTTTATTATAAATACTAATATTTTGTTATAAGTTTATTGTTATAGGTTTCGTTTGAGAGGATTATTTTAATTATTAAAGTTACAAAAAGTATGTTTATTGTGTATAAAATAAAATAAAATAAAATAAAAAAAAATTAAAAATTAAAAAAAAAATTTAAAATTTTAGAAATTAAGAATGTACGCAAGGGTTTGTACTTGGGGGGAGGGTGGAGGGAGGGGTGTTGTAGAGAGACCCAGTAGGGGTACGTGGTCGGGGTTCGTTCGACGTGGGATGCAGTCTGTACCTGACCGCTAAGTTAAGAATGTACTGTCATATGTACAATNATTTTAAACTTTTTACTAATATTATAATTCATTTTTACGTATTATAGTTCAATCTAAAATTTAATATATTTTATATACATAAATATACCCATTAAAACTTTTCTAACTAAAAATAATCCACTAATAACAGAACCTCTCGACATCTAAAAAAAGACAAACGAAACATAGTGAAATAACTAACACATAACACATGTGTAATGGTACATTCTTTCCTCTTACTTTTGTTCCTACCGTTGTATGAATGTCCCAAGATATATTTTTATGTTTATACTTATATAATGTAATTCTATATCTTATCTTTTATATAAATATTAATATGTTTTAGTTTATAATAAAATCATAATTTTAATAATGAAAATAGGAATGAATTAAATCAGTGAAGGAGAGAAACTCCATTAGTGATACGTAACAAATTAGGACGGAAAAATATTATATAAGTCACATATATTTGTGTGTGAAAAAAAATACACTCGAACCAAAATCTTATTCGCAATAAAAATTAGATGTACCGTATAAATAGTTTTATTATTTTTGTCATTTAATAAGATAATACGATTTTTACTTTATAACCTTTAAAATTTATCTTTAACAATTGTGGACTAAAAGGTCAATTTTATGGTATCTAATAATTTTACGGTATTGTTTCTTGAAATATATTTATTTCTACTCGATTCTATTTTTTGTCACAAAAAAGTTCTTGGTGAAAGTTATTTAAATCAAAAATTTAGTCGGATAATAATCCAGTAATCAGGAGTAAGTCTAGGAAGTTACCACAGGTTAGTGTCTCTTATTTTAGTTGTAAAATGATTTCGTCCTAAAGGGACCACCGAGTCTACCATTTCGTAGACGGTTGTTACACCCTCTGGACCCAAGTCAGGGACCTAGTCCTTCTAGAGGACTAGGTCCTCTTCCTTTACCGTTAGGTGATGTCATAAGAACGGACCTTTTAGGGTACCTGTCTCTTCGGACCATCCGATGTTAAGTACCCCACCCTTTCTCAACCTATGCTGACTCACTGAAGTTAAAGTGAAAGAAAGTGGTTCCGGATCTGACCCACCGGTGGTAGATACAGGTTAACATAACTAGAGCCTTCTGAAGGGTTCGGAAGACGAAGAAATCTTTCGAACAGACAAGGACAGAGAAATATTTTGAAAGGGGTCCAAGAAAGTTTTGAGAGTCAAGTCATGTCAGTGAGTCAGTACACAGACTGAGAAACGTTGGGGTACCTGATGTGGTACGGTCCAAAGGGAGAGGTAGTGGTTGAGGACCTTGAACAAGTTTGAGTACAGGTAACTCAGTCACTACGGTAGGTTGGTAGCGTAAAAGAGAGCAGGGGAAGAGGAGGACGGAAGTTAGAACGGATAATAGTCCTAGAAATGTTTACTCAGTCAAGAAACGTAGTCCACCGATTTCATAACCTCAAAGTCGTAGTCATGAAGGTTACTTATAAGTCCTGACTAAAGGAAATTCCAACTGACCAACCTAGAGGAACTACAGGTTCCTTGAGAAGTCTCAGAACATTGTGGTGTCAAGTTTTCGTAGTTATAACTCACGAGTCGAAAGAAATACGATGTTGAGAGTGTATGTATGTACTGATGACCTTTATATCGAAACACTACCTTGAAACAGTTGTTTCATTACAGAGATGAAAAATTATACGACAAATCTAACCAGGAATTTTCTGTGAACGATCCAACCTTTAATTTTCTGTGTGTGAGGAACCTTCTTTTCAATACTGGTTGGATTTGTCGTATAATTTTTCGTGTTTGTAATGAAACAGCCGAAAAGTGAAAGGAGAAAGTGAAAGTAGTTCTTTGAGAAATCAAGAGAAACGAAAGACGATATTTTCACCAGTAGACGTATAGATTCCAATAACTATAAAGAGAACCGATAAAACTATCGAACACGAAGTAGGTCGGGTCGTAAACCATACTACGTGAGACGTACATCGGGACCCTAAAGAAACCTTCCTTACTACGATTTCGACTTTGAGGTCATGAAACCGGTGGAATACGCTTCTCAACTGAGTAACCTTTTCTGAGACTACGACCCTCCCTAACCCCTGCCCTCCTCTTCCCCTGCTGACTCCTACTCTACCGATCTACTGTAGTGACCGAGATACCTGCACTCACACTCACTTGAGGCCCTCAACCACTACCTGTCCCTCCGGACCACACGACTCTAAGTACTCCAGCGTTTTTCAGTCTGTGCTGACTCGCTGACTTGACTTGACTGAGACGTACATTCAATTTATCCGTCCCACTGTTATTTCTCGGAACTATATGAGAAAAATGATAAACTTTGGTCAGGTAACAGGTACAGACTAAGATTGACAACGAAGAATTGGACGTATGTCTAAAGAGTCCTCCGTCCATTACAGCAGACCACAAGGGTAGAGAACTTCTTAAAAGATGTCAAACTACATTAGGTATATCAGTTTCCGAAACCGTATCAGTTACTTCGTCTTCATGAACAAAAAGACCTTAACAGAACGAAAAAGATACTCGGTTACCTACAACCGTTAAACTTAAGACCAAGGAGACGGAAAGTTTAGGTCGAACTTGTAGACTTTAAAGAGACAAGTGTATGACAACTACTCCTTAAATAAATAAAGAAAGAAATAAATAAAACGTTTAATTCAATAAACCCCATCTTACTCCTGACGACGGGTCCTCCGTTGTAGAACGTATCGAGACTCTCTGACGAGGTTTCGTCGTCACCCCCTTCCAGTTATATATTCCAAAACCACTTCCCCCTCAAGTTACGGTACTTTGTGAGTAAAATGTTTTCCGAAAACAATCAGTACTCCTAGACTACAGTGGTACTTCCCTAAGTCACGAAGAGATCTATGCTCCTCTAACTCTACACTCCTCCTAACTCTAGTATTTTAGACAAGGATTTTTATAGGTTGATAGATTTCTGGACAGGGTGGTCTAAGGGACCTCACGTTTCACGGAGTAAGGTGAGTTGAGGGAGTCCACAACAATTCCCAGTTGTCAATATAGTCGTACCCAACGTTAGAGACATCTCCGTGTACAGTTTACAGAAAAGACAAAGTCAAGTCAAGTAAACGAGTCAGTACAGGCTGAAAAACGCTGGGGTACTTAGCGTCGGGTGGTCCGGAGGGACAGGTAGTGGTTGAGGGCCTCAAGTGAGTCTAAGTACAGGTAGCTTAGTCACTACGGTAGGTCGGTACAGTAGGAGACAGCAGGGGAAGAGGAGGGCGGGGGTTAGGGAGGGTCGTAGTTTCAGAAAAGGTTACTCAGTTGAGAAGCGTATTCCACCGGTTTCATGACCTCAAAGTCGAAATCGTAGTAAGGAAGGTTTCTTTAGGGTCCCGACTAGAGGAAGTCTTACCTGACCAACCTAGAGGAACGTCAGGTTCCCTGAGAGTTCTCAGAAGAGGTTGTGGTGTGAAGTTTTCGTAGTTAAGAAGCCACGAGTCGGAAGAAGTGTCAGGTTGAGAGTGTAGGTATGTACTGGTGACCTTTTTGGTATCGGAACTGATCTGCCTGGAATCAGCCGTTTCATTACAGAGACGAAAACTTATACGATAGATCCAACCAGTATTGAAAAGAAGGTTCCTCATTCGTAGAAAATTGAAGTACCGACGTCAGTGGTAGACGTCACTAAAACCTCGGGGGTTTTTATTTAAGACTGTGACAAAGGTGACAAAAGGGTAGATAAAGGGTACTTCACTACCATGGTCTCCGGTACTAGAAGGAAAAGACTTACAACTCGAAATTTCGGTTGAAAAAGTGAGAGGAGAAAGTGACAGTAGTTCTCCGAAAAATCAAGGAGAAGTGAAAGACGGTATTCCCACCACAGTAGACGTATAGACTCCAATAACTATAAAGAGGGCCGTTAGAACTAAGGTGGAACACAAAGAAGGTCAGGTTACAAAGAGTACTACATGAGACGTATATTCAATTTATTCGTCCCGTAACCGTTACGAGGACCATTCACGGGTAAACGTCAACTGTGACCACTGTACTAGAAAAAAAAAAGGGTTAATTAAATACCTCCATTAATGATATGTTACAACATCACCAAAACAGTATGTAACTGTACTTAGTCCGTACCCACATGTACACAGGGGGTAGGACTTAGGGGAAGGGTGGATGGAGGGGTAAGGTAGGGAGTTCCAACAGGGTCACGTGGCCAAACCTCACGGGACTAAGTACGTAGTATGAACCTGACCACTAGATAAAGTATATACCATTATATATACAAAGTTACGAAAAGAGAGTTTAGTAGGGTGGGAGTGGAAGAGGGTGTCTCAGGTTGTCAAAAAAGAAATGTAGACACAGAGAAAACGACAGAGCGTATATCCCAGTAACAATGGTAGAAAGATTTAAGGTATATATACACAATCATATGACATAACGACGAAAAGAAAGACTACATGAAGTGAGACATATTATCCGAGGTCAAAGTAGGTGGAGTAATCTAAATTTACGTAATAAAAATTATCGACTCATTATAAGGTAACACATAAACATGGTGTCGAAAGACTAGGTAAGTAGACGACTACCTGTGGATCCAACGAAGGTACAGGATCGATAACATTTGTCACGACGCTACTTGTAACCCCATGTACACAGAGAAAGTTAAGACCAAAGGAGCCACACATACGGGTCGTCACCCTAACGACCCAGTATACCGTTAAGATAAAGGTCAAAAAATTCCTTAGAGGTGTGACAAGAGGTATCACCGACATGATCAAACGTAAGGGTGGTTGTTACATTCTCCCAAGGGAAAAGAGGTGTGGGAGAGGTCGTAAATAACAAACATCTGAAAACCTCTCGTCGGTAAGACTGGTCACACTCTACCATGGAGTAACACCAAAACTAAACGTAAAGAGACTATTACTCACTACACCTCGTAGAAAAGTACACAAACAATCGGTAGACATACAGAAGAAACCTCTTTACAGATAAAGAAACCGGGTAAAAAACTAACCCAGTAAATAAAAAAACCTTAACTCGACGTCCTCAACGAACATATAAAAACTCTAATTATTAAACAGTTAACGAAGTAAACGATAATAAAAGAGGGTAAGACTACAGAAAAGTAGAACGAATATCAAAGGAAACAATACGTTTTCGAAAATTCAAATTAATCCAGGGTAAACAAATAAAAACGAAAATAAAGGTAATGAGACCCTCCACCCAGTATCTCTTAGAACGACACTAAATACAGTCTCTCACAAAACGGATACAAAAGGAGAACCTCAAAATATCAGAGACCAGAATGTTTTACCTATATTAGGTAAAACTCAAATAAAAACACATACCACAATCTTTCACAAGATCAAAGTGAGAAAATGTCCACCAACTGGTCAAAAGGATCGTGGTGAACAATTTATCTAACAGAAAAGGGGTAACATATAAGAAAGGAGGAAACAGTTTCTATTTGACAGGTATCCACACACCTAAATAGTGACCCCAAACGGAGAACAAGGTAACTAGATATACAAAAACACAGTCATGGTATGACAGAACTACTTACATCGAAACATCATATCAGACTTCAGTCCGTCCAACTAAGGAATCGAACCTCCTGAAACTCGTAATGAAACGATCACACACTCTACGTTGACACGTCATTAAACTTGTAAGAAACCGTAACAGCTCGAGATAAGAATTAAATAAATAAACTCAAAGACGAATTTATAGGGAAAGAATCTCTCCAGAAGAAACTTATTACAGTTATAAGGTCAGGGACGAAAAGAGAAAAGGTAGCGGTACGACATAAAAGATGTAACGTAAATAATAGTGGAGTGAGTATCTCTCCCGAAGGACCCAACGAGTCAAACATTTCTTAGACGGACGGTTACGTCCACTATACCCAAACTAGGGACCAACCCCTTCTATGGGATCTCTTCCTTTACCGTTGGGTGAGATCATAAGAACGGACCTCTTAGGTACTTGTCTCCATGGACCATCCGATGTCAGGTACCCCATTGTTTCTCAACTTGTACTGACTCACACTTACGTGTGTACGTAGTGAGTATAACTTGGTACACAAATATTAGAAGTACAAGTAGACCTTAAATTCAAAATACTTCCGTCTTCTTCGACACGTAAGAGAGACTCCCACTAGTTTAGAAGAACAAACACACTTTGATCCTAAAAGAGTTTTACACCCTCAAAGTCACGATATGGACCCGTCAGGGACCTTTTGATCGTATAGACCGTGGGATTCGACAAGTGAGAACGAAAGGGAGTGGACGTCATTACAGTCTTTGTATCCTCTACGAATTACTGGAGTATGACTTACTTACTTAGTCACTCAAATGGCATAATTTGGATTTCTTAATAATATTTTTATGATAATTTAAAGTTTTGTTACCTCGACTTCAGAGACCACAGTTGGAAACCTCTAAAAACCTTACAAACCTCTAAAAAGGTAACAAGGACACTTTGTCAAGTCGTTTTTCTTTCTTTTTACTTTTTCGACAAACCACTTTGATTAACAATATCTTGGTGATTTTATTAGAAGTAAGTGAAAATTTAATTGAAAGTGAGTAAGAACCGGGTGATGAATTTTAATTAAAGGAAGGTTTTTTTGAAGGAGTGTGAGAAATCCTGAACGACGACATGTGAAAATATATAATAAAGACCTATTACGAAAGGAGTGACAGATAGAAGGAAGAATCTACCCCGTAAGGTATTTGAGTTCCTACTACAGATAGAACGACTAAGAGTCTATAGATTATGTTTATGTTGAAAAACCCAAGGGAGATCGTGTAGTAAACAGACTCTTTGTCTTAGTAATAGGACCAATGTGTATTGACTATATTACAATGGTTGTATATAAATATTATAAGTACACACACACGAATCAACGAGTCAGCACAGACTGAGAAACACTGACGTACCTTACTCCGAACAGTCCAAGGAGACAGGTACCCTAAAAGGTCCGTTCTTATGACCTCAACCAATGGTAAAGGAAGAGGTCCCCTAGAAGGACTGGGTTCCTAGTTTGCACGTAGAGGACGTAACCGTCCACCTAAAAAATTGGTGACTCGGTGGACTCTTCGGTATTATATTATAGACATATATGGGTTTACGTATACAATACACACGATTTATCAATTTTGTAGGGTAAACATGATACCGTGAAGTGACGTTACTTATAGGGAGACAGACCTTTTAAACTCATCGAGAGATAAGGATATGAGTTTCTCTAGATTTATTTTCTGTCCGACTACCTTTTTCGTTGTGACCCTTCTCCAACCCATGACGTCTGTTTGGACCTCTAATATTTGTCACCCCTCTGACTTGATTCATAAGTTTTCGTGATACGTAGGATCACTTGAATAGACTTCGTGACCTTTTTAGACTTTCATTAAGTCTGACCCCTCAACGGTCTAACCCATTCCTTTCTCTGTTCCAGGCCACATAATAGGTTACGTAACATAGTCATTTAGCAGGATACCAATTTCAGTAGGAGATGA
Source organism: Capra ibex (assembly GCA_006410555.1). Lineage (NCBI taxonomy): Eukaryota > Metazoa > Chordata > Mammalia > Artiodactyla > Bovidae > Capra > Capra ibex. Next base: position 18,539,868 of record SJYO01048061.1, on the reverse strand, counting down.
GTCTTTCCCACAATTCTATAAAATCTTTAACAATAACGACAAAATAAAAGTTATCTAAAAAATATTAGATTATACAAAACATTTTACAGAAAAAATGAGTCGACATTGTTTTTTTCTTATTACCTTTACGAGATGAAGTCTCGTCGTTCTCCTAAGTCTTAGGGGACCCCGGGTATTTGGAGGAAACAAGGATGACCTACCTTAGAACTACCCCAATCTCTGTAGATCCACTATCAGGAGTTTCCTCTGTTGACTTGTGTCGTGCCTGTCGAGAAAGAATTGATGTGATCTTTGACGGAAAGTTACACGGGTAGACAGGTTTTTGTCGGAGGGAGTAAAAGAGGGAGTTTGACAGAGAGTAGGGGAAATGTTGGACCGACTTTTATGTTTAGTGACACCGTTGAGAAGACTAGTTGAGGCTGAGTGAGACTAACGAAAAAACAAATGAAGTGAACTCTTGGACGTGTCATCGATACGATACAATTAAACGAGAGTAAATAAAGGACGAAAATTTTCGAACAATTTAGAAAAATTAGAAGGTGATTTAACAGTTTAGAAACTTCCGTTCATGGTACCCAAAATAAAGAAAATACGGGAGAGAGGTTTGAATCATCACAAGACGGAGACACTCGTGGTTTCTTGATTTATTTCAGACGGACTCTGTCTAAGTCTAATAGTGGTTTCATTACGAAAACATTTTCTCTCTCCGTGTATAAAGTGCTACGAGATTCGATGTCTTTCCGTCAACAAAGATAGTCCAACAAAAAGTTTGCCATAGATTTAAATCTTGATTCCTTAATGTACGACCAAACCGTGTTTGATATGTAAGTTAACAAACACCTCAAAAAAAAAAAAAATTGGTGAGAAAACTATATATTAAATGTATATTATTTTACTACGTAAGATACGTAGATAAAACTACTCAAAACTGTGTGTGTGAATGCATATGTACGTATGTGTACACGTGTATGTACGTTTTATGTACAATATACGTATGTATATATACATATATACGTATATATATTTTACATGAATGAGAGGTGAGATTAGTTCAATATCTTATTAAGGTAGTAGGGTTTCGTAAAAGAGTACGGGAAAGGTCCAGTCATAAGGTTAGGTAACGGTCTTCGTTGTTGACTGGAAAGATAATTTATTTTTAAATGAGTTTGTCTTAGAGGAATAGTTTCAGAATATTGTTGCCATGTAAAGATAAGGAATTAACCTGATTTTAGACTGAAATGTAGGAGTCTTTGTTTTAATCATTACTTAATACTGTGTAAAAGTCTTCTCGAAGCCCTTCTTCCCCGTCAGAGAGGTTTAGACTTGTGAATGAAAAAGGGTTTTCATAAGTCAATTAGGAAATCAAAAGAAGGGGTTTGAATCGATACTGTTTAGTCAGAAAACACTTACTATACCTTTTTATTATCATGACCTATCGTTATTATCCTTTCATATGTACGTAATTTTTTATGTATGTATTAGTTACGTAATTATATAATAACTAAACGAGGTGTCATTGTTAAATAAATATTTTGAATAATATCAAAAAAAAGTGACTTCGAAGTACTTCTTTAACTCTGTATATATTTGTACTTAGTATTGAATGAAAGATATGACCCACCCCTAGTAATTCAAACAGAAATAAAGAGGTGTGTGAAGCGGGGGGGAGGAAAAAAAAAGTCTAAATCCTCGAAAATTTTATAAAATAACTTTAACACTTCTGATATTCTTTTATTCCGTTGACATGTATTTGAGACACTTCTTTTAATATGAAGTCAAGACTTTTTAATGTAAATTAATCTTCTATAGTGTAATAAGGTGTTCGAAAACACTGTATACAAACTTACATTCTTTGTTATAAAGTATCAATTTCAAGTACAAGGAACTTCCAGGAACAATATTTTTCGATACGACGGAATATAATGAGACTATTTAAGATATGAAATAATTCTAAGTTAGAAACATGAACCGTTTTACAACACCGTATATAATTTGTGTCTTAACTCTTTCTTATAAAACGTACATCTGTGTTATGAAACTTATATAATTCTTTATGTGTAATTAGTAGAACCAAAGGACCGACAATGTTACTTAACTGAATATTCAACGATATTTAGACCAATAAGATACGTTCCGTGAAGTACATTTTTATAAATTATTTGTTCCTTCCGATCCTTCATCGAAAACCAAGTGAAAAAAAAATATTGAAAAAACTTTACCGTACTTCAAAAGCCTTCATATAGATTTTCCTAAATTTTAAAAGAGTACTTATTAAAATGTCAAGGTTTCTCCGACGAAAGCACTATCCCTTTGACAAGTAAACACAAACATTAGAGCAGAAACTTGACATGAGACTTTACTGTATCGAGTAAAATTTCCGTCATCAAACCCACCGTTCGGGACATCAGGGATCGTATATATAAAAAGGACTGTTAAAAATATCGTTATAATTATATGATGAAATTGTAAACGATAAGTAAACATAAGATAAAGGAATGAGTGTAGGACATATGGAGAGATTTCACACTCCACTCCTTATATTACTTTATAGTAAGGTTTCACAAAATTCTTCACAGTCAAAGAGTGTGTTCATTTGATTCTTGAAATACGTGTACGTGTGTGTGTGTGTATACCGGGATGAATTAACATAATGATTAGAGGTATAAGAGTATGTAAAAACACATAAAAATTATACATGGTACCTGTTAATACCAACTTTACGAATTATAAATTAAATTATAACTTGTATTAGTATAATTTAGTCATAATAGAGGTCAAGTGTCTTTTAAATTTTTAAGGAATTTTTCAACTTTATTTTAAACTAGTTTAGATACCGGTATTACTCGTCGTCTTCACGTCAAATTAGGTTCCTTCACTAAGATACAAAGAGACGTATGTACTACGTACTCCTGTTAAAACCAGAATGAGACACCAGTAAAGATGACGTCCGAGAGAGGGGTAAGATGGTGTTAAACGGTACACTGTTATTGTAGATAGGTGGTATAGGAGTTCGTTAGGTAAATTGGAGATACATGACCAGAACATATATTTTTTCCCTATTGTTGTCAAAGACGGAGTATACTACAAACATTCAAAATTCACTTTTCTTGAATCTTCGGACGGACCTTTAGTGACACGAGTTTTGAAAATTCGATAATATCGTAACAAAGTTATTATTATCACCATCATAAACATTATCGTCGTCATTCCCCCTCCTTCACTATCCTCCTTCACTTCCTCTTATTTTACTAGAAGGAACCGAGAAGACATGACCGTTCAAGGAATCCATGATCTGTTCTTCTACTCAATTCTGATTTCGTGTGGGTACACTAAAAAAAAGGGGATGACAGGAAAAACACAGGATCGGTTTAAGGAAATTCCATATAGTGGATACTTAACATAGTGTAACACATACTAGTTCCCGAAACGAAAGTATGTCTTTACTTTTGGTTAAAGGTAAAATATGGTAGATCCGTCCGAACTAAGTCTATGGAGGACACGAGTCACAATCAAAACGATATTAAATTTTTACCCCTATAAGAATTATAAAATGTCTAAACACTCTTTCTCATTTCTTATCAAACCTATAATCGGTAACACGTGTTCAAGACCATGCATCTTTAACGAGTTATATATAATGAAAGGAGACGACCGAGACACCGACTGAATAAGTAGTTGGAACCTGTTGTTTAGTGAAAAACAAAGTTTCTAGTAAAAGAGTAAATGGCTTGATTCAAGACTTTATTTATAAATCACTTTATTATATATTCTACAAACTTGGTCTACTAAGGATTCAGGTAAACTTGGTGTGTAAGTATCTAATAAATTTTTCATTTTACACTAGGTATTTTATTAGGTATTTTAGACTGGGGGAGTTGAATATAATATCTACCGGATTACGTGTGTTTTGTATTGAATGTACGTTCAAACAAAGATTCCTTATATGGGTGTATTTGACGGTATAGTAAGTTTCATATTAGTAATTAACGATAAGATTAATCCATCCATTCTCTTAACGTCTATTAACCGTGTTGACTGATTAATTCTTTTGTTGTAAGATCAGAAAAGTTAGAATTATATTAGAATCATCTTCTAGAATTATCTTCTTTTATTTTCACCTATTATTCTCTTTTTCTAGAAAGAAGGTTTAAGACCGGTCTTGACCTATTGTGTCAGTTTGTAAGTAATAACTAAAGTACTCTCAATTTTGTAACGGTTTAACTACTTTAAATAGATCGTGTTCATTAATACATTATAAATTAGAATATTATTCTAAGACCTCTATTTACCCTCTTTTTACTTTGTCATCACAAAATTCCTTCGTATACTGACATCATTAATATCTCCTGAAGTAAGTCAATCTAGAAATTGAATTCCAAAGTTTTAACTTCACAAAGTCATATATAAATTAAAGTATTTAGACCTTAGACATTATTATATAATGTATGGTCTATGATAGAGATACTTCCCAATATTATAATAACTTATATTTCCATTTTAAGAGTTTCTCATAATTCATCATTTACCACAGACCCCTAACACGATACATATTAGTTTACTAATTCACTACAGTGGTTAGATTATTTACATTCTAGGACTGTAACCAGTTTCCGGTCCTGACAAGAAGTTCCAGGACGAGTGTTACCTTGTAACTCCGGTAGTCAGAGAGTACTGTTTACGGTCTCACGTCCGAGTAAGATAAGACTATAAATTTCCATCGTTTCTTATTTTTAATATACAAACGAAACATAACACACCCCATACGATTCAGTATGGTCAACACAGACTGAGAAACGTTGGGATACCTAACATCGGGAGGTCCGAGGAGATAGGTACCCTAATAGATCCGTTCCTTTGACCTCACCCAAAAGTACGGGAGGTGGTCCCCTAGAAGGGTTGGGTCCCTGACTTGGACATAGAGAATGCTTAGAACGTAACCGTTCATCCAAGAATTGGTGATCACGGTGGACCCTTCGGAAACGAAACATATCAATATCAAATAAATATCTGTGTTTCAAGTTTTATATCTCGTTTACGAAAAACATCGTTTCTATAATCCGTTTATAAAGTCTTTTTGAAAGTGTTTCTCTCTAGACTTTAATACTTAACGTCACTAGTCTTGTATAACTTTCGTATCTTTAGGGGTGTTTTTATAAAACTTTCGTGATTGTAATTCGATTGGTTTTGGTAAAGACATGTTTTGTCATGTTCATTAAGTCTTAATCGAACCAACAAATTTTATATTTAATTTTTTAGTTTGTTTTTAGATCCCTCTCCATAATTTATGTCTTACTGTATTTCAAATAACAATGTTATGACTTTAAAAGAACAAGATACCAAATTTTAAACATTTTGAATAATATATTGTCTCCTGTTTGGGTCCTGATTTTATCGGGTTCAATTTCTTTACGACCGACATAAGAGAGACCTGACAAACATAGAACAACAAGGGAGACACCGGGAGGAGACCTAGTTCTCTAAGATTAAGATACGTAGAATCCCTTTCACTCGTAATAAGAAACCTGAGGATTGGATAACGTTTTGGGTAGAGTTTACCACAAGAAGTGAAATACATTTGAAATGACTATAGTTTTTTTACATCTAAATTCTCATTGAAGGAGTCCTTAGACAGACATCAACTATTATTTCGGGTTTATTACTGTGGTTACGTCCTGGACTTATCAACGTCGTTGTTTCCAAGATCATTGACTCCTCACCTCACTGAAGATGTACCGTGTAATTTAGAAGTAATTTCACAGACTTAATAAATTACTAATTACGAAATCTTAACACCCCAACCGTTTGTCTTTCTTTTCTACTACTATTATTTCTTATAATGGTTATGACAATTAATTACAAAGTTTACATAAAATTTTCCCTATTTAAATAAAAGAAAGGTTTTTTAACTGTATGTACTCATTTATTAAAATTCTGAATTGATTAGTTTTATGAGAGTGTTAAACATTAAACACCTTCTACGGATTATTCTCTATTCCTTAAAAAAAAAAAGAAGAGTATTCGAAACAAAGTTAAACCCTTATCGAATCTCTATTTCAGTTTTGGGATTATTCTTGTCTAATAAAACTAGTACTCAAGTAAAAATACCGTTATTTTAAAAGTCGTAAGTTAACATATCTGGAAATACACTAATCGTTTAACTTGTACTTCAGGATGAGATATACAAAACCATAAGACCTTTTAAAGTTTGTCTCTCGGTCATAAAAGATGATAGTCAAGTAAAAGAGAGGGGTTGTTGTCTATGTGTGTGTGTGTTTGTGTGTGTGTGTGTGTCTCCTGTGGAGTCCTGGTTTCACTTGGACAACGTCTATTTACGTTTGAGGTATCTCCTGTTGTCAATGGAACCGTCATTGAATATTTCTTACACACAAAAGTCAAAGAATGAGTATATGAAGGTTTACAAATAGAAATTTTGATAAATAAAAAGGAAACTTAAAACTCATACAACTCAAACTCTCATCATTGACTTGAATCTCTACTAGTCTTCATGAATATTTTTCTATAGTACCTTGTCTACTCAGAATATATACCGAAATCGTCTTCGAATACAAAATTTAAACGTTACAACATCCGTAAAAGTTCTTCGTCGCCACCCTCTTTTCAAGTATACAAACTTACTTGTGTAGACTTTTACGGATTCCACACATCGTTTTTCTATTATGATTTTTACCCGGTTTCATATCTCCGTTTAATCATGATTGAAAGTCTCTGAAACTTGTCGTGTATACATTACTTAAATCGGTCCCATATAATTCACGAATGACAAACACATGTCTTTACCATCGTTACCTTGTCGTCGTAATTAATTCAGTGTGTGTCCGGAAAAGAAGTAACCCACATGTAATATCTTTTCTTTACTCTTAGCGACACTTCGTCCCAATGGTCTAAATTCTCCTGTTCATTTACTATGACAATTTAAACATAAAGTATATAAATGTTTTTTAACGAATTATAGTTACAAAGTACGCCATATTTACTGTAAAATAATTTTTTAATAACAGATAGACTTTAAGTTTTTTAAAATTGACCTGAAGGACAAAACTCCCAAGTGAACCCTACTCCCACTTACACGTCCCCTACCGAACCTTATCCTCCCACTACCTAATATTGGTCTCTTTTGTCGGATGCTACTCTCTGACCTTTTGTTACTGAACAACTTACTATACTTTTCGTCAGGGCGGTCGTCCCTTCGGGTACTTTTCGTTCACCTCTTAACGGAGTTCTACTCCTCTCTCGAATCCGTCGTTAGTCTATCCTTAAGTCGTCGAATCCGGTTAAAGTAAATTTCCAGAGTGGAACAAGTTTGAAAATAAGACGACACCTTCCAACTCCGACTGTCCTGTACTAATCACTTTGACGAATCCTACTTATCCCGAAGGGACCACCAAGTCTGACATTTCTTAGACGGACGTTACACCCTCTGAACCCAACCCGTCTAGGGGACCTCCTCCCGTACCGTTGGGTGAGGTCATAAGAACGGACCTCTTAGGGTACCTGTCTCCTCGGACCGCCCAATGTCAGGTACTTCAGAGTTACTCAGCCTGTGTTGACTCACTAATTCGTGTCGTGTCGTGAATCCTACTTGTCTTGTACCACTAATTCACTTACTATTTTTACTTGGTCTTTCATACTACTTACCAGTAACTCCAAGTGTGATTCTTTTGACTCGACTTTACGTTAAAATAAAGGACTCTTTCCATAGTTCTTCAACTTCATAAACCTTTTATTTACTATCAAAAATTATGGCATATTAAACACAACGAATGTCTCGTAAGTTCACCTCGTTCTTCAACTTACACTGAACTTTAGAGAAACCTTTTGTTATAGTAACTACATATGTACTACCAATTTCGGTGTTCTCACTGAAGTTCTTGAAGTTCATCTCCTTCTCAAATCTCGAGGTTCATTAAGATCGTAATTTACTACACCATGTTCTCCTTTTCGACCTTTCCCTCTGACTTCAATTTCTTCATTTTTCAGTTGGATCTACTCACGACACGACACCTTCACTTCCTTTATCACAAAGTCTTCCCTCCTTTACCGGTTTATATAGATGACAAAATTCTTTATTCCTTTAACTCTTGTGTGGACATATATAGATTTTTCACTAAACAAGATCATAATAGGTCTAGATTTTAAGATAGTTGTCTTCACTTCTTTTGACATCTTTTGTTCTATTTCTGTATTCCCAAACCTGATTCGCAAACCGTTACTCCTTCACCTTCTTCTATATCTCCATTTATATATACAGATCCCCACACATAAATAAACGAATAATATACTGATATTTGGACCTCTTCCTATACCGTTGGGTGAGGTCATAAGAACGGAACTCTTAGGGTACCTGTCTCCTCGGACCGTCTGTTGTCAGGTACCCCAGTGTTCTCAACCTGTACTGAGTCGCTGATTTTGCGTGTACTGAAATTTTATTTTATTACGGTAATCGCGATATACACTTTTAGACTCTAGTGTTAAACTTAGGACCGATGAATTTGTGAGACTTGAGGTTGCAGGAGTGGATATTTTACCCCTATTGTCACTATAGAGTTTTCGAATACCCCTTCTAATTCATTTTTTATCATTAATTTGGATAGTGTTACCCCTATTACTAGTCATTGGAAAAGTAACCATGTTCCTCCCCCGTCTGTCATTTTTCCTCGATACTCTACAATCTCAATCGGGTCGGTGTCACTTGGTAGGAGAAATACATGAAGAGAACACTGAGAGTCTGATACACGATGAGACATCCAACTAGGTTTGAGTCTGAGATCGAAAAGTAAGAAAAGTCTTTAAAAGCTTCAGGAGGAGATTCAGAGGGAGTGAACCATATTAGAAAAGGAAGGATTCACTTAAAATTGGAACATGAGAGTAATGTGAAAAGGACTGGGAGAGATAGTGAATCACAATCTCAACAAAGTACATAACAATTGAAGAGGGTTCAAAGTACATTATATTAACCGAGTAGAAATACTGTTATTCTTACGTCACGTTCCGTTTTCCTCTAAGATTCCACGAACTGATATATATAAACCCTCGAAATGTGGACTTCTTGTACCCTAATCGTAAAAATTGTTTGAGAGGTCTTTACAATACACATACGATTTCGAATCTTGATGAGTATGTCCACAATAATTATACAGAATTCAATTCGTTATTAACATAGAGATACTTCTGAACATGTAAATTCTAAAACTCATTTTTATAAATTTTCTTTTAACTCAGGTAATCACAAATACTGATACAAATCTTAATTATTTGATCATAAAGTAAAACTGATTTCCTTTCATTACGACTACTGTGATTAATTTTTCTCATTAAACTCTAACCGGTTTCAATCTTCCTTTCTAAATTCCACTACATACTACAAGTTCACTTCAAGTTTTCTCGGTAAACTTTCTAAGAATATCCTTCCACTACAAGACTCCTGTTTAAACAGATTAAGGAGGTGACATAGCCATCAAAATGTAAAAAATGTAAGGAACGTAAAAACCAGTCTAAAGGATCTTGTACTAGACACAGAAATTTATTTAATGTACTGTAAAGTTACTACTTAAAACCTACTTTTGGTTTTTGTTAAAACAAGAGTTGTCAAGGGATAAAGGTGATATTCTTAAAATCTAGACATATTATGACCTAAAATGTCAATATATTTTCATTCCATGTCTTCACTTCATTAAGTTACTTTAACGTATGAAAGTATCAATAAAGAAATAGTCGGAGTTCACATACAATCAACGAGTCAGTACAGGTTGAGAAACGGTAGGGTACCTGACATCGGGTGGTCCTAGGAGACAGGTACCCTAAGAGGTCCGTTCTTATGACCTCACCCAAGGGTAAAGGAAGATAGTCGAAGTTTTGTGACAAGTTTTTAGTATAAATTAATCGGTTACTTAAGAGTTCTGTGTCATTCTTGTCCGTCTCTTATACCTCATTCTTTTCCTTTTGTCTCATTACCTTTGGTTTCTTCTCGATAAGCCCCTTTGTTTTGTATTATGTTCTTAACTCAGACTTGACGTATACTTTTGGGTCCCTCTCTTCTGAATCTTGTCTTCCCGACTCTTCTCAGTCCAGTGGTCACTAAAATCTATTTCTATAAAAACATCTTGTGCCCTATCACTTCGTCTAAATTTTGACGACCACCTTTTTTTTAAATACTTTATAGAGATCTGTAAATAAACATTTCAGACCTGAACTTTCCTTTTAGTCTCTTGCCTTCTTTGACTATCACGCCACTCAAGAAGAATGAACAGTCATTGACTCGATTCACGACATTTACCTGTAATAGGAAAAAAACACACACACTTGTTGAATGTAAGATCTATAATAACAAAAGTAAGGGCCTTTCTTCAAGAACAACTCGTCACCAATCCCATTGGTAATACACTTCTATTGGTTGCACCTCCTATTAGTAATCCCGTTTCTAATCTTTAGACCTATATAACATCTGAACCTTCTACATCCACGTAAGTAGGGAAACTTCCATCCCCACTTACGTGGAGTCATTAAGTGATCTCTTCCCATATTTTGAACCCCTCTTTAAAGGAGTTTTCAGGTTTCCTCTACCCCTAGAATCTCCCTACCCATTTCAAACGTCTTTTCTCTCGTGCAATTTGACCATTTAAATTTTAGTGACTATCATTTCCATAACACTTAGTGAAAATAACCATTATAAATTTCTCTCAGATTGATACTAAGAAGAAATAGACTCGTTATAGTTCAACTGGGTGATCCTAGAGTTAGGACAACTGGTGTCTGTGTGTAAAGAAATAAACTAAATAATGGTATATAAGACACAGTATTTAGATATCAAATACCTGATCTTTCTATTCAAATCGATTTTAAGTATAAGAAGAAGTTTACGTTTCTTTTAAGCACAAGGATGGAAAACAAATACCTCATACTAAACTGGATGTATACGCATCTATTCGACACATTCGATAAACTATTCTCCTGTGAACTATGATATTTTAATACTGGTTAACAAATTTATGAACACAGGGTCGGATGATCAATTAATAAAAATTTTCCTTGGTACTTTCAGGTAATTATAGTAAATAAAAATTGTAAAAAAATTTGACTCTTAAGTACGTAAACTCGGACTTTTCTTTTATCTACTTCAAAAAGTCACAGATTGTTTCCTCGTAAAATATCACTTATGTATTATTATATTGTTCCTTAAACTTGTCAGATCGTTTCGTAAACATAAGTAATTTCTCTCGAAAGTATTAGTCTGGGTTAGTCTGGGACTAATGTGTCGTTAAATTGTCATAGAAATGTTCGTCAAAATATTCAGTGTAGGTGTAAGAGACACAAGTTCCTAACAAACCCTATAGTCAATTTTGTATTAGTATTTTTACTTAAGAAATCGATTCTAAACTATTTTCTAAAACATCTAATTTTTGTACGAGTAAATACGGACCACTCAAAGTCAGAGTGTCACAGAGCATCTTACCTTCGGTATTTTATTCACACGGACGGTAGAGTGAGTCCAATTATACAACTAAAGTCCAAACACTAAGGTATATTCTTAGAGTGTGAACGAAAGTTCCGAATGATATTATACCGGAGTCTGAACTAGTCAACCTGTAATAACGAAGTCTGAGAGATTTTATCTAGATATGAGTCAGTTCTTCCTCCAGTTCTTTATGGACCTCATTGTCCATCTAAACCGGAACCTACTTGGTCCCGTCTCCGAATTGTCTCAAAGTGGTTCTCTTACGTGACCAGTATCATTTGTGGGAGAAGGGTGTCGTGTTTTCTTCTGAGATGTGTACCTGTAGTGGTCTACCAGTTATGGTTTTAGTCTGACTAATATAAGAAACGTCGGTTTCTACCTCTTCGAGATATATCAGATATTTTTGTTCTGGTCCTCGACTGACACCGAGTCTAGTACTTGATGAATAACGGTTTAAGTCTGCATTTGACTTCTTTCAATCCTTTTGGTGATCTGGCAAGTCCATTATAGATTTAGTTTAGGGACTGTTAATATGTCATCTTCACTCTTTATCTAAGTTCCCTAATCTAGACTATCTCACGGACTACTTGATACCTGTCTCCAAGCACTGTGACATATCTTCTGTCCCTAGTTCTAGTAGGAGTTCTTTTTCTTTACGTCTTTTCGTTTTACCGACAGACTTCTCCGGAATTTTCATCGACACTTTTCTTCTCTTCGTTCTTCGTTTTCTTTTTCCTTTTTATATAGGTAAACTTATGTCTCAAGGTTTCTTATCGTTCCTCTCTGTTCTTTCGGAAGGTGTCACCAGTCACGTTTCTTTATCTCCTTTGGTTATCTTACCTTTTCTGACCTGTAAGTAAGTTATTTTAATCCCTATGGTTCCCTTATAAAGTACGTTTCTACCCGAGTCATTCCCTGTCTTTACCATACCTGGATTGTCTTCGTCTTCTATAATTCTTCTCCACGGTGTTTTCTTGATAATTTTTTTTTTTTAGAAGTACCGGGTCTATTGGTGTTACCACCTTTACCCGTGTTACCTTTCTTTATGGTCACTGGTCACTTCAAACATTTGGAAGTATAAACAATTTGGACGTGTACATTATTTTGACGTATCTTGATTTCTGTGTGTACGTCTGTGTGTACATTCATAAACATTAGGATCCCTTTAGCTGCATTCTGGTTATCTAACATAGTCACAGTGATAGGATCAATCTTTTCTGTTACCGTTGGGTGACGTCATGAGAGCGAACCTTTTAGGGTACCTGTCTCCTCCGACCATCCGACCTCGGGTACCCCAACACTTCTCAGCCTGTGTTGACTCACTGAAGTGAAAGTGAAAAGGGAAAGTACGTAACCTCTTCCTTTACCGTTGGGTGAGGTCACAAGAACGGACCTCTTAGGGTCCCTGTCCCCTCGGACCACCCGACGGCAGATACCCCAACGTGTCTCAGCCTGTACTGACTTCACTGAATCGTCGTCGTAGTTGTGATAGGACCACCACGATAACATGATACTTAAATGTTCGTCAATGATAACACCATTTTACCCATTTTCATATACACTAGAGTAAAGAAAGAATGTTCATGTACACTCAAAAATTGATATATTTTTACTTTCAAAATCTAACGTAAATTTTAAAAGTCATTTAAAGTGTTGCTAAGAGAGTGACATTGTAAAGATACCTTCGTGAAGTCTCTCTTCTTTGACTTGGTCCATCCACTTCACTGAACGTTGAAAGTAATACAGATTCTAACGACAGTTTGTCGTGATCTGGTTCACCGATTTTATCTCAGAAACTTTTAGCTTGTATAATCGATTATAAATGATTCATACATTCTTCATTAATATAAAGACCTTATTTGGTCAAAAAATCTATTATCGTTCATAAATAACTTATAGGATAGGTTACTGTAAAAATTTCCAGATTGTAAAAGTGTCGAATGTACTCAAATCGTAAAGATGTTTACCCTGAGTAAACTAGGAATATGTAAGTATCCATATGAAACCACAATGACAAATAGGATTAAAATATTGATTCTCTGGTACCGTGACCTTCAAATTCATTCACCATCTCCATCCTAATTAGTCAGACATAGTAATAGGACGTTAAACTTGTCTTCTTACTTTTTACTACTCACCGTTTCACTTACGATCGTAATTACTTCTTCTACCTATAATATTCTAATACGTGGCATTATTAATACTTAATGATAAATTATGTTTATAGTAGTTTCCCACGTAATACTTTTATCATTAGTCTCAACACCTACAAAAACCTTTCTCCGGTCCGACTTTTCGTATTCTCGTCATATTTGTGTTTTTAGTCAACGGAAACTTTATTCCTAAGGAAAGGTACTTCACGTTTTTAGGACCGTATAAAAGACAAACCTTTTAGGTGAGCATAGGGATTTAAATTACATAATGGTAGAGACACTATATTTTGACTTTCGTGGCACCGAATTGTAAGTAGAAATTTACTTTCGTTTAGTGGTACTTAATACCGAGTTACGTTACCAAGGGTTATACAAGTTTGTAATCCTACAGAAAGGTTACTTTTCTGTAAAATTTGTAGGTATATTGTACTTTGCACAAACGTATACTCACATAATTATTCTTTGGCTATGTTATTGAGGTCCATGGAAGGTAAGGCCGTAAACATCGAAATAGTAAACCCTTGATAAAAATTCCTGAAATTCCTGTAAACGAAAACTATTGAACCCTCAAGGGATCCTACAGAAGTTAACCTTAGTCTTTATTTCGTCCGTTTAATAAGAAATACACATTTGTTTTACTGTCTTATCAAGTTTTAAAAAGAAACAGATATATAAAATTTTTTATATATATAAACTAACCATAAACTGTGTGAAATGAGTAAAAACGAAATAAGATCCTTCTTGGATTTGGAGTAAAACCAACGTTTGTTCACTTAAGATTGAACTGAGTCCAAACCATCCTCCCTTATATACAAATCAGTATCTTGTATTACAGACTTTCGGTTTCCATGTAAACCGTAGTCCCTAGAACTTGGTCTCGTAGTCTACAATAGTCCGAAAAGAACAGACAGGGAAGAGAGAAGAAAAGATACACATAACTTAAACAAAACAAAAAAAAAAAAATTACAAAGTTAAAAACGGGGTTCAGACAATAATACCGACGGTCGTTGATGACTTGAGTCTTTTGGAGTCCAGTCTAGGAAAAGTAATATATCGGTTTCTCATCCCTTAACGTCAACTGACGGTCGTGATTTAATGTATCCTTCTTCGACGATAATACTCTTCTTTTTACAAGACACCTGTATTAACTAAATTGTAACATAGTGATTTTTAAAGAAGACGGTTCTTCTCCTTTTATACGTAAGTACATGTGTGTTTTTTTGTGTATATGTGATTTTGAAAGACCTTTTATCGTCGTCATAGTACGTTCGTTGATGTGACACTAACAAAAAAGATAGTAATAAGAGAACATGAATACTTTCTACCCTACGGTTCTTCTCCTTTATATGTAAGCACATTTGTGTGTCTTTGTGTATATGTGTGACCTAAAGAGTCGGAGGTAACATTCAACAGTAACAGAAGGGGTTGAGAGTTGAACTTTCTTTGAGTCCCGAGTCTGTGACCTAGAGAAAAGATAGAGATAAGTAAGGGATCCCCTCGAGTAGGTAAGAAAAACGAAATTTATGATAGATATGTGTAGACCGTTGGTTTAAATATATGGGTTGGACTCGAGAAGGAACTTGAAGTCAAAATATAGGTTGACGAAAGTTGAAATTATTCCGGTTTTGACTATATAACTGAGGGTGACGTGGAAATCAGAAGGTCTAAAGTCCTTACAGTTAAACTAAGAGGTCGACAAGTTCAGTCTTTGGAACCGTTAGAGAGAGTGTCAGGTGTAGGTTAATTTTTTTTTAGATAAGTGAAAATAGAAACTTTATACAGATCAATCAATGTGTAAGTTAGGGACGGGAGACGAGATATTTCTGTTGACCCCCTATGACCCGTGACAGACCTTTAGTAAAACTTTCAGTTTAGTGTTTCCACGATATCCGTAGGTCACCCATCTTCAATCTCTACGACGATTTTTGGGACGTTTCGTATTCTGTCGAAGGGGGTCGTTAACGGGGTAGGTTTTACCGTCATCATGGATCCAACTTCTTTAGACTGGACGTGTTCAACGGTAACAGACAGGGACAAAAGAAGGATTATAGAAGAATCAGTAATTTAAAGGATTGATAGACGGATGTCAATTCATTGGTGTCTCATCGGTCTTCTTAATAAAATTTTGTAAGAAATCTAGTTTAGTGAGAAGATGTGTGGTGGTAGTGTTTGTGCAAAGGGTAGTAGGGAAAGATGAGAGAGGTGAGTTCACACTGAACTGACGTCTTTGGAAAGAACGGGAGCATGATCGTGTGTAGGGTTGTCGATAGAATACAAGGGTATTGGATTAAATAAAAAAAGATTCGTAAAATGTTATATATATATTGTAAATAAATAAATTGATAAGAAAGTAACAAAATTCTTAAAACAAACGTATGTAATTCTTATAGCTAGAAAACAAGTGACTATTTGGACCAGTGATCTGAACACGAATCATGTGCTTAGGTGATAAGAAACAACTTAAATTCCTTTTAATGTAAGGACTATATTACCAAACAAGTATATGACAATATTATTGAAACTCGGTACCACCGGGTAAAAATTTAACTTTTAAAAGAGAACCAAGATTGACGTTTTAATAAAGTACTAATAAAAGGAAGGGGAGACTTATTATTAAAAGATGTAAAAACAAGGTAAAAAAAAAAGATGGGTGGGAAATTAATGATAACACAGAACTGTTAACCGGAAACCAAAAGAAAATAAATTACAATTAGTGTGAAAGTTTTGAGTTTAAAGTCACAAGTTGGACAAAGTGATACTGTGAATATATGGAGTTAGGGAGGACATAAAGAGAGGATCGAACTCTGTATCGGTTTACTATTGAGAGTGATCTGAGGACTTTGAGTTGTACCAGGTACGTTTAGTGTTTCATTTAACAATACGGTCTATTAAACTGTATAAGAACTAAAGGTAATCGTAACAGGGACACAGGGAATTTTGTCATTTAACGTTCTATAGGAAGGAAAGAATAGTGAAAGAGTAGTGTCTCAACCACTTTTTTAGATTAGTGTAGGTAACTTTCAGATGAAATCGGAGAATTATCAAAGAAAGAGTAAAATTCTGGGGGTAATAGAAAACGAACTCTATAAAATTATTCAAAGACAACCTAAGGTACGGTTTTTAAAACACAAAACGTATAACGGAGGTATTAGTATAAGATTCTTTTATGACTATTAACGTAAGGTCACTATAACTAACCGATGTCATATTTTAATTACATAAAATCAAACCCTGTTATCGAGACAGTGTTTCACTATGTCTTGATGTAAACACAAAAACAGAAGTCTAAGAGATAATTGGATAAGGACTTTAAAATGGTGTGACTTAAAGATTAATAGGGGAGATGTTTGATACTGGAAATATTGGAGATATAAATATGTAACAAAGAGGAAATAGACCTTACTGGATAGATAAAGTGTACCTTTTAAGGATTTATAGAAAAATCTACAAATTTCAATGAAATGATTCTAGAGACTTAGTATAAATGGTGAAACATAACCCAACCGGTTTTTCAAGTAAGTCCGGAAAGGTACTTGGTAATGTCTTTTTACGTTCATTTGAGATTCCGGTTGAGTTATAAAATTAAATAACGGGTTAAATAAGAGATGTTTTAACAGTAGAGAATCTCACCGGAAAAAAGGGGTCGTTGGTCACCTCCTTGATCTTGTGTCGACTTTGTTTCGTTCTCATTTACATCTTTCGTATTACTTAGTTCCTAGTGTAAAATCAGAAAGGATATTCACATATAGAAATTCGGTTGAAGAAGTGAGAGGAGAAAGTGAAAGTTCTATGAGAAATTAACAAGAAGTGAAAGACGGTTTTCCAATTACAGTAGACGTATAGACTCCAATGACTATAAAGAGGACCGTTAGAACTAAGGTCGAACGCGAAGTATGTCGGACCATAAAGTATACTACATGAGACGTATATTCAATTTATTCGTCCCACTGTTATATGTCGGGACTACATGAGGAAAGGGTTAAATCTTGGTTAGACAACAAGGTACAGGTCAAGATGTACAAAGAAGAACTGGACGTATGTCTAAAGAGTCCTACGTACAGTCCACTAGACCATAAGGTAGAGAAAGTCTTAAAGGATGTCTATAAACACTAGATGGGTCAGTTTCCGAAACCGTATCAGTTATTTCGTTTTCATCTTAAAAAACCCCCTTAGGAGAACGTCCACTACCGTTAAACTAGAGACTAAGGAGACGGGAAAGATATAGGTCGAACTTGTAGACCTTCAAGTACCAAGTGCATAACGACTTCGGACCGAACCTCTTAAAACTTGTAATGAAATGATCATACACTCTACTCACATTAACACACCATCAAACTTGTAAGAAACCGTGACGGAAAGAAACCCTAACCTTACTTTTGTCTAGAAAAGGTTAGGAAACCGGTGACGACTCAAGAGGTCTAAACAACCGTATAACTCACGTTGTGAAACTGTCGTAGTAGAAAGTGCTAAACTTTATCGAGATGACCTTAAGGTAGTGGAGGTGATCAAACAAGCATCACTACCGGGTGAACTGAAGTGTAAGGTACTACAGACCGAGATCCACTCACTAGTGTGGGAACACTAATGTACCCAGTACTTCTAGAAAAAACATGTCGAGAAGACACATAAGAACGGTGGAGAAGAATTATAGAAGACAAAGACAATCCAGGGATGGTAAAGACAGGAAATAACCCAAGTAGAAACGTATTTTATAAGGGAACCATAGAGATTAAAAGAACTTCTCTAAAGATCAGAAAAGGTAAAATAACAAAAGGAGATAAAAGTGACTCGCGTTTAAGTCATAAGTCTTTTGATTGTAGTACCGTAGGTCAGGGTAGTGAAATACCGTTTATCTACCCCTTTATTACCTTTGTCACTCTCTGAAATAAACCCCCACCGAGGGTTTAGTGACGTCTACCACAGACGTCGGTACTTTAATTCTGTGAACGAGGAACCTTCCTTTCGATACTGCTTGAACTCTCGTATAATTTTTCGTCTCTGTAATGAAACGGTTGTTTCCAGGTAGATCAGTTTCGATACCAAAAAGGTCATCAGTACACACCTACACTCTCAACCTGATATTTCTTTTTTCTCGTGATTTCTTAGTTAGAAAACTTGACACCATAACCTCTTCTGAGAACCCTCAGGAAACCTGACGTTCCTCTAGTTTGGGTAGTTAAAATTTCCTTTAGTCAGGTCTTACAAGTAACCTTCCTGACTAGGACTTCGACTTTGAGGTTATGAAACCGGTGGATTACGTTTCTTGACTGAGTAATCTTTTCTGGGACTACGACCCTTTCTACCGTCCACCCTCTTATTCCCCTGTTGTCTCCTACTCTACCAACCTACCGCAGTGACTGCGATACCTATACTCAAACTTATCCGAGACCCTCCACCACTACCTGTCCCTTGGGACCACACGACGTCAGGTACCCCAGTGTTTAAAACCTGTGTTACCTCGATGACTTGACTTGACTATCCACCTATAATAATTGAGGTTAAGTGTACACTCTTTACCCCCTTTTTTTGAAATCAGCTTTTATAAGTTTTGTCAAGTAATGTCTGGTTCTATTCTTTAATTTATAGAAATATAAATTAGATCGTAAGAATAGTGTATAAAAAAATACTTACACGTGTATAGTATGACACAACTATTACTCATTAATTATATCTTTTATGTAGTTTATCTTTAAACACCTTAGACCGAACGTTTTAAAATCCTATCTATGAAGAAAATCGACATAAAACTTCAAGACATGTCTTAAAGTATGACTAAAATTCCGAAAAAAACAAACAACGACAACAAAAACAAAAATTTCGAGTTTTCATGGAGACTCTTTTTAACTTTTAATCTTCAACCCTCTGACGACACCACTTTTTGTCACATATTTTTTTTTAGATATCTCGGTGACATCTATCTGTTAAAACCTGAGGGAAGAAAGGGTAACATACTAGTATATTCTCCTAAAATCTAGTAGAGGTAAGACGGAAGTCTTCTAAATGTCGTCCTTCAATTATTTCGTGAGTCGTCTTCGAGTCTGTGTTTTATCCGTCCCTTCTCTTTCTAATGTAGTCTCTTTCTATCTGAATTAATACAACATCTATGGTTCACCAGACAAATCTTTACACATCGTCTCGTTTTTCTACTTCTTATTGACAGGTCAGTTCGATCTGTTTTCAGTAGTCGGGGGAGGGAACTTCCTCAAGGTCTCCCTCACATCCTTCAACCCTTATCGGACTAAGGTATTGAATGTGTATTCTACGAAAAAAGGAGGATCCCTCTCCGTCTACTTTTTCTTTGGTCGCGTCTTTCGTTTCTTTGTCGTACATTTACTATGTTGTTTTTGTTTTCATTTGGTTGTTGTTTGGTTGATGTGTGTTTTTTGTGAAATATTTGACGTGTAAGTCTACACGTACAATAATTTAACACATCTCCGTAAGAGAAACTACACTCGTAAGTTTTCGATGGATCCCTAGTTTTGAAAGTAGTATATAACCAGTATATGTATAAGACCAGATTATGATTGGACATAAACTTTTATTAAATCCTTCAGTTCCTCTAATTAAAAATGTCCGAATTGTGTTTTCGGGGAACTAAAAAAAAAAAACCACCATTAATTAAACGTTTACAGGTGTATTATTCTCTATATCTTATGTACGTAAAGAAGAGTTTACATGTTACCATTCTCCCTACTAAATTTCTCAACAAGTGTTATACAAAAACTTTAACATAATATGTAAACAAAAACAAGTCAGTGATTCTACACAGACTGAGACGTTGGGGTACTTCACGTTGTTCGGTCCGAAAGGACAGGAAGTGATAGAGGTCCTCAAACGAGTTTGAGTACAGGCAACTCAGTCACTACGGTAGGTTGGTAGAGTAGGAGGAAGAGGAGAACGAGAGTTAGAAAGGGTTGTAGTCTCCAAAAAGGTTACTCAGTCGAAAAGAGTAGTCCATCGGTTTCATGTAAATTTAATTGATAATGATGTGTCTTTTTATACGAAGGGACCACCGAGTCTGTCATTTCTTAGGTAGACTTTACGTCTTCTGGGTCCAACCTAGGGACCTCAGTCCTTCCAGGGGACCCCTTTTGTTACCGTAGGATGAGGTTATAAGAACGGACCTCTTAAGATATCTGTCTCCTCGGACCGTCCGATGTCAAGTACCATAACCTTTCTCAACTTATACCGACTCTTTGATTGTGTATGTGTGTGTGTATTTTTATAACAAATATAATAAAAGTGAGGATTCTCTGTCAAGTGTCCAGATAGAAAGAGTAAGGATGGTGACAAAGGTACGACTTCTTTTAAAATGGTATTAGTCTATATTAATGATTACAAATGATGGAAAATTTGATAAAATGAAATTTAAATTGAGTTGACTTTAAATGAAACGACATTTACTACATATCCTTAGTAAACATAATATTAAGAGGGGTTAAAACTGTTTAAAAGAGTAATAGTAATAATATAGGAAACGACAATGATAACTTATTTTACGATGGATGTAATATGTCATTTATGTACTTATAAGGGTTGTAACGTTAGTCAGAAAGATAAAACAAGTTAATGATACCGATACGTCCGTTTTTTAGACATGACTAAATTCATGATACCGTAGTGTTCATAAGATAGTAGTTATAAAAAATTATGTATAGCTTATAAAAGAATTAAAAGTCACCGATCAAAGAAAGTAACAATAAAACATTTTACTATTACTTTCAACAAACGTAAAAAGAACAAAACATCAATCCTTCTTCAGTACCAAAATTTTAAGATTAAAGATAAATTTATTTTGAAATATAGAACGTTTAATAAAAAATTCATATTGGAAACATTACGACTATAAAAATAAGAAGGACCTAGTGTCAACAACAGAAAAAAAATTGAAACTATTAACAAAAATGAGTTAAACAGGAGTGATCTTTTATTTAGAGACAAATCTCATAAGTCTTCGGTATTAAAGGAGAGTAAAAAAAACGGTTGGAAAAATATTAAAAAAGAGACACCAAAGGGTAAGACCTCATGAAGAATTCTTTCTTTTTTCGTTGTGTCCGATGAAAGGAGACCTTCGACCGTACCGTAAGTGTCGTCCGACACAATAAAGAGACATTCACGTTAGACACGGGTCCTGGTTCATGTATTCTTCTTGTGAGGTATTAGAATCGACATGTGTACGTTTTTGTTGTTGTACCGGGTGGTGTTTTTCCTGATTTAGAGATGAGGACGGTTCTTTACTCTTTTTAACGCATTACAAATGGTCAACTTCAGATGGTGTGAGGTAAAAGAAGGGGACGAAAGATCTATTTTTTTTAATTGTATAGATCCCGTCCTCCTCTTCCCCTACCGTCTCCTACTCTGTCAATCTATCGTGGTCACTAAGTTTGCTATACAAACTCGTTTGAGGTTCTATCACTTCCTGTCCCTTCGGACCTCATGACATCAGGTACCCCAGTGTGTCTTAGTCTGTGTTACCTCACTGATTTGTTGTTTCCCCAAGGATGAAAGACTCTCGTGACGTAGTTCTGGTTAAAGGGACGAAGGACTAAGAAGAGGGTTTAATGGTGGTGTTCGGTTTAGGTTAATTTTGTTGAAAAATCCTGAAAGAATGAGGTGTAAAGAAACACAACACTATAGAGGGAACGAAGTCGTTTATTTATGGAGTTTAAACATATTGAGGTACCAGAAGGACTCCCAGAAAGGAACCTCCCGTGACTGTATAAGTTTGAGTGTTGTAAAGAGACAAACAAACAAGAAGTTTTAAAGATATCAATATAGATTTACACCAAGACAAAAGGAAAAGTAAGCTTTCATTCTGTAGAGAAGTGTGAATAGAAAGAAAAAGTAATATATTTTAACAGTATCCAAGTATAGACAACTGTATTTTATTTACTACTGGAGCCGAATATGACAAAATTCAAAAAGATTTAATCAAAATGAAATTAGAAAATATAAATTATACCGTTTCGTACCTTTAAAAGAGAAAAAACGTACAACAAACAAAAAGGAGAAAGAACGTACAACTAAACTTCGTTATCCATTACCAGGTCAACGAACGTCTTATGTCTCTCTTCCCACCCGTCTTATTTCAGTGAGTCCGAAGACTAATTCGGTAACATTTCCTCTCCCTCTCTCCGAAAAGATTAGATGAAAAACAAAACCGTAGTCACTTATAAGTCCATGAACTACTCCGAGACCGATCGGAAAGAGACCGCTGAAACTGAACACTAACATGAACCTATAAATTTTGTCGACGAACGTTTATAACAAATACACTTATAAGTCACATCTAGAGGACCGAAGGGATATTGTGAAACAGGGTTCAAACTTGCAGATTCTTTCGGAAAACACGAATGGAGGACTTAAAAGTGACACAAAACTCGTTCCCTCGAGACTCAAACGAGAATGATAACTATATAAGAAGACGGTAAAATCCACACCAAAGTAACTAATCTAGGTTTCTAGTCTGATGACCCTGTTTGTTAACATCACAGGGAGGGAAGATGGATAGTGATCCATTTCTCGATAGTGAGGACTTATATATAGGTTTCCTTTCCCACTAAAAGAAGAGTGTAAGTTTGAGTAAACAAAGATACATCATTTTTGTTTAATAAAATTTGTGTAAAGAAATATATGGGTTCCCGTTGTACTTTTCTCTAAAGATTGTCGTCTTACCTCAAAGAGTCTTCCCGAACAGGGAAGACGTTTTTTGTGACTTGACTTCGAGAAAAAAAGGAATCGACACAAACTATCTTTTACTAAAACTTAGAGAAAATACAAATTTTACAATGAAGTAGATGGATTAGATTTAGAAAACTGATTCTAAGGAAAAACTAAACAAAGGGATTCTTTAAACTGACTCTACCTTCCGAAAGAGTGATAATGGTGTGGACAGTATAAGAATCACTTTACTGAAAAGTAATTTACTCACGTTCTGACTCATTTATGTAATGTATAATTCATAATGTATAGGTGAAACCGATAACATGTCAGAAGAGGTTAGGACAGTCATATGATGGTTATTTGACTACCATAAAGAATGTTACCTGTCTCAGGACCCTAACACCTATACTAATAATTCAAGTATAGAAAATGACGGAGAACCGAGGATACATCAGAACCCGTCCTACAAAATAGTGAAACTAAGTATCAAAGAAAAAGATTTTTAATTAATTAAATAAAATTAACCTGTATCAAAGAGAGAGACAATTCAAATACCTCTTAGATACTCTCGGTATTGTATGACGTTCTTATATCTCTCTTTAACCTCATAATTATTATAAAAGAGGTCTTATTCACTATAAAACACAGGGTATCGTCTTGTAAAAAACTTACAATAGATTTATTTATAAGGAAATTTGGTTCACATTTTTCTGTTCGTCTAGACTTACTCGATACGGTGGAAAGGTTTCATAGTTTATAATGTCTTATCAAACTTTATAAGTTCAATTAAAATAATAAATATTTATAGACACAATTTTCTCTACTTATTAAGGAGTACAAAACCAGAACACGTTTTCATATTAATACGAAAACTAATGGTTAATGTCTTTTTTTCGATAATTTGTTCGTCTTATTATAACAACTTTAGTAAATTATTGTTTTGATGTAAAGATGTACGAAATAGAGAAGTAACAACCCAAGTCTCACTGTATAGACAAAAAAATTCAAAGAGGTGTTTTTCTCTATTTTACATTCCACCTATCTTATAGCCTAATATGTCTTACTTTTATTTGTCTATGGATTTACAACGGGTTATATCTCTACGTGTTATAATTTATATAAGTTAACTTTACAAGAGAAATTATCTCAAAATAAAACTTTACCCTTCCACCCCCATTTGTGTTCATAATAACGATATGACTCATAAATTTAGTTTTCCGTTACATATATTGTGATATTAGTGTATTTTATATATTACAAGGAGTGACAAATCAGTCATATTCGTATCTGAGTGTACATCATTCAAATTCTTATATACATATATGTACGTATACAGGAACATGACTTGTCTAAAACGGTACCTTTGTAAGGAACGTAATAGTTAATGTTAAGTAAGGGAAAGGAATCTCTGAGATCCATGACATGATACGACCGGACCACCTATTAAGTTCAAGAAACCGACTTGTAGACGTTATCAGTGTCCCTTTTTCGTATAGGGTAAATGTCAAGTTCTCGTCCTTGGTCCTATAATAATAGAATTATTTTTCTCTTTAATAATACTTGAGATCTTTTTGTGTATTCAGTACAGGATGTAATCCTTGCACAATCCTTTCGTCATAGAATACATTGACACAATCATTACTTTCGTTCAAAATAAAACTTTTAAATGTATGTAATTCGAGAGACGAGACCCGAAGTTCACACAATACAGTGAATCGAGAATGTCATTAGGATGTTACATCTAAGGTTATGATAGGGATAAACGTCTACTCCTTTATCTCCGAATCTTTCCAATCTTTTCGTTTCGTTACATCAACACGACTATGCAACCGAAAAAGAAAATTTCTTATATGTATATATAAAAAACCATTGTAACATTTGGCTATAAAGTCCTTTTCGTTATTTTAGACGTATATAATGATCTTCTTACGGGAATGGTGACACGATAGTAGATTGTAAATACTCGTGAGCGATACATAAAGAATTCAAATTCCTGTACTCATACACTAAAACACAATGTATATCGGTACGGATAGATTAGTCATCGAATCTAAGAAAAACGAGATGTCGTCAGTTTTATCAGTAAAGAAACGAATTATGTATAATTAAGTAAATTAAAAGATTTATTGGGTAATAATGAGTCTAAAATGTTTATACCTTTGAAGTTATACTTCTGCCGTTCCCGAGACATGTTACAGTGTCCCGATCTTTCGTACCTCGTTCATGACGTCCGTCTGTCAGAGGTCCAGACTGAAAGAGAGTAATGGTAGTGGTACGAAGAGAGACTCACACAAGACTGAGCTCATTTTTTGTGGTAATATGGTCGTCTCTCTATGGATCGTCTCTCTAAATGAAAGTAAAAAAAAATAATTTTTATATAACTTTATGACAAATAACTATACACTTTCGTTTATGTTATAGTTCTGTAGCTTCCAAAAATCGATCAAGAAAAGGAAATATTAAGTTTTAAATAATTTATTGTGTATATACAGGATCAAAATTTTAAGAAAGTGACTTTTGCCATTACTAAAAGGATACAAGACGAAAGTTATATCTATCGAGAAGAAAACACATCTTTTATTTAGTAGATATTAAATGGAATTATCGATTTAATAAGACTTCATGTTTGTTCTTAGTCCTTCGATGAGACGTACCTACCAAAACTTTTTGCATCATTGTATTGTAATTGACTGTTAAACTATATGCTCGTACATACCTCGACCCCTATAAAATTTTTAGTGGTATTTATCTAACCTAAAATCATTTTGTATATACTCATTTATTTTAATTTTAGATCTGACACTATTCGGGTGTGTAACTTATCTTATTAACGTACTGTTGTATCACGGGTTCAAAGTGATTAGGTATACGAATTAAAAATTTGAGTAAAGTCCACCGAATTCTCTTTACCTTGTGACCAGAATTATCTTATAATCATATTAGGACCATTGACTCTTTTCGAGGACTCTTATGACTTAAGTCGACAACAAAACCGGTTCAAGAAATTGTATACCAAGAATTTTGACACAGATGTAATTAGTAGGACAAAATTAATTCAAGGAAAAAAGAATACTGTTCAATCATAAAAATGAACACTATGAGTAATAGATAGAAGATAGATCTCCTTTTGTTATCCTGTCCTTTCTGATCTGTATAGTAGTTCTTTTAATCTCTATGGTTCCCTTGTAAAGTACGTTTATATCCGTTTTATTTCCTGTCTTCACCATACCTGGGTTGTCTTTTCTTCTATAATTCTTTCTACCGTCCTATGTGTTTTCTTGTTATGTTTTTTCCAGAATTACTAGGTTCTATTGGCACTATCATACTAAGTAGTGGATCTCGGTCTGTAGGACCTCACACTTCAGTTCACCCGGAATCCTTCGTAGTGATGCTTGTTTCGATCACCTCCACTACCTTAGGTCGATTCGATAAAGTTTAGGATTTTATACTACGACAATTTCATGACGTGAGTCATACGGTCGTTTAAACCTTTTGAGTCGTCACCGGCGTCCTGACCTTTTCCAGTCAAAAGTAAGGTTAGGGTATCTTCCCGTTACGGTTTCTTACGAGTTTGATGACGTGTTAACGACGAGAGTAAAGTGTACGATCGTTTCATTACGAGTTTTAGGAAGTTCGATCCGAAGTTGTCATACACTTGACTCTTAAAAGTCTACATGTTCGACCTAAATCTTTTCCGTCTCCTTGGTCTTAAGTTTGACGGTCGTAGACAACCTAACATCTTTTTCGTTCTCTTAAAGTCTTTTTGTAGATGAAGACGAAGTAACTGATATGATTTCGGAAACTAACACATGTAGTGTTGTTTGACACCTTTTAAGAAGTTCTCTACCCTTATAGTCTGGTGGAATGGACGGAGGACTCTTTAGATGTACGTCCAGTTCTTCGTTGTCAATCTTGACCTGTACCTTATTGACTAACCAAGTTTTAACCCTCTACTCACGTATTTCCGACATATGACAGTGGGACGAATGAATTGAATATACGTCTCATATATTACACTTTACGATCGACCTACTTCGTGTTCGACCTTAGTTATAACACTCCTCTTTATAGTTATCGGAGTCTATATGTCTCCTGTGGTGGGAATACCGTCTTTCCCTTCTCTTTGATTTCTCAGAGAAATACTTCCACTTTCTCCTCTAACTTTTGGGACCGAATTTTGAGTTGTAAGTTTTTTACTTCTGGTACCGTAGACCAGGGTAGTGAAGTACCGTTTATCTACCTCTGTGTTACCTTTGTAACCGTCTCAAATAAAAGAAGTGGAAGTTTTAGTGATGTCTACCACTGACGTCGGTACTTTAATTTTCTGTGAACAAGGACCCTTCTTTTCGTTACTGTTTGAATATGTCGTAAAATGTTTTTGTCTCTGTAATGAAACGACTATCTCCAGGTATATCAGTTTCAATACAAAAAAGGTGATCAGTACATAACTACACTCTCTACCTATTACTTTTCCAACTCACGACTTCTTAGCTACGGAAACTTGAGACACGACCTCTTCTGAGAAGTCTCAGGGGACCTGACGTTCCTCTAGTTTGGTCATTTAGGATTTCCTTTAACTGGGACTTATTAGTAGTTTTCCTGAATATGACTTCGAGGTTATGAAACCGGTGGACTACTTCTTTCAGTTGAGTAACCTTTTCTGGGACTACGACACTTTCTAACTTCCATACGTCTCTTTACCTACTGTCTCCTACTCTACTAACCCGCCGTAGTCACTGAGTTACCCGTACTCAAACTTGTCTGAGACCCTCTACCACTGCTGTCCCTTTGGACCACACGACGTCAGGTACCCCAGTGTTTCTCAGTCTGTACTGACTCGTTGACTTATTGTTTAGAAGATAGAATATCAGAAACATATATACTTGTAGGTAAATAAATCGATGTGTTCATATATCTGGTATCTGTTTTCGTCACAGGATCGTAAACTTTCTATTACCGTAAAGTCGGATTACGTCTCTTTTACTTCGTTTGAACTTTTTTAACGTCTCTTCCTATACTGTACCTGAGATTAATATTGAGTATGTTGAAAGAACATAGTGAGAACTCATATCCTTTTGAACCCGAGTCACTTTTTACTAACTTTAGTACACACTTGACGACACAGTTGCAGTTTTACGGAAAGGTCGTGTAGTTTTAACACTTAATTGAGTCATTAATAGAGTCGCTAGTTAATACGGTAACACACTTACTTTGTCTCGGTATTGAAAAAAGAGTTTATCGACGTTAAAAATCACGAAAAGGTACGGACACCCAGAACGGGTAGGACGAGATAGTAAGAGTAAACGAAGTGTCGGACCCTAGTTTCTGATAGGAAACTATAATAATAGGTGACTTATTACTGTCAGTTTTACAACAGACAGACTGGGACACTTAAAACTAGTCAGTAAAAATAACAACGTTGAATAGAGTTCCTGAACTAAATTTAAGATATCCTAACCCATGTACCATATCTACCCTGTTTCACCTTTGTCACTGTCTGAAATAAAAGAACCCGAGGTTTAAGTAACACCTACCACTGATGTCGGTGTTTTAATTTTCTACTAACAAAGAACCTTCTTTGTGATGCTGTTTGGATCTGTCATATAAATTTTCGTATAAATTTTCGTTTCTGTAGTGAGACGACTGGTTCCAGGTATATCAGTTTCGATACCAAGAAGATCATCAGTACATGCCTACAATCTTAACCTGGTATTTCTTCCGACTCGTGACTTCTTAACTACGAAAGTTTGACACCACGATTTTTTCTGAGAACTCAGGGAACCTGTCTTTTCTCGAGTTTGGTTAGTTAAGATTTCCTTTTTATGGGACTTATAAGTGACCTGCCTGACTACGACTTCGACTTCAAAGTTATGAAACCGGTGGACTACACTTCTCGGTTGAACAATCTTTTCTAAGACTACGACCCTTTATGACTACCGTCCTCTTCTTCCACGATTCCGCCTACTGTACCAACCTACCGTAGTGACTGAGTTACCTGTACTCAAACTCATTTGAGACCCTCTATCACTTCCTATCTCTTCGGACCGTAGGACGTCAAGTACCTCAATGTTTCTCAGTCTGTATTGAATCACTGACTTGTTGTTGTAGTTCCTAACCTATGAACCCTACAGTCCTATATTTCCGTTATATATTTTACCCTGAAGTCTCACTCATAACTCCCATTTTAAGTTTTATCAAGTCCTTAAATGGTCTAAGATAACTGGAACAAAATAAAAGGATTGGAGATGTAAGATAAAGGAGATAGTCAAGTCAACGAGTCAACACAGGTTGAGAGACGTTGGGGTACCTGACATCGTCCGGTCCGAAGAGACAGGTAGTGGTTGAGGACCTCGAGTGAGTCTGAGTACGACTAGATCAACCACTACGGTAGGTTGGTAGAGTAGGAGACAACATAGGAAGAGGAGGGCGGAAGTTAGAAAGGGTCTTAGTCCCACAAAAGGTTACTCAGTCAAGAAACCCAGTCCATCTGTTTCATAACCTCAAAGTTCAAAGGCGTAGTCAGGAAGGTTACTTATAAGTTTCAACTAAAGGAAATTTTAACTGACCAAACTCGAGGAACGATAGGTTCTCTAAGAGTGTTTAGGAAAAATCGTGGTGTCAAGGTTTCGTAGTTAAGAAATCACGAGCCGGAAGAAATACCAGGTTAAGAGTGTAGGCATGTACTGATAACCTTTTTTGGTGTCGAAACTGATCTACTCGGAAACAACCATCTCATTACAGAGATGAAAAATTATACGACAGATCCAACCAGTATTGAAAAGAGGGTCCCTCGTTCGATAAATCTTCCTTCGTTTGAAAGGAGGTATCTACAGTGGTTAATTACTAAGTTTCACTTAACACAGGATAAAACGGTATTATTCTGACTAAAATAAGACCGGAATCACCCTTTATTAAATTTTTAAGACAATCAAACGAGGTCCAACATCATACTTTTAGAAAAAAACGATCAAACTCAGATTTAATTACTGGATAAGGACGTCCACTTACAAACGATAAAAGAACTCAAGATCAGTGTTAAAGTAAGGTTGACTTTAAGATTCAAGACCCAGGAACGGAAACACTTAAGGTGGGGTATCCGTTATGAAACAAGATACTTTCTGAAAGACCTATATTAACACATTTAAGGAGTAAGAGTTCCTAATAACTAGTGATTGGACGTCACCCTTTAGTGTACTAAGTATATGGAATCGGATAAAACTCTATCGGAACGAAAAACTGTTCGTTTTTAACAATCTATGCAATTTTTATCTAATCAAAGTCTAAAGGGGATCTTAAGACGATAATAAGACTCGTGATTTTAGAGTAGTTCTACAGACAGTATCTTCGAGGACCTAACAGGGACCGGTCCTCTAGTCTTGATATAACGGGACCCAACTCATACGATACCACCAATCCATGTCTTTCACAGATCGATAAGTAAAATCCGAAATCTGGTGGAGGGTATCATACCTTTTTCAGAATATCTTATTCTAGTCTCCTCCAAAATTTCTTAAATGACTTACAGGGACCAGAAAGGAGTCTGAAGACCAGTGTCCATAACTTTTTTGGTCTAGGTTTTATTCTACGGATTTCAGTGTTCAGATAGTGACGAACGACGTCTTAGTACCATAGACTCTCAAGGTATGAGCAAAGGAGTAGAAAAAGTAAGTGACCTTTGTGTGTGTTTACAACCCTGTCGACCAAAGTAGCCGTTACTCAGAAATAACGAATGTTCTGACACGGGACATATGGACCCAGATGCGGAAAACTCTTAAGACTGGTAGACGGGAAAATCGTTTCGAAAGATGGGTTTCACGTAAACTAATAGAATGAGTTCAGACTATGTATGACTTTGAGGTCCTATCCGGAAGTCTAGAAGACTTTTACCATATTTATTATGTCTATGTGACTATTAGACCAGACATACATGAGATAAGAAAAATGATAACTTTACATTAGGAGTAAAGTAAAATGATAACTTTACATTAAACGAGGATCTTTATCATACCAACATAACAAGTCTTTTGGATAAGGTAGATCACTATTAAAAGATTTTATACAGGTGTGATTAGTGTCCCTTTAAGAGAATATCCGTTATAGTAATAGAAACAAACCATCTCAAACAAAAAGAAAGTGTCACTTTTAATCTAACGATTGTCGGGGACCCGGTACTATCCTCAAGTTGACCAACAGTTTATCCAATCTGTTACTTTTAAGGTACTGACGTATAGGTCCCTCTGAACATGTAATCCGTAATAGTTCCAAAATCTTATATATGTCGTCAAGTACGTCCCCCGTCCCCCGCCGTTAATAAAAAGACAAAAACGAACGTCTCGACAGTATGTCCTCATAATTTAAGTTTACATCTTAAGTTTAATACTTTACTCAAGACCCTTATTTAATAGTACAATCAGTGTACGTGACTCTTAGTGTCCGACTACGGTTCAATGAGAGACCTCTGACCTATCATATTAAGAATTCTTGTTTATAAGATCTTACATTGACAAACCCAGACAGAGGGTATTGATGGTGAGTGACGTCATATTAAACTCTATTTAATGAATTAAAGATGGAAAAGTTTACTATTTTACAAGTAAAATTACAAAAAGAAAGTAGTATATATTCAGACCACCCTACTGGTTCTCTCTGGGTAGGGACACTGTGGACCTGGAGACCAGTGGTACCGGAAGAATCCAACAAGTCGGATGTTAAAAGTTTTAACCGGTCTCTTTTTGGTTCTATCAGGTCCACCTAATGAACTCACGGTGTACGTGATTACTCTTAATATATTAAGAAAGAACGAGTCTAATACATTATTGTCTCTTATACTATTATATTCTCATTATTATTATGTAGGAGTATTCTCATATTCTTTTGTGTCCATTAATCACAAGTAGTACAGGACGGGTGTCCAAAGGTCCTTTAAAAGTGACTAAACTACTTACTTACATATTCATATGTCCCCAATTTTTGAAACCTCTTACTAGAGATTTAGTATCATATATATAAGGTCCAAAATATGTTTCATTAAGTTACTTTACACCTTTTAGTTATTTAAATATTAGAATTAATAATACGAAAATTTATATATATATGTATATATATATATATGAGGAATAACTATTCGTCTTATACTTATTCACATTTTGATTTATTTATTTAAACCTCAAATTCTATAAAAACATTCATTCCTAGGTACTGGTCTTCAAACCTTTCTGACTTGGTCTCGTAGAGTCTTCATTTTGAACAGTCCATTCAGGTGTGTATGAACTATTAAGAGAATGATATATAGGACATTGATATTTCTTTTTGTATGTGATCTGAGATGTATGATGATTTCGAAAAAACTTATTCTGTATAAAAGTTCTCTATCTTTCCCATTTCGTTAAATCAATAAAACGGTTTGATACATGGTGTTATAAATCGGTTAACGATATAAAAAGAACTAAAATATTAAAGGTAGTGATGGGTTCTACTTTAACTAAGAATAATCCTAGTCAGTCATTTAAACCGTAGCCGTAGGTTCCTCAAATTATAAATGGGGAAGACTTAAAGTAAATCCTAGTAACTGGATTTGACCTTTATTCAGGACACTAAATTTAGTTCTCGTTTTATGTCAACTTATGTTAGAACTCCGAGGTTGTTTTCGATCTGTAATGAAAAAAAATAGAACTCGGTATAAAGATCCTCTTCAATTTTGTAGATAAAATTTACTCTTTTAACTCAATTCTTCCTCTACCTCTGTTCGTGACTATATTAGGTCAAGGATCCGGTTACAAGGTAATTTAATTACATATCGTCTTAGTAGTCTCTCTACATCTAAAAAAATTTAAATTACAGTACTCATGATTCATAGAATATATAAACTTACTCTAATATTTACTTTGGTACTCTTTTAAAAAATTTACAATTAAAGTTTCAGTTGTATATTTTACATTTGTACACTTACATATGTGTATGTTTGTTGTCATGTATGTATATTTTATGTGTGTTTTCTCTCTCTCACTACCTTTCTTCTTTCTCTTTTAATTCTAGTTTTACAAATGTGTTAAAATAGACTTTAGTTTCAAAGGAATTAACAAACTTCATATAAACGAGTAAAAGTACGTTAATTAACGGAAAGTTAGTCTTAAATATGGTAATTTACGTTTGTATTTTACGATAACTAAATTTAAATTATACTAACTTCATCAGGAATATAACTGTTTTACCTTTCTTATAAAGTGTACGCCCTGTTAACGAAATGAAGCTGAAAACGTTAACCATTATAAAGACGTTTCAAAGTTCTCTAATAGTGACCTTTTTACAACTAGTTTCTTTACCACAGTCAAATTTCTAAAATAAATGTTATCATACTTTCAAAATTTAATCTGTATTTTGACGACGTGAGAGGGGCTACACACCCTAACGGAGGACGAAAGAGACAGTCTCACTCGTGGTCGGGACCTACGGGGATGATGAAGTTTACATCTACTTTGTAGTGTCACCGTGTATACCCTAGACTGAAGGATTCACCGGTCAGTCCCGGTCTGTTTCTTGAGTCGTTACACTCGCTCGACGGTCCCCACCACGACCTCCCCACAGGTGGAATTAGTGGACTTTCATCCTCCACCCTCTCTCGACCAGTCAATTTTAAGGAGAGAAAAGGAAGGAACCATCTTAACTCTACATCAAGGGCGAAAGTAGGAATCATCCCTACGGGATGTTTCGGTTTGAGTGGCTTGGGGACTCTCAAGATGACCAAAGGGGTCCCGAGAGACTTTGTCATCGGTCGTCTCATTGTTTAGAGGGGTTTAACTAAGTGTAGTAAGAAACGGCGTCCCTAAAAAAAAAGGGTGTCGGAGTGGTGACACTTGTACTTGAATGGTTTATTTCACTTTATTGTGGATATTAAGAAAGGTGTAGTACTGAATATTCTATTATACCGAATGTTATGACATAATCAAAGTTCACATGTTAGATCGCTAGGTCATAAAGAGATACAATACTTTTCTAGTGAGAGTCTTTAGATTAGTGGGATGTTTACTGTTATAATAATTGATATATAAAGGATTTGACATGTACTAGAGAAATAAATATTGACCTTCAAACACGGAGAAGTAGGGGAAGTGGACAAAATGGGTAAGGGATAGGGGAAAGGAGACCGTTGGTGGTAAACAAAGGACATAGATATTGAGACAAACAAAATAAACGGGGGGGGGGGAAAAAAAAATTTCTACGGTGTACATTTACTTTAGTTTACCATAAACAGAAAGAGACTGAATAAAACGACTCGTATTAAGGAAGATAGAAATAGGTTAACAGTGTTAGAAGTAAGAAAAAATACCAACTTACCGCATTCACAATATGGTATACGGTAATATATAAATATGTATACATACACATACACATACATGGTGGAGAAGAAATAGGGAAGAAGATAGTTGTCTGTTCAATAAAGGTATAGAACTGATAACAATTATTACAACGTCATTTGTTACCCTACATATATCGAAATACTTATTCACAAAAACGAAAGAAACTTATTTATGGGTCCTCACCTTAGTGATCTAGTATATTATCAAAATAAAAAATAAAAACTCCTCGGAAGTATGACGAAAGGTATCACTAACATAGTTAAATGTAAGGGTGTTTGTCACGTGTTCCTAAGCGAAAGAGGTATGGGAATGGTTGTGAATAAACAACAGAAATACGATTGTCGGAAAGACTGTCCACACTTCACTATAGAGTAACACCAAAACTAAACATGATGGGACTAACACTATGACTAAAAATTACCCTAACGAAGGAAAAAAGGAACTATAACATAACATACTGAAGAAATATATAAAACTTATAACTCAGGAATAATCTGTATAGTAAACATTTAGAGAAACAGGTAAGTTATCAAACGGAAAAGTAAAACAACTACCAAAGAAAACTACACGTTTTGAAAAATCAAACTACACCAGAGTAAACAAATAAATACAAAGACACGGGAACGGACTCCTCTGTATAGGTTTTTTTATAACGATTCTAACTACAGTTTCTCAAATATAACGAGTACAAAACAAGACGTTCAAAATACCAAAGTACAGGATATAAATCCAGAAATTAGATAGAATCAAATAAAAATATATACTATAAAAGAATACTCTTGATTTCCTCTCAAAGTTTATATAAAAAATTTTATATATAAAATAAACTTTCTGTTAAGGATTTGTGTCTTTTGTCAAAGGAAACGTATAGTGTCACAAATCCATTTACATATGAAATAGTAATAAGAAGTTCGTTAAACTTATTTACAGAGATACGAAACGAACTCACTAAAAATAGACCACGTGGAAAGGTCAAACAATGTCAAGACACCGTTCTCTTGTACAAGATAAAAATCGTACACACTTTGAATAAAACATAAAGTGTTTTTATTCATAAAAATAAAGAAATTGTACTCAGGATACTTAGATAACAATATGTATTAAAAATCCTTATAATAAAAACGACAATAATAACTTCTCTGTAAAATAAGTATAAAAGATTGAATATAAGGACAATGTATCTCCCGAAACAACAGAAAAATAAAAACAAAACAAAACGGGTTCACCCACAGGTGGATTATGTTACTCGATTAAGAAAAAATAAGTCTCAAACTACATCTTCAATAATTTGTAATGTATATTTTGTTAAATTATTCATATTTTCTCTTTGTAGAAATAAATACGAAAATAAATGGATTTAATCCATTTTTATCCACTTTAAAAATGAAACAGTTGTAATCGTTGTAATTATACTTATGTAAATTTCGAGATCCTTTTAATTTATATAAATAAATTTTTATATGGAGTAAAATTACAAATAATAGTGAAATTGGTATAGTCTTTAATTTTCAGAACATTGTTGTTTGTTTTATGTCGTGAGAAAATGTGTCATCCGCCATCTATTTAGAAACAAATTAATTCTTTACTAGATTATAAAATCTTAATAACATAGGTAAAAAAGATATTAGATTATGAGTTATTATATGTAAAAGACGAATAATACCCGAAGGGACCATCGAGTCGACCATTTCGACGGACGTTACGTCCTCTAGGGTCAAACTAAGGACCCAACCCTTCTAGGGGATCTCTTCCATTGTAGGGGATCCAACCCTTCTTGGAGACCTTTTTTCTTTCCGATGGGTGAGGTCATAAGACCGGATCTCTTAAGGTACCTGATGTATCAGGTACCCCAGTGTTCGGCCTGTGATGACTCGTTGAAAGTGAAAAGTGAAAGACGAATAATATATGATAAAAGTCTATGATAAGTAAATATAATTTATCCCTAATTTAAAGATCTATGATATCTCAGTTACAATTTGATTAATAGTATCAAATGAATAGTACATAATTGTCAATGGTAAAAGAAAAGATATAACTTTTACGGTTATAAAATAAAACTTTATTTTATATTTATATATAAGACTCCTTTATGAACGAGGGTAAAAAGACTTTTGGTTAAATCAAAGGTCAATAAATATAGTCAAAGAATTAAAATAAATCTCATAAAGACTTTCTAGTGACATTTCGTTGCATAAAGTATCAAAAATATGGAAAAGTTTACAAAAGTGTCATCAAACTAATGTATCCATTTGAAGTCCTTAAAAAAATAAAATAAATGTGGAGTCCATTTACATTAAATAAGGGAAATTAACATG
This sequence comes from Capra ibex, assembly GCA_006410555.1. Lineage (NCBI taxonomy): Eukaryota > Metazoa > Chordata > Mammalia > Artiodactyla > Bovidae > Capra > Capra ibex. The sequence continues at coordinate 18,502,907 of SJYO01048061.1, read as the reverse complement.
GTTAGCAACAAAGTCTAAGAGTAATAAGATATATATAAAGATATATTTAGTGTCAGAGACGTAAGTCTTTATACCCTAAAAGTCGTGACACCTTCTCCAAGGATACAATAGATAATCTCGTCACTATTTACTACGACGGAAATTTGTATCACCTATGGTTCGTTTATTTACTGAACCTTTTTCAAACAGGAAAAGAAGTAAGAGTTTATAAGGATTTATGGTCGGTGTAGAGACTGTCAGATAAGAACAGATAATAATCAAGTTCCAATTCCGGTCTTAATTTGAGTCCGATCATTTATCAAACATTTTCATGACTCAGTGAAGTCGACACAGACTAAGAAATGGTGGGATACCTGACATCGACGGTCCGAGGAGACAGATACTCCTAAGAAGTCCGTCCTTATGACCACAACTAATGGTACGGGAGGAAGTCCCCTAGAAGGACCTGGTCCCTAGTTTAAACCGATAAGACGTAACGTTCGTCTAAGAAATGTCGACTTAGTGACCTCTTCGGGTTGATCATTTGTGCCTATATCCGTATTCGTTTTATTTCTACGAACCGTTACGATGTTACCGTTTATTTACCGTTTAACGGTTTAAGTCTGACTGTAACTTCTTTCGCCTCTTTTAGTGATCTGGTAAGTCCATACTACGTTTAGTTTAGGGAATACTGATATGTCACCTTCACTCTTTATCTAAATTCCTTGATCTAAACTATCTGTTTCACGAACTTCTTGATACCTACTTCCAATTACTATAACATGTCCTCTATCCTTAGCTCTGGTAGGGGTTCTCTTTCTTTACGTTTTTTCGTTTTACCGACAGACTCCTCCAGAATGTTTCTCAACACTTTTCTTCCCTTCGTTTTTCGTTTCCTCTTTTACTTTCTATATTCGTAGACTTACGTCTCAAGGTTTCTTATCGTTCTTCTCTATTCTTTCGGAAGGAGTCACTAGTTACGTTTCTTTATCTCCTTTTGTTGTCTTACCCTTTCTGATCTATAGAGAAGTTCTTTTAATCTCTATGCTTCTCTTATAAAGTACTCTTCTACCCGAGTTATTTCCTGTCTTTACCATCCCTGTATTGTCTTCGTCTTCTATAATTCTTCTGTACCGTTCTTATGTGTCTTCTTGACATGTTTTTTCTAGAAGTGCTCGGTCTATTAGTGGTACCACACTAGTGAGTGGATCTCGGTCTGTAGGACCTTACACTTCATTTCACTCGGAATCCTACGGAGTGATCCTTGTTTCGATCACCTCCACTACCTTAAGGTCAACTCAATAAAGTTTAGGACTTTCTACTACGACACTTTCACGACGTGAGTTATACGATCGTTTAAACCTTTTGAGTCGTCACCGGTTTCCTGACCTTTTCCAGTCAAAAGTAAGGTTAGGGTTTCTTTCCGTTACGATTTCTTATGAGTTTGATGGTATGTTAACGTAAGTAGAGTATACGATCATGCCTCTTCCGCTACAATGGGATGAGGTCGTGAGAACGGACCTTTTAGGGTACCTGCCTCCCCGGACCATCCGACGTCAGGTACCCCAACACTTCTGAACCTGTGCTGACTCACTGAAGTGAAAGTGAAAAGTGAAAGTACGAAACATCTTCCTTTGCCGTTGGGTGAGGTCACAAGAACGGACCTCTTAGGGTCCCTGCCCCCTCGGATCACCCGACGGTAGACACCCTAGTGTCTCAGTCTGTGATGACTTAACTGAATCGTCGTCGTCGCCGTATACGATCATTTCATTACGAATTTTAAGAGGTTTGGGCCGAAGTCGTTATGTACTTGGCACTTGAAGGTCCACAAGCTCGACCCAAATCTTTTCCGTCTCCTTGGTCTCTAGTTTAACGGTTGTAGACGACCTAGTGGTTTTTTCGTTCTTTCAAAGTCTTTTTGTAGATAAAGACGAAATAACTGATACGGTTTCGGAAACTGACACACCTAGTGTTATTTGACCTTTTAAGACTTTCTCTACCCGTATGGTCTGGTGGACTGGACGGAGAATCCTTTGGACATACGTCCAGTCCTTCGTTGTCAATCTTGACCTGTACTTTGTTGTTCTGACCAAGGTTTATCCTTTTCTTCATGCAGTTCCGACATATAACAGTGAGACGAATAAATTGAATATACGTCTCATGTAGTACTCTTTGCGTCTACTGTGGTGGGAATACCGTCTTTCACTTCTTCTTGATTTCTCGGGGAACTACTTTCACTTTCCCCTCTCACCTTTTTCAACCGAATTTCGAGTTGTAAGTCTTTTGATTCTAGTACCGTAGACCAGGGTAGTGAAGTTCCGTTTATCTACCCCTTTGTCACCTTTGTCACAGTCTGAACTAAAAAACCCCGAGGTTTTAGTGACGTCTACCACTGACGTCGGTACTTTAATTTTCTGCGAATGAGGAACCTTCCTTTCAATACTGGTTGGATCTGTCGTATAAGTTTTCGTCTCTGTAATAAAACGGTTGTTTCCAGGCAGATCAGTTCCGATACCAAAAAGGTCATCAGTACATACCTACAATCTCAATTTCATATTTCTTTCGACTCACGGCTTCTTAACTACGCAAATTTGACACCACAACCTCATCTGAAAACGCTCAGGGAACCTGACGTTCCTCTAGGTTGGTCAGGTAGGATTTCCTCTAGTCAGGAGCCACAAGTAACCTTCCTGACTACAACTTCGACTTTGAGGTTATGAAACCGGTGGACTACCTTTCTCGACTGAGTAACCTTTTCTGGGACTACGACCCTTTCTAACTCCTGTCCTCATCTTCCCCTACTGTCTCTTACTCTACCAACGTACAACAGTGGTTGAGCTACCTGTACCCAAACCCACCTGGGACCCTCAACCACTACCTCTCTCTCCGGACCGCACGACGTCAAGANGAAACCGGTGGACTACCTTTCTCGACTGAGTAACCTTTTCTGGGACTACGACCCTTTCTAAATCCTGTCCTCATCTTCCCCTACTGTCTCTTACTCTACCAACGTACAACAGTGGTTGAGCTACCTGTACCCAAACCCACCTGGGACCCTCAACCACTACCTCTCTCTCCGGACCGCACGACGTCAAGAACCCCAGCGTTTCTCAACCTGTGCCGACTCGCTGACTTGACTGACTGACTGACTGTTACCATTCGGACAGTAATATTTTAATAAATCCTAGTAATTATGACGAAAGTTACACCGTGAGTCATACGTCACAAGTCTAACGGTTCTAAATAATATATTTGGACTTATATGAACCTTTTCTCATACAGATTTTACGTACAATTGAAAGAAAATAGACGGAGTAAAGTTTTCCTAAAACTTATTCCAGTCACATATTTAACGAAACAGAAATTAATCCTATTTCTCTTTACTTTACTTTTTAACATCGTCCATTTCGTTGTCAACGATGTCTCTTTTGTACAACAGTCATCTTTAGGAACGTACGTATGAGTCAGGGAGTCAACACAGACTGAGACACGTTGAGATCAGGTAGTCCGAGGAGACAGGTACCCTAAAAAGTCCGTTCTTACGACCTCACCCAATGTAAGGAGGACGTCCCCTAGAAGGAGTGAATACCTATTTTGGGTATAGAGACCGTGGAGGACGTAACCGTCCATCTAAGAAGTAGTAATACGGTCTCAGGAGGTTATACATATTATATATAATATGTACTATATATGACATGTATGGATATACCATACATGATATATGATTGTATGATATAATACACGATATACACACATACACGGACATACACACGTATGATTCCTTTCTCAAAATATTGAAGCGACGTTTGGAATCATTGACAGTTGAGTACTTAGACACTGTAGTAGTCACGATAGACTATAAAGTACTATATACACTACACCTCACAAGATAAACCTTACCTAAGACGGAAGCGGAAGAGAGAGAACGTCGACACCTCCTTTTGTCATAAAGACATCAAAGGGATTCTCAGTTTATATGATGTACACTCTTTATTACTCAAAATTTTGTACATTGTTAAAAATCACTTTAATCTGTAAACCGATACTACTGTATCGAAAGTGTTGTCTAGTAATGTTAAGTTAACATGACACGTGAGTCACATCTATTAGTAAGTGACAGTACAGATAAGGTCTAATATTGTAATGTTCAGATGACCCAACTAGAGGAGAGAGAGAAAGGGAGAGAGAGAAAGTCGTCGACTTGACGCCAAAAACTTCATTTTATGTATGGCAGGGTCTATAGTAACTGAAAAAGAAAGACATTAAGAATACTGAATAACGATTCAGTTTAGTTAATACGATTTAAGGAAAAATAAATGCTGATAAAAAACCTTAAATAATAAAATTAAAAGAAAAGTAAGAAATCAAGTTCTTATAAAACCATTACTTCTCTCTCTGGCAAATACGTCAGTGATTAATCTAATGTTTTTTTTTTCATTTTGAAATGACTCGTCCATAAAACTCCAGTCTCGTCCGGATAGTACCGGTCATTGTCCCTTTAGTCAATCGGGAAATTCGAATTAAGAAGTCGACACTTTACTTCCTTTATACAGATAGAGTACCTTGTCAGGAGGTGACATTTTAAAGGATCACAGAGCATCTGTTAGTTAAATACAATGAAAATAAAGGAAGTTATCCTTTACAGATAAAGGATAATTTTATCTGTAAATTAAAATCTGAATATAATTTTTAATAACTGAAAGTTTTCGTATATTTTACGGAAGATGTGAAGTTTAATGTTCCTTATTTTTCAAAAGTGTAATATTCGTGAAATCGAGGACGTATAAAGGAATTGTAATATTTCCTTTTATAATAAACCAAAAAAAAAAACCTGTATATTGATCTCATAAGTGTTATTAATAAAACTTAAACTTTTATCTTTATTGTGTTTAAGGTATTTCGTTTATAGGAAATCCCAAAGGGACCACCAAATCTGTCATTTCTCAGACGGACGTTACGTCATCTGGGACCAAGTCAGAGACCCAGTTCTTCTAGGGGACCTCTTCCTTTACCTTTGGGTGAGGTCATACAAACGGATCTTAAAGGGTTCTTGTCTCCTTGGACTACCCGATGTGGGGTACCTCAACGTTTCTCAGCCTGTACTGACTCACTGATTGTGTGTGTGTTACCATCTAATAATACTTTACTGTGTTATATCTTTTGATATAAGATAGGGATAAATTGATGAATTCTTTATACAAGTTAAAAGGATTTCGTCGAATGAACCTTTACAGATTCTCAGTGAAATTCAGTGTGTTTCCTTTAGGTCGTGTGTTAAAAACGACGACAGGGACCTTTTACACCCCGATTAAGAGATACGTCACGTGTATTTTAGGTTGAGGATCACAGGTCCAACCGAAATAGACTACTTTACTTCGTCTCTTTTATCTTGTACATTCATAATCGGGAAGAACAAACGACCGTTTATGTTCTAAAAATCAATGGACTTAATAAATCTTCATAAACCCCACATACACACACACACACACACACACACAGACACACACACACACACGTATAAAGGAGGGAAAGGGTGGGAAGAAAGTAACTCATGTTTTGTTATTTTCGGTCTTTTTTTATAAGTGTCACGTCAGACTTCGACCGTACTCTTATCAATAAAACAAACTTTAAAATCACTGTATTGTGGTTTAGTTGACATAATTTACCAAAACATACTATTCTGATTATTCTGATGAAAACATATCGTTTTTTAGTAACATGGAAAAACGTCGTTTTTGTACTTAATATCTCATAATCATCGTAATGAATAAGAGATTGTTTTGTGTGTACTGACTCCAATTCTGGTATAGACAACTGAATGAAATACAACGAAATAGATCCTTTTTATTATTACCGAAAAGAAGACCCGAATAACCTTATCCTGTTAATAGTAGTTTATTAAATTTCACCACTATATAACGAGGACAATAAGTATGGGTTCTCTCAAATCCTGGTTTTAAGGTAATATTCCTTACGTTTAATCACACATTCTAAATTAAATATAGTCTCGCACCAGACAAAAAACGGGATCGTCAAACACTGTCAGTGTTTGGTAAGAAATCAAGACGATTCTAAAGACCAAAGTTAAAAAAGAAACACGATAGACTAGGTAAGAAAATGAGAAGTCAATTGATTGAATTTCATTGACTTAACCTTCTTTTTTTAGTTGACTTATCACTGTGACTTCACTTAATATAGAAGATTGGTGGTGACGATGACTGATTCGCACGAAGTAGATAAGTGACTTTCTTCACCTACTAGAATTATTAGTTCTCTTTATAGATAAAATAATGTTAAAAACATCTCATCCCACATTAAAGATATAAATGGACAGATTTTAAGTAGTCGGAGACGTAGTTTTAAACCATTGTTCACAGTCATGTAAAATCACGAAAAAAAAAAATTAGATGACTTGTTCAGTCTTCTAATTAGATAACTTGTTCCATTACGGTTTTTCATTTATAAAGAGGATCGGTCAATGTTCTCATGAATCATTGATATAAAAATTCTATTTCTACGAAAAATTTTCTTATATAACCTAATATAATTATAAAAAGAAAATTCAGATGTTGAAATTACAGACTACTCTTCACTTGGGGAAAGGTTCCGGTATAGTGTCACTTTCTCCCCTTTCTTTTTTGTCTTCTTAACGTCTTAAACATAAAAAGACTAAGCAGTAGGATTCATTGATTTACGATTAAGATCATGTGACGAGGATGGTGAGTGTTGAAAACTTATATTCCCTTCCTTATACAACAACCAATATTATTATTATTTTTATCACTTTTTCATTATTTATTTATTATTTTATTTAAAATTTTACTATTATTGTGAAAATCACTGAACTTATTTATTTATTTTCTTATCTAACTTTAGTTGGGACCTTCACCACTACTCTCCATTTTCCCCAATGGTAAAAAAATCACGTTTATATTAACGAGGATCAATTCAGGGAACTTGACGTTCCTCTAGGTTGGTCAGGTAAGACTTCCTCTAGTCGGGACCCACAAGAAACCTTCCTTACTACGATTTAGACTTTGAGGTCATGAAACCGGTGGAGTACGTTTCTCAACTGACTAACCTTTTCTGAGACTACGGCCCTACCTAACCCTCCTTCTCCTTTTCCCCTGCTGTCTCCTACTCTACCGACCTACCCTAGTGACTGAGTTACCTGCACTCAAACTCATTTAAGGTCCTCTACCATTACCTGTCCCTCCGGACTGTACGACACTAAGTACTCCAGAGTTTGTCAACCTGTACTGACTCACTGACTTGACTTGACTTTAACATACTTTTATAATGTACAAACTATTCAACTCGTCGATGAGTTTATTTACCGTGAATGTATTTGAACAATGACACATCTCATTTACTATTAATATACGATGATCCACGGGTTAGTATATGATTTTACGACTTTAATTTTTTTCTCATTACGTTTTTTTTTTTAAGGAACATATGTATTTCTCCTCACTATGTACCACACCGGTAATCTCTACTGGGGAGACTTCTAGACCGTGAATCAAATTCTTAATTTAATATTCGTCTTTTTTTCGTAGTTTAAGTCATATGTTCATAATCTTTCAACGTTGTTGTAACCGTTTCCAAAATTAAATAAGTTCCTTGTATCAGTTTAAACAACACTTATTTCCTCTTTTTCCATTCGTCTCCTACCGATTATCGTTACCACCCTATTATATCCCACAATATCTTACTGATCCCCTCTAAAAGGGTCTGGAACTCTCAGGAGTTCTGTAAATTCTATTGTGTCTTCCAGTTTTCTAAAAGTTTTGTTACGATTCTGTAGAAAAAAGGAAAAATGACAAAACTGTAAACGTGACTACCACTTTTCATTATAGTTTATGTAACCGACCACTGAAACATGTTTAGTCCCGTCATGACACGATTAACATAAACATAAGAATTCACGGTACACGAACCATATCCTATTTACAGTCGACATCAATTCTGACCGGAAATACTTCATCATTTTTTAATGATTAAGACAATTACAAGTTGGTAACACATGTGTTAAAAAAAGATTACAAGACTCATAGAATTACTTTAGAAAGGAAGACTATATTTCGTTTCATACAACTAAGTTTTTTTTTTTTTTTGTCAGTGGATTCTCTAATAAAAAAGAAACTCAACTTAAAGGGGAAACAGTTTTTTTTATTAAAAAATGACTTTCTCTCTAATCGACACCAGTTTCGAGTAAAAAAGGGTCATCAGTACATACCTACACTCTCAACCTGGCATTTCATTCGACTCACGACTTCTTGACTACGAAAACTTGACACCACAACCCCTTCTGTGTTCTCTCAGGGAACCTGACGTTCCTCTAGTTTGGTCAGTTAGGATTTCCTTTAGTTAGGACTTATAAGTGACCTTCCTGACTACGACTTCGAAGTTATGAAACCGGTGGACTACGTTTCTCGACTAAGTAACCTTTTCTGGGACTACCACCCTATCTAACTTCCGTCTTCCTCTTCCCCTACTGACGAGTTTGAGTACTGGTAACTCAGTCACTACGGTAGGTTGGTAGAGTAATAGACAGTGGTGGAAAAGGAGAACGGAAGAAAACAAAAAGTGTTAAGGGTCAGTAAAGGGACTTTAAGTGAAACTAATCTATCCGAAACCAGTGTGTTTTGGAGAGATGTAATTAGGAACACCAGTAAGTATATTGTACATGACCGTCCTCAAAAAGAAAAAGTCAAAGTACAAAGTGGGGACTTCGGTTTTCATCTAATAAAAGGGGTCGTGACATCCTTAAGAGACGTAATTTGTATCTCCTTCTATGATTTTTCCTTCCGTTCGTTAGGTAACATAACATATGACTCAAACATGATTTACGTCATTTTCTCATTATCCAAAAATTACTCTTTACGTTATTTAATTGAACACTTCAAAAATTTTACAGATCCGACGACATATCTCTTACCTTTCAACTCTCGTTTATTATAGTCCCTCTGGTCAATTCTCCGTAAACGTCATTTACGTGTCTCCTCCGTTACCGTAGACCTAAACCTCTAATCAAACTATTTTTGACTACCTCTCTCCGTTTGACAAAGGAAGATATAAACCTCTAAAAAATGGTTATTTACATGATTAGGAGACCTAAAGTCCTACTCTCTTTCTCGTTTTATTGTAAATCTAAAACTCGAATCCGAGGTCTCTTGTGACCTATTACGGTACAAAGTATTACGCACTCTTAGTCTTTCTTAAACAACCTCCTCTTGTCCCTAGTCAAAATCCGTACCATTTTGACTCTACGAATAATTTAACAGAACAATCATTGTATTTTGTCTAAACACCAATGCGGTGAATTAAAAATTGGAACGGTAGTTATATAGGATATTTTCAAGTATCATATGTTTATTTCTACTTATAAACCATAGTATCGTTGCTTTGACCCTAGTTCTATCGATAACTGTCAATTATAATATAGATTAAGAATAAAAATTTCATAAATTTATTGAAATAGAAATAGACTTTACATTAAGAAATTCGTAAGATAAGTTGGACAAGGTGTGTATAAGTATAAGTCATTCATTTACATATGACTCGTAGATTATGCATGGTACATAATAGTACGTAAAATTAATCGTAGTCAAGTCAAGTCAAGTCAAGTCAGAGAGTCAGTACAGGCTGAGAAACGTTACGGTGCTTAGTGTCGTACGGTCCGGAGCGACAGGTAGTAGTTGAGGGCCTCAAATGAGTTTGAGTACAGGTAGCTCAGTCACTACGGTAGGTCGGTAGAGTAGGAGACAGTAGGGGAATAGGAGAGCCAGGGTTTGGGAGGGTCGTAGTTCCAGAAAGGTTACTGACTTGAGAAACGTACTCCACCACTTTCATAACCTCAAAGTCGAGGTCGTAGTCAGGAAGGTTACTTGTGGGTCCTGACTAGAGGATATCCTACCTGACCAACATAGAGACGCCAGGTTTCCTGAGAGTTCTCAGAATAGGTTGTGGTGTCAAGTTTTCGTAGTTAAGAATCAGTGAGTCGGAAGATGTGTCAGGTTGAGAGTGTAGGTATGTACTGATGACCTTTTTGGTATCGGAACTGATCTACCTGGAAACAACCGTTTCATTACAGAGACAAAAACTTCTACGATAGATCCAACCAGTATTGTAAGGGACGTTACTCAGTCACAGAAAGATTAAAGTACAGACATTAGTGGTAGACGGCACTAAAACCTCGGAGGTTTTTATTTCAGACTGTGACAAAGGTGACAAAGGGGTAGATAAACGGTACTTCACTACCCTGGCCTACGGTACTAGAATCAAAAGACTTACAACTCGAAATTCGGTTGAAAAAGTGAGAGGAGAAAGTGAAAGTAGTTCTCGGAGAAGTGAAAGACGGTATTCCCACCACAGTAGACGTATAGACTCCAATAACTATAGAGAGGGTCGTTAGAACTAAGGTCGAACACGAAGAAGGTCGGATCTCAAAGAGTACTACATGAGAAGTATGTTCAATTTATTCATTCCACTGTTATATGTCGAAACTGTATGAGAAAAAGGATAAACCTTGGACCTCATTGTCCGTTTAAACCGGAACCTCATGTCTTACTTCTTCCCGTTTCCGATTTTCTCAAGACGGTTCTCTTGTGTGACCAGTATCGTTTGTGGGAGAAGGTTGTTGTGTTCTCTTCTGAGACGTGTACCTGTAGTGGTCTACCAGTTGTGGTTTTAGTCTAACTAATATAAGAGACGTCGTTTTCTACCTCTTCTAGATATGTCAATCGTTTTTGTTCTGGTCTTCGACTGACAAAGAGTCTAGTACTTGAGGAATAACGGTTTAAGTCTTAATTTAACTTCTTTCACCCCTTTTGGTGATCTGATGAGTCCATACTGGATTTAGTTTAGGGAATACTAATATGTCACCTTCACTCTTTATCTAAATTCCCTGATCTAGACTATCTACCTCACGGACTACTTGATACCTACCTCCAAGCTTTGTAACATGTCCTCTGTCCTTAGTTCTGGTAGGGGTACCTTTTCTTTCCGTTTTTTCGTTTTACCGATTGACTCCTCCGGAATGTTTATCGACACTTTTCTTCTCTTCTCTTTTCGTTTCCTATTTTCCTTTCTATATTCGTAGACTTACGTCTCAAGGTGTCTTATCGTTCCTCTCTATTCTTTCGGAAGGAGTCTTTAGTTACGTTTCTTTATCTCCTTTTGTTGTCTTACCCTTTCTGATCTCTAGAGAAGTTCTTTTAATCTCTATGGTTCTCTTATAAAGTACTCTTCTACTCGAGTTATTTCCTGTCTTTACCATCCCTGTATTGTCTTCGTCTTCTATAATTCTTCTCCACCGTTCTTATGTGTCTTCTTGACAAGTTTTTCCTCGAAGTGCTGGTTCTATTAGTACTACCACACTAGTGAGTGGATCTCGGTCTGTAGGACCTTACACTTCAGTTCGCCCGGAATCCTACGTAGTGATCCTTGTTTCGATCACCTCCCCTACCTTAAAGTCATCTCGATAAAGTTTAGGACTTTCTACTACGACACTTTCACGACGTGAGTTATACGGTCGTTTAAACCTTTTGAGTCGTCACTGACGTCCTGACCTTTACCAGTCAAAAGTAAGGTTAGGGGTTTTTTCACGGTTTCTTACGAATTTGATGGTGTGTTAACGTGAGTAGAGTGGGCGATCATTTCATTATCAATGTTAAGAGGTTCGGTCCGAAGTCGGTATGCACTTGGTGCTTGAAGGTATACAAGTTCGACCAAAATCTTTTCCGTCTCCTTGGTCACTAGACTAGTTTAACGATTGTAAGCGACCTAGTACCTTTTTCGTTCTGTCAAGGTCTTTGTGTAGATGAAGACGAAATAACTGATACGGTTTCAGAAAATGACACACCTAGTGTTATTTGACACCTTTTAAGACTTTCTTTACCCATATAGTCTGGTGGACTGGACGGACAACTCTTTGGATATACGTCCAGTCCTTCGTTGTCAGTCTTGACCGGTACCTTGTTGTCTGACCAAGGTTTATCCTTTTCCTCATGTAGTTCCGACATTAATCGTAGTCATGGATTAAAACCTTGTGTATCTATTAAGTATAAATAAGGATCTTTATACAGAAGGTAAAACCTTCTTTCAAATTTTTCTTTATATATATTTTCAATGTATAAACTCGTATTATTTTTAATATATAAACTCGTATTACTTTTAATAAAAGGAATTAATAAAGTGTTGATATATAAAAGGAACAGGTCGTGACCAATCCGAACCAATTCAATCCGTCTCACGGTTCGTGACTCATCTGTGACAACCTACCTACTACTAATATCAAACCACACAGTACTTAGTTTACTAAGTAATGAAATTTAATTCTAGGTCATCTAGTCATTCTCTATACATTACGCTCTGTCTTATCCTCCGTCTGTTCTTTCGTAATGAGAAGTCTCAGTTGAGTTTAACTAGACAAGACAAATACATATTACAGTTACATAGATTGACGTTCCTCTACGATGGATCGGATCGTAAAGTGTTGGATTCGTTATGACTGTAAAACCTGGACTTTTAAGAAACAACACCCCGAAATATCCTACAAATCGTCGTAGAGATTAGGGATAGGTGATCTTCGGTGAACGTCAGTACCGAAGGTTTTTATAGATGTCCTTAATAGTTTTAGACGACGATCCGTGATAAATGTTATCGATCCTGTCCCTTTGTTGAATCTATGGATAGGTGTCTACTTTCCTATTTCTTCATTACCATACATACATTTTACCTTATAATGAGCCGGTATTTTTCTTGTATAAACTCAGTCCAGATCACTATGCCTACTCGGATCCAGGATGACAAGTCTCACATCAGTCAATCTTTTTGTTTATGGTATATAATTGTTTAAGTTTACCTAAGACCTTTCTACCATGTCTATCTGGAAAAACGTCCCGTCGTCCCCTCTACATCTGTGTCTCTTGTCTGACCACCTGTGTCACACCCTTCCTCTCCCAACCTACTTAGCTCTATCACCGTACCTTCGTAAAGATAATGGTATACATTTTCTCTATCGGTCACCCTTAAAGAACATACTGTGTCCCTCGAGTTTAGACCACGGGACACTGTTGGATCTTCCCACCCTACCCTACCCTTCACCCTTCCGTTAAGTTCTCCCTCTCCTGTGGATATGAGAGAGTGGATTCCCTCTCATATGGATACCGACTAAGACAATTATAAACCGTCTTTGGTTGTGTTATAACATTTCGTTAATAGGAGGTCCATTTTTATTTAATTTTGTTTTGTTTTGTTTTTTTACCACGAGTTTAGGTTGGAAGAGTCCTAGTACAGGTATAAAGAACGTTGATGAAAGATCTATTAAGATGTACGTACAGGATTGAAAGTGAGATTTCTTTTTTTTTAATATTCAATTTTAGTAATTGAAGAGGGACCATATTTTCAGTCTTTAATTAAACTGTTGATGACACCGGTAATCTTAATAAATTCTTCCCTAAAAATTTTGGATCCTTTCAAGTACTAAATGGATTCAAATACACCTCCAAACTATATCTTAGTCGTGATTTTACTTACTAAGGAATTAAGAGTAAAACACGAGAAAAGTGTTCTTGGGACTGAAACACATACGGATAAAGAGTACTACAACGACAAATAATAAATCATCATCATCATGATCACCCGAAGGGATCATCAAGTCAGTCATTTCGTAGACGGACTTTGTGTCCCCTGGGTCCAAGCTAGGGACCCCGTTCTTCTAGGAGACCTTTTCCTTTACTGTTGGGTGAGGTCATACGAACGGACCTCTTAAAGGACCGCCTGATGTCAGGTACCCCAAAGTTTCTCAACATGTGATGACTCCCTAATCACGCGCGCGCGTACGCGTGTGTGTGTGTGTGTGTGTGTGTGTGTGTGTGTGTGTGTGTGTGTCGTCATTACGTCCAATAAGTCAGTACAGGGTTGAGAAACACTAGGGTACTTGAATCGGGTGGTCCGAGGAGACAGGGACCTTAAGAGGTCCGTTCTTAAGACAACGACGACGACGATTCAGCGAAGTCAGCAAAGGTTGAGACATGCTGGGGTATCTGCCGTCGGGTGGTTCGAGGGGACAGGGACCCTAAGAGGTCCGTTCTTAAGACATCATCCAACGATAAGGAAAGAGGACCCCTAGAAAGGTTGGGTCCTTAGTTTAAGTCAAGAGAACAAAACGTCCATTTGAGATGGTATTATCGGTGGTCCAAGTAATAAATTAGAGATTCTTAGTTTCACGGAGTAACTTAAGTACAAATGAGAGCACCATAAAAATTTTGAATAATTTTTTCTTTAGGAACAAGTAGAGAGGGTCGAGAGTAGTCCAATCAGTGTCTTGGAATATTTACTAAGATATGTTGAAAGATCTCGTAGGCAGTAAGATTGACGGAAGATAAAAGTAAGGATAATTACAGACGTTGGGGTTTGAGATTCAAATCCAAATGATCAATGAAGTACAAACATGTAGACATGATCCGAGGTCTAAGAAACCAGACGTGGAGAGACAGGAAACTTAATATCGTGTGTCGTGGTGATTTAACTGGAACTTTGTGGTGACATTAACATAGTAAGGACATAAGAATTTACAATTCCCTAAGGAGGTGAAGATCATTGTGTTAAATTCAATATATCATGAAAATACATTAAAAAACAAAACAAAACAAATTCCTGAAGGTATTAGACAAACATCGTTTAGCGGTGCATAGTAGTTCTGAAAATGAGAATGTCGTAACGAAATGAGTGGGACCTTTTTGAATTCGTCAGAAGACCTTCTGAAAGAGTACAACAAAGGACACGGTTTTATCGAATAGAGAAGGTGGACAGGTTTGCGTTTCTGAGAAGTATCCTTTTGATCGGATAAGGTCGGGTTTCACTACAGAGAGAAGACTATATAATTTTATAGATACATTAACATGAACAATAAAAGTAATTATTATATGATAGTATGTTATAGAGAACCGAAATACAAGGATCGGGTCGAAGGCTCTGTACCTAAACACACGTTTACCTTCTTCAGTTCGTTTCCTAAAAACTCTACCTGTGGGTCGAAACGAATTTCAAGGACCTCTTCAGATCACACATTTTGGATGTCGTCTCAAATAGGGTAGAGATCCACTCACTCTACCTACAGGTACTATGATATCATCTGGAAGTCACAAATCACTGACCACCGGTGAGACCCCGGACTCCACCCCAACCCACGTCCGAAGAGATTTAGTACACCGAAGTTATCGTGTCACCAGTAGAAGGTTCTACCATCTCCGGTCTGTCGTCTTTATCCTAGAGTTTTCCACTTCCTGTCTGTGTTTCTGAAATTTTCTACAGTTGAAACTTGTGTCGGTGGTTCCCGAGATAATGTATCAAATAAAATTATTGACGTTTCGACAATTGATGAATAGTTATCTACTATGCCAAACCTTTATCGTTCCAACAAAGTGTAAGGCATAGAAAACCATGAAAGAGTCATCGTTCGTAACTTGTATCAATACCGAATCAGGTATAAATTAAGTGTAAAGTTTAATTAATCGTGAAAAGAAAATATATGGTATGAATCCAATATCCAATCTAATATCCAAAAATTTTAATAATATCACAACACTTTCTACTTTTTTGTGATACTAAACGGGTAAACCCAAAGTAAAAGGGTGAACATATCGTCTTCGGACGCTGAAGATGTCCGTGTATTAACATTTCTAAAAGTTGAATGATATATTTCGTAGACCGACAGAAGTCGTCGAAGAAAAGAACCTAGTGAATTCGAGAGGGGAAATACACACAAGGAATTATGACTATAAGACAGACACGGTCGGTCACACAGACGGTGTTCGGTGACCGTTTACTTTTACAGTTAAGAAAAAGTCCTATAAAATTAATATCGAGGAAGTTCAAGAAGTGTACCACATTTGATTTGAATACGTATAACAAAATTAAAAACACACACGTTGTGATATCTGAAAATATCGTTTTATTAAAAAAAAAAGTAAAGAGAAGACCGAAAATGGTGTTAATGACATCGATATAACTCCTACGTTATTTAAACTATAAATCGGTCTTTTTTTTCACTGTACACACACGTTTATAAAGTAGAAAATAGTGTTTAGATAATTAAACACAGATTGTATGTAAGAGTTTATCTCTTATGTGGTTACTTATGTTTCTTTATTAGACCTTCCAATTCAAAAGTTTTCGACTAAGAAAAAAAAAAGATTACTGTGACGGGTCGGAAGTCATAATAGTTAGTCTACACAAAGGAATTCCACGTTAGTACATTTACTACTATACAAAAGTGGTGTTTGTATTTATTAAATGGTAAGTGACTTTTAGTAAGGTAATAATCTACTTTGAATCTCTTACGAAATTTTTGTCCGTTTTCTCAGTAGGGAATACGGTGATGTCTAACATTTTACACGTTACAAAACAAAATACAGTATTACAACGTTATATAAACAGAAATATTCGTCTAATAAAACTGTTTGATGATTTTGACGTTCTATTAGTCGTACAAAGTCATATTAGACATTCGGGAAATAAAAAAAAACGTAATAAATACTCATCTTAGTAAAACATCCATATATCCACAAATATGTTTGTGTGTGTCTGTGAGTTCAAGAAAACTCACCACCCCTCTTTACCCTTCTGTAACCAATTTCCCATGTTTAAAAGTTGATATTCCATTCAAGACCCTAGACTTCGTACTACCGATATTAATTATTATGTTATAACGTGTGAACTTTAACGATTCTCTCATCTAGAACTCACGATAGTAGTGTGTACGGTCTTGTTATTTATTTATTTTCATTGAGACTTCACTACCTACACAATTAACTGTCTTTATTAGTAAGGTGTATTTTATAACATACTATGTGGAATTTATATATCAATATGGAGTTATTTCGACTGTAATATGGTGTTAATGTAGAGTTATCTCGACTTTTCTTTTTATTTTACGTTCAAGTACTTTTTGTCCTTTTTCACTTTTAAACAAAGTGTCTTCTTTTAAATCACTCGTTGACTTTCTGTTTATGTCCTCTAGTTGGTCCCACTTTTCGTTCCAAAGATTTCTCTCTAACTACACCCCGATCTAAACTAAATTTTTCTCTAACACACAAAGGTCTTTAAAAGTTTAAGAGATAACGTATAACCGTTTAAGATAGTACGGTACATTTCGATATTAGTCACCGTAAGAGTAGATAGGAGGTGTAAAGAAGTAACCAAAAGAAGGGTTTAAGATAAAAGTTACCAAGTATAAAGGTGGAAATGATCAAAAGAAAGAAATAAGAGAAAAAGGAGAAAAGTTGAACAGAAAGGTAGGATTCATTCTAGACAAAGAAAACACAGGAGGGATTGGAGTTGACGGGGATTTCATATTATATCTTCTTCTGGTTTTTTTTTTTTTTTTTTTTTTTTTTTTTTTTTTTTTTTTTGTTTTTTTTTTTTGAGATGACCGTCATTTGGTTGGATCTCTAATTTCTTAATTAAGGTAGTAAATAACCGACATAAAAAGGTTAACATTTTACTTCTTATGTTATGGACAGTATTAATTGAGTACTACAAAAGACTAACAGATCACTCTAATGTATATACTTTTTTTTAACATTTCTCGTTTCGAAATAATCTAAGTCAGTTGAGTTTGTATTAAGTAAATCCTTCATAAAGACTCAGGGTGTAGATCCATCTTAGATAAAAGGGGAGACCCGATGTTTTCGAAAATCAAATATAGATTCAATATCTTCAATGCGATATCCGAAGTTTTTTAATTTGACCGAGTGAAACTTCAGTACCCGTAATAGGTAAACGGGGTACCTAAAAGTCACAATAAAACATGTATTAGAGGTGAACTATCGTTCAAATAACTTATCCTTTAAAACGTAATACGAACGGACATAACGAGTGAGACGGGATTTCGTATTTGACGATATCGACATATAGAGAGACAAAGGAAAAACACACACACGTAAACAAACGAATATAACCAAATTTTCAACCGTAACGACTTGAAATAACCTCAGAACACTTAGACCTGTAGTCATTACTAAGTTCTTTACGGGAGACCTGTAGTCATTACTAAGTTCTTTACGGGAGACCTGTAGTCATTACTAAGTTCTTTACGGGAGTGGGAAATACAAGGGTCATACTAAATCTATTTTGAGTCTCCAGGACGAAAATAGAAGGGTACTGTTTGATTTATGGACAGGAGGTTTAAGACAAGAGTCGTTGTTACTACTCAACTTCACAAACATAGGTAACTGGGTAGACGTGTTTTATTGACTGGTCTGGTTTTAAACTAATTCGAAAAACCGGGGATATAAACCTGGGTACAAGTCGGACCCAGGTGTCGGTCGTGTGTTGGGGAGCGAGAAGACCTCTCGACTGACTGGTGTTCGGAATGGACTTCATCATTGACTAGTACGGTGGGTGAGGGAGTGTAGGTCAAGAAAGATCAGAAGAACGACGACAACGACGATTCAGTGAAGTCAGCACAGGTTGAGACACGCTGGGGTATCTACCTTCGGGTGGTCCGAGGGGGTAAGGACCCTAAGAGGTCCGTTCTTGTGACCTCTCCCAACGGTAAAGGAAGAGGTTACGTACTTTCACTTTTCACTTTCTCTTCAGTAAGTCAACACAGACTGAGAATCGCTGGGGTACCTGACGTCGGGCGGTCGAAGGAGGTGGGTACCCTAAAAGGTCCGTTCTTATGACCTCACTGAGGAACAGTTTCTTTTCTCTTTGAACGTCTGAAACACCAACCTCAGAAGAGAGATAATGATGGTGTAAATGGGGTAGTATTAGTAACTTCTGAAGAATGGATTTAGATGTAAACATAGTAAGTTATGGACAAAGATCAAATTAGATCTTTGTGGATTGTGTGAAGGGAGAGGGATAAACAGATTGGAGAAAGTGACGAAACACACACACACACACACAAAGAATTTGAGAGAAAATGTGACATTAGAATAATAAGTTAGAAACAAGTAATTCCAATTACAGAAGACTAGACAGAGGGTCAACGAGAGACCCATGTAGACGGATATGTCCGTGGATAGATCCATGTAAACGGTCTCTCAGAAGACAGAAAAATAAAGTTTACGGAGACAAAAAAAGTAAAAAAACTTCGAGAAAAAGTATAACTGACATGAAAATAGTATCATATTTTACGAAAGGTATAACAGAGGAAAAAAGGAAAATAACGAAATAATGAAATCACACACGAGTCAACGAGTTGAGAAACACTGGGTACCTAACGTCGGGAGGTCCGAGGAGACAGGTACCTTAAAAGGTCCGTTCTTATGACCTCTTCTAACGGGAAAGGATGAGGTCCCCTAGAAGGACAATGTCCTTACTTGGGTACAAAGAACCCAAAGGACGTAACCGTCCATCTCAGGAATGGTGACACGGTGAAATTTGTGTAAATGAATGATATTTTCCAAGAACCCCACATAATTATGATAAGGACAAACAACATAAAATACTGAAGTAATTCAAATAAAAAATGACAATTTAAAACTTTGATAACGACACAAAAGAAATTATGAGTTGACGGTATGAATACATTTCCACCGTAGGTGACCGAAGCAGGTACATAGGTCCCCAAAGTAATCTGATTACTGTTAAGATACAAGGAAGTTTTCAAACCCATAAAGACGTAATACCTATAAATGTGCTTCAATTTAATTTTTAGATAACGATCGTGTTAACACGTATAAAAATTAAACATAATTAATAATGTTTTGCGAGTAAACAACTGTATTTCTGAACCCGTCTCTCTTATAAAAGTGGTAGAAAGAATCGACTACAAGACCAAAAGGACTTTAATTTCTAAGTCACAAACCTCTAAAAGTTTTATCTTCCTAAAAGTCAAGCTCACAATTTTATGATTTATCAAGATTCCGAAGTACGGGATAGGGTCTTTCCTATAATTTTAAATTAGTCAGTCTTTATGTATTTACGTAGATATGTCCGTGTGTATCTACTCCATCTCCTTCTGGAAAATAAATATCACTTTAGACAATATATCTTCTTTACTACCTTAAACTCTTAGAGAAAAGTTACATCACTATGAATTCTGTTTTTAGTAGTCACTTACCCATGATTTTTATTCCTTTTACACCACTTGTCTTTTAGAGGGACATTTAATATTTGAAGTTTCCTTTTGTATATTGAAATATCATCTCCTTACGTTTTCATCCTTCAGTTCTTTGTGGACCTCATTGTCCGTTTAAACCAGAACCTCATATCTTACTTCGTCCCGTTTCCGATTATCTCAAGACGGTTCTCTTACGCGACCAATATCGTTTGTGGGAGAAGGTTGTTGTGTTCTCTTCTGAGATGTGTACCTGTAGTGGTCTACCAGTTGTGACTTTAGTCTAACTAATATAAAAAACGTCGGTTTCTACCTCTTCGAGATAAATCAGTCGTTTTTGTTCTGGTCTTCGACTGACACCGAGTCTAATACTTGAAGAATAACGGTTTAAGTCTGACTTTATCTTCTTTCACCTCTTTTGGTAATCTGGTAAGTCTATACTGGATTTAGTTTAGG
Source organism: Capra ibex (assembly GCA_006410555.1). NCBI lineage: Eukaryota > Metazoa > Chordata > Mammalia > Artiodactyla > Bovidae > Capra > Capra ibex. Next base: position 18,482,395 of record SJYO01048061.1, on the reverse strand, counting down.
GAATACTGATATGTTACCTCCACTCTTTATCTAAATTCCCGGATCTAGACTATCTGTTCTCACGGACTACTTGATACCTACCTCCAAGTACTGTAACATGTCCTCTATCCTTAGTTCTGGTAGGGGTTCTTTTTCTTTACGTTTTTCGTTTTATCGACAGACTCCTCCGGAATGTTTATCGACACTTTTCTGTCCTTCACTTTGCGTTTCCTCTTTTCCTTTCTATGTGGGTAAACTTATGTCTCAAGATTTCTTCTCGTTCCTCTCTTTTCTTTCGGAAGGAGTCTTTAGTTACGTTTCTTTATCTCCTTTTGTTATCTTACCCTTTCTATTCTATAGAGAAGTTCTTTTAATCTCTATGGTTCCCTTATAAAGTACTCTTCTACCCGAGCTATTTCCTGTCTTTACCATCCCTGAATTGTCTTCGTCTTCTACAATTCTTGTCCATCGTTTTTATGTGTCTTCTTGACACGTTTTTTCTCGAAGTGTTGGGTTTATTAGTGGTACCACACTAGTGAGTGGATCTCGGTCTGTAGGACCTTACACTTCAGTTCACCCGGAATCCTACGTAGTGATACTTGTTTCGATCGCCTCCACTACCGTAAGGTCAACTCGATAAAATTTAGGACTTTCTACTACGACAGTTTCACGACGTGAGTTATACGGTCGTTTAAACCTTTTGAGTCGTCACTGACGTCCTGACCTTTTCCAGTCAAAAGTAAGATTAGCGTTTCTTTCCGTTACGATTTCTTACGAGTTTGATGACGTGTTAACGTAAGTAGAGTGTGTGATCATTTCATTGCGAATTTTAAGAGGTTCGGTCTGAAGTAGTTATGTACTTGGCACTTGAAGGTCTACAAGTTCGACCAAAATCTTTTCCGTCTCCTTGGTCTCTAGTTTAACGGTTGTAGGCTAACTAGTAGTTTTTTCGTTCTCTCAAGGTCTTTTTGTAGATAAAGACGAAAGGATTAATACGGTTTCTGAAACTGACACACCTAGTGTTATTTGACACCTTTTAAGACTTTCTCTACCCGTGTGGTCTGATGGACTGGACGGAGAACTCTTTTGACATACGTCCAGTCTTTCGTTGTCAATCTTGACCTGTACCTTGTTTTCTGACCAAGGTTTATCCTTTTCCTCATGTAACTCCGACCTATAACAGTAGAACGAATAAATTGAATATACGTCTCACGTAGTACTCTTTGCGACCCGACCTCATTCGTGTTCTACGTTTGTTCTAACGACCCTCTTTATAGTTATTGGAGTCTATAAACCTACTGTGGTGAGAATACCGTTTTTCACTTCTTCTTGATTTCTCAGAGAACTACTTTCACTTTCTCCTCTCACTTTTTCAACCGAATTTCGAGTTGTAGGTCTTTTGATTCTAGTACCGTAGGTCAGGGTAGTGAAGTACCGTCTGTCTACCCCCTTTGTCACCATTGTCACCGACTGAAATAAAAGACCCGAGGTTTTAGTGACGTCTACCACTGACGTCGGTACTTTAATTTTCTGAGAATAAGGAACCTTCCTTTCAATACCGGTGGGATCTGTCGTATAATTTTTCGTCTCTGTAAAGAAACTCTTGTTTACAGGAAGATCAGTTCCGATACCAAAAAGGACACCAGTACATACCTACACTCTCAACCTGGTATTTCTTTCGACTCGTGACTTCTTAACTACGAAAACTTAATACCACAACCTCTTCTGAGAACTCTCAGGGAACCTGACGTTCCTCTAGGTTGGTAGGAGGAAATCAGGTAGGATGTCCTCTAGTCAGGACCCATAAGTAACCATCCTGACTACAACTTCGACTTTGAGGTTATGAAATCGGTGGTCTACGTTACTCGACTCAGTAATCTTTTCTGGGACTACGACCCTTTCTAACTCCCGTCCTCCTCTTCTCCTGTTGTATCCTACTCTGCCAACCTACCGTAGTGGTTGAGCTACCTGTACCGAAACCCATCTGGGACCTTAACCACTACCTGTCCCTCCGGACTACACGACACCCAGTACCACAACGTTTCTCAGTCTGTACTGACTCACGTACTTGACTTGACTTCTCCTTACATCGAAAGTGTCTGAATTCACTAGTTTAATTTATAGTAGTTATTAATCTGTTTACAAAATGTGTACAAAAGACACTATAAGAACAGTTTTTATTGAAAATTTTATACTTTAGGTTTATAGTATTCTTTTGTAAACTGTGTGACTTTAAATTCTTCTCTGATATTTTATCAAACGATCCTAAAACCTTTACAGTTCTAGTACTTTTTTATTTTTGTCGATTTCTTGGTAAGATCTAGTTTCTTAAGGTCTTTCTGTACTGTTTATATTATACACTAGGTCTTAAGTAAGGATAAAATCCCTCCTTTTAGGATGACTTTTATGACAATTGTCAACTTTTTTGAACTTAACCCAACACCACATAACAATAGTTATAATATAAAGGATTAAAACTATTAATATGAAATCAGTACTTTTTGGGGTCAAAATTCTTTACCTGTGATTTTATCAATATGTATTTCCCTCTATTTTGACGTCATAAGAGTTTACAAAGTTTTTATGTATACATACATTAAAGTACCTAAATGTATACACATATGTCTATTTCTCTTTTATTCAGTTTATCGGTTTTACAACTATTAACCTTTTGTGACCAAAAACGTTTAAAAGGTACTTAAATTTACTAAAGTTTTAATCTAAAATATTTTTGATTTTACCTTTTATTAAGGGTAGTGGATCATTAAAGAATTAAAGATGTAGAAAGTAGGAAAGGGAAGTTGTACGTCCCTACGATAGAAGGGTTATACGATAGAAGAATTCTAAAAAGAGAAGTCGAAAGGTAAAATAAAAACGAGGATCATTACCTAAAGGAGATAAAGAACACGTCAACAGACTCACGTGAAAAAGGAACAGTATAAAACAGGTCATGTAGACCCCAAAATATCTTTCCACCAGGATAAACGACGGACTTACCCTTCGTAGTATAAAACACAAAGATAAACTGGAGGATCCGTATACAAAGGACTAAGGGACAAAACTCCCTCTCAAGATATTTCTTTTAAATAAAGAATGTGTAAATATCAAAAATAATTATTAAACGAAAAACCTCCGTCACACTAACCGAGTATACCTAAATTTCTGACCAAAATGGTACGTAATCGAGACACTGTTCATAACTTTGAAAGATTAGAGGACAGAAGAGCATCCAATTTACTCCTATTTTTACTAATAGAGTATTTTGGCCATCTTACCTCCAAGTAAGTTCCAACTGTCTCTTCTTACTCTAATCTTATCCACTTAACGTTCAAGAACGTCTCTTTACACTAGATATAATATCGACTTCTTACCGAGATTGAATTCCTCTAATAAACTTTGGATAACAGACGAACAATTTTTATTTTGTCACACTTTTCCTCATGACTTTCGTCCTTCTCCGATAAACACAAATAGTAAATGTAATGTACTGTTCATTAACACCTAGATGAAGGTTACAGTCCGTTAATACTTTCTTATTCACTTACCTCGAGATTATTATATTCATTCTACCTTTCATTTCTGTTTTTATAATCTTTAAAAGACTCTTTCGTTACCATCTCGGTGAATGGAGTCTTCACTTACAATTGTTCTCTCTATTCACTTTCTACCACCATTTACAAATTTAGACCTCTTATTTTCTACTCTACAGTTGTTATCATTGCACTTTTAACCTTTGATACTCTATTTGGTCTTCTACTTTTTATACCTTCCACCTTTGTAAATTCTTCATAACAACAGTAATAGAAGGAACATTATTGTACTAAGTTAATATATACCATCTTTAGGTTGAGAATACGAGTCTTAAAAATTTATAAGGTCCAGTACATTTGGTTCTGTCTAATAAAACAATAATTTGGTCTTTTCTAGAGTCGATGAACTTTGTTGTTTGGAATTAGGTCGAGTGGTATTAACGAGTAGTTTTTAGTCGGAACCCATGAAAAATAACGTAAGTCAAGACTTGGGTACCGACTGTTTGACTCCGACTAATCATTCCGTGTCTCTTTCCTTCCAAGATCTCTACGTCACAGATTTTTCTGTATATGGGGTGTAGGTTCCCGTTTCCTCTTCGGACTCGTTCTACCATCCTCCTCGTTTTAGTGTAAATCTTGGTTTGGGTAATAGGTAGTCTCTATGAGTCCTCCAAGTTTGTTTAGAACACGTGTGGTCCTGTGTCTCTACGGTGTCTCTGACTCTGTCTTGACAAACTGACGGAGTACTCCTCCATACCCAGTGGTTACCTGACGGTGTCTCCGTCCCCGAGACCCACGTCGTCTGACCCATACCGTATTCGGGAGAACCTCCTCCTCCTCCAGCAGTAATTGGGGTGGTATGTCGACGGACTTAAAAGTGTCATGACCCCTTTGTCTGAGAACCTCCCGTGTTTATCTTGGAACATACGTCGTCCTTGGAGCCTCATTCCTCGTCACTGAGGTGTTCTCTCACTGAGTCTGAACTAGTACTCACAGGTCCTCAGAGGACACCACCGTACCCAGTCACCACCGGACGACGTCCCAACTCCCGTGACTGACATTGTCACAAACGTCCACTGGAAAACTTGCTCCAGTGTTAATAGAATTAATGGAGGTGGTATCAAGTCAAGTCAAGTCAGTGATTCAGTACAGACTGAGAAACTCTGTGGTACTTGACATCAGGAGGTCCGAAGGGACAGGTAGTTAAGGGTCTCAAATGAGTTTGAGTACAGGTAACTCATCCACTACGGTAGGTCGGTAGAGTAGGAGACAACACGGCAAGAAGAGGGTGGAAGTTAGAAAGGGTCGTAGTCCCAAAAAAAGGTTACTCGTTCAAGAAGGGTAGTCCACCGGTTTTATAACCTCAAAGTCGAAGTTATAGTCAGAAAGGTTATTTGTGGGTCCTAACTAGAGGAAATCCTACCTGACCAACATAGAGGAACGACAATTTCCCTTAGAGTTCTCAGAAGAGGTTGTGGTGTCAAGTTTTCGTAGTCAAGAAGTCACGAGTCAAAAGAAATATCAGGTTGAGACTGTAGGTATGCACTACTGACCCCTTTGGTATCGAAACTGATCTTCCTGTAAACAACCGTTTCTTTACAGAGACGAAAAATTATGCGACAGATCCAACCAGTATCGAAAGGAAGATACCTCATTCGTAGAAAATTAAAGTACCGACTACAGTGGTAGTCGTGACTAAAACCTCGGGTCTTTTTATCAGACTGTGACAAAGGTAACAAAAAGGTATATAAACGGTACCCTGACCTACCGTACTATAATCAGAAGACCTACAACTCGAAATTCGGTTGAAAAAGTGAGAGGAGAAAGTGAAAGTAGTTCCCCGAGAAATCAAGAAGTGAAAAACGATATTCCCACCCCATTAGACGTATAGCGCTTAGTACCCCAACGTTTCTCAGTCTGACTCGACTTGACTGACTTAGACGTATAGACTCCAATAAATATGAAGAGGGTCGTTAGAACTAAGGTCGAACACGAAGTAGGTCGGACCGTAGAGCGAATACATGAGACGTATCTTCAATTTATTCGTCCCACTGTTATATGTCGAAACTATTAGAGGAAAACGATACACCTTGGTCAGAAAACAAGGTACGGGGTAAGATTGACAACAAAGGACTAGACACATATCCAAAGAGTTCTCCCTGTAGTCCACAAGACCATAAGAGTAGAGAAAGTCTTAAAAAGTGTCAAATAACACTAGGTGTATCAGTTTCCGAAACCGTATCAGTCATTTCGTCTTTATTTACAAAAAGACCTTGAGAGAACGAAAAAACTACTAGGTCGCCTACAACCGTTAAACTAGAGACCAAGGAGACGGAAAAGATTTTGGTCGAACTGGTAGACCTTGAAGTACCAAGTACATAACGACTTCGGACGTCCTTTTAAAACTCGGACGTCATGAACCTACGTTAATTTTTTACTGTCTTACTAGAGACAAATAAAGGTTCCGTTTGGTGAGTTATACTTCCATTATGTTCAGATAAGGGACTGGTCATTACGTCTTCTTCACCTTCAACTTACCAAGATACTTCTGTATGTTCTGGAAGATCTTGATTATGGGGTTTTCTACAGGAAAAGAAATATCCCCTGACCTTACATTTTCATCCTTAAGTTCTTTATGGATCTCATTGTCCTTTTAAACGGAACCTCATGTCTTACTTCGTCCCTTTTCCGATTATCTCAAAACGGTTCTCTTGTGTGACCAGTATCATTTGTGGGAGAAGGTTGCTGAGTTCTTTTTGAGATATGTACCTATATTGGTTTCCCAGTTATGGTTTTAGTCCAACTAATATAAGAAACGTCGGTTTCTACCTCTTGGGATATGTCAGTCGTTTTTGTTCTACTCCTCGACTGACACCGAGTCTGGTACTTGAGGAATAAAGGTTTAAGTCTGAATTTAATTTCTTTCATCCGTTTTTGTGATCTGATAGTCTATACTGAATTTAGTTTAAGGAATACTAATATATCACCTTCACTCTTTATCTAAATTCCCTAATCTCGACTATCTCACTAAGTTATTGATACCTACCTACAAGAATTGTGATATCCTTCATCCCCAGGACTGGTAGGGTTGTTTTTCTTTACGTTTTTCCGTTTACCAACAGAATCCTCCAGGATGTTTATCGACACTTTTCGTCTTTTCGTTTTCCGTTTCCTCTTTTCCTTTTATATAGGTAAACTTACGTCTCAAGGTTTCTTATCGTTCCTCTCTATTCTTTCGGAGGGAGTCTCTAGTCACGTTCTTTATCTCTTTTTGTTATCTTACCCTTTCTGGACTCTAGAGAAGTTCTTTTAATCTCTATGGTTCCTTTGTAAAGTACGTTTCTACCCGAGTTATTTCCTGTCTTTACCATCCCTGGATTGTCTTCGTCTTCTATAATTCTTCTCCACCGTTTTGATGTGGCTTTTTGATGTTTTTTCTAGAAGTACTGGTTCTATTAGTGTTACCACACTAGTGAGTGTGGTTTGTAGGACCTTACACTTCAGTTCACCCGGAATCCTTCGTAGTGATTCTAGTTTCGATCATCTCTACTACCTTAAGATCAACTCGATAAAGTTTAGGACTTTCTACTTTGACATTTTCACGACGAGAGTTATACAATCGTTTAAACCTTTTTTTTAGTTAGGACCGGTGTCCTGACCTTTTCCAGTCAAAAGTAAGGTTAGGGTTTCTTTCGGTTATGGTTCCTTACAAGTTTGATTGTGTGTTAACGTGAGTAGAGTGTACGATCGTTTTATTACGACTTTTAAGAGGTTGAGTCCGAAGTTGTCACACACTAGGTACTTGAAGGTCTTCAAGGTCGACCAAAATCTATTTCGTCTCCTTGGTCTCTAGTTTAACGGTTGTAGGTGACCTAGTAGTGTTTTCGTTCTCTTAAGATCTTGTTGTAGATGTAGACGAAATGACTGATATGGTGTCGGAAACTGAGACGTTTAGTGTTGTTTAACATCTTTTAAGACTTTCTATACCCTTATGGTCTGGTGGACTGGAAATCTCTTTAGACATATGTCCGGTCTTTTGTTCAATCTTGACCTGTGCCTTATTGACTAAGGTTTAGTCCTTTCCTCATATAAGAGTAGGACGAATAAATCGAATATACGTCTCATGTAGTACTTTTTACGACCCGACCTACTTCGGACTCTACCTTAGTTCTAACGACCCTCTGTAAAGTCATTGGAGTCCATACGTCTACTCTGGTAGGAATGTAGTCTTTCACTCCTACTTGATTTCTCAGAGGACTACTTTCACTTTCTCCTCTCATTTTTACAACCGAAGTTTGAGTTGAAAGTCTTTTGTTATAATACGGTAGGCCAAGGTAGTCAAATCAAGTCAAGTCAACGAGTCAACACAGGCTGAGAAACGCTGGGGTACTTAGCGTCGTGTGGTCCGGAGGGACAGGTTGTGGTAGAGGACCTCAAGTGAGTCTGAGTGTCGGTAACTCAAGCACTACGGTAGGTCGGTAGAGTAGGAGCTAACAGGGAAGAAGAGGACGGGGGTTAGGGAGGGTCGTAGTCTCAGAAAAGGTTACTCAGTTGAGAAGTGTACTCCCCCGGTCCCATGACCTCGAAGTCGAAATCGTAGTAAGGAAGGTTTCTTTAAGGTCCCAACTAGAGGAAGTCTTACCTGACCAACCTAGAGGCACGTCAGGTTCCCTGAGAGTTCTCAGAAGAGGTTGTGGTGTCAAGTTTTCGTAGTTAAGAAACCGTGAGTCGCAAGAAGTGTCAGGTTGAGAGTGTAGGCATGTACTGATGACCTTTTTGGTATTGGAACTGATCTGCCTGGAATCAACCGCTTCATCAGAGACGAAAACTTATATGATAGATCCAACCAGTATTGAAAAGAAGGTTCCTCATTCACAGAAAATTAAAGTACCGACGTCAGTGGTAGACGGTGGTAGTCGTCATTAAAACCTCGGGTTTTTTCATTTTAGACTGTGACAAAGGTGACAAAGGGGCAGATAAAGGGTACTTCACTACCCTGACCTACGGTACTAGAAGCAAAAGACTTACAACTCAAAATTCGGTTGAAAAAGCGAGAGGTGAAAGTGAAAGTAGTTCTCCGAAAAATCAAGGAGAAATGAAAGACGGTATTCCCACCACAGTAGACGTATAGACTCCAATAACTATAAAGAAGGCCGTTAGAACTAAGGTCGAACACAAAGAAGGTCAGGTCGCAAAGAGTACTACATGAGACGTATCTTCAATTTATTCGTTCCACTGTTATATGTCGGAACTGCATGAGGAAAAGGATAAACCTTGGTCAGACAACAAGGTACAGGTCAAGATTAACAACGAAGGACTGGACGTATGTCTAAAGAGTTCTTTGTCCAATCCACCAGACCATAAGGGTAGAGAAAGTCTTAAAAGGTATCAAAGAACACTAGGTGTGTCAGTTTCCGAAACAGTATCAGTTAATTCGTCTTTATCTACAAAAAGACCTTGAGAGAACGAAAAAACTACTAGGTCGCCTATAACCGTTAAACTAGAGACCAAGGAGACGGAAAAGATTTTGGTCGAACTTGTAGTCCCTCAAGTGTCAAGTGCATAACGATTTCGGACCGAACCTCATAAAACTCGTAATGAAATGATCGTACACTCTACTCACGTTAACACACAATCAAAGTCGTAACAAACCGTAACGGAAAGAAACCTTAACCTTCCTTTTGATTACAAAAGGTCAGGACACCGGTGACAACTCAAAAGGTTTAAAAGACCGTATAACTCACGTCGTGAAAGTGTCGTAGTAGAAAGTGTCAAACTTTGTTGAGTTGACCTTAAGGTAGTGGAGGTGATCGAAACAAGCATCACTACGAAAGATTCCAGGTGAACTGAAGTGTAAGGTTCTACAGACCGAGATCTAATTACAAGTGTAGTATTACTAATAGACCAAGGTAGTCAAGTACCGTTTATCAACCCCTTTGTTACCTTAGTCACTATCTGAAATAAAAACCCCCCGAGATTTTAGTGGAACCTACCACTGACGTCGGTACTTTAATTTTCTACGAATGAGGAACCTTACTTTCACTACTGGTCGGATCTGACGTATAATTCTTCGTCTCTGTAATGAATTGACTGATTCCAGGAAGGGCAGTTTCAATACAAAAAAGGTCATACATACCTACACTCTCAACTTTATATTTCTTTCGACTCGTGGTTTCTTAACTACGAAAACTTGACACCACAACCTCTTCTGAGAATTCTCAGGGAACCTGACGTTCTTCTAGGTTGGTCAGGTAGGAGTTCCTTTAGTCAGGACTTATAAGTAACCTTCCTGACTAACGACTTCACCTTTGAGGTTATGAAACCGGTGGACTACACTTCTTGAATGAGAAACCTTTTCTGGGACTAAGACCTTTTCTAACTTCCACCCTCCTGTTCCCCTGTTCTCTCCTACTCTGTCAACCTGCCATAGTGACCGAGTTACTTAAATTCAAACCCATTTGAGAGCGTCAACAACTACATGTCTCTCCGGACCGTACGACGTCAGGAACGTCAGCGTTTCTCAACGTGTGTTGACTCGCTGACTTGACTTGCCTTGACTCGGTGGACGTAGAGAATTAAAATTCATAAATTTTAATTTAAATTTTCAGTCAAGGACTCAGTGTGATCGGTGTGGAATTCGTAACTTATCACTGTACCCCATTATTTATAACATGACCTTTCGTACAAAGGGAATAGTACCTCTAAAGGTAACCTACTATAAGATGTCCTCCCAGACTGTACTCGTGAGTTATACCCGTACTACGTCCGTAAAAATGAGAGTTTAGTAACCGGTCCTGATCAGTATACTGAGGTGAGTTTAGGTTCCCTCAACTGTTCAGATCACGATGATAAACTGTACTTACCCTCTTTTATAAAACAGTGTATAAACATCTTTATAAATCTTTTGTGTTGATGACTAATAAGAGTTACTCAAATTAGAATCTCTCCTAGTAAAAAGGAACTTAATGAAATATTTTATTATAATTATAAAAAGAGTGTGCCTAAAACACCTCTTCTCAATTTACCCAGAGAAAAGTAGGGGACGGAAGTGGTATGTTCGCAAGACGGTCAGTGTAGAGAGAAACATAAAAGTGAATTGTTCAATATGGTCTTTAATATAAACTGGTCAGGAACTTCTTAAAAGTGTAAGAAAAACGAATGACATACGTATCATAAGGTAGTTTATACACATATATTCAATAAATTGATCATATGATAGTTCTAGAATGAAGGTTATAAAACAGTAATGTTTAGAACGACGTTTCTCATTGGAACAGTATAAGTAGTTAAATGTAGGAACTCTCATCACATCGACACAAGTAAAACCTCGAAAAAAAACTCTGTTTTTATACACGTATTCATGTTTGATTTTGATATTACTCTATGGTGATGTTGAAGTAGACTTTTTAATATTATTTTTGGAGTCTTTCATCCATTACAACCTTGTTTTTTCTCTTTGATCTTGAAAATGTAATGATCGACTTTTAGTGTTACCATGTCAATGGAACTGTTTGTCTAAAATCAAATCAAAATAATAATATAATTCGTATATGGAGGCATACTAGATCATTAAGGTGAGGATTCATATATGATTTTTTATTTTTATTTTTGGACAGGGGTGTGTCTACAAAATGAGTTTATAAGTGTTCTCGAGGTAAACATTATTCTTGACCTTTCTTGGGTTTATTTGTTTAACATATACTAAGTTTTTTACGTAAATGAGTAAGTTACCTTGTGTTGAGACGTTGTTTTTCCTTATCTAATGTCTACGTGGTTGTGTCATTACATTAATTTTTCGTACTAAGATTCACTTTTACAAATTCGTCTCTGTTGGTGTATAACATGTTAAGGTAAAAATAAAATCATTTCCTTTTGACATCACTATCTTCCCTTTAGTCCGTAGGTCTCTTCCTATATCTTTCTTCTAACTAACGTTTCCTTGACTTCACTTGCAAAAACCACTATCTGTACGGGAAAGTATTAAAGTCATCACTAATGCACCGATGTACTAACATGCGACGACGATTCAGCGAAGTCAGCACAGGCTGACACGCTAGGGTACCTACCGTCAGGTGGTCCGAGGGGGCAGGGACCCTAAGAGGTCCGTTCTTGTGACCTCACCCAACGGTAAAGGAAGAGGTCACGTACTTTCCTTTTCACTTTCTCTTCAACGAATCAGTAGAGACTGAGAATCGCTGTGGTACCTGACGTCGGATGGTCCGAGAAGGTAGGTGCCCTAAAAGGTCCGTTCTCATGACCTCACCCCACGGTAACGGAAGAGGTTGTACTAACATATGTTCACAGGTTTACATGATCGTAAATACGAATTATAACAACATAAAATGACCAATATTTCGTCTTGAGAGATTTCAACGACCTTTTTTAAGATCTCTTATCTTAATCTTAATGTCTAAACTGATAGTAAACGTACCTACATCGTCTTTATGTAAAGTCTTAAATGAATATGTTCTGTACTGATCTTCAAGTGGTAAACTGCGACCCCAAAAATCCTGTCTTTCGGTTCATCCTATACACCTGTCTGTTTCTGTCATTTTTCTGTTAGGAGATCAAACGAATTCAAATCGACACTGGTAGGTACCAGAGAGGTCGGTAGATTTAACAAGTCGAAAGCTTTAAGTCTTATCTTATATTTGAGTCCTCAATTTTTATTTCAGGTCGGAAGTCGGTTTATTTAGACTATAAATACTAACATTTGTCGATCGGTATGTAAAATCTATATAATTGAGTATAAGTAACAAGACTCTGACAAAATTCAACCTTGTTATTGAATTTTAACTTTGTTCTTAAGGTTTAAGAGGTGTAAGAACGGTTGTAAAAAATGCAAACAAAATATTGTCAATAGGACTTTCCTACCTAATTTCTTAATTTAAATTCTGAACTTTGATTTGGAAAAGTTTCTTTTGTGTCCCTTTAAAAAGTACGGTAACCAGAACCGTTTCTGAAGTATCCATACCATGGTTCTTATGAGATTTATATCATCTAAATCTGAAAAGGTATAAAAAGATTGAAAGTCCTTCGATCAGGGTGATACTTAATAAGATTATACTTAAAGTCACGAGGTATATAGTTTACTAAGTAAGGTTTATGAAAAAGGAAAGGGGAGGTTAAATAAAGAATGTAAAATACATTAGTAAATATCGACCTGAGACTGATACTCATCTTGAAAAGATTGCAGAACCATATCTTAATATGGACAGACGGTTTTTAAGGAATCAGTAACGGGTCCTTTATTTATAAAACGTCCCTTTGGTTTATATAGGGTAAGGTGTTTCTTTGTTGTCTCCTACTCTACCAACCTACCGTAGTGGTTGAGTTACCTGTACTCAAACTCATTTGAGGTCCTCGCCCACTACCTGTCCCTCCAGACCACACGACGTCAGGTACCACAGTGTTTCTCAGTCTGTGTTGACTTGTTGATTTGACTTGACTTGGTGTGTCTTTATTATACTGTCTTTTTCATCTTAGTTCACTCCCAGTTGAATACTACTGTATGATTATAGACTCAGGGGTGTTCAAATAAATGACCATTAATTTTCCTTATAAAACCATAAACATCTTAAAAAGAATAGGTTTGAACACGGAGGAAAAAAGGGGGGAAAATCATCTATTGGATATTCAAGTTTCAGAGTGACAGAAATTTTAAGGAGGAGTCTCCGATTCTGTACTCTCTGTGAAGAAACGATACGTATATAAGTAGTGTCCTCTCTACACAGAGAAACTCGTACTTCACCACACAGTCTGGTTATTACACTTTGAAAACGAAAAGACGAACTTAATTTTATAACGAAACCCGAGAATGGGGTGAGTTGTTTCGATGTTCGAAAATAAACCATAGTAAAAATAACGACGAGACGTTCAAGATAAAATAAGAACTTATTCCTTCAGTATGACACTTCATTTCTGAGACAAGTGAAATTTCATGGATTTCGGATACCTTTTACCGAAATTTGGTACAAGACGTAGTCGACTCGTGTCACTTTAAATATATTAACAGTTTCAGTACCTAAAGTGGAATTTGAGATTCGTTTAAGTCTCTCAAGGTCTTTATTGGGTTGTTTTAATAGAGGTTCATAAATACGAAGAAACATATATGAGTTAAGGTATAAGAATGGGGAGTGGTACTCTTCACACTTTTTTTTACCAGTAAATTAAAAATAAATTTAATAGTACATCGTCTTTGTGGTCCTTTGAGGAGTCACCTACTTGGTCAGAGGACTCTAAGACTGAGATTATACTTAATTCATAGATACCAAAATCCCTCAGTTTCTTCCAGAACGTTGGTCACTCTTCCGAGACTCTCGATTACTAAAAATCTCGAATAAGACACAACTCCACAAACTTTTCTCTTTAAGACACAGAAAAGGTAGTATATGTCAAAATTGTCAGTTATGGATTCTGACGACGGAATTTTTTTTTTTTTTTTTTTAAGTCGATAAATAGAACGGGTTACTGGGAAGTTGTTTTACCTTACGAAAGTTCATCAAGTTCACCTCTTTGAAAACTTTTGACGGTCTTTTTCATAATAAAAAGAAAACTCTCATCACCGATCCAACATGAAGTCAAAATCACCGAAACGACAATTGCATAAACTCATTATCCAATTATTGTTAATTATAATAAAAATTTTATAGTGCGTACGTACGATTTAGCGAAGTCAACACGGGCTGGGAAACACTGGGGTACCTGACGTCGGACGGTCCGAGTAGACAAGTACCCTAAGAGATCCGTTCTTATGACCTCACCCAACGACACTGGAGGAGGTCCCCTAGAAGGGCTAGTTGGTTCCCTAGTTTGGGTAAGTGAATGTAGAGGATATGACCGTCCTACTAAGAAACGGTGATCGTGGTGGACCCTTTGGGTTATTATAGTATGAAGTTATTATTAATTATAATGAATTTTTATAGTAGAGAGTTATAAACCCATATATTTAAAAGGATTTATATTAACTAAACCTTGTTTTTTAATTAATAGTCAACACTAACAGAAATCGACACATAGTGTCTACGGATTAGAGAATCCAGTAAATGTCAAACCCTTACTCGTCGATTCCGACGGTTTTGATGACTGTTCGGTCCAGGGGGAACGAGACCAAGAGATAAAAAAGAGGGAAATACCGAACGAAGAGATAACAACTGTGAGATAGAGGGTTGTAGTTCACGTACAAGGTCCTTTCTCTTCTTTATGTCACACGTTTAACCAGATGATCAACTTTGTACTCTCTCGATGGTGTAACTATAATGATGTCAATATGTATTTACAATATACGTAACTATATTACATAGTTACATTACTATGTATAAGTAATATCAAAAATATCTTTATATCATTTAGTTTTTATTAAAAGAAAAAGATACTTCTAAGATACTACTAGAGAAGGGGTTTTTTTAGACAAATATAAAACAAATGGTCCAATGTAGGATATGGGAGAGATAGATTTTAGAAATTTTCCGACTCATTAATTGAAAAACTTCTTTCTTTTTATTTTGAGTCATAATCCACACGTTCACCGTTATACAGTGTAATAAGTTTGACATATACAATACGATATTTGGATAACCAAATATTAATACCGAGTAAAATACGGACATCACTTATTAGATTATTATAATCAAACCCTGTTACATCATAAACTAAACTCTTTTATTGATAACAGTTACATCTTTTTTATATAACACCCATTCCTCATACCCCTTATAAATAACTTATTCATAACTAAATCAACATAAAGGTTCACTACACGAAATATCAAAATGTCTACGTACACGATTTCTGTTGTGTCAAACACTTCGTTCTTCAACTTATAAATCACCATATACAATATATTTGAAGGTTGACTTCATTTAATAGTGACCTTTTTTTAGAAAAATCTATGTCTTTCCGTTTTCGACGTCATCGATTGTCGACATACGTGAGAAATTTTCAAACATCATACATCATTTAACTTAGGGGTCTTACGAGAGGAGTATACGGAAACATACTATTATGTTTCTTTCCGTATAATTGTATTAACAAATATGAATAAATGATTCAGTATACGCATATATAAATACGTTATAAAGAAAGAGAAAACGAAGAATACCGATAGGGGGTGTAGGGTGTACGTAAAGACGACACATTGAAAAAAAAAAGAGGTGATCCAGTGGGGTGTTTTATTCTAAAAGGAAGAACCGAACTTCGAAGGAAATAGAAAACAGTACTTGAAGTAAAGAAGGGCTAAGAGGTAAAATTATTAAGAGTGAAACAGTAATAGTGAGTTGGGTACTTTAAGAGTAAAAATAAATTATTATGAGGAGGATCGGTCCTATATACGTAAGAAAGGATAAATGAGGAATTACAGAACGGGAGAGAGAATCCTGTTATCTGTACAGAAACCATAGTGTACTGGGAGTTAAGATCTGTCTGTGTCGTAAAAGTAATACAAATATTATGAATACAATCTTTTATTACGGTATCCTTCAGACTGTTCGGTAATCGGGAGTGAGTGACGACGAAATCTACTTGTCACTATTGAAAAGAGATCGGTCACGGTCTGACTCAATCGGTTACAGGAAAGTTTATTAACGATCAGATAAGACTAAAAACTTTACAAAAAGACAATACGGACATCACCGAGTCTGTCATTTCTTAGACGGACGTTACGTCCTCTGGGTCCAAACTAGGGACCCAACCCTTCTAGAGGACCTCTTCCCTTAATGATGGGAGAGGTCATAAGAAGAGACTTCTTTAGGTTCCCATCTCCTCGAACCGTCAGATGTCAAGTACTCTTGTGTTTCTGAGTCTTACTAATTGAGAAAGTGAAGTAAAAGACAATACAGGTTTGTCGGAAGTTAGGAACGAAACTAAACTCTTCTCCACTACCACTAATATAGAAAGGTACGAATTATAGACGGACCGAGAAGAAAGAGTGGGAGGAGAAGGGGAGAGAAAAGGAAAAGGGTGTAAAAATATTTCATAAAAAATGAAGGATTGTCTTCTTTTCTAAATGGTCAAAACAAAACAAAACAAAACAAGGGGGGGCGGGGGAATAAAACCTTTTACTCTGTCTCCTTATGGTCCGTCCATCTAAAGTAAACTAGTAGTTTTATAACACAATAAAGGGAATAGAAAATATAGATTCGAAGAATTTATTCAAAAGAAATAACAGTCGAGGTTAAAGAGTAACTTATAAGGGAGGTATCAGGAGATCTTAAAATAAAGGAAGGATTATTGTGTAAATTTGATGAGATATTAAAACGGACACTAAAAGAGGGTGTTCTGCGACGGAATAAAATAAAGTAGAAACTTTAAACGGTTGGGATTGAAAACAGGGAGAACTTAGCGAAAGGACCAAAGTCACTATGACAAACGTAAAAAGAGGTAGAGAGAGAGAAGGGAAACAGTCACAAATGGTAGAGAGACACAACGAAAAAGTCCTTGAAGACGACCTTGATAATTATCAATTATCCACTGAGGATGTAAACATAGAGGTCATGTCGTGGACAAAAAACAACAACGAAACTAGATTGGAATGATTGAAGAGACAAACCTTTGTGAAAATAATATAAAAAGTATGTTTAATTACTAGGAAGATTTAAAGAAATAGGTGGTTTGTGTGGTGAATCTCCCAAGAAATCTAAAAAGACAAATGAGAAGGTGATATGAAACTCCCATGAGTGACTGGAAGGAGGTGAGTCGATGATTTAGGGTAAAATGGATAAGGATATGAAAGTTTAGAATTGAGGAGTGAACACAAAGGTATGGATACTAAAATCCCGTAAGAACCACCAAGTCCTCATTTCTTAGATGGACGTTATGTCCTCTGTGCTAACTCATTACTTCTAATGGACGTCTTCCTTTACCGTTGGGTGAGGTCATAAGAACGGACCCTATATGGTACCCGTCTCCTCGGACCCCCCGATATCAAGTACCCTAACGTTGCTCAGTCTGTTCTGAATCGTTGACTTGTTTTTGTTCGATAGTGGAATAAGGTCCGGGAGGAGAAGAGTCGAAAGAGGTAAAAAAGTCAACTAAAAATACTACTACCTCCTTATTGGGTGTGATTCATGGTTCTATTATTGTCATCAGTTATTTATAGAGGAGTAATAGATACTATAGTTTTGACTAGAAGAAATTCCTCAGTTCTGAGTCAATGGATTCTGAGATAATTTATAAATAAATGGTAAATTTGAAATCGATGTCTACTTCATAATGGACAAACCTGTTCTCTTCTAAACAATAAGTAGAGTTAGTAGAGTGAACAAGAAAATAAGTTCGGTCGCCATGTAGTAAAAGTGAGAAAACTCCTAGTCTTTACAGGAAAATCAATGATATGTTATCTACCTTTTTTTAGGAAGAAAATATTGAAATTATGTATAATAAGATGGATTTAAGGACATTTTATTACCAAATTTAGAACCATAAATAAGTAAAATTTTACTTCTCAATATACCCCAAAAATCCATTTTTAAAAATACTTTAGTACACATCCCGATATCTGAAAACTATTAACGATTTATTCATTATTATGGTTGTAAGGAGGAGGTGGGTATAAATTCGAAATTTAGTAGAACGTAGTCTTCTTCCTCTATAAAACCTTACATCGGGGTAGAGAAGTTAATTATCAGTTACGTGTTTTTTACAAAATGATGTCTTTATAACCGTTCACTTTTAAATGAACTACTTTAAAACAGGGTCTTTTTAGACGTCGAAAGATCTCTTATCCACTATATTTCTTTGGTTTTATTAAAATAGAAAATACGAAAGAGACCTTCTTTACTTAAGTCTTCCTTTTAAAATTTTTTAGAATTCTTCACTCTTTGATTAGTCACGATATGTTCGTCATATTTTCATATAAACGGAGACTTTAATTCATACGTTATCATGAACATCATTATGTACATCTATAAATTGTTAAATTTCATAAAGAAGATGAACGATTTTGTTTTAAAAATTGTAACGATATAAAACCTATGTCAAATTTTTCCGTTAGAAACTAAATACGATTATTTCACTTTTGAGAGTATGAAAGACCATGTAATTAATTAGTTTAAAGTAGTTAAAACTTCAAGAGAGTAAGACATAATTTTTCATACCCGTCGGGTTGAAAATGTTATTAATGGTTGATTAGGGTAGGAGAGGTAAATATTGATTAGATATTTGAGTCTAAGATTAAACGGTTTAATTTATTAAATCATAAAGTCCTAAATGAGAGAATTTCAATATGTCATACTTATAGACTCTTTTAGAAATAGTCAACAAAATATAATCCTTTAAAGGTGAATGGTATGTACTGTCTCTTCTCTCCTTTACGATAGTTTTATTGTTTTTCATACTGTACAAAAGACAAAGGATTCCAATAATACTCGATGTTTCAAAGTAAAAAGACAAATAAATTCTTGAGATGATCGTCGCAAAGGTAAAATCGACGATGAGGAAAAATCTCATAATAAACAAACAGACTGTTTATCACCTTTTTGGAGGGTGTTGTCCTACTACTTACTTTCTCTTTGAAGGATACCATACTTACTGAAATTTCCCTTGTAAAACTTACATTCACTTAAACATTCTAAAAGTCGGTAATATCCTGAAATAAAGGATCACACATGCTCCACCCTCCAAAGATAGGTAGTACGACATGTATTATGTAACCTATTACAACACGATTAAATTGTGTTCAGTATTTTCAGAAGTCTTCTCTTAATAATGGAATTTTAATAGTAATCCAACATAAGTTAATGGTGTGTCAGGACACAAATTTTAGAAATATTTCTTTATAAATTTACAGTGGATGGGAGTCCATGTTTAGGTCCCTATAAAGTCGTGATTCCTTTTCATTAAGATGTTGAAAGGACTATTAATACTAAAATTAGAGACTTATGGAAATGAAGAAAGATCGAAAAGGTAGACACGAATATGTATAACTGTATATAGATACCAACCCGGTTAACAATGTTCACAGTTCATTTCTTATTACGAATTAACTTCTTGGAATTAATTTCCAATTAACTTCTTGATTCCTCTTTCTATGTAAGGACAACCGTGTACTCGATAGGGTTTGTTTGTGTATACAAAATCCTATACGCATATCCTGCATTATGTTACGAACTGTGACTGACTCGTGAGTTAAAATTACAAAAAGAAATAAGACACATTCGTGATAGGAGGAGGTCGATACTACAGATATTTTTACTTATAATGATTGAAATTTTACATCACAGTATTAAGTGTACGGGATCCCGGTTATCATTAATTTATCATTTGAGGTATCAATCACATTTACTATTTTACAAACACAATCAATCGAAAATGACATATTGTCTTATGGTGTCTAATCACCGAGTTTTCTGGTACTGAATAATTCGAGTTTTAAGACACCTAGTCGTCGACCCGATCCGAATCTACTCATCACGAACAAGTCAGAGAGGATCCGATTGGAGACAGAGGTAGTAAACGTCAGTAGATCGGTTCACCGAGACGAAGAGTCAAACTACTAATCGATACCTCTGACCTCTTCTACCCGGTACTCGGTGGGACGTCTGATCGGAACTGAACGAGTACCCTTTTCAATGTTCTCGTTGTCCTGTTTATTTCACATTTTGTAGTTGTAAAAAGTTCAAAGACACGGTGTAAAAGACCAACAACAACAACAACAATTGGTTTCGTTCCATGAAATAGTTGTGATCCTATTTACTCGTTCCTGGATTGGTTTCTGACATTTTTTTTAATATCTAACCTACAAACACAGAGGGGGATTTAAGTATACGACTGTGGATTAGGGGTTATACAACCATAAACCTTCACCCCGGAAAACCTACACTAATCCAGTACTCCCACCTCGGAGTGATTACCCTAATCACGGGAATGTTTTTTCTGAAGTCTCTCGGGGACATGGGGAAAGTATCGTTCTACAGTAAATGAATAGACCTTAGTCTAGGAGTGGTCTGTCATTTAGATGTCCACGAAACTAGAACTTAAAGCACCGGAGACCTTGGTACTGTTTATTTGTAAACGACAATAATTTTTTATCTATTTATTTTTTCTGATCTTACTCATTCCCTCCTGACTAGGTTCCTCGTTACGTCCCTTCGTTCTATGTGAACCTCCGATAATAACATTGGTATATGGTGTATCCATTACTTTTTACTGTATTAACAGTCTCAAATAAAATCAAAAATTCGGATTTGTACTCCTAAAAAAAAAAAAAGGATCTCACTATCATTCGTAAGAAGGAAAGGGTACCCTTGTAGTTTGAGGACCTCATATATTGTAGGATTAAAGATATCTTAAAAGTCTATGTTTTTTATTTGTTAATGATCATTATGGATCTTACTTATTATGTCCGGTCCTTTGTTTTTGAACTAATCCCTCCTATTTATCAACCCTTAGTATCCTTCTAGGTCTCCCCAAAAATTACTCCCCTGGGACCTGAAACTATAGTGTTCTTTGAAGGATTTCGATATCCCATGAGAGGATTTTATATATTGTGTAAAACATGAGAAGGGCATAACTCTTCTTTAACCACTTTAAAGTTATTTAGGATGTCGATAAGAAAAAATTAAAAAATAAAATATAACCTAAAATCGGTTAATTATTACAACACTATCAAAGTCCATCTGTCGTTTCGTAGGATATCAATAAAAATATTGTAGGGTTAATTTTTAGTTTCGTTGTAAAAACCTATAACAATAGAAATCTAGGGACCCCCGACCTGGAGGAAACATAAAATGTTAATTCAAATTCACTGTACATGTCTTTTTCAGTCCATTTTAAAGGGGAGATGTCTTATTGATCTAATATTATAGACTCTTACGATATATCATTTTGTTTCATAACATCGAATAACTAATCTTCATTCTCGGGACGACGGTCTCTCAGATCGAAGTATAGAGTCGGGACAAATACTCGATACACTGAAATTCATCCCGTCTATAAGAGAAATTGGAAATAAAAGAAATAATCTACCATTATTTTCATGGATGGGATTCCAAGAAAGTCCAACTTTACTTCGGTGTACACCTCTCCAGACTCGTGAGGTATCTAAAATAGACGTTAACTACGGTTTTACATAATTTTCCCGAACTTCATTTCGTTATTGACGACTGTGTATTAGACATCTTTTACGATGACTTGAAAGTAAACAAGAGAGTTCTCATCAGGAAAAGATATTCTTTTAGTCTGATCATTTACGTCACACTACAGTAAAGGAAGTTTGGGGTAGAGGATCTTCGATGCAATTCTCCTTTTTTTTATTTTAACACATTTCTTGACATCAATTTCACAATCTTACATTTGAGTAAAAGTAACAATTATATCGGAAGATTAATTTCTTTACATTTATAAACTATTCTTCATGAAACAAATCAGATCTCAGTAATCTTCTTATATACCGTAAGTTGTCTTGTTTCTCCTTATTGTTGACTCTTTATCCCAGTGTACATCTTTCGAAGGTTTTTCTGATTTTAAAATGACAAGTTCCTGTCCGAGAAATTGTCTTTCCTGTGTTATCGTATTCAAGTATGATCTATGACGTAGGCATCGTCAAGACTAAGAGTAATTGTGTATACACAAAAATTTTGACCTCGATTTACGTTCATAGACTACGACTATGACTATAAAAATTTAGCTAATTATTTTGTCTTTCACACGGTACGAAAAGTTATCTTTTCGATTTTAACTTGACTCTTGATCTTTTAATACTATTTAACCTCGTTCACCTTGATTTACAAGATTTTAAGGACACTGAAAATACAAATTCCGTGGTTTTATTCCTGTTAACACTGATTACGTCACCCCACTCATCCCTCCCACCGGACTGTATTTACTCTTCTCTCTCGGTCTGGTAATTTTCCAAACCACGGTATTACTCTTCAGATAAAAAGAGAAAAAATAAATACATAAAATTAATTTTTATATATTAGACATATTATTACTTTTCAATATTTTTTTATTATTTTTAAATTTTTTTTCCGAACGTCTGGTTCGATTTATTCGTACGGNATATTAGACATATTATTACTTTTCAATATTTTTTTATTATTTTTAATTTTTTTTTCCGAACGTCTGGTTCGATTTATTCGTACGGGGAACCTAATTTTCTTTAAAATTTTCTGTTCCCATTATCTACAAATCACTGAACTTCTCTGTTAAGACTTCCAACACACCTCGTTTTTTCTACCACCAACTATTATATCAGTTATTTTAATCTTCTTAAAAGATGAAAACGAGAATTCAATACCACCGAAAATAATCTTACTTTGATTACCTTTCTAATGACACTTGTCTTAAAACATCACTTAGACTATATCACCGACTACCTCTTCCCTTTTAGAAGTACTAAAGGTGTCTAGACTAAACTGGATCACTCACTCTGTGGTTCTAACCTCTTATACCTCCTTCATATCTAACCTCCCTTTTTCTTCTTTAGGACTTTAAACGACCTATATAAATCAAACTAAACGGAAATTCCTATTTCAACTTATCCTAGATTTCCCCTTAACATTCTTGACACGTTAAATTTCAATGTCGTTTCTTTCTACTGGACTTTTACCTTGACTTTCCTTTCTTCTATTCTTCTCAATACATTCTACTCAGCTCCTTTCCCACAAATTTTGTGTTAACTCAAAAGTTTACATAACTTACAGCTAACATATATTATTGTTCACTTTACTTTTCAGTGATAACCTAAGTCACTATCTTCAGTTACCTTAGAACCTTTCTCGTTAAAGGTAGTTCATAACACCCATGTTCCCCAACTTCTCAGGGACTCCATAGTTCTTCGTCTCCGGTGAGGACTATTAAATAATATCCTACCTGTCCTCTTCTCTCCTCTCCTGTCAACCTATCTCAATATCAGTCACGTTTCCCTGAATCTCTGTTCAGTGACCGTACTAATTTATAATCACCCTTTACAAATAAATGATTAATTATATCACTAACCATATAACCGGGACCTGTTACCGGAAACTTTACCTTCTACCCGTTAGGGAAGTTACTTAATCTCGATCTTTACTCTTTTTAAGTCTATGTGTCCTTACGTAAATCTTTAATCTCGTTCTCTATACGAAAGATGAATCTAAAAATAAAAATAGAGATACTATTAACTTTATTCCCTTCCCTTTTATAGTCTTTGACCTTCTCTCATTCTTTGTATACTTTCTACTTATCGTACTTTTTCTTCTCATTCGATTGATCTCTTTTCACTTTTTTAACGACTCGTTCCATCTTCTCAATATCCCGATATACATATGGTCAACAGTAAAACGGGAAAACAAAAAGTAATAATCGAGTTGAAACACCTACTACCGTAACGTTTAAACAGTAACGACTTATAAAAAGGACAAAGACCTAGGTGTCTGTTTGACGTAAAAAGTCCAAGAGACGTAGTTCCACCCCGGTACGTTGGTCAAGAGTGTTAGATTTACACTCCTCTTCATTATGTAATAAACCTCAGGTTTTGTCAAGTCAATTCTACACGAAAGAAGTGTGGATGAGAATCGTTGTATGTACTGACGTACTTCCTCTGAGGAGTAAGAGGAAGGAGGTCACCTGACGTACCCTGTCTTTACTGTTGTATTATTTTGAAGTAACATTATTCAGTAACTCTAGACCGTGAAAAATTTTTATCCTTTATAAGATGGAATTAATTATGGTGTCAATGTTGTTGTCATCGGATAGGATTGTAAGATTGGATCAGATTCCCATTACAAATTGGTGTACCTAAGGTACCCTTTTGTATTTCAAATTCCATAAAAGTTGTCTCATTAACGTTTTTTCATTTTTTAGTACTTTTAATACAAGTCTTTTCCCATGATTTTTGTCTCCTAACTATTACATTTAAATTAGTCAACTGTTAGAATTACTCAAATACTTGTTGATCTAATCTCTTTACCTTCACATCTGTTATCCTGTACCAGATTTATTCCTTACAAAAGTAATTATATAAAAAATTTTTAAAGACATATTGAACTACTTTTTTTATTAAGAATCTGATTGGTTCCCCTACCGAGCCCAACATTTCCACTAAAAGTGTACTTTCGACGAGGATCCTTTGGTTCTTACTATTTCCTCTCTCGTTGTCACCCTTTCGTAATTTCAGAAGTTTCTTATTTTGTAAATGGTTCTTCTACCTTATACTATAGTTTCTTTTTCTTTACTCTGGGCATTACGAATTGGTTTTATCTTTCACATCCTGTATCTCTAGTGGAAATCTTACCGACAGTAACCTTTATACAAATAGTACTACTTCTTTTACGTCCTCGGGGTTTTCTGTGTGTATATCTCGTATGTGGATAAAATTTAAATTAAAACTAACAGAAAACCTCTTGTAGTACCGATTGTCTATGTTGAAACCATAGTTTCACACCAGGGTTTACTCTACATCTCATTCATAAAGTGTATCTGTTAATCACTACCATTGACCTCATTTATATCTAGTCAGCGTTCGTTCGTTTACTCTCTGTAGACCAGTAAGAGGACTGTTCCCCGTAACCGTCAGTCAGAACTCGCATCACTACGTTCTCTAGACGACCCTCGGTCGTGCCCTCTAGGGTGGGTACTGTTCCAGTACGCCTCTTCTGGACTACTCGTTTCGTCTAGTCCTGAGCTCCCTGAGGGACCTGGACGAACTCGTAGATGGGGTTTGGTTTTAGACAGACAGATGACAAATGATATAATACGGAAAGTGGTTGAGAGGACTCTAATTGTCCCCCGGTAGGGACTGGTGGAAAGAGACCTCTTTTAGTTGAATCCCGAGATCAACTATTCAAAGGACCCGTACTTTCCTCGTAAAGTTAAGTTTGGGGGGACAATCGTAAGATCGAACGAACCGTCCAAATAGGTCTGAGAACGTTGATGAGAATACGAACAAGTGTTGCAGGGTTAGTATTGTGTCCTTCGGATTCGTAAGATTTTTATATCTCGGGAAACTCCCCACTTTTTCAAAATAATTTTATTATGACCACTTGCCAAAATAACAACTCGGTTACGAACGACGGTTCAAGGATATACGGAATAGGCAACACACGGACCCTCACATAATCAGTTATATCAACCTTACATTCTCTTTTTTTCATCATCGGAACCATAATTGGTGTAGTCGGGAAACTCGATTATTCAAGAAAGAAACAACAACATTGGGTGACGTGGAAACGAGGTACTTTTACATTTATTCAAGAAAAAACAACAATATTGGGTGACGTGGAAACGAGGTACTCTTACATTGAAACAAATCATGAAAGACTGCGACTGTGTCTAATCTCCATATTTCCTTTTTGTGGAGTTCCCTTTGTTCAAAAGACCAACTAGTTGGAAATAGTTTTTTCTCAGTGTTTTACAGTTGTCCGGAGGTCCCGGTCTTTTACATGTGTTGTATCCTGGGAACAAATACCCTTTCCATACGTCTTTTTTTTAGGGCCAAAACTATTCCCGTTTTGACGACCTCACAAACTCGACTGAGACGTACTGGAACGTAGAAAGTAAAAGGAGATACATGTTCAGTCCCATATTCTCGGGGAAAACTTTTATTTCAATACCCGGAGTGAGTGACTTCGAACCAAAGGGGCACAGTAAGAAAAACGGTTACGGTAAGTAGGACTCCCATAGGGACCTGAGACGACTTCGACCTGGGGTCGTCTCTAGGTGATAACATTGTAAAAATGTTATAAGGAGAAACCTTTCCTTGAGAAAGTACCGACCCCCATGAGTTCAAGACACCTTATTTTACACTCTAGGACGTTAGAACTGACAACATCTTTAGAGGTGGTTTTACTTAGTTATTTATATTTAGATAAAACGAACGTATTACTCCTTAAAAAATCTTCAGCTACCCCTCTCCCTTAATGTCTTCCCTCCTCCTACCTGTTTACTTTAGAACCCTTTAATCCATTGCTACTTCACACTTTTCGGTCCTCTTACGGTTTTACAAACCATAGATTGTTTATTTTTACTTATTTTCGTTGTACGTCATATTTTAAACTAAGGTAAAACGATAAAATTGTACTAGGGTAAGGAGACTACGGTTCTAGAAGTGATTTCAGAAAAGTGACCTATGGAACACAGTTACACATAAAAACCTTCACCCATCTTAAAATCTTTCTCGGAGTAAAAGAGGACAGTCAGTTGTCTTTTGTAAATTATTTTCGTTTCGTTTTGTTTTTCCCCTACCTTCACGGTGAGATCTATTTTTCAAGTGGTACTTTGACACTAGGAAGTCTTAAGAATTTTTGGAATTTCTTCTTAAATCTAAAGATACCTAATACCTTGAACCTCAGTTCGGTTATAGTATATATTCAGACATCCTCGTCTTACCCGTATTTACAATAGACTAAATGTATCTATCTTAGTGGACTCGGTAGTGACGTCCAAACCTGGACGGGAGAAAAGTCATTGAGTTGTAAGGGACACCGGAAGTTTACGTCCATGGAGTTTATGTTGTGTGATGGTAGAATATTTCAAAAATGATAATAAAAGGAACGAAACTTCGACTCCTTTAAATTGGAACCCTTGTGGCTTATTGAACTGGTTAAAATCTTTCAACTGTTAACTATTTCAGTCCGGTACCTGGTTTTAGGGGGATAGAATTTTAAGAAAATCGAATTGATGACATAATTTCTCCAGGGAGTCTGTAATAATTTGTGTGTATACTTTAGTATTCCTCAAAATCGATATGGAAGTACACTTAATCTATTCTGTTATAATACATTGTGTGTATGTTCAAGGCTAAATAACACGATGTCATGACTTCCCTCTAAGTGAATTACAAATGACGTGTAGGAGACACTGGTCACGATCCAATCTTCACAATTACGTACACCAGAAAATAAGACGTATAGACGTTTCGAGACCGAATACGAATTTCCCTCCATTCGAAACTCAAGACAACCATGGTTGCCTCCCACAAATAACAAGATAAATTTCTACCGACAACCTTTATATCTGGTTTTCTTGTTCTATCTCTTGAGTCTCTATTTGGGTCCGTCGATGGTCTTATATGTTACCCAGTTTCTATCGAAGAAGTTATTCACCCCGATCTTTTTAACCTGTCGATACACGTTTTCATCTTTAGTCTAACTGGTATAAGAAACGTCGGTTTCTACCTCTTCGAGATATGTCAGTTATTTTTGTTCTGGTCCTCGACTGACTAAGTCTAGTACTTGAGGAATAATAGTTTAAGTCTAATTTAACTTTTTTCATCCCTTTTGACGATCTGGTAAGTCCATACTGGATTTAGTTTAGGGAAGACTAATATGTCACCTTCACTCTTTATCTAAATTCCCGGATCTAGACTATCTGTTCTCACGGACTACTTGATACCTTATTCCAAGCACTGTAACATGTCCTCTGTCCCTAGTTCTGGTAGGGGTACGTTTTCTTTACGTTTTTTCGTTTTACTTACAGACCCTTCCGGAATGTTTATCGACACTTTTCTTCTCTTTACTTTTCGTTTCCTCTTTTCCTGTCTATATTCGTAGACTTACGTCTCAAGGTTTCTTATCGTTCCTCTCTTTTCTTTCGGAAGAAGTCACTAGTTACGTTTCTTTATCTCCTTTTGTTGTCTTACCCTTTCTGATCTCTAGAGAATTTCTTTCAATCTCTATGGTTCCCTTGTAAAGTACGTTTCTACCCCAGTTATTTCCTGTCTTTACCATACCTGGATTGTCTTCGTCTTCTATAATCCTTCTCCACCGTTCTTATGTGTCTTCTTGACATGTTTTTTTAGAAGTGCTGGACCTATTAGTACTACCACACTAGTGAGTAGATCTCGGTCTGTTGGACCTTACACTTCAGTTCACCCGGAATCTTTCGTAGTGTTGCTTGTTTCGATCACCTCTACTACCGTAAGGTCAACCGATAAAGTTTAACACTTTCTACTACGACACTTTCACGACGTGAGTCATACGGTCGTTTAAACCTTTTGAGGCGTCACCGGTGTCGTGTCCTTTTCCAGTCAAAAGTAAGGTTAGGGTTTCTTTCCGTTACGGTTTCTTACGAGTTTGATGGCGTGTTAACGTGAGTAGAGTGTACGATCATTTCATTACGAGTTTTAAGAGGTTCGGTTCGAAGTCGTTATGTACTTGGNGCGTCACCGGTGTCGTGTCCTTTTCCAGTCAAAAGTAAGGTTAAGGTTTCTTTCCGTTACGGTTTCTTATGAGTTTGATGGCGTGTTAACGTGAGTAGAGTGTACGATCATTTCATTACGAGTTTTAAGAGGTTCGGTTCGAAGTCGTTATGTACTTGGCACTTGAGGGACTGTAAGTTCGACCAAACTCTTTTCCGTCTCCTTGGTCTCTAGTTCAACGGTTGTAGACGACCTAGTACCTTTTTCGTTCTCTCAAGGTCTTTTTGTAGATAAAGACGAAAAAACTGATACGGTTTCGGAAGCTGACACACCTAGTGTTATTTGACACCTCTTAAGACTTTCTCTACCCTTATGGTCTGGTGGACTGGACGGAGAACTTTTTAGACATACGTCCAGTCCTTCGTTGTCAATCTTGACCTGTACCTTTTTGTCTGACCAAGGTTTATTCTTTTCCTCATACAGTTCCGACATATAACAGTGGGACGAATAAATTGAAGATACGTCTCATGTAGTACTCTTTACGACCTGACCTTCTTTGTGTTCGACCTTAGTTCTAACGGCCCTCTTTATAGTTATTGGAGTCTATACGTCTACTGTGGTGGGAAAACCGTCTTTCACTTCTCCTTGATTTGTCGGAGAACTACTTTCACTTTCTCCTCCTACTTTTTCAACCGATTTTCGAGTTGTAAGTCTTTCGCTTCTAGTACAGTAGACCAGGGTAGTGAAGTACTGTTTATCTACCCCTTTGTTACCTTTGTCACAGTCTGAAATGAAAAAACCCGAGGTCTTAGTGACGTCTACCACTGACGTCGGTGCTTTACTTTTCTGTGAATGAGGAACCTTCTTTTCAATACTGGTTTGATCTGTCGTATAAGTTTTCGTCTCTGTAATGAAACGACTGATTCCAGGCGGATCAGTTCCGATACCAAGAAGGACACCAGTACATACCTACACTCTTAACCTGACACTTCTTCCGACTCGGCATTTCTTAACTACGAAAACTTGACACCACAACCTCTTCTGAGAACTCTCAGGGAACCTGACGTTCCTCTAGGTTGGTCAGGTAAGACTTCCTCTAGTTGGGACCCTAAAGAAACGTTCCTTACTACGATTTCGACTTTGAGGTCATAAAACGGTGGAGTACANATTCCAGGCGGATCAGTTCCGACACCAAGAAGGACACCAGTACATACCTACGCTCTTAACCTGACACTTCTTCCGACTCGGCATTTCTTAACTACGAAAACTTGACACCACAACCTCTTCTGAGAACTCTCAGGGAACCTAACGTTCCTCTAGGTTGGTCAGGTAAGACTTCCTCTAGTTGGGACCCTAAAGAAACGTTCCTTACTACGATTTCGACTTTGAGGCCATAAAACGGTGGAGTACACTTCTCAACTGAGTAACCTTTTCTGAGACTACGACCCTCCGTGACTCCCGTCCTCCTCTTCCCCTGCTGTCTCCTACTCTACCGACCTACCGTAGTGACTGAGTTATCTGTACTTAGACTCACTAGAAGCGCTCAACCACTACCTGTCCCTCCGGACCTCTCGACGTTAAGTACCCCAGTTTTTCTCAACCTGTGTTGTCTTTCTGACTTGACTTGACTACACGCTTTCTTACTTTAATCTTTTGATGGATTATGGTATGTGTTTCTATTTGAGTTTTATCTTATTTCTGGATTTTCATTCTTTGATAATTGTATCCGTCTTGTGAGCTACTGTGTTTCGTTCTAGAAGATACTGGGTGGTAGAGTCAAGTCAAGTCAGGGAGTCAGCACAGGCTGAGAAACGCTGGAGTACCTAGCGTCGTGCGGTCCGGTGGGACAAGTAGTGGTAGAGGGCCTCAAGTGAGTCTGAGTGTAGGTAGCTCAGGCACTATGGTAGATCGATAGACTAGGAGTCAGCAGGGGAAGAGGAGGACGGGGGTTAGGGAGGGTCGTAGTCCCAAAAAAGGTTACTCATTTGAGAAGAGTACTCCACCGGTTTCATGACCTCAAAGTCGAAATCGTAGTAAGGAAGGTTTCTTTAGGGTCCCGACTAGAGGAAGTCTTACCTGACCAACCTAGAGGAACGTCAGGTTCCGTGAGAGTTCGCAGAAGAGGTTGTGGTGTCAAGTTTTCGTAGTTAAGAAGTCGCGAGTCGGAAGACGTGTCAGGTTGAGAGTGTAGGTATGTACTGGTGTCCTTATTGGTATCGGAACTGATCTGTCTGGAATCAGTCGTTTCATTACAGAGACGAAAACTTATACGATAGATCCAACCAGTATTGAAAAGAAGGTTCCTCATTCGCAGAAAATTAACGTACCGACGTCAGTGGTAGACGTCATTAATACCTCGGGGGGTTTTTTATTTAGACTGTGGCAAAGGTGACAAAGGGGTAAATAAAGGGTACTTCACTACCCTGGTCTACGGTACTAGAAGCAAAAGACTTACAACCCGAAATCCGGTAAAAAAAGCGAGAGGAGAAAGTGAAAGTAGTTCTCCGAAAAATCGAGGAGAAGTGAAAGACGGTATTCCCACCACAGTAGACGTATATACTCCAATAACTATAAAGAGGGTCGTTAGAACTAAGGTCGAACACAAAGAAGGTCAGGTCGTAAAGAGTACTACATGAGACGTATCTTCAATTTATTCGTCCCACTGTTATATGTCGGAACTACATAAGGAAAAGGATAAACCTTCGTCAGACAACAAGGTACAGGT
The DNA here is from genome assembly GCA_006410555.1 of Capra ibex. Taxonomy (NCBI): domain Eukaryota; kingdom Metazoa; phylum Chordata; class Mammalia; order Artiodactyla; family Bovidae; genus Capra; species Capra ibex. The sequence continues at coordinate 18,451,107 of SJYO01048061.1, read as the reverse complement.
TAAGATTGACAACGAAGGACTGGACGTATGTCTAAAGAGTTCTCCGTTCAGTCCACCACACCATAAGGGTAGAGAAAGTCTTAAAAGGTGTCAAAAAACACTAGGTGTGTCAGTTTCCGAAACCGTATCAGTTTTTTCGTCTTTATCTACAAAAAGACCTTGAGAGAATGAAAAAGGTACTAGGTCGCCTACAACCGTTGAACTAGAGACCAAGGAGACGGAAAAGAGTTTGGTCGAACTTACAGTCCCTCAAGTGCCAAGTACATAACGACTTCGGACCGAACCTCTTAAAACTCGTAATGAAATGATCGTACACTCTACTCACCTTAGTACGTCATCAAACTCGTAAGAAACCGTAACGGAAAGAAACCTTAACCTTACTTTTGAATGGAAAAGGACACAACACCGGGGACCACTCAAAAGGTTTACGACCATATAACTCACGTCGTGAAAGTGTCGTAGTAGAAAGTACTAAACTTTGTCGAGTTAACCTTAAGGTAGTGGAGGTGATCGAAACAAACATCACTACGAAAGATTCCGGGTGAACTGAAGTGTAAGGTTCTACAGACCAAGATCTAATCACTAGTGTAGTAGCACTGATAGACGTAGCACTTCTAGAAAAAACATGTCAAGAAGACACACAAGAACGGTGGAGAAGAATTATAGAAGACGAAGACAATCCAGGTATGGTAAAGACAGGAAATAGCTCGGGTAGAGAAGTACTTTACAAGGAAACCATAGAGATTAAAAGAAATTCTCTAGAGATCAGAAAGGGTAAGACAACAAAAGGAGATAAAGAAACGTGACTAGTGACTTCTTCGAAAGAATAGAGAAGAACGATAAGAAACCTTGAGACGTAAATCTACGGATATAGAAAGGAAAAGAGGAAACGAAAAGTGGAGAGAAGAGAAGTGTCGATAAACATTCCGGAGAGGGCTATCGGTAAAACGAAGAAACAGAAAGAAAACGTAACCCTACCAGAACTAGGGACAGAGGACGTGTTACAGTGCTTGGAGGCACGTATCCAGTAGTCCATGAGATAGATAGTCTAGATCCGGAATTTAGATAAAGAGTGAAGATGACATATTAGTATTCCGTAAACTAAATCCAGTATAGACTTACCAGATCGCCAAAAGGGATGAAAGAAGTTAAATTCAGACTTAAACCATTATTCCTCAAGTACTAGACTCGGTGTCAGTCGAGGACCAGAACAAAAACAACTGACATATCTTGAAGAGGTAGAAACCGACGTTGCTTATATTAGTTAGACTAAAGCTACAACTGGTAGACCACTACAGGTACCCATCTCAGAAGACACAAAAACCTTCTCCCACAAACGATACTGATCACGTAAAAGAACCGTTTTGAGATAACCGGAAACGGGACGAAGTAAGGTGTAAGGTTCCGGTTTAAACGGACAATGAGGTCCACAAAGAACTGAAGGATGAAAACGTAAGGTCAGGGGATATTACTTTCCCTGTAGACAAAACCCACAATCAAGATTTTCCCGAACATCCAGAAGTATTTTGGCAAGTTGAAGTCGAAGAAGTCGTAATGACCAACCCGTATCTGTACCTATTGACACTATAACTTACCAAACGGGACCTCTACTTGTCTCTAGTAAGACAGTAAAAACTCTAACGTAGGTTCATGACGTAAAGCCTGAGAAAACAACTGGTACTACCGATGAGGTAAACAAGACTCCCTAAGGACGGGTGTCATCATCTTCTTTGGGTCCATCCACAACGTTCTCCCGTAGTCTCCCGTCTGTGTGACTTTGGTATGAGTGTCTTTTGATCGGTTAGATTAGTGTGATCCTGGTGTCGGAACAGATTGAGTCACTTTGGTTCGGTACGGACGCCCCGTTGGGTTCTGACCACCCAGTACCACCTCTCCAGACTGTCTTGCACCAGGTACCCTCTTCACTTACCGTTCGGTGAAGTCATAAGAACGGAACTCTTGGGGTACTTGTCATACTTTTCCGTTTTACTATCCTATGGTTTTCTCCTTGAGGGGTCCAGTAATCCACGGGTTATACGATGACCTCTAACCTCCTCTTTATTGATGTCTTTCTTGCTTCCCTACCTCGGTTTCGTCTTTGTTATAGGTCAACACCTACACTGACCACTATCTTCGTTCTAGGCTACGACATTTCTCGTTATAACGTATCCTTGGACCTTACAGTCCAGGTACTAAGTTCCGTTTGACCTTCACCAGTTTGTTCTCTACCTTCCCACTTGCAGTTGTAGGATCCTTAGGCACTTGATTTTACCTGACCTTACCCACTTAAATTGAGTCTACTGGGTGGAGGATCTCACTACCTTTATTTTTATTCGTTCACTTTGGATTGATTTGAATTTTCGAAAACGTGTCGTCTCCTTTGATGTTTGTTCCACTTTTCTGTTGGTTGGGAGTCTTACCCTCTTTTATTATCGTTTCCTTTGTTGACTTTTTATTAATCAAAGGTTTTATATGTTTGTCAAGTGTGTTGAGTTATGGTCTTTTCGTTTGTTGGGTTAGTTTTTCACCCTTTCCCTGGACTTCTCTGTAAAGAGGTTTCTTCTGTATGTCTACTGATTGTTCGTGTACTTTTCTGCAAGTGATAGGGAGTAATAAGTCAAGTCAAGTCAAGTCAAGTCAACGAGTCAACACAGGCTGAGAAACGCTGGGGTACTTAACGTCATGCGGTCCGGAGGGACAGGTAGTGGTTGGGGCTCTCAAGTGAGTTTGAGTACAGGTAACTCAGTCACTATGGTAAGTCGGTAGAGTAAGTAAGAGACAGTAGGGGAAGAGGAGGAAGGGGGTTAGTGAGTAATAATCTCTTTACGTTTAGTTTTGATGTTACTCTATGGTGTAGTGTGGTAAGTCTTACCGGTAGTACCGGTAGTGGTTTACAGATGTTGTTATTTACGACCTCTCCCACATCTCTTTTCCCTTGTAAGGACGTAACGACCACCCCTACATTTGACTATGTCGGTGATACCTTCTACTATACCTCTAAGGAATTTTCCGATCTTTATTTTAGTGGTATACTGGGTCGTTAGAGTAAGGATCGGTATATGGGACTCCTTTGGTTTTGACTTTTTCTGTGTACATAGGGTTACAAGTAAATTCGTGATAAATGTCATCGATCTTACACCTTCACTGAATCTACAGGTAGCTGTCTACTTACTTATTTCTTCAACACCATGTATATATGTTACCTTATAGTCAGTCGGTAATTTTTCCTTGTATAAACTTAGGTAACATTACTCCACCTACTTTGATCTCGGATAATATGGCTCACTTCATTCATTCTTTCTCTTTATATTTATAACATATGACTGTGTGTATATACCTTAGATTTCTCTACCGTGGCTACTTAAATAAAAGTCGTGTCGTTACCTTTTTGTCTGTAACTCTTGACAGGATACCTGTATCCCCTTCCTCTCCTCCTTCTTCCCCTCTACATACCTCTCTCATTACATCTTTAAATGTTATAGTATACATTTTATCTATCGGTTACCCTTAAACGACATACTGAGTCCCTTAAGTTTGTCCCCCAGACACTGTCCGACTTCTCACCCTACCCCTCCCTCTACCTTTCCTCCCCTGTACCCATATGGATAGCGACTAAAAACAATATACTTTCTCTTGATGTTTTAAGACATTTCGTTAATAGGAAATTAATTTTTCATTTTTTTTTTTTTAAAATTTTTCTCTCTCTCTACCGACGACCTTATCATACATGATTGGTACCGACTCTATGTTACACTTAGTTGACCACAATGTCCTAGTAGTAATATGTCGACACCAAAGTGAAACGGTGTATACTTTGAATTTGGTAAGACTGTGTCGAGAGAGGTCATAATGTCTGTATATACATAGTCCTTTCCGACTTCCACTTTTCTCTGATGAAAAGTTTCACAACGTAAGTAAACTGTTCATAAATAGCTGATATATGATACACGGTCCATAATAAGATCCCAACCTCTAGATCATTACTCTATTTGTCTGTGTTGCAGACGGAGACCATCGAATACGTACGAGTGAGTGAAGTCGACCCAGACTGAGAGGTGTCAGGATACCTGACATCGGGAGGTCCAAGGAGACAGGTACCCTAAGAGGTCCTTTCTTATGACCTCCCCCAATGATACGGGAGGGAAGTCCCCTAGAAGGGTTGGGTCCCTAGCTTGGTCGTAGAGTAAGTAACGTTTACCTAAGAAATGACGACTCGGTGGTCCTTTCGGGGACCATCGAATATGGGGTCACCTTAAATAGACGGAATTGACGTAAATAATTTCTGTCATGATACTGTCGTTTGTGTGTTCGAGACTTCTTTGGTAAACAAGTAGGACCGTCTAAGAGAATCCAAAAGATAAGAATCGATATTTTACTTCAATATACACTCTGTACACTTCCCAATTAATATTTCTTTACACACATGTAAATGATACACACGTTCCTAAACGAATAGAACAATCTGTAAAAAACTCGATTATGGTTTCTGGTAATGTCTAAGTCACCTTTGTATTGATAAAGATAGTGATTGTTAGAAAAACAGTATCCAAGTTCACCCGATAAGAAACGTCTTTACAAACTTTGAAGATAAATAAAATAAAATGTCTAGACACTATGTACTTAAAGTGACCTCAGGGTGTCCCGATTATGAAAACCTCACCTTTTATCTAAAAAGTATTAATATTCACTAAACTACTATTTCTGTAAGTGTGTTTTCTACGGTCTGGATGTAATAGTACGTGTCTTGTAGAATATGAGACGTTGTTTCGTACGATACACTTTTCCTGATTTACCCCTACTGAGTCTTCAGGATTGAAAATAAGAATTGACATTGTAAAGTTTGGTAAACTCGGGGTTCCTTAGTGAACGCAGAGACTTCGTGACAAAGTCTCTGACTCTGGGTCACACAGACGAAGATGTCTAATTTATTAATAAGATTCCTAATCAATTTCTTAATGCATTTTATGTAGACTTTCGACGAGAAGTTTATGCTAACCAACCGTGTGTCGTCCGTAAGTTATTTACACATGACTGACTTACCTCTAAAATAATAGTACAAAGGTAGTTCCTGACTTCACAAAATTAAGTGACATCTGTGTCTCTTGACCATAAACTTCCATCGTCCCACTGAGTAGATATAAACTGTCTATTAGTCTAACGTGACGGGTCACATTAATACATAGTAGTACCCCTCGATTTAAATAGTGTCTTCTGCTTCCCGTCGAACGTATCAGAAAGTAGACTGTCACACATGATTAGTGTTATTCACTTTTAGACTTGGGTCGATTTACTTTATGTCTTTTACCTCGGTTCTCCCTTGTACAAAAGTGGGACCTTCAAGATTTGAATCTTCTGATGAAAATTATTTATCAAAGATTATAAGTCATTCGTATTTATTGACTTTCCTAAGACATTCAAAATACTCTTATCCTTTCGAAACCTGGTGTACATTGATTTTAGTTACTTCTCGTAATCGATTTTATTACTAACACTATAATAAAGGTCAATATAGTGATGTCAATAGTGTAACTAATATATGTATACGTATATATTATTTTTATTCTTTAGTTGGACGGTTTAGTCGTCAACCTAAAAAGAAACATGAAGTCAAGTCAAGTCAGGTCAGCGAGTCAGCACAGGCTGAGAAACGCTGGGGTACTTAGCGTCGTGTGGTCCGGAGGGACAGGTAGTGGTTGAGGGCCTCAAGTGAGTCTGAGTACCGGTAACTCAGTCACTACGGTAGGTTGGTAGAGTAGGAGACAGTAGGGGAAGAGGAGGACGGGGGTTAGGGAGGGTCGTAGTTTCAGAAAAGGTTATTCAGTTGAGAAACGTACTCCACCGGTTTCATGACCTCAAAGTCGAAATCGTAGTAAGGAAAGTTTCTTTAGGGTCCCAACTAGAGGAAGGCTTACCTGACCAAGCTAGAGGCACGTCAGGTTCCCTGAGAGTTCTCAGAAAAGGTTGTGGTGTCAAGTTTTCGTAGTTAAGAAGTCACGAGTCGAAAGAAGTGTAAGGTTGAGAGTGTAGGTATACACTGGTGACCTTTTTGGTATCGAAACTGATCTACCTGGAAACAAGCGTTCATTACAGAGACGAAAACTTTTACGATAGATCCAACTAGTATTGAAAAGGTTTCTTATTCGCAGAAAATTAAAGTACCGACGTTAGTGGTAGACGTCACTAAGACCTCGGTTTTTTTTATTTCAGACTGTGACAAAGATGACAAAGGGGTAGATAAAGGGTACTTCACTACCCCGACCTACGGTACTAGAATCAAAAGACTTACAACTCGAAATTCGGTTGACAAAGTAAGAGGTCAAGGAAACATGAACGAAAGAAATAATTGAACGATAAAAGACATTGAGACGATCTAATTACACCGTACAAAAAGGACTCGCTATAAGAATTGGTCTTAAAACTACCGATTCTATCGGTTAATTATATTTCCATGATAACATCAGAATTTCGGGAACTTGTGGATTAAAGAGTTTAATTAGGGGGTTGGTACCAGGATTTATCCCTAAACGAAAAGAGGGTAGTCTATTGTTAATCTTGACCCACTTGTTGTCCAACCAAGGTTTATCTATTTCCTCATGTTGTTCCGACATATAACAGTGGGACGAATAAATTGAATATACGTCTCACGTAGTACTCTTTACGACCCGACCTTATTCGTGTTCGACCTTAGTCCTAACGGTCCTCTTTATAGTTATTGGTGTCTATCCGTCTACTGTGGTGGGAATACCGTCTTTCACTTCTTCTTGATTTCTCAGGGAACTACTTTAACTTTCTCCTCTCACTTTTACAACCGAATTTCGAGTTGTAAGTCTTCTTGATTCTAGTACCGGAGACCAGAGTAGTGAAGTATCGTTTATCTACTCCTTTATCACTTTTGTTACCGACTGAAATATAAAGACCCGAGGTTTAGTGACGTCTACCACTAACGGGGGTACTTTAATTTTCTGCGAATGAGGAACTTTCTTTTCAATACTGGTTGGATCTGTCGTATAATTTTTTGTCTCTGTAACAGTTGATTCTAGGTAGATCAGTTCCGATACCAAAAAGGTCACCAGTACATACCTACACTCTCAACCTGATATTTCTTCCGACTCGTGACTTCTTAACTACGAAAAGTTGACACCACAACCTCTTCTGAGAACTCTCAGGGAACCTGAACTACAACTTCGACTTTGTGGTTATGAAACCGGTGGACTACGTTTCTCGACTGAGTAAACCTTTCTGGGACTACGACCCTTTCTATCTCCCGGCCTCCTCTTCCCCTACTGTCTCTTACTTTTCCAACCTACCGTAGTGGCTGAGTTACCTGTACTCAAACTCATTTGAGGTCCTCAACCACTACCTGTCCCTCCGGACCGCAGACACCAAGTACCCCAGCGTTTCTAAGCCTGTACTGACTCACTGACTTGACTTGACTTGAAGTCTATTACGAGGGAGACTTGATGGTTCTTTCTTGGTTGTACTTTATGTCGTTTAAGTATTGAAGGAAACTCACCTCAGTCGTTGATGACGAAGGATCTGACTGAAATCCCTTGTCTACGTCACTGTGACTCTGGAGAAGTCCGTAGTTTGTCTATAACCGTTAAGGAGGATAAAACAAATTGGATAAGGTTGTTAATAACACATAGAAGACCCATATCATAAGAAAATGGGGAAGTAATTTCACTTCGCTTACCTTTTTCGAACTTACCAATAACTTTTTATTTACTAATATCTATTTTCTCTTTTAGCTTTGTCCTCTCTAATTGAGACTCACTACCTTAGATCTCTTTGATACTTACTTCTCTCAGTAGGACCGTACACTTTCTATCTACCTAAACCCTTTCGTCTAATCACCTCTTCTCACATTCATTTTCTTGTCAATTGGATTCCTCTCTTTGTGTCTCCAGGCACTATATAATTCTTACCGAATTCCATACCTAAACACATTACTCCAACTTTTCATCTCACCACGTCTTCTAGTCAGACAAAAGTCTTCTTATCAAAATTTCCCTCAGACACGACTTCCTTAAATTGACATTGTATCTTTATTTTTTTCTTTCACGACCAATCAGGTTCACACCAGACACCTGGTCACACCTAACTCACCTACAATGGTAAGTTACTCTATTTGTAACCTTTTATTTTTCGTAAATTTTTAGAAAAATCAGGAGACTGTCTTATTATATAGATGAAAAAAAAAGTGATTTATATGAAAAACTCTATTAACATATACACACATGTCAAAATTCTTTGTCCTCTCACTTACAGGTACACGTGTAATGGGTTGGAGGGTGTTATTGAATGTTTTAATGTTTTATGTTTTATGTTTTATGTTACAGTATTGGTCTTATTACTTTAATCCTGAGTTTTATACCTTGTACAGGTAACGTGTTCCAAATTTGTACCACGGAAAAATATAAGTGTGAGTGAAGGGAAATCAGAGACGAAAGAGGAATTCGGGACAGTTGATGATTAAGTAAGAGGTAAAGATATCATAACAGGGAGGTTCGTACAAAATGTTTACTTTAGGATGTCGAATAATTCAAAATCTTCAAATCATTATTTTTTTTCACGAACGTAAAATACAAAAAACTAAAAAGGTCAAATAACTTGAAACGTTTTTCCATCTAGACATTATCTACACCCCTCTTTTTCGTGATAAGGGGAAATTTAGTGTTTACTAAACTTTACTTGACGACACCACTTTTCGTCGTGTACTTTTCACTATTTACTCTTACATACTTTCACTGTTCCGTCGTATTTTGGTCTATTTACACGGACTTACTAGCCCGACCGAAGAGTTAATAAGTAATCGGTACTCCTCGGACACCCTCAAGGACGTGGAGGATGACGAAGGAAAGTCAAAAGTAGGAGGAGGTGCCGACGACGACGTCCAAGAGGGACCTCCGACACAAGTAACTGTAGTAACGACGTCCATTGAGTGTGTCTTTCACTGTTGGACTTGTCGTTGGGAGTCCTTTACGAGGGTGGTCGTCGGTAGTGTCACAAGAAGTAGATTGACCTAAGAGGACGTAAGTTGAGAGAAGAGACTGAAGGTACTAACAGTCAAAGAGAACTAGAAAAGGACATAGAGACTATGTGGGAACGATAAGACAAAACTGAGGAGAAATATTATGAATTATAATGTACAAGACAGACATTTCAATATGGGTATATTGGTTGACCAATATTCAAAGAACAACCAGTACCTAGAGTAACTTTTATACTCTTTTTACCAAATACTCGTAGGGAGGAAATTTTTACGGGTACTTGTGTGTGAAAATTTTTGACTACAATGTTGTCAGACGGTGTATATTGTTTCGTTACATATCATTATTCGATCCTACTTTTAGTGGAAACCTAATCACTTCCAGTGTAATAGGAATGTTCCTATTTTGTAATATACCGTTAGAGACTCTTATCAGGAAGACAGGTGTGATCCACCCTTCCACCTTTCACTTCAACGAGTCAACACAGGTTGAGACACGTTGGGGTACCTGATATCGGACGATCCGAGGAGGTAGGTACCCTAAGAGGTCTGTTCTTATGACCTCACCCAACGGTAAAGTTCCAACAACTAAAAGGTTTCCTTCTTTATTCTATTACATAAAAATCCGTCATCATCTCTACGATGAAATAGAGACCCCTCAAGCTTTTCCTCAAGACTAAGGACTTTATCTTTCACGATCTTGATTATCACAAGAACGGACCTCTTAGGGTCCTTGCCCCCTCGGACCACCCGACGGCAGATACCCCAGCATGTCTTGGCCTGTGACGATTTTACTGAATCGTCTTCGTCATCGTCGTCTTGATTATAACAGATCGGGAAAACGTCAATAAAAGACGGGACTCTTCTTACACCCCTTGTTTTAGTCACTCCCGATTTCTGGTGTTGGTAGTCTACAGTTCGTACCCTACTGTGACTCCTTTATCTTACTAGTAAGAAACTTTTTTGCGGTGTTCGATACGACTCCAAATCTGCAATTACTCAATGGAGTCGTCTCTACTTTTGGAACCGATATATCCATGGTAGCAATCAGCACTCAGGTACCTAGTAATCCTTATGACCGTCTTTTTCATACCGTATGAAAAGACATGGACAGACCGTACATCCTCGACCTGTGGTATTTATAGACCCCTAAAACACTTTTTTTAAGTCCACTCTACTTTACCCATTCTGTGTTTCCCACCTAAAACCTGACTAACAGTTACTTCCTTAACTCTAGGTTTTCTCACAATCTTTTTATTTTACCTATACTGAGAAGTATAAAGTTCAAATATTCAGAGACGACGACGACGACGACGACGACGATTCAGTGAAGTCAACACAGACTGACACGTTGGGGTATCTGACGTCGGGTGGTCCGAGGGGGTAGGGACCCTATGAGATGATCGATAATTTTATATATGTGTTTCTTCATTGATGTGTCTCTGGATATGAAGTAGAATACAAATTTACTTTTTAATTATTGGTCAACTGTTTTTGTTTAGGGTCTTTCAGTTTTAATCCGTTATTTTTAATATTAAATTAAAACGAGTTTTTTATTAAAGTTATTTTAACAGAAATAAACTAGACTTATCTTTCAACTTGTCGTCATACGTATAGTAGAAAGGTCATATTAGTCTTTTTACAAAAGTCAAAATGGTTGTGACGACTTTTGTGACCAAAGTTTTTATAACCCTCTTTTAAACTAGTCTCTTTCGAGTCAAGTAAGACTTTCTATTCGAATTGTAATAAAGATTTTAAGTTGTCCTGAAGTTCAACTTCGGTACAACGAAATTGAACGGCATATCGAAAAAAAGGAGTATACTCGTCACTCCAGTGGTCACCGTTCCGAACGAAGAAAAGATACTAGTGAGGTATAAACTAAAATTATATTGGAATTGTTTTTACCGTCCATAAAAATCCACAGAGGTTAAGTGACGGACGGTATCAGTAACTATCCTGGCATAGTGGTGGTTTGGACCACATTGGACCATATATAGGGATTGTGACCTTAGAAATTAGAGAAGAACGTCTCATCATAAAGTCAGTTTTCTCGGGAATTCAAATAGTCGTGGTAGGTATTTACGTCTCAACATTTATTTTTTATGTAATAAGTACATTAGTTTCGTATCGAATTCAGTCACCCATAGATTCACGATTAAAAACCTGGAGTGGAGTCGACTGACTTCGTCTTTGAGTCCCCCACCTTGGACATCAGACACAAAATTGGTCGGGAGGTACACTAACATAACTTGTTAAATTTTGGGCAGTCACCTTTATTTATTAGAAGTTTTCTCCATTTTCTTGAGGAAGACTAATTTAACAAGATTCTTCCTTAAAAAAGAAAAGGAGTTTTACTTTTTATTTTAAAGATTAATTTAAAGTTAGTATACGAAATTCTAAAAGTGAGACCTTTAGATCCTTCAAAGATGTGTATCTAGTTTTATTGTAAAACGAGGGTAAAATATTTTTATTATAGAAACTATGTCTTTGATTAAGTAAGAAGCGAGATTACTTCGGTTACTTTAAAGTACATTATTTGTTCTGTATCAGACCATCACATTGGACTCTAAAGTACTGTAATATATGTTTACAAGGTTCGATACTCAAACTACCATACACCACATTGAAAGTAGAAGTCTCAGTGTCTTAGTTTATACAGTTGTTCATCATGTCTACAGGTCGATTTGTGTTTTATTATACTAAAGGAAAGTAAATTTATACATGAAGAGTTTTTTTAAAAGTGAGTAAGTTTGGAAACTGTGAAAATTTTTAATTATTTCATCAGACTCTTGATTTTAGACCGGTGTTTCGTACTATGTCTTTAAGAATAAGTCGACGTACAACTTTATTCAAAACAAAGAAAGAGTTACTCGTCAAAGATTGACGTAATTTGTAGTAGTAGAACCCCCAGAAACACCATCTCACAGTACACAGTTTTTCGTAGAGTAGAGAACATAAAGAAAGACGGTTCGGTGTTGTACTGAATCGGTGAAAGTCTCATTTATCGAAGTAGTTTGACACGGTTTAGTGTACATCTTAAAAATCAAACTGTCGGACCAAAATTCCGTTTCACAATCAGTGACTCAGCACAGGTTGAGAAACGTCGGGGTACCTCACATCGGGCGGTACGAGGAGATGCTAAGAGGTCCGTTCTTATGACCTCACCCATCGGTAAGGGAAGAGGTCCCTGGAAAGACTGAGTCCCTTATTTAGGTCCATAGGATGTAATATTCGTCTAAGAAATGGGAGACACGGTGGTCCCTTCCGTCCCTAACCCCATTTAGGTTCCAAATTAATCACAAGTCAAAACAAGTTTAACTCCAATAAAAAGTGTACACAAAAGTCCTACCTTTCAATGTTTCATGAAGAAATCGAGACGACCGAGGTCCGAATGTACCGATTTAGGGACCGGTTTTTCATAATGACGTCGAAAACACACACACACACACACCGTAATATAAAGTGTATTACTGATTTAGACTTTCGAGAGAGGAAGGAAGGAAGAAAGGAAAGAAAGAGAGAAAATTGATACAGGTTACATTTTTATCTCAAGTAATAGTTTTACAGTAGTATGGGTTTACCGTCGGATATAAAAATAAATTAGGTTGGTCCTTTCGTAAGACCAACAGTACTCTGTCATTATCCTTGTGATAAGAACCAGTACCTGGTGGTGTTAAGTACTTTTAAAGTAAACAAATCCCTCTTTGTTACATAATTTCTATCTATGTGTTCCGATATGTGGTCTAACAGTCGTCAAGAATAGGGATCTCTTGACTAGATCTCCTTCTCTTGTCTTGTTCCTCTCTTCACATAGTATACAAGTGAAATATTCGAGTACGTAACAGAGTTTTTTTACACATCCCCCGTATGTAATGAAAATATTATTTTTTATGGATATTTCTAGATTGTCAAGAAACGACTTTTATTCGTACTTTTATCTTTTTTTTTATCTTAGATTCTTAAAAGTTTATTATTCTTCCTTAGATAATCTTTTTGTAATTTGTATATTTCGGATCTTTGTCTAGGAGTACGAGTGAGTACGTCTAAAGTCTGGTGACTAATTTTAGACTATGACTATGCTGACTTCACTGAATCGTCGTCGTCGTATAATACAATCTCACCGGAATTAGTGGAACTGTACAGAATAAAACTTAAGTTAAAGTCAGTCAAGTCAAATCAACGAGTCAACACAGACTGAGAAACACTGGGGTACCTGACGTCCCCGAAGGGACAGGTAGTTGTTGAGGGTCTTGAACGAGTTTGAGTACAGGTAACACAATCACTACTGTAAGTTGGTAGAGTAGGAGACGGTAGGGGAACAGGAAGGCGAAGTTAGAAAGGGTCTTAGTCCCAGAAAGGGTTACTCAACCAAGAAGTGTAGTACAAGTTCTGACTAAAGGAAATCCTATCTGACCAACCTAGAAAAACGACAGGTTCCCTGAGAGTTCTCAAAAGAGGTTGTGGTACCAAGTTTTCGTAGTTATGAAACCGTGAGTCCAAAGAAACATCAGGTTGAGAATGTAGGTATGTACTGATAACCTTTTCGGTATCGAAACTGATCTACCTGGAAACAACCATTTCATTACAGAGACGAAAAATCATACAACAGATCCAAATATTATCGAAAAGAAGGTTCCTCGTTCGTAGAAAATTAAAGTACCCACGTGAGTGGTAGACGTCACTAAAACCTCGGGTTTTTTATCAGAGAGTGACAAAGGTGTCACAAGGGTGGATAAACGGTATTTCCCTACCCTGACCTACGGAACTAGAATCAAAAGACTTATAACTCAAAACAAAAAAATTTAATAAAAAATAATTTCCATTGACGAAATGTCTTAAAACGAAAAAAAGACAGTTTGGAGTTGTACTTAGTCGGTGTCCATATGTCTATAGGGGAGGGAAAACTTGGAGGGAGGACAGAGGGTGGGGAGATCCAACTATGTCTCGCGAAGTAACTCAAAGGTCTCAGTATGACGTTTAAGGGTAACCGATAGATAAAATGTATACCATGGCATTCAAAGGTACAATGAGAAAGGTATGTAGAGTGGGAGAGGAGAATTCTTACAAAGTGTCAAACAACACTAGATGTGTCAGTTTCCCCAACCGTATCAGTTATTTCGTTTTCATCTACAAAAAGACATTAAGAGAACGAAAAAGTTACTAGGTTGTCTACAACCGTTAAACTAGTTACCAAGGAGACGAAAAAGATTTAGGTAGAACTTGTACACCCTAAAGAGTCAAGTGTATGACAACTTCGGACCGAACCTCTTCAAACTCGTAATGAAACGATTACACACTCTACTCACGTTAACACACGATCAAACTTGTAAAAAACCGTAACGGAAAGAAACCCTTATATGTTATCTTTTTTCCACCTTTGTTAAGTACAGGGAGTTATCTACTTACAATTTCTTTTACACCATACAAATATACTATCCTATGATAAATCGGTTTTTCTTTACTTACTTCAAGATTATGTTGTTCCTACTTAAAACCTTTATAAAACGATCTACTTTATTCGGTTTGTGTTTTCTTGTTTACCAAATATTAAGGTGAATATACTCATGGATCTCGTCCGTTTAGGTATCTTTGTCTCATCTTAAGTCCATGGTCCCCTCTCCCCTTCCCTCCCTATTCCTCTACAGTAAATGAACAACGTCTCAAAGACAAACCCTATCACTTTTTCAAGACCTTTATCTATTACTACCACCGTGTTTAAACACTTATACGATTTACGGTGACTTAACATGTGAATTTTTACCGATTTTAGTACGGAGGGACCGTCAGGTCACAAATCCTGAGACGTGAGGGTGACGTCCGTTGGACTCAAGCTGGGTACCAAACCCTTTATTCTAGGATGTACGGTGTACTACACCGGTTCTCTTTCTTTCTTTCTTTTACCGTTTTTACCATTTAGACAATACATATCACCACTAACCACCAAATCAGTGATTTAACACAGGTTGAGAACGCTAGGGTACCTGACCTCGGGTGGTCCGAGGAGACAGGTACCCTAAGAGGTCGGTTCTTATGACCTCCTCCAACGGTAAAGGAAGAGATCTCCTAGAAGGACTGGGTCTTTAACTTGGGTCCAGAGGACGTAACTTCCGTCTAAGAAATGGTTGACTCGATACCCCCTTCGAGGAATTCGAGACAATACATATGAAATGATGTAATTTTTTTTTTTAGTTTGACTTCTCTCATAGTTGATTCGCCTTGTATTTGTACGGGACACTGGGTCGTTAAGATAGAAACCCATATAGGGTCACCTTTCTTTATGGTACAAGTGGTTTTCTACACTCTTCTTTACAAGTATCGTCGTGATAAACGTTATCGAGTTAAATTTAGTTAAATTTATATTATGTTAAATTCATGTGGATTCTACTAGTTGTATCTATCGTATAAGTTTTCGTCTCTGTAATGAAACGACTGATTCCAGGCAGATCAGTGCCGATACCAAAAAGGTCATCAGTACATAACTACACTCTTGACCTGACACTTCCTCCGACTCGCGGCTTCTTAACTACAAAAACTTGACACCACAACCTCTTCTGAGAACTCTCAGGGAACCTGACGTTCCTCTAGGTTGGTCAGGTAAGACTTCCTCTAGTCGGGACCTTAAAGAAACCTTCTTTACTACGATTTCGACTTTGAGGTCATGAAACCGGTGGAGTACGTTTCCCAACTGAGTAATCTTTTCTGAAACTACGACCCTCTCTAACCCCCGTCCTCCTCTTCCCCTACTGACTCCTACTCTACCGACCTACCGTAGTGACTGAGTTACCTGCACTTAGACTCACTTGAGACTCTCAATCACTACCTGTCTCTCCGGACCGCGCGACGCTAAGTACCTCAGCGTTTCTCAACCTGTACTGACTCACTGACTTGACCTGATTTGAGGGGTCAACTACGGAAGAGGAGATTCCTATAGTGTTCCTGTAGGATTTTCACTACATAAGTACTCTCATGAATGAGTTAAAGGGAGTTTCATGAGACAACTGGTAAAGTAAACGATTGTTGTGAAAGTAAACGATTGTTGTGTTATAAATGGTTTATAAAATAACGTTTTCAAGAGATATTTTAAATAGGTATTAAAATTTTAGAAATTAAGAATGTACGTAAGGGTTTGTACTTGGGGGGAGGATGGAGGGAGGGGTGTTGTAGAGAGACCCAGTAGGGGTACGTGGTCGGGGTTCGTACGACGTGGGATGCAGTCTGTACCTGACCGCTAAGTTAAGAATGTACTGTCATATGTACAATCTTAAGGGTAAGAGGGTTTAGTAGGGTGGGAGAGGGAGAGGCAGGTTTTCAGGCAATATGTGTAGACACAGAAAAAAGGACAGAACGTATGTCCCAGCAGTAACGGTAGAAGGATTTAAGGTATATATACACAATCATATGACATAACCACAAAAAGAAAGACCGAATGAAGTGAGACATATTAACCGAGGTCAAAGTAGGTAGAGTAGTCTTGACTAAGTTTACTTAAGAAAAATTGCTGACTCATTATGAGGTAATACATATACATGGTGTCGAAAGAATAGGTAAGTAGACGACTACCTGTAGATCCAACAAAGGTACAGGACCGATAATATTTGTCACGACGCTACTTGTAACCCCATGTACACAGAGAAATAGGTATCAAAAAACTGTGGTCATGGAATGAAGTAAAGAACAGACTTAAAGACTTATTGAAAGATTGACTTGTGAATTTTAAGTTAAGGACATAAGAAAGTTACGTAAGACATATATTTGGATTCTTAGTAAAAATATTATCCGGTTTAAAATAGTTACGTGAGTAAAGAGTTCTGGAATTTATTGAAGGTTGATTGTTCTATGTTAGGTTTGAAGACTTAGACCAATAATGGTTACGTGTGAAAAGTGGTGTCCTGAGAAAGAAAGAAGGGGAAAGAAGAGAGTGTGGACATGTAATCACCGTAATCGTGACTTGTATACAAACCCTAATTTAAATATCGAGTGGGACATTTACGTATGTTCATAATACTTAAATACATTAACGTATGACGGTTAGGTTGAGGCCCTTAACCACTACCTGTCCCTCCGGACCGTACGACACTAAGTACCCCAGTGTTTCTCAGTGTGTACTGACTCATTGACTTGACTTGACTTGACTTATGTTACCTTAATTAGAGGGAATTGGTCTGAGATAATAGGTATATTTTAATTAAAAAGTTTTCAATTCATCGTCGACTATACCTCATCTCACACGTAAGAGATAAAGGTCGTTAAATCAAACTTATGGTGTTCTAAGTTTGGACTCCTTTTAATGAAATAGAAGATCCGAAATCAAAAGAATCGACATTTTTTTTTTTTTTTTTTTTTTTTTTTTCTCCACTATTATCTTAGATAGTGTGACCCAACTCTACCTTACTTTTAATTTCTTCTATGGTGTCACATTTCGTAAACCCTTTCAGGGACTGTGTACAAAAGTAGACTCAGTTACATTGGATAATATGTTTAACGGAAAAAAGATAGTACATCGCAAAATGGTCAAGGTATAAAGTCTGTGTTCAGAGATAAATACGATTAACTAAATAAGTTGTATAAATAAAGTTTGAGACAAAGTACGTCATATACTCAGTGCCCCTTCGATTTTACTATCGAATTCTGAGTTCTGAGAGTGAAAGAATTTTGACTGTAATTGGTATATATTACACAGTAACCGTCAATATCAGTAACAGAGATTAGAAGTTTATTGGGACTTTCATCTAAAATGTGTAAAAATCGTCTTCCCCTATGACTTCGAGATTATTATATTTCATTAAATTCCAGTCTGTCCATCACTCGCCATCTCAATTTTCTAGTAGGATTACATATCAGATAGAGGGTGGGGTAGAATTCGAGCATAACCGATGGTGAATCACAGAAATCATCTAGTACTTCATACTATTTCTAAATCTATATAATAAAGTTTCGTAGTGTTGACATTCCAATGGTAAAGAGAAAATTTACATTATATTCGTTTAACTCTGTTTTAACACCATTTATATGGAGTTCTTGATAAGTACTCAATCTTCCTTACCGATCTACACACGTATGGTTCTCTTACTCAGAAAAATTTTACTACGGTTATATTTTTTTTTTTCTTTTCTTTTTTTTTCTTTGTTACATTCTATGTAACAAGGTAAATATGCAAAAGGTAAATATGTATAAAGGTATGTATAAGGTAAATATGTAAATGTATTCATTTTATGTGTGTGTGTGTATTTTATTATAGACAAAACATTCTTTTCTATGTTTGTTTTGTTATAAGTTTTAACTTTTGTCCGAAAGAATAATATTCCGTTCCTAAGTAATACCACTATTTACGTCTGTTTCTCTTATTTTGTATTTCTCTTCTCCAAGGACGTCCTTGATTACCACACACGTACACATACGGACACACTTTCTCTCTCTCTTTTCTTCCCTCCTCTGACCAATCTTTAAATGAATCTCTTTTATGTGTCAGTCGGAATTTACAAGTAAGTTTAGATAAGGTATGAGAGGGATTTTGTGGTAAAGAGGTAATACTTGTAAAGTAAGATACCCTTTAAAATCACGGGTTTTGTTACACCAAAACATCAAATTACTACTCTGTTTACACAATTCATGAAGTCCTTTCGTATCTGTCAAAGGTACAGATAATGAGTCGTATACAGTATATACAGATCGATTAATAATTGAAACTTCTTCAATAACCTTTACGGTTAGATTATATCTAAACAATAAATTAAAAATAGTTACCTAGAGATCAGTGCATACCTACCCTCTCAACTTGGTATTTCTTCCGACTCACGATTTCTTCACTATTAAAACCTAACACCACAACCTCTTCTGAAAACTCTCAGGGAACCTGACGTTCCTCTAGTTTGGGCAGTTTGAATTTCTTTTAGTTAGGACTTATAAGTGACCTTCATGACTACGACTTCGAGGTTATGAAACCGGGGGACTACGTTTGTCGACTGAGTAATCTTTTCTGAGACTACGACCCTTTCTAACTTCCGTCCTCCTCTTCCCCTACTGTCTCCTACTCTATCAACCTACCGTAGTGACTGAGTTACCTGTACTCAAATTCGTACAAGACCTTCAACCACTTCCTGTCCCTTCGGACCGTACGACGTCAGGTACCCCAGTGTTTCCAGTCTGTACTGATTCACGGACTTGTTGTTTGTTGTTACCTTGAGATTTACTTAAAATAAAAGTTTTTAATAGGAGTTTAAATATAAAAACGACCGTCTTACAATACCCATCATATCGGAAAATATCGAATTGAGTTACAAGAGTATTGAAAAACAAGTCATCTCGATGAAAATTATTTAATACAAACTGGGACTTATCCATTATATCCACTTTTTCTTCGGGGTGCACATGTTGGTCCAAGGGAAAAAAATCGGATACCTTTCATTGTCCTTATATATAAATAAAGTATCATTATTTTTTATGTTCAAATAGTTTACTATTAAAACTTTTGTTGAAAGGATTTGTTTTACGTCATAGTCACATTCCCTTTTTTTTTTGTTTTTTGGAGAAGGTGTCGACCGGAGTGGCATTTAGTCTAGATTATTCCTAAAACAATCCATCTCTCTATCCGTACTCATTGCTCCCTATCGGACTAACTTTCCCTATTTTCGACTATAGATATGGGGTGGGGTCTGTGTGGGTCCTCTCAAGTATATATACGATGTTTTACTGGTGTCTCTGAAAAAGTTGAGGACGTGAACACGGGATCCGTGTGTCACCTGTGTTTGATTGGTATCGTCGATGGAGTTCATTGGAATCCGTCGATCCTCAATGTAATTCACGAGTATTCATAAGATGTTTACATATACAACCTCATATTGTCTGACTTAATACCCCTCTGTATATGTTGTCTCGGGTGAGAATAAATTGAATATTGACAGTTAACCGGAACTCGTTTACGGGTAAACGTAAGAGAAAGTAACTGACCAGCACCCATGTTCGGGATAAAACGTACCCGTGTTGGTTTTCCTCCTCTACCCTTCATATTTTACCCCCTTCGGTTCTCCCTTGTAATCCCATTGAGGAAACCCCAGCCGAACGAGCGTACAGAACCCGTATAGACAGATTATAAAAGACAGACGAACTCGACATTGACTCGACGTTGAACAGATAACAAAATTTGTAAAATCGGGTATCAAGATTTAAAAACAACGTTGCTCTATTCTTGGTTCTTTCTTTTTATTTGGTTGTGTCGTTACACTACTCTCTTATTTACTAAGTCAAGTATATTATTTTATAAAGTTTCATATATGATAAAAAAAAGGATTCACAATTGAAAGCTCCATAAGACTTGTTTGACGTATTTTGTGTGTTTTCCTTTTTATGGACTTTCCTAGGAACATTTATATCGAGAGAAAGATTGAATAACTTCTATTAGAATACTCTACATAAAGACTTACTTCAAAAGAAAAAGAGATAAATAGAATGACGGATTTAAATTCTGGCATCCTATTATAGGACTATAAAAGAGAAAATGTTATGTCAACCGGGAGGTTTAGGTGTCCAAGGTATAGGTACCTCAGTTGGTTGTCACCTATTTTTTATACTTCTTTTTTTAAGGTCTTTCAAGTTTTTTCGTTTTGAATTTAATAGATATATTCCCTCCGATAGACATCCAATATGTGTTTATAATATGGTAACATATATTTCGTAAACTTGTAGAGATCTTGAACTATAAACACTTTCTAATAATGGTTAAAGGACACCTATGACTCCCTGTCGACATAATAGATCCCGAAGGGACCACCGACTCTACCATTTCTTAGATAGATATATAATATCTGGATATCTAGTGTTTTTATAGATAAAGATGTAGACATATTGACAGGGTCAAGTTTAGTCAAAACCTTATTATAATCAATTTTTACTTATTAAAATGTACATTTGTTATTATTACTAGTTACAAATAAGAGAGGAATAGGATTAAATACGAGACGGGTACGTCTATATAACAAGGTGAATTAAGAATGTTTGAGGAAGCTCTTTACTTAAGATAATAAGAAAATGTCTATCCATTGAAGTGGAGTTATTTTTTCGAACGAGTATAAATGGTCGTCTACTTGTATCCATGATCTTATCAGTGTGACCTAAAAATCATTTGAGGTCCATTTGGACTTTCGTACCTAGACTTTTGGTTTCACTTAGGTTCTACATACCTTCAAGTCCCTCTACTCCTTTTACAATCTTTTGTTTTTATTGGGACCGACACGTAAACAATAGTCCAAGAGGTTACGACATGGTGATCTAGGAGACTACTTCTGGGGATCCCTGTGTGGACGTCAGATCGTTTTTATAAAAATAACTACACATTGTAGTTCCATCTGACACACGGTGTCCAGGAACACCATAGGTACATGTCCCCACCCAATCCTTCCCAAAACCATTCAAACCATGAGTGGTACTAACTAAGATTCCTCCTATGCCCTGTCCTTTTTAGTCGAGACACAACTGACGTTAAACATTCCCCCTCCTTTCATCCAAACTTGAGTCCTAACCAACGACAAGAATCCTCTATCTACTGTTATTGACTCGTAGTGTGACTCGAACCAAGTATTCCACTCTGATCGTTTCGTCCTACTGTCACCAGAGTTCTTCTTTTCTTTAGTAAACCTGCACCGTATCAACGTTACCCTTTCTAATAAAGGATACTTGAATCGTCGACTGAAATAGTTACAGACACTAGTGTCAGTCTAATTAACGTCATGACTAAAAACGACAGAGACTTAACTCGTCTAAAAAATGAGAACTCAAAGTCCGACAAAGGAAGAAGTCTTGACTACTAAATAAGTAATAAATTTTTCACCTCAGACCTCGACCTCTCAAATCTTCAATTAGGGTTGGGACAATGAAGGTCTGACCCACTGACACTTTTTAAATGGATTGGAAAACCACGAAGTCCAAAAAGGATTATATTTGCACCCATTTTATTAATGTGGAAGGAGTATACCTTTGTTTTTAAGTTATATCACAGACCGTGAATCATTTACGATATATTCGTAGTAATCACAACTACAACAACGACAGTGACAATAAAGTTGGTATAAATTGACATCCATTTCATAAATTACGAGTGTTATATAAAGACTCCGTCTCTCAAAAAGGTAACATGTACCTTTATAATAAAATAAACGGTTTTTATATTAGTGGTGTTTTACTTACACTTTCCATTTTTATGTCTATAGTGTCCCTTATCTAAAAATTGAAAGTTAAACAAACAGAAAAGGGAGAAGGTTTAATCTCAGAGTAACGGTCTCGTACAATATATAATTACTACATCTACCTTTCAAATTGATTTTGTCACATAAGAACCGGATTATTCTTACATTCGTCCCCATTTTGAGAAAATTATCCATATTTTGATACTAATTTCATGTCGTATGTACCGATGAGTACTCGAAGTGATGTAAAGTTCACTCTTTTGACTCCAAGATTCTCTATTGTACTTAAAATGAAGGTACTAACGACACAGTTTAAAATTGAATATTTTTATTATTATTTTGAGTCATGTCTATAATTTCGTAGGACTTTATTCTTTTAATGTCCTTTTTTTTTAGACATATTCCATTTTAATATGATGTACAAACCTAAAAATTTTTTTACCCCGAAAGGAACACCGAGTAGACCATTTCTTAGGGGGACGTTACACCCTCTGGACCCAAGCTAAGGACCCAACCCTTCGAGGGGACCTCTTCCCTTTCCGATGGGTGAGGTCATAAGACCGTACCTCTTAAGGTACCTGATAAGTCAGGTACCTCAGCGTTTCTCAACCTGTGCTGACTCGCTGAAAGTGAACCTAATTTTATCTGGTTCAAAGATTAAACTCTCATTTTTTTATTACACCTTAACTTCTTATCTGAATGGTAAAACAGATCTTGACCATATTATACATAAATTCTAACTTTGGTGGTTAAAATATATCCGACCTTTTAGATATCCATATATAAACTTTCGTATTTATTTCGATGAATCTTAACATATATATATATATATATATAAAAAAAAAAGAGTGTAAATCAAACATGTTCTGGAAGGTCTTCTCTTTTTTAAATTTTAGACCTACCAATCCATTTTATACATACACTTTGTACTTTTTTTAAGTTAGTTTCATTCCTTTAATCTTCGTGGTAACTTATTTTATTACTGATCTAGTATACTACCTTTTGAAAGAATTATAATTTACAAAAACTGTATTTCCCAAAGTTCTGAGAACACCCTCCAACCACTTATATAGATATATGTTACTAACTTAGATATCTTATATTTTACTCCGTATATAAACAGTGAAGTAAACAAAAAAAAAAAAAAAAAAAATTAGGATTGAGTAGGAATTACTGATAAAGTACATTCAGTCTTTAAAGAGTATCGTCCAAATTCCCGGTATTTGATCAGATATTAAGAAGGGGAGTAAAACGAGTCAGAAACTAACATAATTATAAATATGAAAGGTTGAAATCGAGTAAAAAGTAGAAAAGTTCCTTTGTGACGATGACTGACTGGTATACTTTCTTTAAAAAATACGGGACTATGGTTCGAAATACGAGACTATACTTTAGTCCAAAACGAGAAGTTCTTCAACTTTCTTTTCCCTAGTCTTGATAGACACTAACACTGTTAGTAAATTCCTTCGTATTTCCCTTAAGGGTGAAAAATCCTTAGAAAGAAAATTTGTAGGAACTTCTATTAAAAGGTAATGAAGGACAAAATATCCTAAAAAAAAAAGGGATGACTTTATATTTTAAAGTCTAACGAGATGTAGACTTCTGTATCGGTTTTTAGTCCTCCCGTTAAAAGACTAGAGGAACGGACTTTTTGTCTAATGAATAGAAAGTTTACTTGGTACACTAATCCCTTTTATTTACTCGTAATACGTAGTCCACAAGTTTATAAGGTAAAAGGACAGTAATGTCGTACAATTCAATTGTAAAAATTAATGCATATATTGAAAATAAACTGAGTAGGAAGTCACTTTCTTAGATCGAAAGAGTTTGAACCGTTGCTGTTGTTTTTTATGTATATAAAAGTATTAGTTTAAGATTTAATCGATTGATTTTAGATGACTTAATGTGACTTATTTTCTAAGACAAGTAGGTTGGATGGTAAGGATGGTAACATGTTTGTTTAAAAAGGTGCACCTGATACCAATAAATAGACTAATATTAAAAAAAACATGTACATGAGAAGGAGTCTGGATCTTAAGAATGGAGGAAGAATATTTAGTAAAAAATTCAGTGGAACTAAGACAAACTAATTTTTATTTAATTTGATTCAGTTAAACTGTACCCTTGAGAATCGTAGAAAATAATCTATTAAATTTAATAAACTTTACCTATTTCAAATTACACGGAGGTGTTGGAACGATAGTTCAATATTACTTTTATCAAGAGTCTGGTTTAAAGTAGTATATATGTCTGTAAATAATTCATTTAAATTCTTAGTGTTTTATCAAGTATTTTGAACACGAGATTTAATCCTTCGGTGTAGAGAAACCAGTAAATAGATAGACTTATGTTGAACGTATTTTAATGTACTCCGTGTGGACTTTTCTAAGGTCTTCACCCTAAGACACCAGAACTAATGACCGTCAACCGTTTGGTTATAAGAGGTAAAGGTAAACATTTACATCCCATAAAATACTCAGTTTAAAATCCAAAAAAAAAAGGATGACCTGAGAGATCTACGTACCAATAAGTACGTGTAAACAATAAATAGATATCTTATAGAATCGGTAAGATGTTGATAGTTGATGATAATTGAAGTAGTCTCTCTCGTGTTTAAAGATTGTAAATAACCCGACTAGTTTTTATCTGTTTAAAATGGTTGACTCGTCAAGACTCATATTGATCGTAATCTCATATGGAATGTAATTGGACGGACAAAATATAACACAACGAACGACATAAAATTTAATTTAATGTATAAAATACTATAAGATTATAAAATATTATACGATTATAGGTCAATCGTATAACACTTCCTTTGGAGAAGACAGTATTTTGTTACTTCTTCTTGTCAATAATAAAATATACAAAATAAAAAGTAATATCTCCAGTTAAACAATAATATAACGATCCCCTAGCAGTAGAAATTAATTGTCTTTAATACATAAGGAATTTATCCTTAGTGATCTCATCTAAAAGGCTTTTCGGATACGAACTTACGACGTACTGTTATGACGACGATATCCCCTTGTCTTTCCTCAGTCAATCGATTATTTTCTGACATTTTCTGAGTGACCAAAATGATGAGTCACCTGTCCTGACCATTTTCTTTGATTCTCTACTTGATTTAGACGATCTCCAGCGGTCGTCCTCTTACCACATAACCGTCATAACGGAACTATACATCGACCTGGATTTAGACTTTTGTATCGGGACCTGTCCCTTGTTTACTGACTTTAGATATTCTTATCCGTAACAGTTTCTCCTTCTTCCTAGTACATTCATATTTCCTCAACTCGGTCTTACAGGTCCAGTCGGAGTCTGCATTATTGTTACTGACTCACGAATCTTTGGATAATTTAAACTTCCTACACATCTCCGTCGTCCTTTCATTCCTAAAGGTACACACCTTTACCATGTTTAAGTGAGTCTGTTCGTCCATCGGAAAGTCGAAAGAAATACGACTAATGACGGTCGGGTTACAAGAGTGAGAAACTAGAGTTTCAAGGTAACTTACCGATGATTCTCTTTCGTTTTATCTTAATTGTCGTAGTACTTTTAGAAGACAAGACGTTTACACTAAGGAGGTATGTCAGAGAGAGTAAAAAACTACATAGAGATGACCTATTTACCGACGAAAATCTCAAATCTAAGCTTGAGTCAATTGGAGTTGATGGAAATAATAAATATAGTTGTTTCTTAAAGTCAATGTTAGATCCTTATCGGACCTTTACTCTGTCGTCCCCACTTTAGTAAATTTAGAGGATGTATGAGTCACCTACATGTCCACTTTCTATACAAAAGTAATAAACATAAAATACGTTCCCTTGTGGGTTCTATTAAAAAAAATATACGATACGATTCAGTGAAGTCAGTACAGGTTGAGACACGCTGTGGTATCTGCCGTCGGGTGGTCCGAAGGGACAGGGATCCTAAGAGGTCCGTTCTTGTGACGTCACCCAACGGTAAAGGAAGAGGTTACGTACTTTCACTTTTCGCTTTCACTTCACCGAGTCAGCGTAGGCTGAGAATCGCTGGGGTACCTGACGTCGGATGGTCCAAGGAGGCAGGTATCCTAAAAGGTCCGTTCTCGTGACCTCACCCCACGGTAACATTCTGATAATTTCAATTCCTTCAGTAGATAATTAACCAGAATAAAAGATCGGTTAAACTAAGTCAAGATTACCTGGTAAACTTATAGGTGAGATAATTAGGTGTTTCATATTACTATTTGTTATACTTTAGGATCTGAAACTTTCGGGATGAAGTAGACGACTTATATTATGTGAAAGGTCTGAAAACTATTATCTTGTTTGAGTATGTACACACCTCTTTTAAGTGAAAATGTTTGTTTGATTAATTACTCCAGATCCATCAAACTATAAAAATACTTGCATTAACGTTATTGTTTTACCGATAGTACACAAATTATTCGATAATATAATATAACAATAATAATGACACACGAATGTAGTATGAAGTTTTTAAGTCAGAAACGTCACTAGAACATACCATAGAATAATAGTGTAAGATGTGTAAATCTCTCCAATTTCATTGAAAGAGGACCACGGTCATCACTTACTCCCTTCGTTACCAGACTGCAACTTAGGTAAATAGACTGAGATTTAATTAGGACAACGGTAATTGACTTAGAAAAAAAAGGACTGTTTAGACATAATTTATAGGTGATAAATATCTGTGTCAAGTTCTTTGGATACTATGTAGACACTTATCTTAGTTTGTAATTACAGAACTACCTGGGATAGAAATTACCCCTAATACTAGAATTTGTTCTTTGTTTTTATTTATTCACTTTTATCATATGATGTAATCTAGTACTATTCACGTTATCTTTTCATATCGTCCTATACATCTTGAACCTCCCCCCTTAATGTGAAAATTTATCGACGTCACTCTACCCCTAAAAATTTGTTTCTGATCTTCCTACATTCTATATTTCGGTATCTCTATAAATTTCCCCTTTCAAGTCTGTTTCTTATATCTCGTGTTTCACTCCCCGACCAGACCTTATAAACTCCTCAACGTTACACCTGAGTCACTGTACTTGTTCTCTCTCCGTTCTATCTGTTAATATTCCTCAGTTACTGTATTTCCAAACGTCTGGTAACACACCAGAAATATCAAAAGAGTTTCTCGTTGTTACTTTACAATTGTGTAAATTCCATTCTTACTGTACCAGAGGCACTAGTTAGACTGTTTATAACCTCTTATTTGAAATTCCCTCACACGTACCGTCCCTACCTTAGTGTCTCTGTTCTATCCTCCGATAACGTCTTAGGATCTCTTCTGGTATCACCCAGCCTCATCGTTATCCCTTCCCCTCCTCTATAACAGGTTAATTCCAGAATAGACTTTCAAGTCGGTTGTCCGTTAAAACTGTCCGACCAAACTCTATTTCTTTCTATTTAATTCCAGTTGAGGTTCACAACTAGAGGCCGTTGATCTTCATAATTCGATAACAGTTGATTCTATCTACCCTTTCTTAAACCCATCTTGTCGAGTAAAAAAGGGAAAATCTGACCTCTCACTACTAGTTCTCAAGTTAAAATTTATGTAAATTTAAAATCTTCACCTTAATAGTCCATCCGATGACATAGATACTCAAACCTGTCGATCCAACCCCATATAAACCCTTTATCGTTTGTGTAAATGAGTATAGTATCTGAAACGTCTGTATTCTAATATATCCTAATGGTTTCCTCATATCTATTCTTTACTCCGAAGGTTTGACCAATACTTTAACTCTTTTTAGTGGTACCTCTGACTCAAGATCGTTGTTCACTTATTCTACCTTTAGTTTGTTGTTAATACTGTTGTTGGTACCAACGGGACCTTCGAATTCCTTCTATCAAACAGTTCTCTTCTCAATGGTTCTTATGTTTTATACTGTTTATATTTTATACTGTGATTTACAACATAAATGATCATGATCTCATGATCTGAAGTAACCACTATCACTTTTCGTCAAAGTCAGTTTTCTACTCTCACCTTCTGACTTAGTGTGTCCAAGTTCTCTTTTGACCTCCTTCTTATCTTAGATGTCATTTTATAGTGGTATAAGCACACTTCCCTTGGTTCTTTTACATGTGGACCCTATCCTCCACATTTCCTTTCACTACAATTCTATTCGAACGAACAAAAATTACCCTCTTTACTACAGTAAAATATACCGATTAATTTCACAAATCATCCCTTCATTTTTCGTTCCTATATTTACTTTATCTCTATTCCACGACCTCGTTACAAGAACTCATCCATACTAGTTACAATGTTTACATTCATAATCAAAAACTATCTTTTACATTTGTTGATTAGGTATCGTTCTCCTTTTGCCGTACCTTCATATAGACATTAATCTACAACCCCCGCGGATGTCTTTACTAAAAACTAATGAATTAAAACACTTAATTATTAGTTCTCTCCAACTCCTACCACTTCCTCCATAATCTCTCGTCGTCCGTAGTCTTTCAGTAACTCCTCTCACCGAGTCGATCAATTACTCCCCTTATGTCTTACTGACGTCCTGTCACAATTTCAGATACATTCCAAATACTAGTTCTTAAAGTTCACGTTTCTTAATAACACCAACATATAAAAGGGTATCGGCGTAATTCGAAGACGCACGTTCCTACTCCGTCCGTCTTTCAACCTAAAGTTGGCCCAACATCATTCATTCCATGAAAATGTCACTGACTAGTACCCTAATTTTTGAAGAATTCCAGTCTTCCTTCCTGTAGTTACCTAACTCACTGTCGTCTTTTCCTTGTCCTCGTAGTCACCTCAGGATCAAAGGATCGTCTCCTTCGAGTGGACTTAGTCTCCTGTACTGCTAGTCTCTCCGCCGAAGTATCTTATCTCTATCACTTCCCGACTTAAGAACTCTCGTTGTTCCGATACTGTCCTCTTCACCATACTGTCCGTATTCATGCCACTGGCATTTCAATCTTTAGTTATTTCATCCCAAGATCTTCTTGATAGAACCAAGTAATTTCAGATCTGATTCTCAAAATCCCTCCTTACATACTCTCATGGGACTTTCGGTCATATTACATGTACGTAGAGTGTAACTCAGCAATTTAATATTCAATGACAAACGAATTTTCGTTCTAAATGACAAAATGTATCACGAGGATATTCCTACATCTTAATGTTTCGTTTCATAGTCGTTGTCGAAGTACGTATCTCCGAAGAGAATATCAAAATTTTCACAATAGAGTGAGAACGATGTAAAGAAGTTCGTAGAAGTTATAATAAAAGGTGAGACGAAAGGATTTGGAATTCGGAAGTTTACCAAAGGTGTAGTAAATTATCGAACGATACTTACCGAGACGAAAAGATTGGACAAATCAATTTTTGGCCACGACAACTAGGTGAAGTCAAGAGTCACAAACGAGTGGAGTGGAGAGACTACGACAGTCGTTCTCTCGTTCCGATTCTACCTTTTATGTCTCAAGTGTAAGTGTGAGGAAAAAGAACTTAAGACCGAATGAAGGTCGGTGGATGAGGGAGTAACGTCAAGTGTCATTAAATTAGAGTGAAATGTGTTTCTTTCATTTAAAAGGTCAA
The DNA here is from genome assembly GCA_006410555.1 of Capra ibex. Classification (NCBI taxonomy): domain Eukaryota; kingdom Metazoa; phylum Chordata; class Mammalia; order Artiodactyla; family Bovidae; genus Capra; species Capra ibex. The sequence continues at coordinate 18,421,353 of SJYO01048061.1, read as the reverse complement.
ATTTCATATATTCTAATCTTTATTCTTTACACTATGTTAATTTTTCTTCTTTTTACGTCGGTTAGGTTATTTTCTTTAACTGTGGAGTCTCCCGTTTATTCTTTGAGTGTAGAGCAAGGTATCACAAGATAAAGTAAGGTTTTACTTAGGGACGACATCTAAAGTGAAAGGGTAACCCTTTATTCAAAGGGAAAGATCTTCTTGTTTATATACTATACACCAACTGTTCGACGGGTTATTGGGTATCGATAAATAACGGTTCTTAAGGTACGTTTCGTTAGATTGTGTTAGTGACGAGTTCTAAGGTACATGAGATTCTAACTGCTCGAAAAAACCTCTCGAAGGATTTTTATGTCTCTACACTACAAATTATATACGTCGGTTAAAGATAAAGACCGCTCAAGGGGTTAATGGACCGAACTAGTAAGACGTGAGATTTTATGTATCGTTTGGGAGTTCTCATTAGGTATTATTTAAGGAATCGAGTTTAGTTATTACGTATAAAATTTTATACGACGACAGAAAGTAAAGAATTAAAACGTATCAAATTTCGACATATCAAGATATAAACAGATAGATGTCTTATTGTGTTAAAGGAAGTACCGAAAATGGGGTTTTATTTAGAGGCACGAAAGGAAAACGTAGTGAAGATTGTCTCGAGAAATAGGAGGAGAGAAGAAATCAAAATAATTACTTAGTTTTAAACTTTGAAATTCTACTCAAGAATATAAAGGAAATCTTTTGAAATAAGACTGTTGTTACGATACCGAAGAAAGTTCAAAAGACTAAAATGAGAAGAGGAAAGGAGTCTTTTAATGGATTTTATAATATATTTGGAGTTAAGATATACACGTTTACCTCTTTTGAGTACCACGTTTACCCTATCACTATCAAAGGATCGAAATAATTAATAGTCTCGTCACTGTGGATCTTAGATCTACTTTATGATTTTGATCTCCGATTTATAGGAGAAGAAATCAAGAACCTAAATAATCTCTTCTTAGTAGATATACAACTTGTTTTCTCCCTTTCATTTAATTTAATCTTTACAATGGTGTCCGTGAACATGTAGGTGTATGTTGTTCACAACTAAAGAAAAGAATACTTCTTTTGTCAGAATAACAAAACTGGGTGACGAAGGGGATGGGGATTATGTTTCTTTTTTTCCTTGGTTATAGAATCAAAAAGTAGAATAAATGGATATCAGTAAATATTTTGTCTTAAACGAGGAAGTTTATCAACCTTTTTGAATATTGACTTCTCAAAAGAGAGTATTGTGTATTAAATTAACCATCGTTTCGGGAAATTCGAAAACACTCCTCCCTTCAGGAGGAGAGACCTGACCTTTGGAAGTCAAACTACCTCTTCTCTCTTCGGTACGTTAGCAACAAAATTTACACTGAGACTGATGGAACGATTTCGTCTTCGACTCAAAAAGAAGGTATAAATGTAAAAAGAGTGTGTCCTTTAATTATAACAAAATTGAAATAAGACAAAAGAAATATTTGGAAAACCTGTTCACTCCGTCTATTGTTATCAGAGATGGACGAACTCCCCCTCCTTGATATAGACCACTAGAATTTGACACTTGGGAAAACTGAAGGACCACCGAGTCTGTCATTTCTTTGACAGACGTTACGTCCTCTGGACGAGACGTAGTTAGGAACCCAGTCCTTCTAGGGGACCTCTTCTCTTATCGTTGGGTGAGGTCATAAGAACGGACTTTTTAAGGTACCTGTCTCCTCGGACCACCCGACGTCAGGTACTTCAGTGTTTTCAAATCCTTCTGACTCGTTACTTGTGAACATCCTATCTTTACCAAAACTAAGTATTCGAATGAACTCGAAAAAAAAAAAATTAAACCCCGACGTATAGTAAAAATTTATAGATAGATATATATAGATATAGTATATTTATGTATATAGAGAGAATGACTACTAACCTAAGATCGACAAAAAGATTATTTAAGTAACCTAAAAATTTCTAATTTTACTTAACGAATAGTTAGTTATATAAACGTATGTTTATCTTTTGTAAATACCTTGTGTCTATGTAATTTTTACAAATAAAATATTACAAAACTATAAACTCACTATATCATCAAATTAAAAACTTTGTATACTTAGACGTATTTAAGAGTAATTAATTACAAACTACCTATATAAACAATAGACAACGACGTATTATTTAATGGGAGTGTTAAATCGTCAAATTGTATTATTCATAAATAATAGAGAGTATCAAAGACTCCTAGTCCTTACACCCTCATCGAATCTCTAAAGTCGGTTTGATACATAGTCACGACATCCGTACGATTTTCACCGGACCCCATCCTCTTGGACGAACGTTCGGGTGAGTGTACAGACAACCGTTCCTTTGTGCCAGGACATACCGATAAATGGTCTCAATCGAGAAGAAGGACAGTCCGAGAAATATTCCAGAGACTTTTGTACCGTCAAACGAAAGAGGTCTCTTTCCCTTTCCCTTTCTCTCTAGGGTTCTACCTTTGTTACCAGAAAATATTGGATTCAAGTATTCGTTATATCATAATAGTTTCACATACGATATACATGTCATATATGTCTTTTGACCCTAAATGAGGTATTCCGACACCTATGATCTCTTGTCCCTAGTACCCTGGTGGAACTTCCGACGACCGATGACATCAATCTATATTAAGTATTTGGATAAAATAAGTGAAGACTTTAATCGATGAAACATGTACACTACTTTTCATCGTACTATTTTGACACAACGTACTAATTTATTTATGATATTCATTTCAATTCGGGTGAACGTACAAAGTTTGTACAAATATCCGTTATTCATGTAAATAAATTGTACGTTGTTTGAAATTTACGAATACTTACCCTATATTTACGTTAGTTATTTGAAGTAAGAGTCCGTGTACTTATTGACACCGACTAAACACAACTACACACCGTCTCCGGTTGTGTGTTATAAACTTCCTCAGAAACCCGGATCTTTTCTTCTATTTCTGGAGTTTCCGGAGGTCGGAACTTTTTATTCTATTGTTGGAGTTCCCAGGAACGACTTGGTGGACTAAAGCCCTTACTGTTTTTAACTTGAAATTCAGGGCGGGGCTATGAGGTCCGTCTAACGTAGTCGGACCCTGGGGTGACGACAAGTAAGCGGAATGATTTAGAAGGGGCTAGTGAAAGTGTTTTGGAGAGGAATTTATACTTCGGAGGGACTAGGACGTACACGAGTCGGACCAGTAATGTAATCTGACTAACAGAGGGGAGGAACGGACTTATTTCCATTGGACAGAGGTAACTCCAACAGAAGGAAAGAAGTAACTCCAACAGAAGGAAAGAAGTAACGGAGTAGAGTTTGATTTGAAATGTCATAACTTCTCTTTGACAGGAGGTTATTAACATAAAAAAGATATGAAGAGTTATCACATGTTAATATTAGAAACTATTCATAATTTTTAAAAAAATTTCGAGTAAGTATTTTTTAAACAAAAACTTATCTCTAATTTAATGAACAAACTTTAGTAATTTTATCTCAAGATACTTTAAGTCTGGTACATGTACCTAAAGATCTATTGAGTCTGAAAGATTGGATGTATTCTCAACTATACATGTTCTCGGACTTTAGAGTCTAAAGGATTTGAGAAACCTGTCACCTTTATGGAGTAAACAGAGATTATTCTAAGTGTGAGGGAAGAACGAATTTCTGTTATGTTTTCGAAACAAGACAGAACGTTCAGTCCACCGTGAAGAGAGACCTAAATGTCGGTGGAAGTCACGACCGGTGGTTGGGGTATTGATTCCAGTTTAGTGTTACATTGTCTCGGTCTCTTGACGAACCGGAGAGTTCTTTTTCTTGATACTTGATTTGCTCAACGTACTGGGTCGGTTACACATGACCCTCTATGTTTCTTTTTTCTGTAACTCTCGATCTTATACCATTTACCTTTCATTTAAACGTATTCTCTCATAAGTAACTATTCCTTAACGAGAGAATTACGTACTAGATTGTGGGACGTAGTGGGGTTACTTTATCACGATTATCACCGATTAAACTGAGAATGTTCGAACCTTTTTCGTTACCGAAAGAGTTGTACTTCATTTTTACGTTCTCAATAGTACCTTTCACCATCTCCAGACCCATTTTACCGAGACTCTTCACTTTGATAATACCTTACTGATACTTCAAATCTTTTCGGTGATCGATTCACATAAGAGATCCTCTCTGACCTTGTATGATAAATACTTTCACTACTTTTTTTTTAGGACAACTAAATGAAACGATATGTGGACTTTGATTGTGTTGTAAAATTTAGTTCATATGAGGTTATTTTAAATTTTTATAAGTAAAAGAGGATATCTTATTTCCCTTTATATTTATACGTTCCTTTTGTTTTTCTTATAAGACAACCATTCCCGTAGTCGTTAAAACTCTTCGATTTACTACAGAAGACACAATACCATGAATTTTCCCTACTATGACGATATCTATGGCTGGGGGATTATCATTCTCTCCTGCATAATTCCGAACCACCGTTTCGTATTAGTCATTCTTATCGTTACAGTCTCACGATCGGTCACCTCTGTCTACACACTTCTATATATTTCTACCAATGATTTTAGTTTTACAGTATCTCTATCGGTTGTTACGAATAAAGAGTTAGATATATTAGTTTTATTATTTAATACCTACTAGACCTATACCTCCCGTAGACCACGTTATTTTTTTATATTAATAGGAAAGAATCTAAACCCTGAACTCGGTCAAAAGTTTGGACCATACTGTGACTGACTACATTTCTGGTTCAAACGTTCTCCTTCCTTTGACATTATGTTGGTCACGTGTCAATACTAAGTAAGTTAGGAGGGTGTTCCTCTGGACACAGGCGAGCGAACTTATTTTTATGTGGTCTCTTTACCCTTATCTATCTCTTGACGACCCTTTGTCTCTGGTTCAATCGTTGTTATTGGTCACCTGAGTTTCACAGTGGTACCGGAGAGTCTCATCTACGTATAACCTTGTCTACTATTTAACTTAGATCGGAACAGTATTAATCGATACTAAGGTGACTCAGGTACTTACGTCAATTACAAATAAAGTGGTCATACATGTTAACCTTATCTGTCTGTGTCAGTAACGGTATTGAGGGTGTACACATGGAACCAGAGACCCAATTTCAATATTATTTCCTCTTCGATATTATACCCTTTTCAGATCGTCTTTGTAGACTTAGACGGGTGGACTCTTTCTCCAATTTGTAGTTTTTTAGAACAGATTTACGTTTTTAATTGTTGTGGAAATTTATAGATCTTTTACGTCTCATCACTTGGATTAATGTATGGGTAAATTAAGTAGTAAACGGTTTCCTAAATAGATCGTGAATATTTTTAGTCTACCTAAAACTTCCTAATACGAGATAATGACGTTTGAGACGTTTTCGTTTCTCATCGGAGTTCATATCGAAGACCTCATCGAAATGATAGAAACAATCTCGATAATTGTACCAGAACCCTTATATATTATCGTTAACGGTTACTTCCACAAGAAAAGATAGAGGTAGTACTCCCTCCCAGTGTCATCAAATATAAGTGTCTAATAAGGGTCTTGATGTAATTTAGAGAGAAGGATACAGTTAGTATTATCCCTGAACCTGGAGGATTTGTAACATATCTTTAAGGGTAACCAAATGTTGAAGTTATTATAATCCAACAAGTGTTCTCACCTTATTCCCGCCCATTAACATTACATGTTCGCGAGTTCTTCTATACTCTATTTGTGACTCTTAGGTTCCCAGACGACGTAACCTCTCCAAAACTTCTTAGTCTACCAGACCCCGTATTGGTCTAAAGGGGAGATTTTATTTTCTGTTACATACAAAGTTGAGAGGACACGGAGGGTCATGATCTTTCCCTCTGTTAAGGATCGTCCGTAGAAATCGAAGATCTCTGTCTTGTAACTTGTGAACTTTATGATAAACAAGGAAAATGGTTTACTGGACTTTTGAAATGGAAGACTAACCTCAAGTCTCGTCCCTTCCCGAGACGTTGTGCAGGTGTAAGTGACAACACATTCGTCAGGATGACGAATCCGGTACACTGGTTCTTTTGAGACGTCATCAGTCGCGTAGACATAACTGTTTCCATAGTGGGAAACCACGACTCATTCCTTTAGGGGTTGTCTCCTTGTCGTTGTAACTGGGGATGCTACGACCTTCTTTAAGGACGGTAGATGTTGTTTCTTAATATGTGATAATTTTTTTTTTTTTTTTCAGACGGTCTTACGATACTCCAAAACCATCTCCTTCACATCAACCGGTAGTCTATAGTGTACTGACGTACCGATCTCGGTGTGTAGTACTTGACTCCAGAGAGTCTTTTAAGTTCAGTAATCTAACCTGTCTGAGTCGTCATTGTTAGTACTTTTCATTGTATAGGTCAACATCCATGTTGATCATGTCGTCTTGTTCCAACCCGACGTCCTTGTCTACCGGGTCTGGGGACACAACAGGGGTGACAACGTGGTGACGGAGCGGTAGTCACATTTAGATATAGTTATGTAACCATGGAATACTGTCCTTGGTAACTAGGATTTTAAATGGTGTAAGGAGTCTTAGATTATGTTTTTATTTTACCGACCTTCTGTTTTCGACTTTGTAGACGAACCTCTACTACCGTCCCTCTTATCTCATGGTAAGAGGTCCTACATCACATATTAGATTTAGTCATTGAAAATATATCACAATACAGGAGTTCTCCATTTTTATACATTCAGACTCATGGATCCCAAGTTGAACTTCATTGAAACAATGGTATTAAAGATCACGAGGTAAACCCTTAAGTACTAAAGATAGGGGTCTTAGATACTATACTTGTAGATCTCCAGAACCAAGTTTTTTCCTTTTGAGAAGATGTTCCTTTATCATATTCTTAGTCATTTGGAATTCGGGGCGGAAGACGACCAAAGAAACAGAGGAACACGGTACTCTGATAGTGCATTCCTTTCTTCAGTGTAAAACCATAGTCATTGACTAGTACTATTAATCCTTCTATATTATAACCCTTTACATCGTCCCTTCTGATAAAAGTGTAGACTACCAAAAAAAGGGACACTGAAAACTACAATTGACTGTTCATGTCCTCGACGTCTAACTCTTACGAATCATATTTCTCTAAATCACTACTCACAAACCCAGTGGGATTGTATAATCGATGGTTTTGTAAGTCTCCTCGAGTGACCTCACTCTCCTTAGATCTTCCCATTATCCCCTTCACTGTGTATAGCCGATACCGGGTTTGTTGTTCGAAATCATCTTCTCTGACATCCCCGATATCAAACAAGGTGATTGGAAGGGAACTTTCAAAGAGGTCCTTCTCTCGTTAGTTTAAGACGTTAAAAAGGTCTACCCTAATTAGAAAATATATTTCCATCTAGTCTCGTCGTATTCCTACCTACCACCCCTTTCGGTACCCCACGATCTTTTACGGGGTATAACGAAAATCTTACCTCTGTACATAGAAGGTCGTCGGTTCCCTTAATGGACGACTATCGAGTATCGGAATAAAGAGATGCGTCTAAAGAGAACCGACATTTTTAGATGGACTGAGTCCCGAAACGAGAGGAGAGTAGTTATGTCCCTGTGTTTCCGGGTCGGGTGATAAATCCCGTTGAGACTTCCCGGTAGGACCTGAGTCCAGAGGACTAGTACTACCGGAAATAAACACTGTCGTAGTGTCAGGGTTTAAACAGGAACAGAGAGGAGTGGGTGTATGAGCACGAGGACTTCGGTACGGGGTCATATGAAAGAGGGGTATATTGAAATAAAGTCGTAAACGAAGAACTCTTAGACTAAAATTCTGTCTCATTTGAAAAATGAAAACAAATGACAAGGTACACCTTACATATTTTTTTTTTAATTTACGTCCAACTCACCTAAAACTCAAATTTGAATAGACGAATTATGAGTCAGAGGAAAAGGGAATATATTACTCTCGAAGTCCAGCACCGCTAGAAGGAATGACGAAGATGCTCAGTGACTGATCCTAAAAAGGTCCGGTGGTTGTGGAACAAAACGTACCTTTCTAAAAGTTCCGAAAGCCGAAAGGAGAAGAGTTTGAGTAGACCCAGACTCCAGTATAGAAAGTAGGGTTCATCCGAAGGTTTGAACAAACAGTGCGGAAATTTTGGACCTTAATCAAGGGTCTGGAGATCTATTAAAACCGTTGTAAAAATTCACAGAGTTTTACGTGTCGTTACGGACACGAAAATTGACGTTTCAATAAAAACCCTGAACACCTAAAGGAAAAGGTAAATACTTACACGACAGATATTTTTCAAACAAAACAATATAATATTTAACCGTAGAATACATAATACCTGTTTTCTTCACCAGAAGTGAACGAGTCGATCGGTACATCGACCTTAGTCTTGTGAGGGGATAAGTCAGTCTCTCATTATAAATTACTTATATTTTAGTAGATCTTTTGTAAAAATATATTTCGTTTACAGTGGTCATACTGGGTAAAGGGGTTGTCTTGTAAAACGTTCTTTTAGACCATAAATTTTTTATATGTAAATGTGCAGGTATATACAGAGTTTGACAAACCCGACGATATTGACTTATGGTATTCGACTAAATATTTGATGTCTTTAAGTATAAAACGGTAAAACCTCTAACCGTCTAAGTCATAGAGTACTCCCGGACGAAGCACCGGGTGTCAGACGTCAGAAAGAGAGTCACAAGAATGTCACACCTTTCCGGTTCTCCCTCAAGAGACCCCAGAGAGAATTTTCCCATATTTAGGGTAAGTACTCGTAAGATGAAAGTACTGGAATAGTAGAGGGTTTCAGGGTAGAGGTTTATCCGACTCCGAAGTTATGTACTTAAAACCTCACTGTGTTTGTAAGTCAGGTGTCGTCACATACGTACATATAAAAAATGTTCTATTCCATAAACTTGAAAAAAAGAAAAGGACACCAGATGTTACACGAAAGTCAAAGAAGTTGTACGACTCTCTGAAATTATAGTATCATTATAAATTAGATAAATCTATACGTTTGATATTTTTATCTTTTATCTCAATCAGGAATAATATATATTTTTATTAACATGTTTCTCAGACTAATTTATAAAATCTCCTTTTATGTTATATTATGAATCGTTGTAAACGATAATAAATATTCTTACTTTTTTTTTTGACCTTTCAAACATCCGAAATCTTAATCTTATAGATTTAGGTTCAAGACGAAGAGAGAAATCAAACGACTAAAATTCTTGTAGTAGTTTGAATCTTCTCGTTTCCAGGGAGTAGACCCTTTACCCCGGTGTCAATGAATTCCTTCGGTATCACAGAGTACACGAGTCAACGAGTCAGTGCCAGTTGAGAAAAACTGGAGTACCTGACATCGGGTGTTCCCGGGAGACAGGTACCCTAAGAGTTCAGTTTTAATGTTTCCAACGGTAAGGAAGAGGTTATCACAGTATTCCGTGGTTAATTATACTTCTAACACTTGAGTATTTCATTGTGGAGTTTACATCAGAAGAAGTTTTAGTAGGATAACCAGTAGTATGGAAATTCGTTTCATATTAAAGACCACACCTGTTTATCACTTACTTTAAAAGATGTTTGTATACGTTGATATTAAAAGTTTCAACTTTACTCTTACGATAGATGTTCACCCTTTCGAAACACTTTTAAATAATTAATTTTTGGTGGACAATTCGTAAATGTAACCCATTGCTGTAGTATTCATTTAGGATATTAGACGAACAGGATAAGACATCTTTACAACACGGATCTAGATACCGAATTTACGAATTTAACATTTATTAGTACTGTAAATTAATACAATGACAAATATTTTAATTTGTTGATCTTATTGACCTCTTAAGCTTGTGGTTATGTCATATGATTGTGTATATATACCTTAAATCCTTCTACCGTTACTGCTGGGACATACGTTCTGTCCTTTTTTCTGTGTCTACACATATTACCTGAAAACCTGAGTCTCCCTCTCCCTCTCCCACCCTACTAAACCCTCTTACCCTTAAGATTGTACATATGATAGGACATTCTTAACTTAGCGGTCAGGTACAGACTGCGTCCCACGTCGTACGAACCCCGACCACGTACCCCTACTGGGTCTCTCTACAACACCCCTCCCTCCACCCTCCCCCCAAGTACAAACCCTTGTGTACATTCTTAATTTCTAAAATTTTAATTTTTTTTTTTTTCTTTGTGTTGTCTCCTTCGTTGAAGGAGTTTTGTTGTAAAAATATTATTTATTGTATGGTTTAATTTTTTTTTTAGTCTGTATTCGTGGATAGTGATTATTGTCGACGTCGTTCCGGAAGAAGGTGGTTTGGTAAAGGATGTTATCGTCAATATCATTGTTGAATTTTTATGTGTCTTAATCTTTCCGAAACCGTTGGGTGAGGTCACAAGAACGGACCTCTTAAGGTCCCTACCACCTCAGACCACCCGACGGCAGATACCCCAGCGTGTCTCGACCTGTGCTGACTTCGTTGAATCGTCATCATCGTCGTCGTCTCTCCGAAGTCACTATTTTTAAATGAAATTATAGTCTTACCTTAATGGAACGTGTGTTTTATCTATGGGACGGTACTTTAAGTTAATATTGGATAACACTACTAGATAGAGACTCCCATTAAATTATACTATTGTAATTTATAACTTAAGGATAATGATTGTGACGATTAAATTGAAATACGAATGGTTCTTTGGAGATTTATTGTTACGAACCGTAAGAGATTAGTCACGGATGTCCTTTTCTAATCCGTAACCTAATGGAAAATACAAAGAAAGAGTGTCAGTTGATCAACATAACAATAAGAGATGTTAATGTAGTTCGAACCAATTATACACTGATGGAGTCTCTTTACCTTGGGGAACTACAAATGTTTAATCGGACGATACTTGAGACTTGACTCCAATTTCTTGATTCAATTTCGAATCTCTCTTGAAAGACCCGTCGGTCGGTCTGTAAGAGTCCATACTGACAGAGTGTCGTACGACGTACATGGAAAAGAACTTACAAGAAGTTCGTCTTCTGACAGACTAAGTAAATTAGTTATGACCAATTGTCAATATCTCATAGTAGACAAAGCGTCTCACTAAGGTTAGTCTTCGAGAACTGAATCTGATGAATATCGAATAGGATGACCTTGGACCTCTTGACCCCTGTATAAAGTATACTACATAAGATATAAAAAATTTTACAATAAGATCAAAAATTTATAGAGAGGGTACCACTGTATATATATATATATATATATATATATATATATATTAACTCAATTATCTCAATCTTCTTCTTCATTATGACGTTTCTCTTAAGTTATATAAAGTTCGTATCTTTTCGTGTCCTATTCAATTAATAGGAGGAGGAGTAGTAAAATAATAATAATCGTTTAGTGACACGTTTCGTGTCCTACATTCATATTTATAAAAAGAATCCTTGTTGATTTATAGTCTAATAAGTCCTTATTTTTTTCTTACATTTATATTCTATTTGTCTTATAACACTTTACGTCTACTATCTCATATAGAATGTCTCCAGAACACTTCTAATTTATCGAATACGTTTTAAGGACTGTTTACCTTCGATGAATTTTCATCGATAATATTTGTTACACAAACAAAAAACACAAGTCAGCGAAATCAGTACAGACTGAGAAATACTGAGATACTTGACATTGGACGGTCCGAGGAGACAAGTACCCTAAGACATTCGTGTTTATGTGTTCACCCAACGGTAAAGGAAAAAAATTCACACTACAGTGATTTTTAGTGTGAATTTTTTATTCACAAACTTAGTGTCGGTTCTTTAACGATACCAGAACTGATGGGAAAGGGGTATTATACAGATTCAAGGACCTTCGAAGAGATGTGCAGTTGTTGGACTCTTTTCTTGTCCTTAATAAGTGATCGTCTCGGAAAAGAGACGACATCACCGACGTGAGAAGGATACTTTGTGACCACTAACGTATAGAAAGACGAAAGGGTCCTAGTCGAAACTACTGGATCTCGGTGACGACAAAGTACGTCGTGTGAGACTATGAGTCAGGAAATCGTGACTCCCTCCGTTTACTCTACCACAATAAGACGATGTCTGGCCCAGAAGAGTTGGAGTCGTGATGACCGGAAAACTGTCCTACCACCACCACCAAATAAGTGAGTCAGTACAGACTGAGGACGTTGGGGTACCTGACATCGGACCGTCCGAGGAGACTGGTACTCTAAGAGGGTCGTTCTTATGACGGACCCAACGTCATAAAAACAGACCTCTTAGGACCTCTTAAGAAGGTCTTATGACCTCACGTAACCGTAAAGGAAGGGTCCTCTAGAAGGACTGGGTCCTTAACTTGAGGACAGAGGGTTTAACGACCGTCAAAGAAATGGTTGACTCGATGTCCCCTTCTACTCAGAAATAATAGTCCCCCACCATGATATTTGAGATCCCATAATTATCGTAGAGACCAACGGTGGGGATCAATGGTCTGGTAGGAGGGGGAGAAGTTCTTACTGTTCGTCTTACTGAAGTCTGTAACTGTTGAGAGGGGACTTCGTGTCTTAACGAGGACCTGTTCTTGGTAATAAGATCCGTGTACACGGATAGTTGAGATTTCGACGGAAACGAGATCGATAATTGTGGTTTCTTTTGAGTGAAATAAAGAGGATGGACCGTAAAAAAAAATTGTATTAATAGTAATGTCCCGAATTCCAGTAAATTTTTCAATCATAAAGTCTAGACCTACATGTCCTTTGTGAATAAACTTCTTTTTCCATAAACAAGGTCTCGACCGTCCTAAGACACTCCACTTCTTGTCTATCCCGTCCTCAGCCCACAAACCCCCAACCTCCCACCTCATCGGACTTCCCGGTCTCGTTCAATTCTGAATCTACATATTTTTCAAGGATGGAAAAAACCACCTAAGATTCATTCTTACATACTAGTTGCGAATCCCTCAGACCCTGAACGTGTCCCTCTATTTAATAATTCAAAGTCTCATTCAGTCTGATTCCGTTTGAGAGGAATAAGTGGACTTATACAAGATATCCTTCTTTACTTTCAATGGGTTCTACCCAGTCACTCAGAAGACCCATGCCCAACTAAGATCCCATACTTAGTGTCAATTAAGGATTACCACGGATTCCTCACGATCTAAGGGAGGGAAGGAACAATCTGTTTAGTCAATTTTTAGTTTATTTGTACTGGATGATATTTTCAAATATAAGATTATTGGAATTGTTAAACGACTCACGAATAATACACGGGTCTTTCTCGATTAAACAACTTGGTCCCCTGTACGACATTTGTGGGAATCGAGTTATTTGTTTATTCTTTACACTCCGAGTCTCTCAAACCTAAAGTCCGGAGAGACTTATTTTCACGAAAAAAAAAGGGGGAAGTCTTGAGTCACTTTATATTAATTCGGAAGGTTTACAAATTACAACCCTCTACTCGAATGTCACCGTAAACCATTCTTGTAAATAATGTATTATGTAGGTAAACTAAGGTTATTGAAACACGAGTGTTAAGTTGAGATTCCTCAGTTGTAAACGATACATTTCAATTTTAGGACAATGGTATAAGGTACAGACGACCGGAAATTGTTATAACTTGTTAACTCTAAAGACTAAAGAGAACAGGGAAAAAAAGGGGAGATGAGAAGAGAGTGAGAGAGTAAGACATAGTAGTCACTTAATCTTTAGAGTTACTTAAGACTTAAAGTCACAAAACATTAAGTTAAATTTTCTATTTTTAATCAGAATCAACGGTCTATACAAAGTTATATATACGTAGATAAGGACTGACTTTAAGTATAAGTCAGTAGTTATTCAATATCAGATTCTAATCTAAAGTTTATCAGACTGAGATGTTGAACACTTTTAACTTTTCGTGTGAAACGAAACTTCACGGTTCTCCTAAGTTATAGTTTGATTCTCCCATCCTATAAGCAGTACACTATCTATTCTTGAGAGTCTATATTCTTAAGGTGTTCGTCTTCTATTTGTCATTCTAAGTTAATCATTTTTATATGTCAGAGAGTGATATATGGTGTAAAATCTCAATGCACAGTAATGTTTTTGGATATCAACGAGTTTGTAGGGTAAGTCGATGTATCTCAATGAACACAGGTTAGGTGTTAAAATAAAGGTGTGAGGTAACGAGTAAAACATAGGGTAATTGAAAACTTTCATTTTAAATTAAAAATATGGTTAGGTAGGTAGTGGAAGAGGGAGAGGAAGTCGAGGGAAGGGAAAGAAATTTCTAATAGAGTCTACGGTAAAATATATGTAAACTATATGTTTGTGAAGGATAAGGATATCGATAATTAAGGGAAGAGAAAATCTGTAAGACGACTGAATTTTAATATGTAGTTATAGTAAATATTGGGACAGTTAAGAAATGTCTGTCCTTGGTACAGAGTGTGTAGTAAACTTATGACTATTGATGACCTCGTTACGGAACGAGTATCGATACAAACTCTTTACAAATAACTGCTTCTGAACTTAATAGTGTATTCCGTCTTATAAAAAAGGGATAGAGGGAGAAAGAAGAAGGACTCTAGACCGTTTTATCAATACCTTATATTTTTCTCTGTAAGAAACCGTCTTATAATATACCTTCTACGGTACTCCCTAACTCATAAACTATAGTAATTTCAAAGTAATTGAAATGTATGGCTCATGTGTATGGGACTTGTATATAGAAACATCCTAGGTAAAATAGGTGAGAAGAGGGTTGAACACTCGGTGAGTTCCCAAGTCTTGATACACTTATGAGACTCAAGTACAAATTAGAAACAGAATTAGAGGAAAATAGAGTAAACTCAGTGTCTCATACAAACACTCCTCAAGTCAAGGAACCGTGGTCTTTCAAAAAGGATGTCGTCCTTCCTTTTACCGTTGTTTTCAGGTTTTCTCTCTTAGGTAGGATAATTCTCTTTTACCGAAATGGTCTCGTCAGAATCCAATACGGGTAAGTGTCTTTATAAAATCTCAATGGAAACAGCTAAACATCACAAAGAAGGAGTAAAAGAAATACCAATTAGAATGAAGTTGGTCTAATACGTTTGTTAATATTGAACAAGGTCTCAATGACATTATTACCTTTTCATTACTGATAAAGTTTATACGGTACAGTCAAGTCAAAGTCCAAGTCATTTTAGTTTAAATAAAAAACGATAGAGTGTTAGACGACAAGTAGTGACTAAGTCTTTATTTCGTAGATAAAAAAACCATATAATAAAGACAATATTTTTTGTTACGGGATCCGTTTTGTAAAAAACATAAAACAGTTCGGTCATCAATAACTGAAGACATCGTTTTAGTTCATGGGACTCACTTTATGATGGTTTCGGAATTATTGTTTAAAATTTTACATAACTCGAAAATATTCTATAAAATTAGTGTCTATTATATTTATATATATTCGGTGAATCTTTTATTTAAGTTAGTGAGAGTATTTCATTCAGAAGTCGCATATTATGATTAAAGGTAAGGAATTTATCGTTACCCACAATGTATAGTCGTTATTTTGTAAAAAGAGTTTTCATTTAGTTATGACAAGATATTAGTAAGACTTTTTGTTTTTTATATACATAACTACCTATCTTCATACTTATTTACCTACCTATCTATCCATCCCACTATCTACTTTGTTCATATTGGGGTCGTAACCTATTAAAATATAAAAAGGATTTTAAATTCTCATTATTAAATTTGTAGAACAAACTAATCATTCTTAACAAAATACTCTTTAATCTACACTTCTTATAATTGACTTATATAATACGTTTTGCACTCGGAATTAAGATCTGACACGGTCCCTTAGTCGGACTCTTGTTCCCTTACTCCTACTGACTCACGGATTCTCGTAACACCCGACTTTATTATACACTCAATTTATAATTCAAAACTCTTTACTCTACTCTTTTTTCATCGTCCTGATCTAAAACCTCCTACATTTAGACTCATCTCAACACGAAAGTTTTATGATTTCTTTTAAATATAAATAAACATGAAGTCTACAAAAAGAACCTTAAGTCTTAATAAAATCTTGTATACTACTAAATCTTAAATTATAACTCTAAAGAAGTGTTCTCCTAGATACACGTTTTCTTACTTCTCGCTATAAACTTTATGTGTCACCGTCTGTCTAAATCAACAAATAAACACAAGATCGGAATCTTTTCTGACACTTTTATTTATACTGGTATAACCAGAAAAGGATGGGGGAAAAGTATAGAGATAAATAATTACAGACTTTATATTATGACAAAATTAACAAGTTCTCTGGAGTAATACCTTTTAACAAATGTTAAAAAAAATAATTTGTCACGATACAACATCATAGACGTATAAATATTACCGTAAAGAATGTACTTTGAATAACGTCGAACGTTGTTATATTCATCTTACATTTGACTTTGTTGAGAAACGTTTACATATAGTTTTCAAATTCTTTTAAAAATAAGAAAATTACTATTTAATAAAAATCAGACTCTTTTAGAGTAGGTATTCATTTAATGTTTCTATAAGAGATTTTATAATAAAGATTGTCTTTTATATTACTTTTCCTAGATTTTGAAGTTATTGTCTTATAACCTTTGTGGTTGAAATAGGCATAGTAACCTTATGAATCATCCTTCTGAAATTTCCGTTACCCCTTCTTTTTAATTCTGTATATTACTTTATCTTTTTCATGACGAATGTGTGTGTGTATGTACGTATGTGGGAGTTACCTTTGTTCTTTTGTTAAGGACATCGTTCTAACGTTCAAGTAGTATCAATGAGACCTACGTCAGAGTAAAAGGATTTAAATAGGAATAAGAGGATAATAAACGTGTCGACTCGTCCTCTGTTAAGAGATATGAAGGGGTGAAACAGTGAGATATTCGTTTTATAAGACAGAAACTCAAAAGTGGGAGAGATGACCAGGAGAAAGTCTACTACAGACCTGTATCCTCTCCTTCTTCTCCACCATACAGAAAGTACTTTACTCCCTTCCTTCCTCCATCCCACAGAACTAACACGGTACGGGAGATAACGGTCCGTCACTATGTAGAGACCACGAAGACCTCGACTCTCTCCTGGTAATCCGTGTAACGTCTATAAAGGGACCCACGAGTCGTACATAGACCGATCGGCGTGTGTATATCTTCACTTGAGAGAAAGGTTTCAAAGTGTTGCATTCACGTCGACTTCTGAAAACGGAAGTTAAAGGAGAAGAAGTTTTTGGGTCTGACCTTTTTAACCTTAAATGAGAATAGAAGACAGACTATTTTATGTTACTTGTCGAGAATTCTGGACCCATAACTTCCAGTATTTTCTTTTTTATTTCTGTAATGTTTTATAAAAGAGAACGACTTAGAAAAAGAAGTAATTAAACTACGTTGTGGGATAAATCTACAGTTTCAAGATTATAATTCAGAGAAAATGTAAAAATCGTTTAGTTAAGATTAAGAGGAAGTCCGTCCTCCTTCGGTATAAAACTAATCTATTACAAGGAAGAGAAACTTTTTCCTTTTTTCCGAAAAATTACAAATTCGACAATGTTGTTATTTACTAATATTTAGTCTACACTAGATCCGTGCAAGAAACTTAATGTATTAAGTTAGGAGTTTGTTAGGTAACTAGACCTACGATAATCTATAGATGTAAAAATAATCGGAAAGTCCCGATTTTATTTAAGGAGTCACACTTACTATCTCAACAATTCACCGTTTTGAATTACAATAGGTCGGGAATTCACACTTTAGGATTGTTGACTTGTATGAAGGAGACGTTTGTTTTACATTTTATGTTTCATATGATCGTATAAGTATCGACAATGGTGAATGAATATTAGTGAAATTTTGATAAAAGTACGTCTGAAAGTAACATCTTTGGTTCTCCTCTATTGACTATACAGTCAATAAATAAACTTTGGAATGGATCTCTCTTCGTAGGATAAATTTGAGAAAATTCTTAGTTTGAAAATGTCAATAATTTCGTATTTATTAACAAAATTTAAAAAAAGATGTAAGTTAGAAAGTCTTGTGATTTAACCACTATCATAGTTTTGTAAAATATTTAAGTTAATTTTCAAAGTCAACATTGAATACATTTAAGAACAAATTCACTTTAGGAATTAAATATACTTAAGATTCAGATTCACTTTAATATCGTTGAAAAGATTTAAGGTATTCTAATTTTTATGACTCAATCTGTATTCTAAAGAAAATGAGTTTATGGGACGAAGTAATATCAGTGAGATTACTGAGTAAAGAAGGTTTTTATAAAAACTTGGGGAGGTCTTACTGTCACACCGATTAACTATAAGTAACACATGAATAATTTACATTTTTTATAACATTCATAAGACAAACGTACTTAATTAAATTGAATGTACCGTCAAAGGAAGAGTTTCAGTCTTTGACACATCAATTTGGTATTCTGAATAAGAAAAAAAAAAAAAAAAACTTTGGTATTCTAAAGAACGGAGTAAGTGGTACTCAGAGAGAACCCCGTTGGGGGATTGAAGAGATTTAGTCTCTCTTATGACAAGAGTTATAGTCTTCAGGTAGATCCTTACAATTGTTGGATTTGAGCTTCATAGTTGTCAAGGCCGAAAGAAATAACCTCTGAGATCTCCTCTAAGATAAGGGGACACAAAAAGTCGAAGGTCGTCTGTCGATGTAAGGAACCTCCCATCAGAGGAAGGAGGTGGAAGTTTCAGTTGTAATGTAGAGGGACTTGTACGAAGACACTAGTATTGAGTTAGACTAAGGGAAGAAGACGAAGGGAGAAACTGAAAATTCTTCCGAACACTAATATAACCCATGAGTACTCACTTTCCCTAATCCCTTTGATTCTCCATGTTTGAAGGTCATTGTTTTGTTCACTCAGTGTCCCTACTTCACATATCTTACCCTTTCCATCACTCACTATAATGTTGTAGAAATATATTTCTGTCTACGATTGATCTGAATAGAACCACTAACAAAACTTTACATGTCTTTATATCTGAGTAATACAACACTTGATCCTTGATTGTATCATAACATCTGATGAATATGAAGTTCTTGTTGTATAATATCTTCTCTATATAAAATGGTCTCCGTCCCCCACCCCCATCCCTTTAACCTATTTCCATCAGTTTTCGGTGTTTGAAAGTTAATATTCTATTTATGTATGATTCGTACATTACATGGTGTACTAATGATATTAGTCGTCACGAGATACAATGTTTCAAAACCTTCCTCATTTAGGATTCTCAAGAGTAGTCTTCTGTTTTTAAAACAGAAAATAAAACATAGATATACTCTACTACCTATGAGTGATGTGAATAAAACCATTAGGGAAGTACCACACTGATTCAGTTTAGTAATCTGACATATGTCATTGAATAAGTCACGACACATAGTTAATACAGAGTCAATTTGACGTTTCTTTTTTCAGATGTACCGTTTAAAATACACCGTATATATTAATAGTAAGAGTCAAGTGTCTCCGTCTTCGGTTTCAGGTCTATAATTTGTTGTCAAAGAATTATGGTTATGATTTTTTTACTCTTTTGACTGGGGACCTAGGTTAGATTCCAAACTCGGATAAAACCCACAAGTTTAAGAAATATCACTATATTTAAGAGTACGAAATTGCGAAGACGAAAAAGGTAGGACAACCGAAAAGATGTACAATCCACAAAATCTGTCTCCGTGATCAAATTTAGACTGTCTGTCTTTAGCTACAAGACTTGTTCTTTCGAAAGGTGTAGAAAACTTAAACTACAACGTACAGAAAAAGTGAAAAAGTAAGAGAACGAAGAAGACAAGACCCAGAGGTCTTTAAACAGAAAGAGAACAGGATAAACTCACTAACCGTCTTAGTTGAAACACTTTCGACAAGTCCATGCGTCTGTATGGTTGATCATTGTTCTTTGACAGTACTGATCTAAACGTAGTCTTTACTATCCTTTATAACTGTTCTTATGAAATCTTCGTCAGTGAACACAAACACCACTTTTTACTACTCTTTCTTTGTTAAGGCATTAGTTTGACGATTAAAAAAAGAACTGACCTGTCTGATTTCACAAGTCACTACTTAAAGTAGGATCAGAAAGCAAAATGTATCTAAGTATTTTACATCAAAGTAAACCTATGTTTATAGATCGAGTTATTCCCTGTCTTTTCATATTATAAATTCATAGTCCAGTTCATTATTACCAAGAATTAAACTTTAACCTAATATTACAATTTATACTATTATTTTACGTTGTTTAAAAAGGGTATACTTGTACGTTAGGGTAAGTCTGTTTTGATATATATAAGTCTGTTTTGATATTAAGTATTTTGTATATAAGTCTGTTTTGATACTAAGTCTGTTTTGATATATATATTTTGATATTAAGTATTTTTCGACGTACGTCGGATCACAAATATCTTCGTGATAAATGTTATCAGTTCTGTATCTTTGTTGTAGTTACAGGTGTTGTCCTACTTATTTCTTCTATGTCACACATGTACATACACATATATATATGTGTGTGTGTGGGTCTCTTATTTTATAATGAGTCTGTATGTTTCTTACTTTATATACGGTAAACTTCGTTGTACCCACCTTGATCTCTAATAGTATGATTCATTACTTTCAGTCTTTCTCTTTCCGTTTATGGTATACTATAGTGAATGTACACTTTAGATTTTATATTGTGTTTACTTCCATAGATGTTTTGTCTATATCTGTTGTCTGACACCAACGGTTCCCCTTCACCTCACCTCCTCCCTCTCAGACCCCAATCGTCTACGTTTGATAACATATATCCTACCTATTTGTTATTCCAGTATGATATGTCGTGTTCCTTGATATAAGTTATAAGACACTATTTGGTATTACCTTTGCTTATACATTTTCTTATACACACTTAGTGAAACGACATGTCGTCTTTACTTGTGTGACATTTATTTGATACGAAGTTATGTCGAAAATTTTTGAATTATTGAGTTCAATAATATATATCCGAGTTTTAAAATAATAAGTCTAACCGTACTTCAAAATAAAACCAGAATCTGATAAAACTTTACTTAACTAAACAAAATAGAGTCATGAAGTCCCATGAAAAATTAAAAGTACGAGTTTCTGGATCACAGAAATAAAGAAGGGTAAATAGTAAATATTTTACTTCAAGAATATTATTATTACGGATTGTATATAAAAATTTCTTTTAATTACCAATATCCCCTGAATCTCGTTGTACATCGTGTGTCATTTGTGTTTCACTTATAATCTATCATAGAAGTAATAATGACGACAAAATAAAGTACGTCCTATTATGTCATACCGACATGTTCTCTAGTAGACACACGAACCTAGATACTAGAGAATCCACTTATCCCTTTACTATGTTTTATTACTCCTGTTACAAACAAGGGCATCGTTACCACATTTGTACAATTTGTAGTGAGACTTCTCAAACCCCGTCTTTTTACAAAGACGTTTAAAATTGATGAAGATTGTAAATAACAGGTCAGAATTTAATCCTCTGTTTTATTGTAAATTTTCCTTACACCAAGGTAAATCGGAAGTTAGTCCTACTATAAATTTAACGGAGGTCACCTTGTTTTTGTATGTAACAACTTTTTCTTTTGTTTAGTATTGTTAATTTTCGTTTTGTTTTGTCTTTAGGTTTTTTCTTTCGATTATACAAGTTTTTGGAAAGTAGAAGTGTTGGATGTCAGGTATACGAATTCAGATAACACAGAATTAGATTCTTCTCTACATATTGTCTACCATACAACCACCATTCGAATCAATTCGGTCAGAAGACAATGCTTTCTAACAACGACGGACATAAAGACTAAATAAGATGGGTAAAAATTACACTGAGAATTTACCGTTCACACTGTTAACCTTATCAATTTATAAACACCATGAGATTTAGAACTACTGGTAAATATATCAATGATGTATTTTTTGTATAGACAAAAGTTGTAACTAAAGATTTACGTCATATAGATTTCAAAAAGGAGTTCTATTTCAAGAGTCCACGATTTATACCCTTGAAAATATATGGGATCTCCAGGCACCGGTTCGGTGTGATGAATATAAAAATCTCCCGATGTAAAACAAAAATTTTTATATATAAGATAGGACTCAAGTATCGACACCGTGAAACTGAGTGATATACCTTCGATGAACTCGTCAGACAAAAAGGTTTTTATAGTCGATATAACTAATATGTATATGTGCGTGTATATATACAAGTGGCCTCTTCCGTTACCGTGGGGTGAGGTCATGAGAACGGACCTTTTAGGGTACCTGTCTCCTCGGACCATCCGACGTCAGGTACCCCAGCGATTCTCAGCCTGTGCTGACTCGTTGAAGTGAAAGTGAAAAGTGAAAGTACGTAACCTTTTCCTTTACCGTTGGGTGAGGTCACAAGAACGGACCTTTTAGGGTCCCTACCGCCTCGGACCACCCGACGGTAGATACCCCAGTGTGTCTCAGCCTGTGCTGACTTCACTGAATCGTCGTCGTCGTATATACAAGTGTTGTAGTTTCTAAGGTATAACGTCAAAAACCATTTATGTCAGATGTAGTCAAGTCAAGTCAACTCAACGGGTCAGTACAGACTGAGAAACACTGGGGTACATGACGTCGTACGGTCCGGAGGGACAGGTAGTGGTTGAGGGTCTCAAATGAGTTTGAGTACAGGTAACTCATCCACTACGGTAGGTTGGTAGAGTAGGAGACAGTAGGGGAAGAGGAGGGCGGAAGTTAGAAAGGGTCGTAGTCCCAGAAAAGTTTTCTCAGTCAAGAAGTATAGTCCACCGGTTTCATAACCTCAAAGTCGAATTTGTAGTCAGGAACGTCACTTATGAGTCCTCACTAGAGGAAATCCTACCTGACAAACCTAGAGGAACGTCAGGTTCCCTGAGAGTCAGTCAAAGAGGGAGTCAGTCAGAGAGGGTAGTCCTTCGAAGGTTTTCGGAGAATAGGAAGAGGTAGACTCCCGTCTGTCAGACTTTTGGTGTTAGTGTCTTTTGATTGGTTAAATTAGTGTACCTGGTGTCGAAACAGATTGAGTTTCTTTGATACTCGGTACGGCACACCTCGGTGGGTTTACCTGTCCGACACCACCTCTCAAGACTGTTTTACACCAAGTGACCTCTTCCCTTACCGTTTAGTGAAGTCATAAGAACGGAACTCTTGGGGTACTTGTCATTCTTTTCTGTTTTTCTATCCTGTGACTTTCTACTTGAGGGGTCCAGTCATCCACGGGTTATACGATGACCTCTAGTCTCCTCTTTGTTGAGGTCTTTCTCACTTCTCTACCTCGGTTTCCTTTTCGTTGTATGTCAACACCTACACTGACCACTACTTTCGTTCCGGACTACGACATTTCTCGTTATAACGTATCTTTGGACCTTCCAATCCAGGTACTTAGTTCTTTTTAGCCTTCATCAGTTTGTCCTCTACTGTTCTCACTCGTGACTGTAAAATCCTTAGTCGCTTGACCTGACCTCACACACTTAAATTGAGTCTACTGGTAATATAGATGTTGTCACCCGTTCTTAGGGAATCTTCTTTACTTCATCGATAGTATCAGTTGTTTTTCTCAGGTTGTGCGTCATGAACCTACGTTAGAGTTTTTACTGTCTTACTAGAGACAAGTAACAGTTCCGTTTGGTAAGTGATAGTACCATTAGGTTCAGATACGGGACTGGTCATTCTGGTCATTACGACTTCAACTTGTCAAGATACTTCTGGATGTTCTGGAAGATCTTGATTATTGGTTTTTTCTATAGGAAAAGTAATATCCCCTGACCTTACGTTTTCGTCTTCAGTTCTTTGTGGACCTCATTGTTAGATGTATCTACAATTCATTGTAAGGGGTTTGAGTGGGTTTTAAAACCATTCTTTTTATCACTGGAACTATCTCACAGTAGTAATAATGGTGGACAATCACCGTCTAAGTCGATTAATAATTCTTCCTGAAACCATTGTAAAAAAAAAAGACTACTACACTATAAAACATTATTCGTCGTGACTTTGTGTCTCTTAAAACAATAGTAAACCGTTTACCTGTCTAAAAGTTAATAGACAAATAATCATTAAGAGATGAAAACCTTTTTAAATACTGACAAGGAAAAAAGTATTAATCATCGTATTATGATTGACATAGTACCCTAATGAAAATTTTTATTCGTCTCAATAATGAATATTTAAGACCGTATACAGTAGTTATGTTACTTTTGTATAATCAAGGAGGTAAAAGATAAAAAGAAAATTCATGAAGTACGATGTAGGGAAGGATTTTAAATATAAGTGAATTAAAAAACAAAAGGTTTATTCAATATAGTCTTGTTTTTCCTCTCAATTAAAATAGACATCTTATAAGAGATACTTTTAAAGATCATTAAGTAATATGACAAGTCCCAAAATAGTTTTTCAATTAACTTATTTAAAATTAAAATAACCTTCGATATTCTTATATATATTAAATTTTTACGTTTCTTATCAAAATCTTTACTTATATTAATTAAAAAGTTACGTAATGAAAAATATATTAATCAAATTCTGTTCTCAGACGTTTTAAAAGACATTCCCCGGTCAATCAGAAACACCTAGTATAACGTTGAGAAAGTGATAATAATTCGAAACGGTAATACAGTACTTTTCTCGGTATCTGTTATGTTTTTATTTACCATATCGACCAAAGATTTTTTCGGAATAAGTTTTTTTTTTACTTTTTCGCAATAAAGTTTTTCCTCGATTTTGTTGCTCTATGATGTTGTACAGATAATTTTACTACGATTCTTTAAAAATTTCAAATGTTATAGTTACAATGAAAACTTTTCCTTGACTTTGAGTAGGTAGTGATTACCATATCGGACAACCCTTTTGTCAAACTCCCAGAACCACTCAGGTCATTAGTAAAAGAATCTATAAATGGATTAACTAAATTTTTATATACAGGTAGACGGACAATTAAAAATATTGTTGAAATACTAAAGGAAGTTATCTACTTGTTAGAGAGTATGTAGATATATTACTTTATAATGATTTCTGATTTCACTCGGTATAAGTCGGTACTTTTATTTGGACCCACTTAGTATTTAGATATAAATATTCACTTACTTCAGTCAGTTTTTTCGATGTATGACATACTAAGGTTAGTATGCTTTCAGATCTTTTCTATTTTACTATCTCCGTCATTTACTTCCCTCCCCTTTCTCAACTTTTCCATTTCGTGGACCCTAAACAAATCTACGAGAAGACGTTTGAGAAGTGTACAGACCCAATGTAAGTTTGGTCGAGTTAAGTGTACCTTAAAAACTTCTCTCTTAGGAACTAGTTTGAAAGATTTCTTCCGAGGAGGGTGTAACGTGTTAAATAAAGGATTTATAATATTAGATATTAATGCGAGACTATAAAATGTCGATTAAAACAGAGTTGCACCTTCAACAAAGATCAAAGTAAATGAGATCTTGACAATGCTTAACTACCTCTTCCGTTACCGTTAGGTGAGGTCATGAGGACCGCCGATGGTCGTGAGGACCATCCGATGTCAGGTACCCCAGCGAATCTCAGTCTGTACTGATTCGTTGAAGTGAAAGTGAAAAGTGAAAGTACGAAACCTCTTCCTTTACCGTTGGGTGAGGTCACAAGAACGGACCTCTTAGGGTCTCTGCCCCCTCGGACCACCCGACGGCAGGAACCCCAGTGTGTCTCAGCCTGTGCTGACTTCGTTGAATCGTCGTCGTCGTCGTCAATGTTTAACTTCGAAACTTTTCTTATCTTGTCAACTAGACATTTTAAAACAACAAACTCTATAATTTAAAAGGTAGACTAATCTAATTCTAAAAGGTAATAGTAATCGTTTGGTGTATTATCCAACAATAAGAATGACAATTCCTTGTGAGATACGGTGACACAGGACAATAACACTACAATTGTAACTAACAACCAATTCTCCTACAGACGCCCCAAAGAGGTGAGTCTTCAATTGTAGAAGAACAAACATTAAATATTTATTGTATACCACTCTATAGAATACCACCATATTTATAGGACTAGGAGAAGTTCGAAACTAGGTCACCAAAATTGTAGGTAGGTAAAAAGCTCGATATAATAAGGAAGATTCAAATGACTAATTGTAACTTGAGATTCCTTCTCGAGAGGGAGGGTCAAACCGCATACAACTTATGTAAGCTTTATTATTAAATACTATGTGTATGTAAGACATGTACTCTTGTTCAAGTAATAAGTTTCATCTTCCATTGTACTTCGTACTTTTTTAACATTTCTTTACTAAATTCAATGTACCGTTTAAACTCCTGTATCTTTATAGTATCTTCACTGTCTCTTTCAGAACCATATTCATTTATGGGTTCAAAAATTAATATGAACTCTTGATTTTATAACGTTGAAATACTTTATGTCCCTCATGTTTAAAAGTTCTCGACCGGTCTGGTTTACGATTACGAAATTTCCATTATTTCCGTACTTTAATCGACGAGATGGATACTTCCAGTAACAATTATCTACTTTTACATGTATACTCGCAAATACCCGTACTTTTATATACATCTCTTGGTAGTCTTCTTATTCATTATTATTTAGTTAATTTAAATATAGTTAAAGACCCTGTACAGTACCATTTCCTTTTTTTACCAACATCGATTTTATCCATTTCTTTTCATCGAAAAGAAAAAAAAAATTTCTATTCTTGTATCCGTACACACATTCGTTAAGACCCACAGACATGTCTACTACTACATGGTGTCAATTTCTTCTCCATCCTCCCTCTACATTTTCGTTTCAGGATGTCTCCAATTCACTATTTATCCATTTCGGACCTTGTCAGTTTTAGAAGATTATCGAAGTTAGTTCACCCCTTCTCTGTGAATTGTCTTACGTGATTTTATAGATTTCTTTTTCCGGTTCATATTATATAAATTTAACAGGTAATATCCAATGTATCACAAAGATAGTAGATATAGTCAAGTCAAGTCAAACCAACGAGTCAGTACAGACTAAGAAACACTGGGGTACCTGACGTCGTGTTGTCCGAAAGGACAGGTAGTAGTTGAGGACCTCAAATGAGTTTGAGTACAGGTAACTCAGTTACTACGGTAGGTTGGTAGAGTAGGAGATAACAGGGGTAGAGGTGGACGGAAGTTAGAATGGATCTTAGTCTTAAAAAAGGTCATTCAGTGAAGAAACATAGTCCACCGGTTTCATAACCTCAAAGTTGAAGTCGTAGTCAGGAAGGTTACTTATAAGTCCCGACTGACGGAAATCCTACCTGACCAACCTAGCGGGAACCTGAGAGTTCTTAGAAGAGGTTGTGGTGTCGAGTTTTCGTAGTCAACAAACCACGAGTCGAAAGAAATCTTAGGTTGGAAGTGTAGGTACGTACTGATAACCTTTTTGGTATCAAACTGATCTACCCGGAAACAACCGTTTCGTTACAGAGACGAAAAATTAGACGACAGATCCAACCAGTATTGAAAAAAAGATTCGTCATTCGTAGAAAATTAAAGTACCGATGCCAGTGGTAGACGTCACTAAAACCTCGGGGGGTTTTACTTCAGAGAGAGTGACAAAGGTAACAAAGGAAGATAAACGGTACTTCACTATCCTGCTCTACGGTACTAGAAACTAAAAACTTACAACTCACAATTCGGTCCAAATAGTGAGAGGACGTCTACTGTGGTGGGAATACCGTCTTTCACTTCTCCTTGATTTTTCGGAGAACTACTTTCATTTTCTCCTCTCACTTTTTCAACCGATTTTCGAGTTGTAAGTCTTTTGTTTCTAGTACCGTAGGTCAGGGTAGTGAGGTACCCTTTATCTACCCCTTTGTCACCTTTGTTACAGTCTGTAATAAAAAACCCCGAGGTTTTAGTGACGTCTACCACTGACGTCGGTACTCTAATTTTCTACGAATGAGAAACCTTCTTTTCAATACTGGTTGAATCTATCGTATAAGATTTCGTCTCTGTAATGAAACGGCTGATTCCAGGCAGATCAGTTCCGATACCAAAAAGGTGATCAGTACATACCTACACTCTCAACCTGACACTTCTTCCGACTCGTGACTTCTTAACTACGAAAACTTGACTCCACAACCTCTTCTGAGAATTCTCAGGGAACCTGACGTTCCTCTAGGTTGGTCAGGTAAGATTTCCTCTAGTCGGGACCCTAAAGAAACCTTCCTTACTACGATTTCGACTTTGAGATCATGAAACCGGTGGAGTACACTTCTCAACTGAGTAACCTCTTCTGAAACTACGACCCTCCACAACCCCCGTCCTCCTCTTCCCCTACTGTCTCCTACTCTACCGACCTACCGTAGTGACTGAGTTACCTGAGCTGAGACTCACTTGAGACCCTCAACCACAACCTGTCCCTTCGGACCGCACGACGCTAAGTACCCCAGAGTTTCTCAGCCTGTACTGACTTGCTGACTTGACTTGACTTGACTAGTGAGAGGAGAAAGTGAAAGTAGTTCTCCGAGTAATCAAGAAACGAAAGACGGTATTCCCATCACAGTAGACGTATAGACTCCAACAACTATAAAGAGGGTCGTTAGAATTAAGGTCGAACCCGAAGTAGGTCGGGTTGTAAAGTGTACTACATTAGACGTATATTCGATTTGTTCGAACCACTGTTATATGTCGGGACTACATGACGAAAGGACTAAACTTTAATCAGAGAAGGAACAGGTCAAGAAAAAAAAAAGAAAAAAAAAATTAAAAAAATAAAAAAAAATAAAAAATTTAAAATTTTAGAAATTAAGAATGTACGTAAGGGTTTGTACTTGGGGGGAGGGTGGAGGGAGGGGTGTTGTAGAGAGACCCAGTAGGGGTACGTGGTCGGGGTTCGTTCGACGTGGGATGCAGTCTGTACCTGACCGCTAAGTTAAGAATGTACTGTCATATGTACAATCTTAAGGGTAAGAGGGTTTAGTAGGGTGGGAGAGGGAGAGGGAGACTCAGGTTTTCAGGCAATATGTGTAGACACAGAAAAAAGGACAGAACGTATGTCCCAGCAGTAACGGTAGAAGGATTTAAGGTATATATACACAATCATATGACATAACCACAAAAAGAAAGACCGAATGAAGTGAGACAAATTAACCGAGGTCAAAGTAGGTAGAGTAGTCTTGACTAAGTTCTCTTAAGAAAAATTGCTGACTCATTATGAGGTAACACAAATACATGGTGTCGAAAGAATAGNAGAATAGGTAAGTAGACGACTACCTGTAGATCCAACAAAGGTACAGGACCGATAATATTTGTCACGACGCTACTTGTAACCCCATGTACACAGAGAAAGTTAAGACCAAAGGAACCACACATACGGGTCGTCACCCTAACGACCCAGTATTCCATCAAGATAAACGTTAAAAAATTCCTGAGAGGTGTGACAAGAGGTATCACCGACATGATCAAACGTAAAGGTGGTTGTCACATCCTCCCAAGGGAAAAGAGGTGTGGGAGAGGTCGTAAATAACGAATGTCTAAAAACCTAGCGTCGGTAAGACCAACAGGTCAAGATTGACAACGAAGAACTGGACGTATGTCTAAAGAGTCCTCCGTCCAGTCCACTAGACCATAAGGGTAGAGAAAGTCTTAAAAGGTCAAACAACACTAGGTGTGTCCGTTTCCGAAACCACATCAGTTATTACGTCTTAATATATAAAGAAATCCTTAAAAAACAAAACCTACT
Organism: Capra ibex; assembly: GCA_006410555.1. Taxonomy (NCBI): domain Eukaryota; kingdom Metazoa; phylum Chordata; class Mammalia; order Artiodactyla; family Bovidae; genus Capra; species Capra ibex. Next base: position 18,391,612 of record SJYO01048061.1, on the reverse strand, counting down.
AGGTTACCTACAACCGCTAAACTAGAGACCAAGGAGACGGAAAAGATTTAAGCCGAACTTGTAGACCTTAAAGTACCAAAGTGTATGACAACTTCCGACCGACCTTCTTAAAACTTGTAATAAACGAACGGACACTCTACTCACGTTAACATACTATCAAACTTGTAAGAAACTGTGTGGAAAGAAACCTAACCTTTCTTTTGACTGGAAAAGGTTGGACACCGGTGACTACTCAAAAGGATTAAGTCACGTCGTGAAAGTATCGTAGCGGAAAATCCTAAACTTTAGTGAGTTACCCTTAAGGTGGTGGAGGTGATCGAAACAAACATCACTACGAAGGATTTCGGGTGTACAGAAGTGTAAGGTCCTACAGACTGAGTTCCACTCACTAGTGTGGTGGTACCAATAGACCCAGTACTCCTAGAAAAACCATATCAAGAAGACACATAATAACAGTCGAGAAAAATTATTGAAGACGAAGACAATCCAGGTATGTTAAAGACAGGAACTAACACGGGTAGAAACGTAATTTACAAGGGAACCATAGAGATTAGAAGAACTTCACTAGAGATCACAAAGGGTAAGATAACAAAAGGAGATAAAGAAACGTAACTAGTGACTCCTTCCGAAAGAATAGAGAGGAACGATAAGAAACCTTGAGACGCAAGTTTACCCATATAGAGAGGAAAAGAGGAAACGGAAATCGAAGAGAAAAGAGTCGATAAATATTTCGGAGGAGTCTGTTGGTAAAACGGACAAACGAATAGAAAAGGAACCCTACCAGAACTAGTGAGGGAGCACATGTTTCAGTGCTTGGAGGTAGTTATCAAGAAGTCCGTGAGACAGATAGTCTAGATTAGGAACCTTAGATAAACAGTGAAGGTGACATATTCGTATTTCCTAAACCAAATCCAGTATTCGATTACCAGATCACCAAAAGGGATGAACGAAGTTAAATTCAGACATAAACCGTTATTCCTCAAGTAATAGACTCGGTGTCAGTGGAGGGCCAGAACAAAAACGACTGAGATATCTCGAAGAGGTAGAAACCGACGTTTCTTATATTAGTTACACTAAAGTCATAACTGGTAGACCATTACAGGTATACATCTCAGAAGAGAACACAATAACCTTCTCCCACAAACGATACTGGTTATACAAGAGAACTGTTTTGAGACAATTGGAAACGACACGAAGTAAGACATGAGGTTTCGGTTTAAACGGACAATGAGGTCCACAAAGAACTGAAGATGAAAACGTAAGGTCAGGGGACATTACTTTTCCTATAGAAAAAACCAACAATCAAGATCTTCCAGAACTTTCAGAAGTATCTTGACAAGTTGAAGTCGAAGAAGTCGTAATGAAAAGCCCGTATCAGAACCTAATCACAATATAACTTACCAAGAGGAACCTTTACTTGTCTTTAGTAAGACAATAAAAACTCTAACGTAGGTTTATGACAAAAAGACTGACAAAACAACTCATACTCCTGATGAGGTAAAAAGATTCCCTAAGAACGGGAACCATCATCTATATTACCAGTAGACTCAGGCAAATCAAGCGACTAAGGATTTTACAACTACAAGTGAGAACGGTAGAGAACAAACTGGTGAAGGTCAAACGGAACTAAGTACCTGTATTATAAGGTCCAAGGATACGTTATAACAAGAAATGTCATAGTCTGAAATCAAGGTAGTGGTCAGTGTAGGTGTTGACCCGTAACAAATGAAATCGAAGTAGAGAAGTAAAAAGGACCTTAATAAGGATACTTTAATAAGATGACCTCTTCCCTTACCGTTTGGTGAAGTCATAAGAACGGAAGTCTTGGGGTATTTGTCATACTTTTCCGTTTTGTTATTGTCCACTATCTTCGTTCCCTATTTCGATTTTTTCAGTAATTCCGTTTCTGTCGTAAACGTCGAAGACTTCACTAACACAGTTTTTCAGTGTATGATAGGTCAACACAACTAAATTTTCCTCCGTAAGTAACATTTGAAATATTTAATCTAGATACCGAACTGTTACATAAAGATAGTTTTACATTCATTTCACAAATCTTGACACAGGGACGGACAGAATCTCCTAAAATCACCTAATTGTTCCGACTACTTAAATCGACTAAAAAAAGATCTTAAGTAATGACTAACTTGTACCCTCTTAGGTTAAAAGATTTACTGTGGTGTAAACTCATATGATTACTTTGATTATTAACAGAATCTCCCCTCCTTAATATAAAAAGGAAGATTAGTAAGAAAATTTCTTTTTTCCGACCTTAATTTTGTACCACTAATTTCTAACAGTAAAAACAAACCGGAAAAGCTGTTACATATACCCCCTCACCTCCTCTCCGTCTCCGTGACGTTACCTTGTGTCTTTTAATTGTAATACCGACTAGAGGGATAGATCTTATTTCATCTCTGAAGTTAAGTGAACTATAAAGACGATGTAACTTTTCGTTTAATGTTTAAGTATGGTTCTCGGTCGTAACGTTAGGTACGTTATCTGTCATTTGTCCTTTCCACCTATAAAATTCAGTTTTATGAGAATCAGGATCGTCCACACAAAAGTATCGTGAAAACATACAAGGACACTCTATTACATAAGAGAGGTTCCCCTCTACTATGTTACGTAGGTTTAGTTGTGATCGTCAATTCTCACGTGAATCCGTGACTTCTTCTAAATTCATCAATAAACTAATACAATTTATATATATTTCAGTTAACGGATAGATACTACTCCTTTTCCCTTGTCGTAACAATTTACTTCCCGAGTTCATTAAGACATTAAAGGAAGATTAATTCTATCAGTTCCAGAAAGATTGTGATATAAATTAAACTCTACAGAAACAACATCTAAATCTCTAGTTACCTTGTTTGCGTTTCAGTACATGGACTTCTTAATTGTCCTCTATGTTTACGTTAATCTTGAGGTTTACTTTCACTAGTTTGAAAGAGTTTACGAATTATTAAGTTTACAAAGATAAAAACCTATGGTAAAAACCTATAAAGATCACATCAAGTTCAAAGATCACATCAAGATCAAAACCTATAAAGATCACATCAAGTTTCCAACAAAATTGAATCGAGTTGGTTTTTATACTGAATCCAAATGGTTGTCTCTTTCCTTGGTCCTACTTAGAAAATTCAATGTCTTCAGCCGTCTTAAGATGTTTTACAATGCGTTTTTAAAGGTAGGGGACCAATGACTTAGTTTTTGTCTAGCTCCATGTCGACACATCTGTGACATGTCTACCTTAGTTCAACGATCAATCGATTAAAATTCTATCTTAAAATAGGTCCTATTAGGTGATCCGGGTTTCGTTAGTGTACTTGTTAAATTTCTACCTTTGTCTCATCTACATCTATTTAAGTCTCCTCTTGTCTCCGTTTCCCCTCTACTCTCTCTCCACTCCGTTGAAACTTCGTACTCCTCCTAAGTGGAATTGTAACTACCGAAACTTCCCCTGCTCCATGCTCTTTTACGTCCACCGGAGATCTTCGACTATTACTGGGAACCCATTGTCATTCTTTTCGTTTAACTCTGGGACTAGGATATCAACACTCCTTTACTAAAGATGGTTCTTGGACTCACTGAGTGAGAGAAAACTGAGGTCATTGTTCGTTTTGGAACGACAGAGGAACTAAAGTCCGGACACTATGAACGACTCAGTTATACCTGAAGACTCGATGTCTGGACATTCTATTTAAACAAAAGGTTCAACGATTTCACGATCACTAAACAATACCGTTACTATCTTTTGATTACGTTAATGACAAAATAAGAATAAGAACTCTTCATAAACTGAATCAACTCTTTCCAAAGTGATAATTGTTAATCCCTTACTGTATAGGAACACCTACTATTTCTCTTCAATTACAATATTCTCAACTAGTAAAGAATTCTCCCCGTCTACACATTTGACATTAAACTGAAGACAGACTAGGTAAGTATTCAGTCCCTCAAGTGAAGGACGTTCTAATACATTACAGGAAAACTTTTGGGTGTTCACTACAAGAGTATACGGTGTTTAAAAATATAGTAAGAAAGACCCTTTGTAAATGATTAAAATTTTATCAGGGATTTTAAAATGACACAAACATCCTCTACTCTCCGGATTACAATGTTTCAAAATCTGAATTTAATACTTCGAAAAGTAGTTGACCACAAATGTAAATGATTCCTAAAAACCTCGTGTGTTTCTTATCAGACAATGTCGTTCAAATTATGTATCTTTATTTCTAGTTAAATAATTACATAAGTTACATATCTATTCGGAACATATACATGAACCTTGTTTCAAGAGTCTGTACCTTGCAAAAAGTAACACAGATAACAGAATATGACGTGTTACTTGTAAAATCGTTCACTCTAGGCCCAATCTGGAACTCGAGACGTTAAAAGGTGACTAACAGTGACTTGTTCTCCGTCTTGGACTCTGTCAAAAGAGTAAACATTTTACTTCTTACTATTATCGATGAAAGAGTCCAACAATCTTTACTTATATTTCATTGATCGTGATACGGTTGGTACTTCATTGGATTTGTAAGTCATTTATAACAGTCTCATTTATCATTGTTAATAGTTTTAATAGATAAAAAATATTTAGGGTGATTGGATACTTGCAAGGTAAAATAGGGTGACAAGAGAATGATTACAACGAATATATCAGGGTATTAAAATGTGTCAACATTCTGATACCAAAAAGGTCATCAGTACATACCTACACTCTCAACCTGACACTTCTTCCGACTCGCGTCTTCTTAACTACGAAAACTTGACACCACAACCTCTTCTGAGAATTCTCAGGGAACCTGACGTTCCTCTAGGTTGGTTAGGTAAGACTTCCTCTAGTCGAGACCCTAAAGAAACCTTCCTTACTACGATTTCGACTTTGAGGTCATGAAACCGGTGGAGTACGTTTCCCAACTGAGTAACCTTTTCGGAAACTACGACCCTCCCTAACCCCCGTCCTCCACTTACCCTGCTGTCTCCTACTCTACCGACCTACCGTAGTGACTGAGTTACCTGAGTTGAGACTCACTTGAGACCCACAACCACTACCTGTCCCTCCGGACCACACGACGTTAAGTACCCCAGCGTTTCTCAGTCTTTGTTGACCCGCTGACTTGACTTGACTTGACTTTGTCGTTTATGACTGAAACCCTAAAATAAATAATACAACGAAATATAGGAGGACTTTAACAACTACTTTGTTAAATGGAGGTTCAAGGATCAAAAACGTATTCGTCTTATTAGGGTTAATAAACGTCATTTTTTTTAGGACAGTATTTGTAAGAACATGTATATGTTAAAATATTGAATACTTTAATAAAGGATTTCCATTTAACGATCCTCGTGTTAAATACAGAAATTTAATGTATACGACGATAACGACGATTCAGCAAAGTCAGCACAGGCTGAGACACGTTGGGGTATCTACCGTCGGGTGGTTCGAGGGGGTAGGGACCCTAAGAGTTCCGTTCTTGTGACCTCACCCAACGGTAAAGGAAGAGGTCAAGTACTTTCACTTTTCACTCTCAGTTCAGCAAGTCAGTACAGACTGGGAGTCACTGGGTACCTGACGTCGGAAGGTCCGAGGAGGAAGGTGCCATAAAAGGTCCGTTCTCATGACCTCACCCCACGGTAAACGAACTCATGAAAAGGTAACCAGTCTACTGATTATAACGATTTTAGGAGGGAGTTAATACGCAGAAAATTAAATGTGAACAGAGATTCATAACCGAAACAAGTAAAATGTACTTAAACAAGAAAAATTAAGAGTATTATAAATCCAATGACAAGAATAATATTTACACTCTAGTATTAACTGATATTAGTACTCTAATATTAAAAGAAACATATTTATAAATACATGTACATAATAAATAGGTATTTAAACATGTGTACATTTGAAAAATTGTGTTATTATAGTCACCAAAAAGGTTCAGATAAGATAGTGACTGTAAAGTGACACTTTTAAAAGTCAAAATACATTGGGGTATTTATGTAGAGAAGAGGTACTAAAGAATTATTAAAGTTTCAAATTTACTATTAAAGAAAGTGTAATACTTAGGTTAATTTGAAGTCAAAATAAGAGAGAAACAAGAAGATCCAAATACAACGTAGACAATTGCACTGATACATTCAAAAGTAGTTTGAACAAAACCAGTACCTTTACAAAACACAGACGTGATAGGTTACGTCATAAGTACTTTGTTTTTATAGACAGCTCTTAGACTTTACTTTGGTTTATCGTAACACAACGTTGGAAACTAGAATAGTCCTTATAAATGTCATATTTTTTTATACACTAAACATGAAAAGGATACAGTTATTGTATAAATAAATGGGAATACCCAAAATCTTTCTTTTTTTTTTTTTTTTGGCATCACGATCAATGTAAATGTGGATTTTAATATATAGAATTCATATATAACTGACTATTTTAAGATCGAAAAGAAAGTAAGGAGACAGTGAATAACCTTGTAAGTTATACGGAAGGTAACTGGNAAGTACTTTGTTTTTATAGACAACTCTTAGACTTTACTTTGGTTTATCGTAACACAACGTTGGAAACTAGAATAGTCCTTATAAATGTCATATTTTTTTTACACTAAACATGAAAAGGATACGGTTATTGTATAAATAAATGGGAATACCCAAAATCTTTCTTTTTTTTTTTTTGCATCACGATCAATGTAAATGTGGATTTTAATATATAGAATTCATATATAACTGACTATTTTAAGATCGAAAAGAAAGTAAGGAGACAGTGAATAACCTTGTAAGTTATACGGAAGGTAACTGGTTTTACTCTACCCACGAGAGGAAATAAATATTCGATTTATGATTAAAAATTAATACTTTTATATACAGAAGTATTAATACTTATATATAAACAGTACATATAACACATATATATACATACATATGTATTATATACATTACACATACAAAAACGGTCATATATAAATAAAGATTTTATTTTCACCTATCCCTCTGGAGAATTGTTTCGTCTACGACGTCTTTTTACGTTTCTGAAGTATTTTTCTTTCCTAACGAGACTTCACACACAGTACACATTTTAGATCGTACTCTCTCAAGGGTCAGGATATATAATTATAACGTTCGTACGTCTTTTCTTTTTACAAAGGTATCCTCATACGTATAAGACAAGAAATATTTCCCTCTTCTTTGGACACTTACTGGGATGATTAATATGACTTGGTTATTTAGTCTGTATCGTTCTATTTATGACTTATTTTTTCCTTTAGGGTAGAAATTTGGATTTCGAGGAGACGAAGATTTGAACGGAAACTGGTTCTCCCGGATTTGATCGAGAGTCAAACTGATTTAAAATCTGTTGGAAGTAAAATTTGGATCCTCAGATTAGAGAAAAAAAAAGATAACATCACAAATTAAATCTGTTGAATAGTGACGTTTAAGAAAGAGACAGTGAAACTTTATTAGATAAATAATTTTCGGACAAAGATGGAGTAACATAAAAACTAAACGTAAAGAGACTATTAATCACTACAACTTGTATAAAGGTACACAAAAAACCAGTAGACATTTAGAAGAAACCTCTTTACAGATAAATCTAGAAGACGAGTAAAAACAAACAAACAAACAAACAAAACTAACCCAATAAACCCTAAAACCCCCCAAAAAAACCAATACTTATAACGTGACGTAATCGACAATCATATGAAACCAATAATAGTTTAATATTTAGTTATGATGTTACTTCACAGTGGAGTGTGACCAGTTGTACCGGTACTAGTTTTTTATATGTTTTTTATTTACGACCTCTTCCACACCTCTTTTCACTTTAGAAGATGTGACAACCACCCTTACATTTGACCATCTCGGTGATACCCCTTATCATACCTCCAAGGAATTTTAGATTTTGATCTTGATAGTATACTAGGATGTTAGGGTGAAGACCCGTATATGGATTTCTTTTAATATTAAATTTCTACGTACATGGGATTAAAAGTAACGTCATAATAAATGTTATCGGTACTATACCTGTGTTGAATTTACAAGTACCTGTCCACTTATCTATTTCTTCTCCACCTTGTATTTATGTTACCTTATAGCAAGTCAGTATTTTTTACTTTGTTACATTAAATATCGTTGTATCTACCTACAGTAAGACTCTACTTATAGTATACTATAACGAATATACACTTTAGATTTTTTTTAACATGTTTACATGAGTAAATGTTTTATCTTTATCTCAGTGTCTACATCTTTTGTTTGATTACCAATGGTTTCTCCTTTTCTCCCCTATAACCCTCTGACCCTATCTATCTATGTGTGATGGTATGTGTTTTTATCCATTGATCGTTCCTGGATGTCATATGAGTTATGGGACATTACTAGATATACCTTTTCACTTAGATTCTTTCTCATCTATATACATATACAGGTTGACTAAGTGAAACAATATGTCATCTTTGATTGTATTTTGAAATTTAGTTGATACACGTATATACCACTCAACGTGTTAGTACAGGTTGAGAAACACTAGGGTACCTGACATCGGGTGGTCCGAGGATACAGGTACCCTAAGAGGTCCGTTTTTATAACCTCACCCAACGGTAAAGGATGAGGTCCCTTAAAAGGGGTGGGTCCTAGTTTGGTCACAGAGAACTCACAAGACGTGACCGTCCTCCTAAGAATTCAAAAATTGACACGGTGGGCCTTTTGGAGAATATACTTGATATGTGGTTATTAAAAAAAATTTCGGACAACGGTCTGAATATTGGGTTCTTTCAGTAAAAGTTCCTGGACCCTCGGTAGGAAAAGGTCCCTCTATCACAGAGTAGAAAGTCAAAGACACCTTCGCATCCTCGGATTGAAGATTGAAACCACCCGTGGAACGAGGTTCACCATTTTGATAAAATCCAGTACTTTAACACTCTTACCATCGAGGAGGAAACCCATTCCTGTTAATGTTTGTGTTCACCTGACACTAAGGGGTGGGAGTAGGAGATGGGTGTATAGAATTTTTTGGTAGATCGGGAAACAAGGTCACTCAATTCGAGTCCGACTCAAGACTGGAAAGAGGGAATAACGGTACTTATTTCAGAAGGAACAGACAATGATGTTAGACTTTCAATCACAGGAGTATGGTGGATTTAAGTGTACAACTTTAGAGTCGAGATCACACTTCTATAAACGTCCATCTCCTCGGAAATTCTCCACTGATCTAGTACTCCCACTTCGGGAGTACTTACCCCAATCGTGGAAAAATTTTCTATGTGATCTTTTGAGGGAGTAGAGAAGTCAGTTCACTCCTAGGTCGTCCTTCTACGGTAGACACTTGGTCCTTCACTCCGGAGTGATCTTTGACTGAGACGATCGTGTAACTATAACCCGAAGGATTGGAGAGACACTCTTTGTTTAAAGAGAATAAACAATTCGGTGAGTCGGATGCCCTCAAATAAAAGTCTCGGTTTTACTTGATTTCTGTGGACAAAATGAATACGTCATTTTAAAAACGAAACTTTGAAATAGACGAAAGTCATACCTTCTGTTTCAGACATGTTCCAGTATTCCGGGACACATTAGGGACACAGATTTAAATATTTGAAAGGTGGACTTAGTAAAACAGAAGGTGATATGTACGATAAGAAATACCTCCTTGGACCCTCAGTGGGAACTTTTAAATAAAGTGACTTGAGGGTTATAGGTTAATAAGTAGTTTCGGACAGTGAAACTGAAAGACTATGTGAGTTTCAGGATAACAAAGATAAAAGACAACAGGAACTAATGTTCGAAACAATAAGGAACGACCTTATTGATCTATCGGAAGGTTGTGAGAGAAACTGACAATCAATGTTCATGACGAGACATGAGAGGTGACAATTATCCCATATCCCGGTCATCCCTACTTGACGTTTATCTATGGACCAATACAGTGTGAACACACATTTGGGGAAAACATCAGAAGGGAACCATAAAACCATTAATAATTTAAAATTTTTTACTAGACACAACAGTGTAACATGTTAGACTGGAGACTACTTAGAGAAGAGGACGATAAACAAGAAAAACCAAAATAGAGGTCAAGTAGAGTTCGGTAAACGACAATGACCTTGAAATAGGTGAAAGGACTGTGGATGGAACTACCCCAACCCACAAATTTACTATTGTTCTGATACACTTTGTGGAAGTGTATCCACTTACACCCTGCGAAGTGGAGACCAAGAGAAAAAAGAGGTAAGATCCGACCTCTTTGAGGAAGTAAAGAGTATAAGAAACATTGACTACATTAGTGTTAACATCAACGATACCGTCGGGAATAAGTAGAGGGTCTTCGATGAAGTCCATCTCGTTCTGTTGGTGAACTATGGAAATGTTAACAGGAAAGACAAATTGGAGTAATACGTTGACATACTAATGGAGGGGTCCCGAAACTGAATTTTTACCGACCGTCCGAGAAGAGTAAAATAAAGACAGTAGGATCCTCTTAGTAAAAGACAAAAGATTCGTATGATAACCCCAAAGGGTCTATCGTATCTTCATTTCTTAGAAGGAGGGTTACGTCCTCTACATTCTCTGTTCCCAATTCAGGGACTCAGTCCTTCTAGTGAACCTCCTTCTTTACCGTTGGTTAAGGTTACAAGAACGGATTTTTTAAAATACTCGTCTCTTCGGACCACCCGATGTCAACTCGATGTCAGGGAGCCCAGAGTTTCTCAACCTTTCCTAACTCGTACGTTCATACACACGTACGTGTGTGAGTGAGTGAGAAGGAGAGAGAGGGGGGACCAATTATTCAAATTAACTCTCATTACTAAGATAAGATAACAAAACGGTCGTATTATAGGTACTACCCATAATTTCCTAATAAATATAATCAATAGTTACGTAAAAGACTGAGTTGTTTGGATTCTTTCTCTTCTTTAGTGTTCGAATTTTCCTTCTCAACTACCGTACAAGTCACCTTTTATTTATTAGTACTATTTTTAAAATAGGACGATGTATACATATGATTTATTATCTGTTTCACACACACTAGAATATAGTAAAATAGTGATCTTTCTTTTATAATTATATATATATACGTTATTAATTTCTTTTTAAGACAGGTGACCTAAATTATCCAGAGATTATTACTCGTGAGAGTAATCCTTTGGTATTTTGGATCTTTCCTCACCCTTCATTCGTAATTAGAAACTGGACAGAAAGACAAAAAGATTGTCTCTCGATATAAATACAAAATAGTTTAGTAGTGAAACAAAAATGTTTTTAGTGAGATTACCCGGAGAAACAATAAGTTTCTATTTAACTTCTAAGATAATAACTTTCGTCTCGAAACTCTGTTATCTGAATTTAACGAAACGTATTATTTCCAAAGAAAGTAACATCTTTCTAAAAATAGAAACATTAAATACATAGGAAATAGTCTTCAATAGGTATCCTTTCAACTTCATCGGTGACCTGTTACCGTTTTTACCTTTTACCTCAACACAGTACCGTCAACTCTCATCTATCTCCTTGTATAAACACACTTTAAGTTGGGAGTCACCATAAGACATGACTTACGGAGTCCGAAACGTTTAACTCGGTTACTCTTTCTTTGTAAGATTTTCCAATAGGATCAACATCACCGTCTTCAATACTCGTCTTCTACCAGTTTAATTCTCACAGAACAGGGACCACGGAGTCAGTCATTTCTTAGACGGACGTTACACCATATGGACCCAAGTTAAGGACCCAACCTTTCTAGGGGACCTCTTTTCGTAACCGATGCGGGAGACCATAAGAACGGTCCTCTTAGGGGTACCTGTCTCCTCGGATCTCCCTACGTCAGGTACCCCAGCGTTTCTCAGTCTGTACTGACTCGCTCATTCGTGTTGGTGTTCCCTGACAATTTTTTTTTTTTAGTCTACTCCTTCAAAATCTCTAAAATACCCGAAAAAAATTAACACGTATTAGGGTTGTTCCTCTATCTTTGTACGAGACTTCTCGACATGTTTAACTTTGTGAAGATCCGTCTCCCCCACTCTGTTTCCTCAATGAGCATTTCTCGTTTAACAAAGTCCGTTTCAGTGGAAAAGACTCCCCTGATAGTCCGGTCAATGGATTGATCACGACTGGTTCATTAAGGTCTAACCAAATTCTAAGATGAGGACTTCTCTGACTTTTACATTTAATCCATAATTTAGAACCAAACCACTACACCCGAATCGTATTGACTGAGGTGACCCTTGGACAACATAGAAAAAATTTGTCCTATCTTGATAAAAATGGGACTCCTCTTATCTGTAAGGTTCAAGATAGGATCTCCTTTTCTAGGTACAACCACAATACCTGAAAGGGGAGGGTTGTAGTACGACTTCAAGATTAGGGGTTGCATTCCTACAAACCTCTGTGTTAAACCAAATCTACTCTAGTATTTCCACCCTAGGAGTAATACCCTAATCACGACAAGGGTTTTTCTGTGGTTTCTCGAACGAAACAGAGAAGAGTGGAGCACTCCTGTTCACTCCTTCGCCGTCAGATATACGGTCCCGTGTTGTGATTAGTCTTTGATTGGTACGACTACAGAACTAAAACCTGAAGATCGGATGTCTTGACATTCCTTCATTTGAACACAACAACGTCGTTGAGTCAGATAACTCAGACAATACCGTCGGACCTCCCCTGACCGTTTAGTTCATACCTCAAACTTAATCCCCTGAACTGAGATATTTCTCATTTGTATTACTTTGTGGGGTGATTAGTCTCCTCGTTCCTATTGAGAAGGTCCCTAGTCTATGATCTCGTAATCTCTTCGTGTCTTGATCTTTCCTGTCTTTGAAATAGTTTCTCCAGATTTATAGGATCTCTCACGTATGTATACACACACACACACACACCATAAACACTAATTAAATACAATATATGTCAGGAGGTATTCAGAGTAATTATCCCCGGTTAAAATGTCTACACCACTTCCTTCATCTACGACACAAGTAAAGAGTCGACATTTTTTAGACGTCGGACCTTTCAGTCCTTTCCTTTCTGTACTTCGATAGACACTTCCACAAACCATCGACAGACTATGTTCTATCAACTGACTCCATCTTACGTTTAGAGTCCAGTCAAGTACAACGTACATTAGTAAGTAGTACTTGAATAACTGTTTATACTCCACTTTTACCTTTTCCTGATACGAAGGATAACTGTTCACGTCACTCTATTCTTTCCACTATAGAGGTCAAGGTGAGAAGAAAGAGTTCTAACGAAACCGATAAGCTCCAAAAAACATAAAGGTATGTTTAGAACTTTAATAAACAAGATGAGGACACTTTTTATGGTGACCATCGAACTATCCCTAACGTAACTTAAACATGTAACGAAACCCATCATATGAGTAAAAGTGATATAACTAAGAAGGTTAGGTACTTGTACCATATAAAGAGGTAGATAATCACAGGAGAAACTAAAGAAAGTAGTCACAAAATATCAAAAGATATATATCCAGAAATCAAAGAAATCCATCTATATAAGGATTCATAAAATAAGAAAAGCAACGTTACCACTTACCTTAACAAAGGAATTAAAGAAAAAGATGAAAGAGTAATAAGCACATATCCTTACGTTCCCTAAAGACACGTAATTAAAATATAGGACGTTGAAGACCTCCTTAGTGGAACGGACTGAAGTCCGAGATGATGTTTCGGTGTCAGTAGTTCTGTCATACCATGACCGTGTTTCTGTCTGTATATCTAGTTACCTTGTTTTATCTTTCGGGTCTCTATTTAGGTGTGAGGATACCTGTGGAAAAGGAGCTGTTTCCTCCGTTCTTATATGTTACCTCATTTCTGTTAGAGAAATTGTTCACCACGACCCTTTTGACCAGTTGGTAAACATTTTCTTACGTTGATCTAGTGAAAGATTGTGATGTGTGTTTTTATTGGAGTTTTACCTAATTTCTAGATTTGCATTCTGTTCTTTAATATTTTGAGGATCTCCTCTTGTATCCGTTTTGTGAGAGTCTGTATTTAGTGTCGTCCTAGGAGATACTAGGTGGGGGGTCTTAAGACCTTTATTTTCGTTTTTATTTGTTTACCCTAGATTAATTTTAATTTTCGAAGACGTGTTGTTTCCTTTGATATTCGTTCCACTTTTTTGTCGGAAGCCTTACCCTCTTTTATTATCGTTTACTTCGTTGACTGTTTGTTGATTAGAGTTTTTATATGTTCGTTGAATACGTCGAGTTAAGGTCTTTTTATTTGCTGGGTTAGTTTTTTACCCGGTTTCTTGATTTATCTGTAAAGAGGTTTCTTCTGTATGCCTACCGATTGTTTGTGTACTTTTCTACGAGTTGTAGTGAGTAATAATCTCTTTACGTTTAGTTCTGGTGTTACTCCATGGTGAAGTGTAGTCAGTCTTACCGACGTTAGGTTTTCAGACGTTCGTTATTTACGACCTCTCCCACACCTCTTTTCCCTTGGGAGGATGNCTTACGTTTGATCATGTCGGTGATACCTCTTGTCACACCTCTAAGGAATTTTTTGACCTTTATCTTGACGGAATACTGGGTCGTCAGGGTGACCCAGACAGTTGGTGATCATTTTCTCTGTGTACATGGGGTTACAAGTAGGGTCGTGACAAATATTATCGGTCCTGTACCTTTGTTGGATCTACAGGTAGTCGTCTACTTACCTGTTCTTTCGACACCATGTATATGTGTTACTTCATAATGAGTCGGCAATTTTTCTTATGTAAAATTAGTCAAGATTACTCTACCTACTTTGACCTCGGTTAATATGTCTCACTTCATTCGGTCTTTCTTTTTGTGGTTATGTCATATCATTGTGTATATATACCTTAAATCTTTCTACCATTACTACTAGGACATACGCTCTGTCGTTTTCTCTGTGTCTACACATCTCACCTGAAAACCTGAGACTCCCTCTCCCTTTTCCACCCTACTAAACCCTCTTACTGTAACTTTGTACATATGATAGTACATTCTTTACTTAGTGGTCAGATACAAACTACGTCCTACGAACCCCGACCACGTGCCCCTACTAGGTCTCCCTACTACACCTCAGACAGAGAATATGTGTAGATCTACACATATTCTCTGTACAAGTAATAGACTCGGTGTCAGTGGANCTAAGTACAGTTACATACGGTTTTGGTTATGTCATAACATTTCATTTTATTTCATTTTTATTTTTAAATTTAATTTCATTTTTTCTTTCCACTACAGACTTTCGACATCGAGTCTTAAAGACTTTCTCGACCGTTAATAGAATAATAAAGTCTAGATAGTCCGTAGGAGAGGTACTTCTCACTCTTAGTTCAATAGAAACCGAAACGAGGAACTGAGTCTGTCACTCGGACATTCAGGGTCAGATCAAAAGGGACTAAACCAGAAATTGTAACGGAAGAGGTCCCCTAGAAAGACTGGGTCCCTAGTTTAGACTCAGAGAATTTAACGTCCGCCTACGAAATGGTAGATTCGGTGGTCCTTTCGGGATATTGTAACAGTGACTTCATATTAAAATTGTTATCACCTAAATTCGTAAATACAAGGACTCAAATTCGTAAAATAAAGAATCAGTTTAATTAACAATTTACATCTATTAATACCTCATTGTTCGAGTACCTGAAGTTTTCTGATAAAGGTCGACATTGTTCACCGATCGGTCGTTTCTCACGGACTGTGATATAATTATGTTTATGTTACTATAACGTTAAAGTAATTATGTGGTTTGTATTATTTTTATCTCATTTGTCTCATTTATTTAACTTTTACACTCTATGACGTAATAAGTTCTTTTACCGTTATGACATACTTCTTCAAACCCCTTTGTTGTAATTTAAAAGGTCCCTTACAACTAAATTAAGAACGTGACTAGGGTTTTATTGTTGTTTGTTTGTCTGTCCGTAGACAGTACTTCAATATTTCATATGAAGGAGGAGGTTTGTGAAAATAAACCGGTTACCTTTGAAACCTTATTCTAAGAATAAGATTAAGATGAAGACTGTTAAGTAAAGAGGGAATTACCACTCTTATGTGTCTTAAACACTTCGAACGACCTGACTAAGGTGTAGAAATTAGACTCCGGTACAGATCTCCTTGTTAACGATTACACTAAGTTCGTCGTCTTTTGTATAAATCAGTTCAATCTGTAAACGTATTATGTAATTAAATTTGTTTCGGTATTTTTTCTAAGGTTCGGACTGTAGGATTATACCTAGTTATGGTAATAGCATAAAGATTATTTTAAAAGAGTGACTCCAATATACTAGGTATTCTTAAATTTATTTAATTGTAGTGTTCATTAATATTTAAGTTTTTTCTAGTAAATCTAACGTCCGTTTTCTTGGAAGTAAATAAATAAACGTGAAATTTATTGGTTATTATGTCGACTGTAATATTTAGATAAAAAGTCACTATTTTCCCATAAATTGATCCAGTGTAATGAAAATGAATAACTTCGTTAAACTACTTTCTTTTTATTTATACAATTAAATTTTGACCGTTTAGATTAAGACAGGGAGTAATTCTTTCCTTTTTTATATTGAAAGTATGTATAACTCTAAAGAATATTAAAGGACAATTATAGTATAACTCGTTTTTTTATTTTAAAATTTTATGATTTAAAAATTTTTTACAAAATTTTGAATGTTTCATTACACTATTTTTGTAATTATTTAACTGTCCAAGTAGTTTCACTAAGTTCTAAGACTAAATTCACTTCTTTGAAAACTATATTACGTTACTTCAATTTTAAATTCCTTAATTTATTTCGGTGAGTTATACTAGTAATTACGGAATATACATTATCTACTTCACGTAACGTTAAAGAGAAACATTATTTTGGGTTCAAAATAATACTTTTACAATTGAAGTGAAATGTGTACTTATGTCATTTCCATTGTTTTCACAAGGTACGTTTCCCATATATGTAATATTCTCTGTTAAAGTCTTAACGTCAGTATCTAAATAGGAGTTTAAAGTAGAAGACGGTATATGGTATGACACAAGTTGTCACCCGTAAATTTT
This sequence comes from Capra ibex, assembly GCA_006410555.1. Lineage (NCBI taxonomy): Eukaryota > Metazoa > Chordata > Mammalia > Artiodactyla > Bovidae > Capra > Capra ibex. Next base: position 18,374,589 of record SJYO01048061.1, on the reverse strand, counting down.
TATAATAAATGAATAAGATACAGGTAAAATAATACGGGATTAAGAAAATTCTAGTCATTGAAGAACTCTTATGTCTGATGTAAAAAACGAAAAAAGAAGTATAGATCGTTCTAAGACCCCGACTCTTATGTTTATCGAGTTGTTTAATACACGATTTTTTACCAAATCTCTTTTATATCAAATTTCTTTGGTAACTTTCGTTATCTGTTAAAATATACTTTTTACAATATTTTGTCGAAACTACTTTGTTATATGTTCATTTATACGAGTACTTTAAAAAAGTAAACGTTTCTTGTCATGTAACTGTTTTTTGGAAGACTTCTTTTACTTACTCTAACAAGATTATCGTTGATACTCGAGAATTTATTTTAAATATTTCTATACTGAAGAAAAAGGAAAAAGATAGTACTCATATGACAGGTTACAATAACAATATACTGGTCTACACTCGTTTCCCATCGTTTTAAAGTGGTGAATAAACTCAGACTTGATTTAACTACATGTGTTTTCTTACTTCTTCTTTTCAGACTTTCGGTCTTCTTGACATCTTTCCTGTTACGAACCTCTTTTTTTTTTTTTTTATCCGTAAAACCGTTTGATATGTCATTCGGACTTTCACTGGGTTAATAATTTGTCGTTTAGTGTGTCTTACCCTCTTTTATAAATGTCAAACGTATAGACTATCCACTAATTATATATGAATATCTTTATTGAGGATTTTGACTTATTATTTTCTGGTTAATTTTTACCCCTTTTATGGTATGTGTTTTTATTTGAGTTTTACCCAACTTCTAAATTTACATTCTAGTCTTTTATATTTTGAGAATCTCCTTTTATACGTGTCATGTGAGAAACCATATATAGTGTCGTTCTCGGAGAAACTGGTCTGAGGATCTCATTACCTTTATTTTTGTTTTCGTTTGTTTATCCTGAATTAATTTGATTTTTCGAAAACGTGTCGTTTCCTTTGTTATTTGTTCTAATTTTCTGTTGGGAGTCTTCCCCTCTTTTATTGACGTTTACTTTGTTGACTGTTTCCCGATTAGAGGTTTTACGTGTCCATCGATTACGTCGAGTTGTGGTCTCTTTTTTGAGTTAGTTTTTTACCCACCTTCTGGATTTGTCTGTAAAGAGGTTTCTTCTGCATGTCTACCGGTTGGTTGTGCTTTTATACAAGATGTAGTGAGTAATAATCTCTTTACATTTAGTTGTGATGTCACTCCATATTGAAGTGTGGCCAGTGTTACCGGTAATAATTTTTAGACGTTTGTTATGTACGATCTTTCCTACACCTCTTTTCCTTGGGAGAAAGAGACAACGACTCTTATATTTAACTATGTCGGGGATACCTCTGGTCGTACCTTTAACTAAATTTTTGATCTTTGTCTTAATGGTACACTAGTTGTTAGGGAGATGACCTGTCTATGGGACTCTTTTGGTATTGACTTTCTCTACGTACACGGGGTTACAAACGACGTCGTGAACAAAATTATTGATTCTGTACCTTTGTTGGATCTACAGGTAACTGTCTACATATCTATGTCTCTAACACCACGTATATCTATTACCTTATAACGACGATGACGATTCAGCGAAGTCAGCACAGGCTGAGACACGCTGGGGTATCTGCCGTCGGGTAGTCCGAGGTGGTAGGGTCCCTAAGAGGTCCGTTCTTGTGACCTCACCCAACGGTAAAGGAAGAGGTTACGTACTTTCACTTTTCACTTTCACTTCAACGAATCAGCACAGACTGAGAATCACTGGGGTACCTGACGTCGGATGGTCCCAGGAGGCAGGTACTCTAAAAGGTCCGTTCTCATGACCTCACCCCATGGTAATAATGAGTCGATATTTTTTCTTGTGTAAGTTCAGGTAGGACTACTCTATCTACTTGGATCTCGAATAATTTGTCTCACTTCATTCAGTCTTTCTATTTCTGTTTATAACATGTAATTGTGTACACATACCTTAGATCTTTTTACCATGATTACTTTGACTCTTCCATTATGTGTCCTTCCGATCCCCAGAGGTTTGTCCGTTCACAGTCTACAAAAAAAATGGAGTGAGGATTCGTCGTCCTCCTTTGTTTGATGTTCACAGTCTAAGAAAAGGGAAAAGATATATTTTAATTGTCCAAAGAGAATTTTAAGACAAAACGGTACTGCTGTGGACCAAGATGGACTTCCCAATTACGTCGGTGTTATCCCATCGTCTCTACACGGACGTTTGTCCAGAGAGACGAGCCCGACTTGCACGAACGTTTACTCCGTAAGACGGTTCCTCAGACCTGTCTCGGAACTCAAATTACCAGGGAACGTTTACTCCCTTGTAAAGGAAGAACACTATTCCTCTTTTTTTTCCCGAGACCTGTCTGAGACGTCATCTGTCCCTAAAGTGAGGGGAACGACATGCTATTGTACATCGTGACATGACTTTTCCGAATAAGTACGTCAGACCTTAAGACGGATCCCCCCAAATATTTTTATTTGACGTTAATCAAAACACGTCAAAAAAGGAGGTCGACCTCACCACATAACAGACAGCAACACACAGAGCACACAAAAAAGAAACACAGTAAAGTGAGCGTTGTGATGGACTTGAATTGAAAAAAGTTTGGAACTCGATTGGTTACGTGAAAAGAATACCTTTACAAAAAGGAGAAGAGAAATAAAGATGAAAAATAAGACCGGAAAACTTTACTATAACGTACTAGTGTACCTTTGTGTGTGTATGTTATGAACAACTCAGAAAGTTTTCGATTATTTGTAAATTACGTCCGTGTCGTGTTTTAAAGTATTATCTGATCACACTAAATGAGTCTTTATCATAAATTTAAAGAAATGTTGTTCTTTTGTTTCTATTTACTTACTTACGAAGTTGAATGTCAAGTAGTAACTCCTTCCTTTTTCTCTTCTTTTTTTTTTATGGCGGTTTTAGTTCGTTTATCATTATTTCGCTTAGGTTTTATACTCGGTCTAAATCGTGAAGACATTCACAAAGAGGATTCCCTTTGACAAAGTGAGAGGACTCAATGATACACCCCTGTCCCTCTCGACACAATATAAATAAACGTTATATTAACTGTTTTTATTTATGTATGTGAATTTCATATACGTCCCCTCGTTTTACACGGTGGGGTTTTGCAGAGACCGTACTCCTAATAAAACTTGACTTTTATTAGTTCCGGGTTTTCTGAACTCTCCTCTGAACTTTAAAGGGGAATCCACGGGTCTTATTAAATTTATTTCTCAAGAGTTTCAACTCGATAGAGGACTCCATAGACGTTTCTGATACCCAATCTCCACCATCCCTTTTGACCCATCTCGGATCTCTAGTCTCAAGTGAGGCGTAAGGTAAGAGAGACGCACAGGGTCGTTTGTACATAATGATTTATAGACGAAAAGGTAGTTACCCTTGACAGAAGGAGGGAAAACTTCAGGGTCTAGAGATGGGAGTTGTAGGACAAAATAGAAATAGACTTCTACCATAAATTTCACTCCCGAAATCAGTAAAACCACTCCATAAGTCAAGAGGACCTAGAAAGGGTGTATATACGGCAACGACGATTCAACGAAGTCAACACAGGCTGAGACCCTCTGGGGTATCTCCCGTCTTGCGGTCCGAGGGGTAGGGACCTTAAGAGGTCCGTTCTTGTGACCTCACCCAACGGTAAAGGAAGAGGTTACGTACTTTCACTTTTCACTTTCACTTCAGCGAGTCAGTCCAGACTGAGAAGCACTGGGGTACCTGACGTCAGATAGTCCGAGGAGGCGGGTACCATAAAAGGTCCGTTCTCATGACCTTACCCAACGACAACGGAAGAGGAGTGTGTATATATGTACAATAATTTAAAAACAATCTAAAAGATAATTGGAATGAATACTACTAAATTAAGAACTTGGTCGGTCTTCCTGGACCTTCTCATCTCCTTTTACAAAAGAGGGACTTTGTGTCAAACTATGTAAAACTGTATATATTTGAGGGTACTTTGTTAGTGATGTTAGTTCTATAACTTATATAGTGGGGTTTTATAAAGGAGTACTGTTACATTAGAGAGAGTTGATGGGTAGTTTGTACGGGAGCAGAGATCCGTTGGTATCCAGAGAAAGACAGTGATCTCAAACTAAACGTAAAAGATCTTAAAATGTATTTACCTTTATTCATACATAAGAGACTTGACTGAAGAAAATAAGTCGGAGTAATAAGACTTCAAATAGTTCCGTCACCGTGCATAATTATCAAGTAATGGTGAACACCGACTCATCACTTTTCACTTTCACTTTCACTTCAGCGAGTCAGTACAGACTGAGAAACGTTGGGGTACCTGACATTGGATGGTCCGAGGAAGGCGGTACCCTAAGAAGTTCGTTCTCATGATCTCACCCAACGGTAAAGGAAGACGTCCCCTCGAAGGACTGGGTCCCTAGCTTGGGTTCAGAGGGAGTAAGGTCCGTCTGTGAAATTGGAGACTCGGTGGTCATCATAAGACAATATTTATATGTATGGTGTTAAATAAAAAAGTTAGTGGATAACTTGTAAACCTGACAAAAGTCGAATTCCCATATTGTCTCTTTTACTTATAAGTAAACGTTCAGAAACATATAGATATACGAAAGAAATAAGAATTAATTTATAGATCTTTACCTTATAAACTGAATATACCGTCCGTGTACGACTTGAAATAGTCAAGTCAGCGAGTCAGTACAGGCTGAGAAACACTGGGGTACTTAGCGTCGTGAGGTCCGGAGGGACAGGTAGTGGTTGAGGGTCTCAAGTGAGTTTGAGTACAGGTAGCTCAACCACTACGGTAGGTCGGTAGAGTAGGAGACAACAGGGTAAGAGGAGGACGGGGGTTAGAGAGGGTCGTAGTCCCAGAAAAGGTTACTCAGTTGAGAAGAGTACTCCACCGGTTTCATAACCTCAAAGTCGGAGTCGTAGTCAGGAAGGTTACTTGTGGGTCCCGACTAGAGGAAATCTCACCTGACCAACCTAGAGGAACGTCAGGTTCCCTGAGAGTTCTCAGAAGAGGTTGTGGTGTCAAGTTTTCGTAGTTAAGAAACCACGAGTCGAAAGAGGTGTCAGGTTGAGAGTATATATCTGTACTGGTGACCTTTTTGGTATCGGAACTGATCTGTCTGGAAACAACCGTTTCATTACAGAGACGAAAAGTTATACGACAGATCCAACCAGTATTGAAAGGAAGGTTCCTCATTCGTAGAAAATTAAAGTTCCGACGTCAGTGGTAGACGTCACTAAAACCTCGGGGTTTTTTATTTTCAGACTGTGACAAAGGTGACAAAGGGGTAGATAAAGAGTACTTCACTACCCTGGTCTACGGTACTAGAAGCAAAAGACTTACAACTCGAAATTCGGTTGAAAAAGTGAGAGGTGAAAGTGAAAGTAGTTCTCCGAAAAATCGAGGAGAAGTAAAAGACGGTATTCCCACCATAGTAGACGTATAGACCGACTTGAAATATTATTTGTTGATTTTACAAAATGTTTTACTAATATAGTAAATATAAGAGGAATAGTTATTCACTCTTACGGTCAAGGAGGAGTATAGGTCTATAAACCATACCGGGTAGGAAAAGTAAATCGATAACATTACGTGTCACTATAAAAGACTACCAAAATTGAAATTCTTTATTTCCTTTAATAACTTTATTTTAGTTTATTTTTATTTCCTTTATTATAAAGGAAACATTAATTTGTATGATTAGTAGAAAAGTTTACAAATAAACGTGACGTATAAACGTAAATAAAAGAAACTTCTACAGAGAAGAACTGACAAACTGGTAAAAATAACTCAATAAAAGAACAAAAACTAAAAACTCGTAAGAAATACGTGATTACTACGTTCAAGAACTCGTCTATATTCCAACGTTTATAAAAGAGGGGTTGACATGTAACAAGAGAGTAATAAAGTTACTACTGAAAACTACGTTTATAAAAATTATAATCACTTAGGTCCCAGTGTTTCTGACATAGAAAATAAAGGAAGACTTTTATAATATCCAAAACCAAAAGGTAAACCCAGACGAAAAGTAAAAAATTTATTAAAAACATATTTCACACCAATACAAAGTTTCGAGAACGAAAACGTATACTTGAAAAGTAATGAGATCGGTATAAACAACTTTTATTTTGATGGAATAGAGGTAACTTAACATGGAAACAGTTTTCAATCAAAAGGTATACATACATATATAAAAAGACCTGATATAGATGTATTTATAATTATGAATAGAATGAAGTCTTAATTTGACGTAACGAAACTACTGACTCGAAATATTATTCAGAATGTTAATCCATCAAAATGGAACTTTAGTATATCAAAAGATCAAGAGGTTGAAACAATAAGATAATTCAACTAAAATGATAAGATTCAGTAAACGTAAAGGTATAGTTAAAAACATTATTTGAAGTTCAAGATACTCTTTCGAACGATCCTAAACACACCTACACATACCATTTTTTGTACATTGTGACTCGGATGACAGAATTGGTAAAAATTAAAATATCAAATCATCACAATTTATATAAGTGTAAAACATGTTTACTATAGATTTAGGAAAAGTAAAACGTTTTGTGAGATATAGGTAATTTGTGATTAACGGAGAAAGGGAGGGAGGTAGTCGGAATCCGTTGGTGTAAAGAAGATTCAAATGTTAAAGATGATGACGTCCATAAAATATACTCACCGTAATATACCATAAACAGGAAAATACTGATCGAATAAGGTGAATCGTATTATAGGGGTTCCAAGAAAGTACAACATTGTGGAGAAAAATTTACAACATATTATCAGATAACATACATATAAGGTGTAAATGAGATAGGTAAGTAGGTAACTACTTGTACGTTTAACGAAGATGAAGAACCGATAATACTTATTCTGACGTTACCTGTACTCATACTTTCATCAAGAATTCTGTAGGACGAAACTTAATAAAACCTTTATATATGTCTTCACCTTAACGACCTAGTGTACTATTAAGATAAAAATTAAGATAAAGTGGTTGAATATGAGAAAAAGGTATTACCGACTATCATTCGTTTCAAAGGTTAAAGAAGTGTAGGAGGGGTCACGAACGATAAAAAACAAGAAAACTATCACCGATAAGACTACCTAAATTCCATTTTAGAGTAACACAAAAATTAGATGTAAAGAGAATATTAATCATTACAATTCATAGAAAAGTATACGAACGACCCGTCGGACGAGTCTAAAACTAATTCCAAACGACATCGACATCTGACGAAACCCCTCCTAACAATAGAATGGTTGTATCTTTGAAATCGGATATAAATAAATCCGACATAAATTAAAAAGAGTCGTTATAAAATATGAAAGTTAACATATCCAAATCGTGTAGAAAGGAGTAAAATGTAGGCTTCATATAGTACAATAAACAAGAAAAACATTTACCAAAAGAAAAATTAAAGTCAAAACCTAACAAGTAATCATGACTCTTTACCTCACACGAACTCACGTACGATTTATAGTCAGTACAGATTGAGAAACTCTGGGACACCTGACATCGGGTGGTCCGAGGAGACAGGTACCTAAAGAGGTCTATTCTTATGACCTCACCCAATGGTACAGGAGAAGGTTCCCCAGAAGGACTGGGTCCCTAGTTTGGACACAGAGAATATAGAGGACGTAACCGTCCACCCAAGAAACATTGATCTCGGTGGACCCCTGGAACTCTTCACCTCATAAAGGATGATTTAGTACTTTGTTTCTACAGTATCAGTAGTCGTTAAGGTCGGGAGGTCCCGTTGGTCCTTCCCCTTATTATGGACACTAGACCGTCGGTAGTCTGACGTCGATGAGGGACCTAACTCATGACTCCTTTTTGTCCTATGATCAAGGTCTATCTTCCGTTACCGTGGGGCGAGGTCATGAGAACTGACCTTTTAGGGTACCTACCTCCTCGGACCATCTGACGTCAGGTACCCTAACGCTTCTCAACCTGTGTTGACTCGCTGAAGTGAAAGTGAAAAGTGAAAGTACGTAACCTCTTCCTTTACCGTTGGGCGAGGTCACAAGAACGGACCTCTTAGGGTCCCTGCCCCCTCGGACCACCTGACGGCAGATACCCCAGCGTGTCTCAGCCCGTGCTGACTTCACTGAATCATCGTCGTCGTCGTCGTCGTCGTCTATCGACTCTACGTATACTTTTCTTAATATAGTCAATGAGACTCTGAGAACGTAGAAGGGTATCTTTTCACGATTTAAAGAATTCTATAGACCGAAAGAAATTAAGTGTTTTAATGAAAACTACAAGTATGATGGACGGAAACAACGCTTGAAGATATATTGGACTGCGGGAGTAGAGGGTGGAGGAGATTCGTCAAGAGAGACCTAGTGAACTCAGAAGGCCCTACCTTTATGATTTTAAAGGATGTTTTATTTTGTATTGAGATTTGAAAATCCAACACTGATAAAAAAAATCAACCGTTAGTTATTTTATGAATTAAAAATAAAACTATAATCATGGAACGATTTGACTGAATTATCAACATCCCAAAACAAAACAAAAAAATTTTTTAGGTAATTTAAAGATGTAACTATAAGTTCATCAGAACTTATTGTTTGTAAAGAAAGAAAGATCAGTCATATTGAAAGAATAACGTCATCCACGTTAGACATTATGTTATAACTGATTTTCATTTCTCTCTTCTAGAACCAGAAGGAGGACTAGAACCTCTATAATCATTCAGAAAGTGTAATTCAACAGTACCCGATATCCCAAAAGTAACTATATGAAACAGTCCTACTCACTCATGAAAAGACACAGATCCAATCACTATAAAACATCACTTTTGATCACAACCTTAAAATAACGAAAAGAAAAACCGAGAAGTTTAATAGTATGTCAAAAGTACAAATAAAACAATTATACTATTAAATGTAAGTGAAACTAATTTAGTTGAAATTTAGGGACCCTATTTAGGGTAAACTAATACTATTTAATAATAAGTATAATAATCTAAATTAATCGATTTTATGATAAGTATGATAAATTTAGATATAAATAGACCTCATTATCATTAAACAACAAGAGTCAGATTAAATCAAGATACTAAAAACCATAGTCTTATTGTATTCGGATTATTTTAATTAACTCTTTATGAGAAGACGTTTAAAAANATATAAATAGACCTCATTATCATTAAATAACAAGAGTCAGATTAAATCAAGATACTAAAAACCATAGTCTTATTGTATTCGGATTATTTTAATTAACTCTTTATGAGAAGACGTTTAAAAATGTTCTAAAACACACCTTAATCGTAATAATACGAAAGGGATTGTAAATTTTTTAAAAATTTACCATTTTAAAATTTATGGTATTAAAAGTACTACTAATATATGATACAAAAAATCTAGCATCTTATAGAACCGTACAGTAATATAGAAAGTAAAGGGTCTCATCATTAAACACAGAAGTATGAAAAAGAACTCTCGAATCTTAAAATCACTAGAGTTTTTTTACTCAAAAACAGAACAAAAAGAAAAAGGTTCAAGAGAAAATAACTAAAGAAGAGACTAAAAATAATAAAAGTAAGATAAATGAAATCCAATGTAAACGTGAAATAAAAACGTAAAAGATTCCATATCTACTACAATAACTATACTCTACACCGTAGGAATACACGTAAAAATGATAGGTATAACAGGATATTCAAAGAGAATTGTGTACGAAATTGTTGTCGGGGTTTAAAATTGTATAACACAATAAAAAGTAAGTCAACTTTCATAAAAGATTTAACTCTTGACTTAATGACAGTAAACCCATATAAATCACCTTTATAGAGTTTGTTTCTATACAGGTAACTAAAAATAAAATTAGGGTACACCAGTATCTTACATAAAACATCTTATAAATTTACCTTAGAAAATTTTTAATGGATCTAAAAAAAGATACTGGATTTTACATAAATAATATAACTGTTTACAAGGTACATGTAAATACTTCTTTGTTTTGTTTCCATAGAAAGACGACAAATAACTCATAACATATTTACAGTCAATCCAGTTAAAGTCATAATAAGTGATAAAAATGACTAAAACATAAGTGAACAAGATGGTTATAACCTTTGTTCCATATCGTTAGGGAACGACATTTACATCTTATCAGGTAAAGAAATATTGTCAAGATAATTAAAAGAAAGTATATAAAACTATCAGACAATATTTACGTATCTATAAATGTTAAAATTTAATCGAAATGTATAGAAAAGTAATACTTTAGTGAATAGGGACCATTAAAATAAACGAGACCATAGATAAAATAGACTATAACTATATCGGTGAGGTGGCAAGAAAGCAAATCAGTTTAACATAATATTGAAAAGAGTATAAAATGAAAATTAGATAAATAAAGAAACATAGAATCCACATAGAACTTTCGTTGTCTCTCACATAAGAATAAAAAAAAAAAACAGGTCACACTGTTGGAGAGGTACATTTATCGTCAAAATCTTGTTAATGTAAACTACGATAACTATACTAATTACATAGACAAACGATAACAAAAAGATAAACAAGGTTTATCAAGAAAGAAAAAAGAGACAGAAAACCTAAGTCATATAAAATACTAAGATAAAAAGTAACAACCAAATAATAGGTATGAAGGAAGAAAGTAAATTTACCACGAAATATAAAATATCATAGAAATTGAATAGTGGGAGGTGTATGTTTACTACCATATAGTCTACACATCGTATTCTTGTAAAGTTGTTATATTAAGGTAAAGGAAGGAAAGAGTAAAAATACGATAGTGAACATGTGTAATATATATATATTTGACATTTTAATTAACAATAAAAATTATCATTAAGTATAAAATGTCTCTAAATTTATATACATATCGATTGTTGATATGTAGTAATAGTTAAAAGAATGATGTAAAAAGAAACACCCCTTGTACAAATTCGAACCATGTGAAAAACTGACTTCCTAATGAAATTGTAAAGAACATCTCGTCCGGACTTTTACTGTCTCAGAAAGTTGAAAATATAAAGACTTTTACAGTAAAAAAACGAAAGTAATATATTTCTATAATATATATAATATATATATATTAAAATACAACTATTTAAAGAAGAAAGTCGTGAAATTTATGTAACGAGGTAATAGACGAGTCTATGTTATGGGACTGTTCTTTAGAAAGAAAAAATGCAAACAAGAAGACATACATTACACAGAAAAAAACGGTGAAATTTTAAAAAAAGAGACAGTGATCAAAATGCAGTAAACTAATAATATACGGAACTCGTTTAAACCTTTTGAGTCGTCACCGGTGTCCTGACCTTTTACAGTCAAAAGTAAAGTTAAGGTTTCTTTCCGTTACGGTTTCTTACGAGTTTGATGGTGCGTTAACGTGAGTAGAGTGTACGATCATTTCATTACGAGTCTTAAGAGGTTCGGTCTGAAGTCGTTATGCACTTGGCACTTAAAGGACTACAAGTTCGACCAAAATCTTTTCCGTCTCCTTGGTCTCTAGTTTAACGGTTGTAGATGACCTAGTACCTTTTTGGTTCTCTCAAGGTCTTTGTGTAGATAAAGACGAAATAACTGATACGGTTTCGGAAACTGACACACCTAGTGTTATTTGACACCTTTTAAGACTTTCTCTACCCTTATGGTCTGGTGGACTGGACGGAGAACTCTTTACACATACGTCCAGTCCTTCGGTGTCAATCTTGACCTGTACCTTGTTGTCTGACCAAGGTTTATCCTTTTCCTCAGGTAGTTCCGACATATAACAGTGGGACGAATAAATTGAATATACGTCTCATGTAGTACTCTTTGCGACCCGACCTTCTTTGTATTCGACCTTAGTGTTAACGACCCCCTTTATAGTTATTGGAGTCTATACGTCTACTGTAGTGGGAATACCGTCTTTCACTTTCTCCTCTCACTTTTTCAACCGAATTTCAAGTTGTAAGTCTCTTGTTTCTAGTACCGTAGACCAGGGTAGTGNCTTTGCGACCCGACCTTCTTTGTGTTCGACCTTAGTGTTAACGACCCCCTTTATAGTTATTGGAGTCTATACGTCTACTGTAGTGGGAATACCGTCTTTCACTTTCTCCTCTCACTTTTTCAACCGAATTTCAAGTTGTAAGTCTCTTGTTTCTAGTACCGTAGACCAGGGTAGTGAAGTACCCTTTATCTACCCCTTTGTCATGTCTGTCACAGTCTGAAATAAAAAAACTAGAGGTTTTAGTGACGTCTACCACTGACGTCGGTACTTTAATTTTCTACGAATGAGGAACCTTCTTTTCAATACTGGTTGGATCTATCATATAAGTTTCGGCTCTGTAATGAAACGGTTGATTCAAGGTAGATCAGTTCCGATACCAAAAAGGACACCAGTACATACCTACACTCTCAACCTGACACTTCTTCCGACTCGTGACTTCTTAACTACACAAACTTGACACCACAACCTCTTCTGAGAACTCTCAGGGAACCTGACGTTCCTCTAGGTTAGTCAGGTAAGACTTCCTCTAGTTGGGACCCTAAAGAAACCTTCCTTACTACGATTTCGACTTCGAGGTCATAAAACCGGTGAAGTGCACTTCTCAACTGAGTAACATTTTCTGAGACTACGACCCTCTCTAACCCCCGTCCTCTTCTTCCCCTGTTGGGTCCTACTCTACCGACCTACCGTAGTACGTGAGCTACCGGCACTCAGACTCACTTGAGTCCCTCTACCACTACCTGTCCCTCCGGACCGTACGACGTTAAGTACCCCAGAGTTTCTCAGCCTGTACTGACTCGCTGACTTGACTTGACTTGACTTGACTACATTAAATGGAGTTAAAAACACAACCTAAAACAACTTGAAGAACCTAAACACCCAAATATCAACAGAAGTATAAACCCTTTAGAACTGTAATAAAGAAGTTCATAAAAACGATAATTAGAGGGGATTCTTAAAATAAAGTGAATACGACAAATGTTAAAATAGCTAAAAATGTATAAAAATTAAAAATCTTAAAAAGAACGATACAAAAGTTAAAGTATAAAAGATTGTAAAAGAAGACGTTATAGTTCAGACGGTACATAAGATAAATAGTATCAACGTAGAATCGACAACCATAATCGTAGAGATCGTCAATCACTAAAACAAAACATAGGAAGTACGGAGATGAATTTAAAAAATTATATACGTTATTTCAACAATTATCGACAAAATAAAGAAAGTGTACGATTAGGATTGTAAACTCTTTCAAGACCCAGTTAAAACTTAAAAAAAATAATCAATATAAAAGAAAGGAGATATACAGACCATTGATTGACTAACTTACAATATGAAAAAAAAAGACATTATAAGAACTCATGATAAAATACCTTATGATTTCCATGAACCTTTGACAAACTAGGAAAACCGAAAAAGAAAGATTTTAAAGAATGGATCTATACTCCTTAAAGAAAAGATCTCGATTAAATAAGGGGTTATGTCTCCATTTTACAAATACTTACAATATTCATTAACTAGACATTAACTAGAGGAACGTAAGATTCTCTGTAAGTTCTAATAAAAGGTCGTGGGGTAAGTTTTCGTAGTTAAGAAACCACGAGTTGGAAGAAATACCAGGTTGAGCGTGTAGGTATACACTAAGGACCTTTTTGATATCGAAACTGATCTACGTGGAAACAGTCGTTTCATTACAGACGGAAAATTATACGACAGATCTGAACAGTGTTGAAAGGAGGGTTCCTCGTTCGTAGAAAATTGAAGGACCGATAACAAGAATTATAAGAACAACCTACGAAGAAGTCACATCAAAGTAACATGTTTACGTACCTAGTTGTCAAAAGAGTTATGAATTTACCCCCAAAAGAGTCTAAAACCCCGGAGAAGAGGAACAACCAGAGAATAAAGGGTATTAGTAAAAACACCCGACGTTGTCAAAACAAAAGGGGGTTTAGAGTCAAAGAAGAGGAATTGAGTCCCTCTGATGGTCCAAGACGGAAACAAGGCGTAAAACGTGACACCGGGTCCTCAGGAAAGTTCAGTCATTTGACCCGGTTGTCATATTGACAAATAAAGGTAAGAGACACCTGAGTGACAGGAAGTAATTGACTAGAGATAATAGAACTTTTGGTAAGAAGACATACACTCCAAAAAAGAAAAGAGGAAAAAACCAAGAACCTTAGTCCTCCCATTTAGGGCAGTGACACTGATATACTAAACAACCTCAAACCACTATAGACAACACTCATCGGGTTTTGTAACGGGAATAAGACCAGCGGTATTGACGTTCTACCTCTCCAAAAACAGGTAACCGCTTACAAAGAAAGTCTCTGTGATTCAAGCTGTGATTACCAAGCTGTGATTGCCAAGTTGCTCTTTCCAATTAATCACAGCTTGAATCACAGAGACTTTCTTTGTAAGTGGTTACTTGTTTTTGGAGAGGTAGAACGTTAATACCGCTGGTCTTATTCCCGTTACAAAACCCGATGAGTGTTGCCTATAGTGGTTTGAGGTTATTTAGTCACGGAATCGGACTGAGGGTGAATCCGTTTTCTTTGGATACAACTCCGTGGAACGACCTTCAAGAGACTCAGTATTACAATTGTAACGGGAAAGGTCAAACATTTAAAATGTATGGAATAAAGAATAAAGAGTCTTGGGTCCCATACATAGAAACCGTTCCGTAATAGTAATAAGAACGAAATATTAAACTCATTAATTACTAGTGTAATTAAACTAAAGGTGGTCGACTGTCATTCACAGTCTAAATCCTGATTTTCTAATTTTTGGTACGGTATGTAAAAAAAAGAGAAAAGTAGAGATAGAATATATACATACACACACACACTCTCTCTCTCTCTTATAAATTCTAGACGAGATAAGTGTTTAAAATTCATATGTTATGTCGTAATGATCGATACCAGTCACACGACATAATCTAAAAGTCTTGAATGAGTGGAATATTGTTTCAGGTATGAAAGATTAGTGATATAAGGGTACAGGGAGGGGATGTGAGGTCTGGGACCGTTGGAAGAAAAAGGAAAGACGAAGTCACTTCGATACGGTAAGTAAGAATTTCCCATTCAGGGTAGAGTCTAAGACGTTTTGGTGAGACCATAGAACAAAACCCTATAGGAATGTTACTTTTGTTGTTGTTGTTGTTGACTTGGACACGTACTTGTTGATTCCTGTGTTATCACTGACCGACTTGGGGTACTTTATAGGTCAGTTGACGTCTGTATAGTAATAGGAAGAGACCAAAATCGTAGTCGTCCTAACGATCTTCGTGGTTCTACCATGATTGTGTTTACGAAGGGATACATGTGTAAGTATTCTCGGACCGACGGAAAAATTTGAAGTTCCTGTAAAAGTGTCAAATGTTTGTTAGAAGGAAAATTTAATTTGATGGAGTGATTGTGGAAGGTAAGATTCAATTACGGAAACCGTAAAAATTTTCGTCTCAATGTTTGGAGACCCTTATATTTAAATTACCTTTAGGACTGTCGAAAGACAGAAATTGATTCTCTTACGACAGTTACAATCTACCGTAAGAGGTCCATTATGACTACTCCAGTCCAGACATTTCGTTTGATTAACGTTCTACATAAAGACGACTGTTAAATATTTGACACGAATATATACGATATATTTATATTACATAAAGTTTTGTGACCTACCTACGTCTTGTTAGTCATTTTCAGTAATGAATGTAACTTATTTAGTTTTTAAAGACATGGATCGTGAAAAGTCTGATGACTACACTTTATTGTCTTATATAGTATAGATAGTGACACTCTTATATTCATAGAGACAAAAACTGAGAACATTTCATGTAAATATAGTTTTAATTTTTTTAGGACTCTGAGTTTTTACAATCGATATCACATATTAGGATAGTTGATATTATTAAACAGTAAATTAATATCATTGTCCTCTAACAAACGAATTTAAAGGGTTCATGTTTTTATAAGACTATTCGGGTGAATAAAACATTGAAAGAGTTTTTAATTTCAATAATGAAAAAGAAAAATCAAACGAAACCCAAAAAACTTATACATTTAAACGTACAAATTTAAAAAGTATTTGAAAGACAAATGAATCACTGTCTCCATTTTTTAGTTCTTTTCTCTCTGTCGTTTCCATTAAATGTGTAAAATTTAGATTTGGGAATGATGAACTAATCTGTTACCATACGATATAACATAAAGAGATGTGATAAGATTTATCATCTGAACAATATAAAATTTACGTCTGATCAAGTGAGAGGTATCAAAGTTTACTCTGTCTTCTTACCAACAGAAGGAAGTTCCGTACCCTTTACCTAAAAATAATAAGTGAGACAAAGGAGTTAGATAACGTTACTGAAAGTTTAAAAAACTGGACCCTATACTTTAATGAAAATGGGATTCATATGTATGAACGTAGATCTACTTTGATCTACTTTGATGACTCGTCGAGTACATATTACAATTAAATAAACAAAAGGGTCAGTGTCTCTCAAATTATGTCCTCGAACGACACAAATAAAAGGATCAAATAAAAGTGTCTTAAACACAAAACACTAGGAATCCAGTGTGAAAATTATATGTTTAAACTGGAGATAAAGGTCATTATACCGACCTTTCAGATAGAATTTGTTTGGGAGAGTAATTTCTGTTGACTTTTACTTCTAATATATAAATTTAATTTCTCATTATTAGTTTCTCGATTATTCTATTGTTTGTGGTCAGATTTGAGTTTCATTTTTATTATGGGGTTTACAACTCTTCTTTTTAACTTGAACAAAAAAGTACACTCGTAAACAGGTTGGTTACTTAGAGTTAAAATATAAACTGTCTTAACACACGTCCCTTGACCTTCATCCCTCTATCTTCACTTCTATGTCCAGGTCGGTTCGTTCTTCGGATTATTTCACGAAAGACGACGTATTTCAATCCCCAATTTCTTGATTTAAGTGCTTTATTCTCCCTAGATCATTATTTACTGTGGTGAATTAACGTCTTTCACTTCTCCTTGATTTCTCGGAGATCTACTCCCACTATCTATTCTCACTGTTTCGACCAAATTTTCAGTTGTAAGTTTTTGATTCTAGTACCGTAGACCAGGGTAGTGAAGTACCGTTTATCTTTCTCTTTGTTTCTTTTCGACTTCGTCACTGTCTAAAATAAAAGAACCTGAGGTTTTAGTGACACTTGTCACTGACGTCTGTACTTTAAGTTCCTACCAACGAGAGGTTTTTGTGACACTTGTCATTGACGTCTGTACTTTAATTTCCTACCAACGAGGAACCTTCCTTTGGATACTGTTTGGATCTGTCGTATAGATTTTCGTTTCTGTAGTGAAATGACTACTTTCAGGTTCTCAGTTTAAATACAAATAAGAACATCAGTGTATACCTACACTCTCAACCTGGTATTTCTTCCGACTTGCGACTTCTTAACACTACGAACTCTCAGGTGACCTGATGTTCTTCTAGTTTAGTCAATTAGAATTTCCTTTAGTTGGGACTTATAAGTGACCTTCCTGACTACAACTTTGAAGTTGTGAAACCGGTGGACTACACTTCTCAGTTCAGTGACCTTATCTGGGACTATGACCCTTTCTAACTTCCGTTTTTCTCTTCTCTCAACCGTCTCCTACTTTACCAATCTATAGTAGTGGTTGAATTACTCGTACTTAGACTCATTTGAGTCCCTCTATTACTTGCTGTCCCTTCGGACCGTACGACGTCAGGAACCTCAGTGTTTCTCAACCTGTGCTGAACACGAACTTGTTGTTTCATTATTTAGATGTACGAAGGATGAAGGTTTACAATTTTCCTTAAGTGTCATAACTCGTCAAATTCGTTCCTTTTATGAAACTACCTTTTTATTTGATGGCTCTTTGGAAAGTAGGATATACATTTTTACAATCATTAGTTTCAATTAGTACATAAACTATACGAATTATCGTCGATTATGTACTAATTCTTGGTAACCCATTTACCGTCTACCTATTCTTTAATAGGTCTTACAGCAAGTTTCTATGTTTACATTTTTTTTAGACTAAGTCATGGTTCATTAAGTTTCAAGTTACGTAAAATCCTTTATAAGTTAAGTGACGTAATTGTCTAATTTCTCCTTTTTGATATTTAAAGATTATTAAACTATTTTAACTATTTACATAATAACAATTTCTTTTTAAACTACTATAAATTACAAAAAGAGTCTAAGGGAAAATTTCTTCGTGTGACGGGGGTTTTGACCTTTACGACAGTTGTCCAGTGGAAATTAAGATTGAGAAGTCAGACGAGATTATGTCGTTCAACGGAATGGGTTCCTTTGTCGAAGAGATCTTTTCAGGTATAGGTCACTGACTAGTGTCATCCCGTTATGTAAAACCTGTGACTCGAAGTATACTCTATTGAAACTATCTTGTACAGAGAAGTCCCCTGAGAGGACTCAGTAGGTTCCAAGCCAGTGTAACGTCAAACTACAAGTGAAGATAAGTTAGGACAAAGACGGTTGAGAGGAAGTATGTAACTGTTAACTCCTATAAGACTTACAGTTTGAAAACGGAGTGCTTAACGAAGATCCTTTATTCACACATTATTATTGGACAGATCATTTTGATACCTGATTATTTTGGTGTTGAAGATATACCACTTAGTACCCTTTTTCATTAGAAATTTTGAAACCGTTTTTCTTTATGATAACCTTTGACGTAATTACTGGTAGTAGGAAGGAAGACTTTAAAAAGACATTAGAAACGGTCACTCTACAGTCAGGAGAGGTGACTTTTTTTTTTTTTTTTTTTCTCCTTAAATAAAGAAACATGGAACTAGAGTTTAAACCGGTACACTGAACATTGGTTGTCTTTTTCTGTCTTTAGTACCATACGGTCAACGTTCGGATGTGAAACAAGTAGTAATATCGAAAATTAGTAGAAACGTTATTTCGTAGATCGGTCATGGTATCCGTTTCTTATTATTTTTTTTATGCAATCTTTTTATTGTTTTTAATCACATTAATGAACATTGACAAATATGTATGTGTGTATATATATTACTAAACATAAAATTTTATTAAAAATGATTTCTTAAAATATATTAACAATACACACCGTATTTCGTTTTATTTGTAACGTCGTAGATCCGTTATTTCGTAGTCTTCCTGTCGAATCCTAGAAAGTGGTGACTTAATTATATATAAACAATATATGTAAACATACACCATGTTATAGTTTATCAGATTTCATATTGAAAGTTTAAGTTTCTTCATAGATTTTTCCAAAGACCTATACTTTTTACGTGTTTTAATATCGGTATTTGTGGTCGTTATAAAATTTTAGTCCGTTACAATTATACAGTCTATAATATAAACCTTTTCAATGATAAAATCCTCGTAATTTAACCTCTACATTGAACTATAAATAAAGTATTTCAAAGTTTTGTTAGGTATTTTTATCTTTTAGTAAAAATACTAATTTCTACTTAGTCATATACCTTTGTTTCATAAGTACTTGACCTCTTGGGGTTGTTAAATATAAGAGAGGTTTTATTATACATTTAACTTATATTAGAATTATTTTTAAGTTTCTACGAATGACTTGTTAAACGATCAACCGTTTTGTTAAAGTATTTAGATGTTTCCCAGTTTTTTAATCAATTCGTAACGAATTTTTTCTTAACATTTTAATCTCTTTAACGAGACATCCCATAGTTCTATGTAATACCTTCACACTCCAACGATGTTCATATTTGTGTGTCTGTGCATACTCTCTTAGCGTTATAACTTTGTCGGTACGAATTTTCCTCTCATTTATATACTATATTCCCCGTCACAGTCGGACGAATAAATTGAAGATACGTCTCATGTAGTACTCTTTGCGACCCGACCTTCTTTGTGTTCGACCCTATTACTGACAGCCCTCTTTATAGTTATTGGAGTCTATACGTCTACTGTAGTGGGAATACCGTCTTTCACTTCTCCTTGATTTTTCGGAGAACTACTTTTACTTTCTCCTCTCACTTTTTCAACCGAATTTCGAGTTGTAAGTCTTTTGCTTCTAGTACCGTAGGCCAGGGTAGGGAAGTACCCTTTATCTA
This sequence comes from Capra ibex, assembly GCA_006410555.1. Taxonomy (NCBI): domain Eukaryota; kingdom Metazoa; phylum Chordata; class Mammalia; order Artiodactyla; family Bovidae; genus Capra; species Capra ibex. The sequence goes on along the minus strand of SJYO01048061.1, from coordinate 18,354,507 downwards.
CCCCTTTGTCACCTTTGTCACAGTCCGAAATATAAAACCCCGAGGTTTTAGTGACGTCTACCACTGACGTTCGGTACTTTAATTTTCTGCAAATGAGGAACCTTCTTTTCAATACTGGTTGGATCTATCATATAAGTTTTCGTCTGTAATGAAACGACTGATTCCAGGTAGATCAGTTCCGATACCAAAAAGGACACCAGTATATACCTACACACTCAACCTGACACTTCTTCCGTCTCGCGGCTTCTTAACTACGAAAACTTGATACCACAACCTCTTCTGAGAACTCTCAGGGAACCTGACGTTCCTCTAGATTGGTCAGGTAAGACTTCCTCTAGTTGGGCCCTAAAGAAACCTCCCTTACTACGCTTTCGACTTTGAGGTCATGAAACCGGTGGAGGACACTTCTCAACTGAGTAACCTTTTCTGGGACTACGACCCTCCCTAACCCCCGTCCTCCTCTTCCACTGCTGTCTCCTACTCTACCGACCTACTGTAGTGTCTGAGCTACCTGTACTCAAACTCACTAGAGACCCTCAACCACTACCTGTCCTCCGGACCGTACGACGCTAAGTACCCCAGCGTTTCTCAGCATGTACTGACTCACTGACTTGACTTGACTTGACTTGTCGAGTCACACTTTACTTATACAGTTATCTTAGTAATATGTTATAACCACTTTTTTTAATTAGTAATGAAAGTGGGATGTATTTTTATTCACATTTATATCTTTTTTTTAAATTTTTGAATTCCCACTGTATCCTTTTTTTGGAAGTAAAACATATGAACTTAAATAGATTATTTTGTGTTCTTTATTATTGGTGTCTTTTATTAAAGATTTCATTAAATTTACTTACTGTAATTATGAGTTTCCTCCCATTTTTCTGTTTAATGTCTTCCTTTTATTATAAAATGGTGTATAGTACTTGTTTCTTAATCAAAGGTTTATCCAATTTTTTTAACTGTTCAGTTTTTGTGTGTCATTTTTTTTTTTTTTTTTTTCCGGTTTCTTTACTTATACGTGACGTCATTTCTCCTTTAGGTCTGTCGGATATATATGTAACTTTCACGAGTCGAAGAAATTAATAGTGACTTTATTTTTTGTTTAAATATTTTATAGTGATGTGTGAGTGACTCGATTCACTTTAAAATCGGAGTCTTGTGATTCACGACCACTTTTATGTATCATTATCTTTCAGAGTAGATCAACCACTCTCGTCTTTGATCATATTACTGAGATTTTTTAGTACATCATCCTAGTTTAGTTTTACTTAAAAATGGGTTATATTGACTTTTATATATAAGTATGTATTTGAACATGTCGTGACGAGTCTCGTTGTAATAAATATTATGGAGGTTTATCAGAAGTTGATAATTTAGTTATTACTTTTACACCATATAGGAGTGTTTATCATAAATCCGTATTCTTCTTACTTCATGACTATATACTTACCTACGTAGAACTTTTATAATACGAGTTATTTTTGTACGACGTATTAAGATAAATGTCCTTTGAAGGTTTTATCCGTTTAGATATCTCTATTGTCTAATCTTTAGGGGATGTCGATCCTCACCCTATTCGATTTCACAAAGAGGTCATCACTACATACCAACACTCTCAACCTGGTATTTCTTTCGACTCGTGGTTTCTTAACTACGAAAACTTGATACCACAACCTCTTCTGAGAAGTCTCAGGGAACCTGACGTTCCTCTAGGTTGGTCAGTTAGGATTTCCTTTATTTAGGACTTATAAGTTACCTTCCGGACTACGACTACGAGATTATGAAACCGGTAGACTACGTTTCTCAGTTGAGTAATCTTTTCAGGAACTAAGACCCTTTCCAACTTCCGTCCTCTTCTTCCCTTACTGTCTCCTACCCTACCAACCTACCGTAGTGACTGAACTAGTTACTTGTACTCGAACTCGTTTGAGACCCTCTACCACTTCCTGTCCGACACGACGTCAGGTACACCAGTGTTTCTCAGTCTGTGTTGACTCATTGACTTGTTGTTGTTATTTTTACTCCAACGAAACCCCATTATTTATATAATTTTTAGTTGATACTATTTTCAACGGGTTGTAGTATGGATATTTTTCTAGTCACTTATAATGTGATGTTTACCACTGATAATACTACATACTTAAGAGTCAGTTTCTTTCCTTAAATTCGTAAGGGTTTCTGAGTCGTTAAGATATGTATATATATATATGTGTCACGTATATATGTGTTTACGATGTCAGGAACCACAGTGTTTCTCAACCTGTGTTGACTCACTGACTCGTGTATACACAATCTATATGTACAAATTGTATTTAAGTATAAAATACGTAGAGGAGATATAAGTATATCTCGAGATTGTCTTAATAAATATTGTCGATGTTTTAAAATTGTTTTCAAATAATTCTCACTTACCCAATTATATAAAACTTTTTAAGTATGTTTAATCAGATATGACGTCGTTTGTATTAAGGTGTTCTTTTATACCTACCTACAGTGTTTGTATCATAACTCACTTTGCTCCGTGTTTTTTGTTCCGATCGTATTGACTTGATATTTATTATCTCTACGTATGTATCCACCATTTTTTAGATATTCTATTTGTAACTAATAGTGTTTCCAGTCCTTTTCATCTCTGACAAAGAAACTCCATCTTTTCCTGAAAGTTTTCGTGTTTCCGTATATTCTTATAAGATTCTACAACCATTACCAGATACTACTGAAGTCCCTAAAATTATAAGTATTAATGAGAAGATTCATAAGTATATATGAAAAATATGAGTATTAATAAATAATATATTACGTTCCTTTGAGTAAAAAAATTTATACGTTGTGTTAAGGTGTTCACTAGTAATTTTGTGTAACTTATAATTAAGAGACGAATGTTTATTTTAAATCGTTCGTCCATTTAAACTTTTTTGACTTAAAATTATTTTCCTATCTACCATGTACACGTATTTATATATTATATATATCGAACTGTAACAGGGTAAACAACTAAAACGGAAACCATGATACGAAAACCACACTATAGGTTTTTTAGGAACCGTTATAAGTTCAGTTCCTTGAAAAAGGTATATAGAAATGGATCTTTAAAATTTCCTCGTTTAGTAAATTCTAAAGTTTAGTTAAAATTCAATTATAAAACCACCGAAAAATATTTCATCTTTAGATTAAAGTAAAAGGACGTATAACAATAAGTCAAAACAGTTGTGATAAACAACTGTTCTGATAATGAAAGGGTGACTTACAACAAGAACCGAGGGAACGTTTATAATCAACTGATAGTCGAGTCAAGTTAGCGAATCAGTACAGGTCGAGAAAGACTTGGACACCTTACGTCGTGTGGTCCAAAGGGACAGGCAGTTGAGGGTCTCGAACGAGTTTGAGTACAGGTGACTCAGTCACTACGGTAGATTGGTAGATTAGGAGATTACGGGGAAGAGGAGGGTGGAAGTTAAAAGGGTCGTAGTCCCAGAAAAGGTTACTCAGTTGAGAAGTGTTGTCCACCGGTTTCATAACTCCGAAATCGGAGTCGTAGTCAAGAAAGTTACTAATAAGTCCTATGTAAAGGAAATCATAACCGACCAACTTAGAGGAACGTCAGGTTCCCTAAGAGTTCTCAGAAGAGGTTGTGTCAAGTTTTCGTAGTTAAGAAACCGTGAGTCGAAAGAAATATCCGGTTGAGAGTGTAGGTATGTATTGATGATCTTTTCGCTATCGAAACTGATGTACCTGGAAACAACCGTTTCATTACAGAGATGAAAAATTATACGACAGATCCAACCGGTATTGAAAAGAAGGTTCCTCGTTCTTCGAAAATTAAAGTACTCACGTCAGTGGTAGACGTCACTAAAACCTCGGTGTCTTTTATCGGAGAGTGATAAAGGTAACAAAGGGGTAGATAAACGGTACTTTACTACCCCGGTCTACGGTACTAGAATCAAAAGACTTACAACTCAAATTTGGTTGAAAAAGTGATAGGAGAAAATGAAAGGAGTTCTCAGAAATCAAGAAGAAACGAAAGGAGGTATTCCCACCATAGTAGACACATAGACTCCAATAACTATAAAGAGGTAATTAGAACTAAGGTCAAGTACGAAGTAGGTCGGGTCGTAAAGTGTACTACATGAGACGTATATTCAATTTATTCATTCCACTACTATAGGTTGGAACTGAATGAAGAAAGGGATAAACCTTGGTCAGAACAACAAGGTACAGGCCATCATTGACAACGAAGAACTGGACGTATGTCTAAAGAGTCCTCCGTCCAGTCCACCAGACCATAAAGGTAGTGAACTTCTTAAAAGGTGTCAAACACCACTAGGTGTGTTAGTTTCCGAAACCGTATGAGTTATTTCATCTTCATCTACTACCTGTCCCTCCGGACCGCACGACGCTTAGTACCCCAGTGTTTCTCAGCCTGTGCTGGCTCGCTGACTTGACTTGACTTGACTGTACGAAAGGACCTTGAGAACGAAAAAGCTACTAGACCGTCTACAACCGTTAAACTAGAGACCAAGGAGACGGAAAAGATTTAGGTCGAACTTGTAGACCTTAAAATACCAAATGCATGATAACTTCGTACCGAACCTCTTAAAACTCGTAATGAAACGATCACACACTCTACTTACGTTAACACACCATCAAACTTGTAAGAAACCGTAACGGAAAGAAACCCTAACCTTACTTTTGACTGAAAAGGTCAGGACACTCGTCACTTTGGTGACGACTCAAAAGGTCTAAACGACCGTATAACGCACGTTGTGACAGTGTCGTAGTAGAAAATCTTAAACTTTATCGAGTTGACCTTAAGCTAGTGGAGGTGATTGAAACAAACATCACTCCGAAGGATTCCGAGTGAACTCCTACAGACAGAGATCCACTCACTAGTGTGGTAACATCAATAGACCCAGTACTTCTAAAAAAAATTATATCAAGAAGACACGGTGGAGAAGAATTATATAAGACGAAGACAATCCAGGTATGGTAAAGACAGGAAATAACACGGGTAGAAACGTACTTTACAAGGGAACTATATTGAATAAAAGAACTTCTCTAGAGATCAGAAGGGGAAAGATAACAAAAGGAGATAAAAAACATAACTAGTGACTCCTTCCGAAAGAATAGAGAGGAACAATAAGAAACCTTGAGACTTAAGTTTATAGAAAGGAAAAGAGGAAACGGAAAACGAAAGAAAAAAGAACCGAGTAACATTCCGGAGGAGTCTTTTGGTAAAAGGGAAAAAAGTAAAGAAAAAGAACCATGACCAGAATAATGACGGAGGACTTTACCGTTGGGTCAGGTCAAGAACGGACCTTTTAGGGTATCTACCACCTTGGAGCATCCGATGTCAGGTACCCCAACGTTTCTCAGTCTGTTCTGACTCTTTTGAAGTGAAAGTGAAAGTATGTTATAGTGTGTGAAGGTAGGTATCAAGGAGTCCATGAAACAGATAGTCTAGATTAGGGACCTTAGATAAACAATGAAGGTGACATATTAACGTTCCGGAAACTAAATCCAGTATTGACTTACTAGATCACCAAAAGGGATGAAAGAAGGTACATTCAGACTTAAAACACTATTTGTCAAGTACTAGACTCGATATCAGTCGAGGACCAGAACAAAAACGAATAACATATCTCGAACAGGTAGTAGAAACGAACAGGTAGTAGAAACGAACAGACGTTTCTTGTATTAGTTAGACTAAAGCCATAACTGGTAGACCACTACAGGTACACATCTCAGAAGAGAACACAACAATCTTCTCCCACAAACGATACTGGTCCCGTAAGAGAACCGTTTTGAGATAATCGGAAACGGGACGAAGTAAGACATGAGGTTCCGGTTTAAACGGACAATTAGGTCCATAGAGAACTGAAGGATGAAAACGTAAGGTCACGGGATATTACTTTTCATGTAGAAAACTCCCACAATCAAGATCTTTTAGAATATCTAGAAGTATCTTGACAAGTGGAAGTCGAAGAAATCGTAAGGAAAAACCCCCTATCTGAACCTAATGACAGTATAACTTACCAAACGGAACCTTTACTTGTCTCTAGTAAGACAATAAAAACTCTAACGTGGGTTAATGACGTAAAACCTGAGAAAGCAACTGAGAAATCAACTGATATACACCACCAAATAAAGACCAGAGAGATAGGAAAACGTAACCTGATGACGACGATTCAGTGAAGTCAGTACAGACTGAGACACGCTGGGGTTCTGCCGTCGGGTGATCCGAGGGGGTAGAGACCCTAAGAGGTCCGTTCTTGTGACCTCACCCAACGGTAAAGGAAGAGGTTACGTACTTTTACTTTTCACTTTAACTTCAGCGAGTCAGCATAGACTGAGAATCACTGGGGTACCTGACGTCGGATGGACCGAGGAGGCAAGTAACCTAAAAGGTCCGTTCTCATGACCTCACCCGACGGTAACGGAAGAGGTAAATGTAACCTGATACACAGGGAAAAATAATGTCATGGTATTACAAAATTAATGATATAGAAAGATCGTATCAAACTTTACTCCTGTACAACACTGGGGGAAGAAGTAAGAAAGAAGAGTCACAACGAAACGAATAAACTCTAGAAAACACTAAGATATGTTTAAATCCTGACAAGAAAGATAAAGACATTTCTGCAAAATATGTGTACATGTGTTTATGTCTATGTGTTACCTTACAATAGATCGATACTCTTTCTTCTTTTAGGACCGTAACATACTACTGTACCTACGTGGAACTCCCTTAATATGATTTACTCTATGCGGTCCGTCTGTCTTTTTTTTTTTTTTTTTCTATAAAATAATATAGTAATATACATCTTAGATCTTTTCGACTTGAGAGATCTTTGTCTTTTGTCTTGTCAATGACTCCGGACCCCTACCCCCTTAAACCTTCTACAACAAGTTTCCATGTTTGAAAGTTCATCATCGATTTATTCAGGACTTCCAGATTGTGTGTCGTGTGACCAATATCAATTTTAATTTTCAAAATATAAGAAGCTGTATGAGCAGTGAAAGTTTGTCTATTAATAAAGACACTATCCCTGTTTCACTTATTAAGAAACACATTACTTTATAAGTCATAATTTACTCAAACTAGGTTTAGTAAACTGAATGGAAGATCTATAAAAGAAAGGAGTAACGTTAGTATCTTCGTATGTTTAACGTTTAGTCTGTATGAAGTAACAAATATACTAGAGTTTAACTCTTTTATTTATAACAGGATTACATATAAATTGTTTTATAATTTTATATTCTAAAGGATGTCTATAGGTTAAATGTAAAATCTCTACAAATATATACACACACATATATATATAATATAAATATATATACGATCAATAAGGAAAAAATTTTTCAAATCAGTTGTTATATCGTATTGGTAGTTATTTTTCTTATTACATTGATACGAGGGAATTCTAAAATGACTATAAACTTACAGACGGATAATCTTATGAAGACTTTTCTGATTCGGATTATAATGTTTATAAGATAAAACACGGTTTAAGTTATTAATAAATTTTATTGGATAAATTACAGTAAAATAAAAATAACTTTATAGATTTAATTACTAAAAATAATATGTATATATTATATATAATTTTATACAAACATAAATACAAACCTTTAGAAAATGAAGTTATGTTTGACACCAAATCTTACTCAATTGGAAACCATTGGATCAAAAAAAATAATATTCCTAATTAAAGTGACAAGATAATTTTTAATTACTACTAAGTGACTAATTTTTATATTTTGACATAGGTTTACTGATAGTTTATTACGTTCGAGAATAAAATAAATATTCATTGAAACTTTTATGTTTATTCTGTTATAAATAAAGATTATTAGACCGAAGTGGATGTACTCATATAATATATTAATACTTTTATAACTCAGGAAACTGGTTCCTGAGTTATACCTTAGAACTCCCTTTATCTCCCTTCCTTCATCTGAAACTTTATACCTTCTGGAAGACATCAATTTAAAATTAATAAGTAGAGATCAAGAGTTAGTCCTTACACCGACTGTACCTTCGGTAAGGGGTAAAAGCTATTCTGGTGTCTCAAGTATGAAGACTTAAAAATCTGTTACAACAGTGGTTTTCTCTCATCAAACTCTCCTTTTTACTCTGTAATTAGTCTGATACACTTTATAATACTATCTAAGTGTAAAAAGTAGAACTTGTGATTTCACACGTAAAGACTCTTTAAAATCTCTACTCTCTTCGATCTCTAAACTTTAGGAAAAAAACATAAAATGATCCTATTTTGATGAGTAATATGATGTGGTTATAGACTTTTCTTTTAATGGGGTAGTTACCATTGAATGATTTTTACCTTAGTTAATAGGTAAAATCTTTTGTTACTTATTGACGCTACTAAGTACTCCAAGAAAATATTTCGAAACAGTCAATAGAATTTATATTTTAATTTGACTTTGAGTCTAGTCGTAAAACCCCTATATAAACCGTATATACAGTACAACCTATCCACTTCGGATCTTTCAGTATTAAAAGTATAATGATACTTTCAGTCGTGTATATAATTTATATCTAAAACCTTTTTTTAATTATTCACACTTTCGAAATAACTTAGGAATCAAAATGAGAAAAGGAAAAAATGTAACAAAATGATGCATATACACACATATATAAGTATACGTATGGACGTACATATAAGTATACGTATATAGGATGACCGAGACAAATACAATCTTGAGACTGAAAGTCATAAAGACAATTCTCATCCTCTTTACTGCTCCTTACAAAAATCCTGTACTCAATTCCCATTATCCATCGGTTTACTATCTACTACACCAGTTTCAAAACCGTCAGAGATACTCTGATTTCTTTAAAAATCTTCCACCATTATCTAAGTCGTCGTCGAACCATTCTATCCATCTTCAGTCCTTACTCATCGTACTTCTGACACCTCTAACAAGTCAATACCTATTACAATAAATAGATCCATTCCACTTACTCATGTTCTACAACTTTTACTACCTTTTCTCTACTCCTCGGCTAACTTTTCTGAGGTACGTTACTCCTCTATGACTTCATTCCATTCCTATTTCTGCTGCTGGGACCACTTTTGTAAATACTACTTAATCTTGAATCACGTTCGAAACATTTACAAATGTTAACGTTTTAAAACACACATTTACACTACAGTACGTGGAGTTTTGTCGACACCATAAACTTCTTTTCTTCCCTTTACCGAACCTTCACTCTTACTTTTTGTTTCATTCATTTCGTACACAGTCTATCAAGGAAACGTTACGACTACCGAATTTTTCTTTTTTTTTTTTTTCGTACTACACGTTTTATAGATCACTCGAATCCCTATGTCCCTCCTTCATAAGAGTTCTCTCTCACTTCAAAGAGGATTTCGGACTTTCACTACCCCTTCGTGTGTCGTCTCTAACCCTTATATATTTTACTATTACTACTACCTTCTACAAGGTGACTCTTCTCACCTTCAGAGACTTACTATTACTGTCCACCTCTTAACCCAGTAGAAAAGTGCGAAATGTATATTTCGGATTTACTAACATTTGAAGGACCCTGTTAACTCAAAGACCATTACTTTCGTCAAGATTTATCAGAAGATGTCATTCTACCATAATCAAAAATCCCTTAGACAAATCAGAAACACCTAAACCCCCTTTCTTACTAACAGACTAATCTTCGTTTAGTTTAATGTGTCTTTACGGTATCAAGGACGACTACTCTGTACATCTGTTCTGGAGTAAAAGATGTAAGGATAATCTTTAGGAAAATTTTCCCTTTATCATTTTCGGTTTTATCTGTATTTTACTCTTATTCATCCACCATACCCCTTATCATTTTGTGTTTGTACGGGACATACTATAACAAATTAGATGAATAACTATATATTTATTTAACACTTTATGTACTTTATATATAGACCACAAGGTATGTACAAAAACTTCACTATTTTAGAATCGAATTCACTTAATACAGGTAGGTAAAAATTTTCGTTTTTTACTCAATATAAGTACTAACTAATGTAATCGAACTACCTATAACAGTTTTCTTAAAAGTTTGGAGACGACTGAACTCAGTTCCAAAATAAAAAAGACTTTCAATATTAACCTTACAAAATCCTTGTATAAAAAAACGTGGGTGAAAATACTTGTTCCTTCATCTCCGAAATACCATACGACTAGAGAAAAAGTAAAAAGAAGTTCATATTCTTTTGAGGTTCTTTTAAGATTTTCCCAATTACCTGACCTTGATTATGTATGATATAAGATAGTGGTTCGGATAGTACTTAATCTCATGAAAGATATAGTATTTCTCTGATAGGTCACAAGTTGTTATAAATAAAAACAGATACTCATTCAGGAGCAGGTTATGTGATTTCCATTTTTCCTAACGATTTTACATTAATTAAATAATTAAACGAACATATGATTTATGAATTAAAACCTTTCTAAGAAGAATGATTTTACAACTTTTTCCAAACTACCTCCTCTTTGACGGAAGTTCCCTTCGTCTCTTTTTAGTTTTAATTTATTGTAAGTTGGTTTTGGTTTTACTTCTCTCTTTATATACTCTTGCTTATTCGTTTTTGTTGTTCTTTTTCCGTATTCTTTTTCAATACTCTTATTCTAGTTTTTTCAGTTCTTACTGTTCTTTTTATTGTTCACTTCTTATTTATCTTTTTACATCAAGATTTAACTTTCCTTATATTCATTTAAGATACACTATCCCTAACGAATAATAGGTCTGAACGTGACGGGTTGTCAGTGTTTGGGGTACTCTCATACATTTTAACAATGAATTTTAATTTATTTTAAATTTTAAGTCAAGAAATTGGGGGTGAGTTACTGAACATACATTGTCTGTCACTTGGACAAAACTTCAACTTTCTATTCCTTCAATTGAAACACCTTTTCTACCTATTTTAGGTGGATTTGTAAGTCTCTTTAAATAGTTGAAGTGTTGATTGTCGTTTTAGTCTATAATTATTATTCTGGATGTACCAAAATCAATAAACAATTTTTTTCACATAAAGGGACCTGAGAGAAACGTAGGGGTTAATTTAGAGTCACTAAGTTTTTATGACTCGTGTAATTAATTCCACGGGTTCCGTCAAGAAGTCTTCGGAGGACAATGAACAACATCGTTAGATAAGAGAACGAAGAAATTTTGTTGTTTTTTTTAGTGTCAGTTCTCTTTTCCTTGAGATAAATAACTATGTATTTATCTACTTTTATCTTTTCTATCCAATCTGTAACACTAAAACTAAGTTAAATTAGACGACGATGAAGTTGATGACATGATTCGGTACCCTTATATTTTTAGATATATGGTCATAAGTTCTTTGAGACAGAATTTGTTATCAGAAACTGGTCATACTGTTTCGTACCGTGTCGTGTTATCACAGGATTTGGGAAAGATCGATACACGGTGTAAAACTATCGACATATTGTACATGAAACTAAAATTTGATATATGTGGATAAAAATACCGGTGTAGACAGTCCGACTTACGATGTGACAAACGTCTCGTTCCATGTTGAACAAAACACAGTCTCCATTCTCTACTTTGTATTTTGATTTACTTTCAGTTTCTTTCACAAAAGACCTTGTACGTTCTTTGAACCGGAGTACTCTTGTATTCTCTCAAATAAGTTCCGTCATTTGTAAGGAGAGATTTTTTGTTAGACCACAACTTACCACTTGTAATTTATCACGTCGTTGACCTAAGAAAATATCTGTGAGACTCTGAAACAATATAACATCTCTAAAACAATGTAATATTGACTGAACACCCATCATAACAAAAGTCAGAATTAAAACAGTTCGTGTCAACGGTTTTGAAGATCATCTCATAATTGGTCATTCAGTATTGTATTTTTAGTATACTTTGTGTATATTTGTTTTGAAATTTTCGTCAAATTATCTGTGTAATCGTATACATATACTAACTTTAGGATTCCGAAGTCCCTTTCAACGTATTTTCTCCATCATAGTTGTTTCTTGTCTTTCTTTAAAGAACCTTTTCTTCACCACTTGACAACTTTTGCTTTAACTCTTGGTCATAACCAAGACGGACTTCCATTAAACTTTCCATCCTCATGCACCTAGTACTCCATACTCCGATCACTCCACTCGTACTTCGTCTGGAATTTTTTGACACTTACGTTACGGTACCGTGAGACATATAGAATTCTTAACTAATTCTATAAAATTAACTTGTCACTTTGGGTACTACGTTATCAAATCCTAACCATGAGTCATTCTGTTTCTAAAACTCTACTCCCAAAACTTCGTTCGAATGTCTCATTTCTCGATAAAATACATTATATAACTTTTCTGTCCTTCACAGTACTAAAAATTATTACAGAAGTCTTACAAGGACTTTAATTGTTATTCCAATAAACGTTGAAAATAGAAGGTCTCTAATCTTTTCAGTACAATTTGTTATGACCTCACCCATCGGATAGGGAAGAGGTCCCCTAGAAGGGCTGGGTCCTTAACTTGGCCCCAGAAAACGTAACGTTCGCCTAAGAAATGGTTGACTCGATAGTCCCTTCGGGTAATTTGTTATGTGATCTAACATTTTGGTACAATCATTTTCGTTGGTTTGTCGTTTTAATGTGATCTCGACCGTTCTTCAACCTCGAAGGATACACCGAGTCACCCATTTCTTAGGTGGACCTTTCGTCCTCTGCGTGTGTTACCACTCAAACTAGAGACCCAGTCCTTCTAGAGGACCTCCTCCCGTACCGTTGGGTGAGGTCATAAGAGTGGACCTCTGAGAGGTACCTGTCTAAACGGACCACTCGATGTCGGGTATCATAGTGTTTCTCAGTCTGTGCTGACTTCGTCGATTCGTCGTGTGTCCGTTCTTCAACTCATAAACTAACAAAGTCAACTGTCACGTGGTGGGGGTTGGGGGTCGAAGGTCAGATTTTGGACTCGACTTCCACCTGGCAGTTATGGACACTTGTATTGGCTAGGGTGAGAAGTGATGATAAACTCCACAGAGGAGCTCAAGGTCCTCAACAACAAAGTGGAAGGATTCACAGTACAAGAGGCCAGAAAAACGAACTACTAACAAACAATCTTATAGATTACCATGTCGTCGATACACCTCTTCAATAATACAAAAAAGGTGTCTTTGTAAATTCTGTCACCTTTAGTATGTAGATGTGTCGTGTGTTGTCTACTTTTTATTCTCTTAATAATAGTCTCAAATATCAGACACAAATTCAGTCATCGGTTTTCACGAGTTTAATTTGGTTTTCTTGTCTAGGGCGAAGGTTAGGTTATACAGGAATCTCGTGTTTAATCAATATAATCGGTTCAACGGATTAATTTTACAGAAACAAAAAGGAGTCTAGAAAAAAATAATTATAATTTCTTGGATCTCTCTAGACGTATCTATATTCCTAGGGTAAAAAAGGAATTCTGTCGTGTATAAAAAGGAGCTCTCCGGTTATACGATGGACTTGCCAAAGATAAGACTTAGTGACGGACAAGTCAAAGTACCCGCTTCTGCAGCAGATCGTAGAGAAGAGAAGAGACTGACTTAGTGAATCCTAAAGGGGTATAGAACCCGTAGAACATTTCGTGTCTTACTTCTCCAAACTCATCTCTTCTTTTATCAGATCTTGGTGGAGTTATCTAATTCTTAAAGTCAAGACTTTTACGTCAGGTCATAGATTGTTGTCCCATGACGAGTGGACATTACCGTATAGGGGTCCTTTAGTTTTAAAATCATAATTTTATTTATCTATCTGAATTCGTTTTCTTTTCATTTCAAAGAACGAGAATTCTGACTTCCCTCTACCAAAGTTTTACAAGATATTAAAAGAAGATTCAAAATAAAGATACTTTCGTGAAAGTAGTTACAATTTTTTTTTTTCGACCGAGATTGTTCTCTAGAACGTCATAACAAAAACCACCTCTATCCTTAAAGGAAAAGATTATTACTTCGTTTTCTTTTTAATTTTACATACCGATAAATCGGACAACCTCGTACACAGTAAATTTTCAATGGACTACTGACTTATACCTCTTCCGTTACCGTTGGGTGAGATCATGAGAACGGACCTTTTAGGGTCCCTGTCCTTTCGGACCACCCGACGATAGATATCTCAACGTGTCTCAGTCTGTACTGACTTCGTTGTCTTTACTGACTTATTCGGTCTTTTTTTTAAGCAGTATTCCTTTAGTATGGTTCCATTCGAGTCACCGAGGGTTTCCTTTTACGAATGTTTGGATTGTTAAATACGTAATCGATCATGGACTTATTTAACACAGGTCCATAATCTGAGTATGGTTCCGTACTAATTCCGAAGTTTTCGTTATAATTCTTTCTAATTTCCCACTGAAAAAAAACGGGGTACATAGAACCCATCTTCAACAGATATAGAGTACATCGGTTGATGAACTAAGTTTTCAGATCCCATCTTTGTTCTAGGATGACATATCTTATATCTAAGTTATAGAATATTATTTAGTATTATCTTTTATTATACTTTTTCTTCAATATATATATATCGACTTAGTGAAACGACATATCGTCTTTAATTGTGTTTTAATATTTGGTTGATATTGAAGTTAGTTTTTTTTTTTTAACAACTCATCTTTGATGGAGACGAACCCATCTCTCTGGACGCTCCAGAGAGTTGCCTTTTACGAAGGTCTGTCAATGATTCTCAAAAGTCGAGCTCTAATCATTGTCTTTGGTAGAAAGTCACTATATCCTAACAAAAAGAAGAAATCAACTTTATGTATTTATTTTCGTAGTTAAGGAGTCAAAGTAATGACTTTATCGATTCTTATAGTCTGTTCTAATAAAGATAGTCACAAACTCCTGACAGATGACCGAGAAGGTAGTAAAGAGGTCCACAACTCTGTACAGTCCTACCAAATCCTTCTACGACTCTTTCCGACTGACATAGACCACGATTGTTACCCACACAATGTACTTAGTGGACTTTATATACCAATACAGACGAACGTTCTTATACCTCACATCTTATCTAGGATAGTGACTGGACAATAATTGAGTAGTACCCTTTCAATTTCGTAGGGTCATCCTTAAAGTAATTTTGGTTTCTGATAAGGAAGTCGGTTCTTTCAAACTTTTAGAGACTCTCATACTGATTAAATTAAAAGTCTTAAGGTAAAGAAGTAATATGGAAACGACTTATTAGTCGAAATATACTTGACATTTCACAGACTTATCACCATCCCAAAACATTGAGAGATTCTTGTCAAAGTTAGTATACCCACGGAGACAGTGATCCGAAGGGACTATCGAGTCAACCATTTCTTAGGCGGACGTTACACCCTTTGGACCCAAGCTAGGGACCCAACCCTTCCAGGGGACCTCTTCCCTTTCCGATGGGTGAGATCATAAGACCGGACCCGTTAAGGTACCTGATATTCCAGATACCTCAGTGTTTCTCACCCTGTACTGACCCGTTGAAAGTGAAAGTGAAAGACAGTGACCTTTCTACGGAACCTTAAAGACTCAAACCCTTATGGTTTAGTTAAAAAAAAAAAAAAAACGACGGTACACTCTCTATCGGGAAACTTCTCTTTTACGATTGTCTCTTATTCGTTTGTTACTGGTAGTATATAAGTTTTGGGTGCAGTCTCTATCAGAGTACTTTAGGTCAACCTATACGAGTTTCCTCAGGATTCCAAACCCGAGAAGACACAGTATGGAAATAAAAAGTAGCAAAACCACCACTGTATGTGGTCTCCGTTTAGATCCTCGAAGTGGTATTTAAAAGGTGTTGTTAAAAGTAATTCATGACACCGATCGAACAGGAACGACCCCACCATTAGAGATCGGTTAAAAAACGTTCAGAGATGAACTCCAGGAGGTCCGGATGAATTGGAGAACGGGATCTCACGGTTCACAATAAGAGTACGAACCCTAAATCTAAGAAGGTGATAGGGAAAAGATAAGTTCTCTGTTACGACCCTTAAGATTTTGAGAGTTTAAAAGGTTTATAAACCAGAGAAACCATATAGTACTCCCGATCCTAATATAATAACATCTGACAGACCTTTTCGGTTACTTAAAGAAAATAGAAAGAATAGTTATATAAAAACATATTTGATGTCAATACTATCGGTATCGATATCTTTTAAAGAAATTAGAGAACTAGTAAGAATTAGTCTCACGACAACTTCAATCTTTCGGATCAACCAAAAGTTTTAAAAGGTTTAAGTACCTACTGAGGTTTTCTCACAGAAGATAGTTATATGTTTAATAATTAGAATAAGGGTCAATTGGCTGTGTATGAGATTACTCGAACTAAATCGAGACAGGGAATCGTCTAACAGGATACTTTTCTTAATGTCATTTAAGATGAAATATAAGGACAAAGTAAAAATTTCATATTGGGTAAACGTTTATTCTAAAACAGAATGAAAATGATTTCCATTAAGATAATTCAGACTCACAAAACAAATAAAGACAACAACGACAACAAATTCAAAAGACACCAATCAAAAACGGACGTTCCTATGATCATTTTCCTAACACTTTTCTATTTTATTCAGAAAGAAGACAGTCCGAAACTGATAACCGAAATTACGAAAAAAATCGAAGACCAAAATTTCACATAATATTTTCAAAGTCAGTTTCTAAACAATCCAAATAGATTTGGAAGTCCCCAAGTCGGGGTTATTAGGATAGATATTATCCTTTAAAACGGATGTTCAGTAGGTCGTGAAAGAACTCTATAAATTAGACCCGAAATCTATGTCCTATGGACTGTCAATTACAAGTTTAATTTATGTTCGTGTAACCCTTATCTCCTCCGGAGTCCCTAAAGATCCTTCTCTAGTTCTAAAGTAATTATACCGTTAAGATGAATATGATATTTCATAAGGGATACTTCATAACCCACACCGTATCTCTCCTCCTTGTCTATAAGGGACCAATTCCACACTTGTACCCCTACAACAGGTTCCATGTCTCTTAGACAATCTTAATAACTTCCATTGATACTATGTTGGACTCATCAAACAACTGAGGTATTTCGTAAAGAAATTGTTGACGTTCAATTCCAGTTATGACATCGTGGACGTTGTTAAGTTAAAAAACGTTTTAACAAGAGATCGTATATATGTTTAAATAGACAGACTTAAGTTCTTGTTTTACCCTTTGACCCACGAACTAAAGAGGAATCATGGAAGTGTCTAATAAGGTCAAAAAAGTGGTAGTGAAAGAATCAAGTACATCCGGTTAAAAAAGATTATCACAAAAAGAAGTCACATAGATGTTGATAGAAAGAGCTCTCTAAAGGATGAAAGTACAATTACGGACCCCATCCTCGTGGACCAACAAAATAGACTTAACAATAGTCAAATGAGAGTTAAAATAAGACAAGACCATGATTCCAAAAAACTTTTACAAGTTACTATAGCCTCCAGACTGTTTATAATTCCAACAAATGTTATTGTTATATTTTTAGTATAATAATGTCGTGTATTAAAATCTTTCATGAATATTTATGACAACTTCTCTACGTTTCTAAAGAAAGGACTTATAAAATATGAGTTTTAGAACGAAATTGTTTGGGAATTGTATAGACAGGTAATTACGTTATACTAACGTAAAAATAGGTACTATATAATGTCACAAAAGTGACACTTATGTGTGAAACAACAGTTTTGTTGTACTTCCAAGTAAAAATTAAATTTACTAGTTGATTTATGTTTATTACACTAACTTGTGTAATGTCACCGTACACAAGTCTTTTGTTTATAGACCCTCAGTTTTATATCCAATTTTCAATAGATTAAAATAAGGATATTAACTAGAGGTATTTTCTCTAGTTAATTTTTTTACTATAATACTAAAATCACAAAGTAATCCCATGAAGAATTTTCTTCTTCCTTGGTTAAGTTCCTGTAACATGTATCTACGTATAGGATGAAAATATCCTTTTTCACACTCTGTTAGTTTATTTTTATACAAAAGTGATTTTACAGAATTCAAAGAGTCTAGGTAGTTTTAGATTTCTTTCTCAGTTACGACTCACTGGATAAACATACTTATGTATCAGTAGGAATCTCCATATGATCCTGTTAAAACCTTAATGGTCGTTATCAGAAAATAAAACCTTAGACGAGTCTACTTTAGAAATCCGTTTCATTTTCGTATTTGTTGGTACTATGTAAGAAATCCTCCGTTTCTAGATATCGAGGTGTCGGTCTAATCCTTTACTGTCGTCGGTAATCTTGTACGATCGTTATATTAGAAGTCCCAAGAATAAGTACAACCTTCTTTTATTTCCATTTAATTCACCGACAATGAAAAAAAATTTCGATTCGTATTATAAAATTGGTCCGAGAGATCAATTTTAAGGAGTATATGAAATAGTAATCTTACAATCTTTGTGTTTTTATTTTTCCTTTTACTTTTGATTTATCAAATTTTGTAACAGTATATACCTTCTACTTTTAGAGTCACTCGTAACTTCAAATCTCTGTGTGTCATATTTAAACGTAAGTTGTTGTTATTAAGTTACGGTAGGTATCCTATTTTACGTGAGAAGACTAAGCGTTTGTATAAGCATATACATATATACATAGATCCAAAGATACATAATACATACGTACGTAGAGAGTGCACGTCAACATCTGTATATACATATATTAAAATAAATATATATACCTGTATAGATACATATTATTAAAATCAATATATATACAAATAGACATAAATAAAAATATACACATATTTGGTATATATATATATATATGTTTTAAACCTCTTTATAAAGAGATATCTAGAGAGTGTAAAGACGGGTAAAACTTGTGTAAAATTACAAAAAACAAGGTTTGAATGAAAAGACCTTACAGACATATCTTTTATCGTAATGTCTACTTAAAAGGGAAGATTCGTTTCCCGTACAAAAGAGTTTCTGAACTTTCTCTCTCACAGAGGGAATCCTCATTGTCCGTCCGTTCGAATGACAGGTAATATTTGTTATATCCAAAGGATTCACGTACTAAGAAGAAGATATCGAGTTGGGCGACATACACGTCCATAGTAGGTAGAAAGAAACAGTGGGACACCCTTAATCCCACACGACTTGACTTCGTTTTCACAAGTATGAGACTGATGACGGTAACGACACTTATATAAGAGACTGGATCCTCAGAACATAGAAGGTAGACTTAAGTACTTTGACAACGTTCGTTTTAACAAGTAAACGTTCAATCCAGTTTAGAGTCTGGGAACGGTAAGAACTGCAGATGATCTATACGGTAAACTCTTGTGTCAAAATACCCATATTAACGACATTATTCCCTCCCAACCGAACATAAAAGACACAAAAGTGTGAAATCCTATGAACACTATTAGTGTTGTACGAATGACCGATAAATATATGGAAAATATTTTCTCTTATGTACTCTCTTAAGACTAGTATAATGATATCTAAACCTTTGCAATTTCATTGATATAAGTAGGGTCCAATAAACCAGAGTTTCTTATGTGTTTCTTCGTCTCAACCAAAATTATCTTTTTGAAGTCCCTCGGTCTGACTGGAGTCTAAGACAACGGTAGAATAGGGTTTCCTTTGTAGTGTAGTAACCAACTGATGTCCAAACAACGATTCCATTCTTAGAATCCTCTTTTTGTTAAACCTCTTACGATCCCTTTCAGAAAAAGAATTCCAGAAATACCACCGAACTTTCTAAGACGGAATTAAGATCTCTTACTTTTTATACTTCTCTACAAATCCAAAGAGAAAAAGAGACACTTCTTTTATTAGAGTGGATGAATCACTCTCCCTTACGGATTGAAAATCCTCGGTTCAGCTAGACCTCCATTTTGGAAAGGTAAATTTTTAGTCGGGACATTTGGTCGTATGGTGGGTGTGGAATTAAGTATCTAAGAACACGATTTTGGACGTCGTTTAGATGTACATTCGTCGAGTCTATTTCGGGGTCGGTACATAGGCGAGGGGTTTAAGATTAAGGAGTCAGACTTTGACCTATATCATTCAGTCCTAACCTTTCTGTACTTTCGAATCCGAATTCTTTGTTTCCGTCCGCTAAGACGGTTCAAAAATTTTAAGTCTATATAATTAATTTTAGTCTACCTACGATATCTAACTAGGTGTCAACATGAAACGGAAGTAAAAAATAAACAGTTCTTGGACCTTTACTCTACACTACTTTTAGTAGTGTTTGGATATTAGTACTCTTATGTTTCTTCCAGAACGGTTACATCAAACGATTCAGCGAAATCAAAACAGTCTGAGACGCACTGGGGTATCTACCGTCGGGTGGTCCGAGGGGGCAGGGACCCTAAGAGGTCCGTTCTCATGACCTCACCCAACGGTAAAGGAAGAGACTACGTACTTTCACTTTTCACTTTCACTTCAGCGAGTCAGCACAGGCTGAGTCTCTGGGGTACCTGACGTCGGATGGTCCGAGGAGGTAGGTACCCTAAAAGGTCCGTTCTCATGACCTCACCCCACGGTAACGGAAGAGGTGGTTACATCAAATGAAGTACGGTTTATTTTAGAAAGATACTGATTTGAGAACGAACGTGGTAAGACTACCCTAGGTGTACTACATTAGTGTACTTGTAAAAGTTTAGTGTTTTCCTAGAATGATTACAGGGTACGTCTATGGAATTTGACGAGGAGATAAGAATCCTATTTTCGGTCAAGGGTATCTTCCTACGTCTTTCAGAAGTCCAACGACTACGGACAAATAAAAGAATCCGAGTAAAAGGGAAGGTCGAAGTAATTTACGGAAGGGGAGGTTGAAGGAAATTCTTAGTCCAGTCACAGAGAGGATTTTCATGTGAGTTACGGGAAGAGAAGGAGTTAAATCAAATTCATGAGAGAACCATAGGCCAGTATCGTGAATCGCATAATTTAACGTTTGTAAACAGATGAAGACAAGGAAGTCAGTCGACTCGAGGAACTCTTATCCTTTAAACTATGAGTAACATGCATAAGGTGTAAAGTTGGGAGTCGTATATCATCGACGACTTACTTACGAAAATCTTATTATCTGGAGGTACTGTACGGTTGATTTAGTGTCCTGATGTAAGATTTAGGATTCCTGCACTACCCTTACCTTTCTTTCTAAAGACAGACTTGTACACTTTCTACTTCAGACCTTAGATATCAACATTTGGAGATCCATTTATACTTTTGAGTGGACTAACTCTTGGAGAAGAGATCGAAGACACAGGAAACTAAATAAATCGAAAACTAAAATCCATGATAAAATTTAAAAGAGTAGTAAAATATTTATCTACTAACATAACCTACAAGATCCAATTTGTGACATTTTCAGATTATAATAATTATGTCGTCTAATTTATAAACTTAATTTGACTAGTACTTCAAAAAGAAAAGGATCTACTGTTTTTCACGGTAGAATTTCTCGTGTAAAAAAAAAACAAAGGAGACTCACTTTAGAAACTTCACTAATCCGTGAACATTTACAGACAGGTCAAACATGTCCATTCAACATAAACGTAACAATTGACAGATAATAAGACAAGTAACTGATCAAGGTAATATTTTTTTCTCTCCCTATGAATTATAAAAACTCCTTTTTTACCTTATTTGTAAATTTTACGTGTTAATTCAATATTTAACATAGTATTTAATAGAATGGAAGGTCACAATTTAAATTGACCGATGGTATTTGTAAAGAAACTTTTATTATTACTGTGTATAAATCCTAATGATAGACCATGTGTATTTTTCTATTTGTGTTAGTGTACTAATGTCTCATACATACATAACTAAGATAAAAGAAAAAAGAATGTCATACGAACGAAGTGGAAGTGTACACAAGGATTGACATTCGGTTATCATAATGTAACAATAGTCGTTCAATCTACTCTGTTCTTTAGTATCGTGTTGGTACAGTCCAAACAGGAAAAATGGACACTTCTACGACTAATAACCAGTTTATTTCTTTTTGACGTTTCTTATGTTCTTTAACATCGACAAATAATAAAAGGGAATGAGGTGGTTTTCGGTAGAAAAAAATTTGGGAAATTTTTCGAGGTAAATTTCATAATGAAAAGTTTCTAAAATTTTATCATCGACATACTTAGTCATATACTACTCGGTACGTTCCACAAAGTTTACTCTTGTTTAATTAATACGATACTATTAATTGTATTGATATACTATTACTAATATTAATACTATATATATATTGTATTTGTATTGATACTATATTGTATATTGTATACTATTAATACTCCCGTCTCTTATTCTTTAATCACACGGTCCGACGCGACACGAATCAGCGAGTCAGTACAGGTTGAGAAACGATGGGGTATCTGACGTACGTCGGACGGTCCGAGGAGACAGGTACCCCTAAGAGGTCCGTTGTATGACCTCACCTAACAGTACGGTAGGAGATCCCCTAGAAGGGTTGGGCCCCTAACTTAGGTCCAGACGGCGTAACGTCTATCTAAGAAATGGGAGACTCAGTGGTCCCTTCGGGTTCTTTAATCACATCAGTTACTATTTTTTTTTTTTTTTTCCTTTTTCTGGACAAACCAAAGATACAGGATAAGTTAATTCTATAGAGTGAAAAAGATTATCCCTAATGTGACCCGTTGTAAAGACGAGATGGTAAAATTTTAATATCGAGGAATCTTCCCTCTTTATTTTATCTACTCTTTAATTCTTGTCGCTACCTCAACATCAACCTCCCTCAAACTTAAACTTGATTAACAGGATGTGACCGTACTGAATTTCTTTGGACTGGTAGAAACCTAATAGTTGTCACACCACTAAAATTTTTATCAGTGTGTTAAGAAGCTACGATGACGGAAGTTCGGTGTTACCGAGACAAGGAAAAGGAACTTAGACCACTAACGAAAGTGGTTATTTCAAACTATTTTCACTGAAATGTACTGAAAGATCTGATCCAGTATTTTCCCTACTTTGGAGACTGAATAAGAGAACCGATGAGAACGAACTCTAGACTTGAGTCTTTTGACTCATAGTATTTCTGACGTTTATTCGGTCAGGTGTACCTCTCCCGTATAAATCTATGAGACAACTTTCTAGGAACAATTTGAGTAACAACGTTAGTGAGGTCCAGTCCATCGTTAGTACACCCACTTCTTTAGAGGTTTACCAAGGTCTTATGTAAGTAAGTCAATAGGGTCCGGACTTCAGAAAACGTCCACATCAAAGACCGTACTCCTCCTTTCTATTTGGTAGAAGAGACGTTAATTAAGGAGTAGGTGACTTATACACTCGTACTGTGTTTCGAACAAACCACGGTGATTTGTTACCCCATGAAACTTATAGTTTCAATGTGATATATGACCCTCGTCATTTTAAGGATTCGTATTTTATACATCATACATGATTATGATAACAGGTAATGATACGGTTGTAATAGTAACAACTGAGATTCTTTTACACTGTTTTATTTTATAACGTTTTATTTTTGTCTTCGTATATATGGTAAGATTGTTAAATATAAATATTTTATTAGTATTAGTACCAATTGTACTTGTCAATAAAATTTATTTTTGATTAAAATTTGTACTCCTATTCATAAATATTTACAAAATAATAAACGTACAAGGAAATCGGATCAAGATTTGACGAAGTTCAAGACGTTTGATTAAACCCTCATTTGATTACCTATATCTAGGAATGGTGACTTAAATAAGTCAACAAAAGATGTTAGATCATATTGGTAAGTGGTACGATTACGGACAGAAATTATTAGACTTAATTATATCGGTCTCTCTTCAACGAACGGTCAAGAATATTTGGTCGGAAAGTCTTCGATCACTCTCTCTACATTTACACTTCGTCAAACTTTTCTAAGGTGTGTCGTAAAGGTATCTTAATTCTCAAAGATGTCCTACTCTTACTCTTGTCCTGGAAAAGGACGGAATACATTATTTGGGTATAATACAAATACGAGAGTGATCTCCTAGAAGTCAGAGATCTTCTGGACTTAGTATGTCGAATCTTAATTTTGGTACCACTGATCAAATACCTAAACATAGGGTTAGAGTGAGTTGATCATTCACTTATTTACTATATACTAAACAGGTATCCCATCTTATGATGAGTATAGAGTCAGTACAGACTGAAAAACACTGAGGTACCTGACATCGGACGGTCCGAGGAGACAGGTACCTTAAGAGGTCCGTTCTCATAATTTCACCAACGGTAAAGGAGGACGTCCCCTAAAAAGACTGGGTTCCTATGTTGGGCTCAGAGAAAACACAGGACGTGACCGTCCCCGCCCTACCCCACCCTCCATCACCCCCAACCAAGAACTGCCGATCTGATTACGGTATACCCTTCGGGTCCTTCGGGGATCTTATGATGATCCCACATTGTTTTACCACTACATATAGATAGAATCTACCTTGAGTCTTACTGATGTTGTAAACAAGAGATACCCCCGAAAGTTGTAAACAAGACTAAATGGAGGTTAAAGTTCTATGGTCTACTTTCTGTTCTCTGTTACTACGGGTTCACTACCCTTCCTTTACTCTACCCATGATCCAAAAGAGGTTGAAAACTAGAACTCTCAAAGGTATTCTATCATGTCCCTCTCTCTGAAGTCAATCCTGGGGTACCCAAGGTACTCCATTTCTCTGTTTTGGTTCTCTGGTCCCTCTTTTTCGAGTAATGGTCTCTCTACTCTCTAGGACATTACCCTTCAGAACTCTAGGTGTCTACTTCACGGGTTCCTAAGTG
This sequence comes from Capra ibex, assembly GCA_006410555.1. Classification (NCBI taxonomy): domain Eukaryota; kingdom Metazoa; phylum Chordata; class Mammalia; order Artiodactyla; family Bovidae; genus Capra; species Capra ibex. The sequence continues at coordinate 18,329,761 of SJYO01048061.1, read as the reverse complement.
GTCTCGTAAGTAATCAGGTCCGTACTGACGTAATGGACCCTGGGTCCTTCTTTGTGGGAACTTCCAATCTCCATTATCACGGACTACGGTCCCGTCACGTATAAGATTTGTCTAACTTTTAAAGAACTAAGTGACCCCGTTTATTTGTCTTCCCAGGACGGAGACCACCTTGAGAAAACCAGGACGGATTTATTTGGAACTTCGCTCTGAACTCTCCTAGTTCGACTAAGGTTCATTGGATCGATACGGTCTGTTCTTCAAAGTCCTTATTAAGATTTGTATATTTTTATAGGTCGAAGGTTGTACCATTTACATTGTTAAAGATCGTAGATCATTCTTCGATCGTCCGTAAGTTTCTCGTTTCTGTCGTGAACACTAGGTATTATTATAATTGTCTTACATTAGTTAAATTTGAGTTGGGGTTTACTGAATTCACAATCTTTATCCTCTGTCCTTAAAAATCTACCACTAAAATGGACGCAATATATATAATTTTACCATTCTCTGAGTTTTTAATACAATGTTGAAGATTTCTATTTTTAATATTCCAGATTTCCACTTTTTATGTGACCTACCCTAATTTTCTAATCTACAATGTTTTCTTTTCTATTAACTTGAACTTACGTATCCATACCTTTTATAAGTTTTACTTTATTTCGTTTCTCTAATTGTTTTACTTGTTTCCTAATTACTCGTCACCCCGTTACATTTCTTCAAGGTTGATACACGTATTAACCTCGGGATTTTTCTTTTCTTTTCTATTTTTATACAAATTTAGCACCGGTTTCTAAAAAAATTTCAACATTTTTTGTTTCTTAAGTTTCTAGGTACTCCGAGTCGTTTGGTGTTAGTATTCTCTATTTTCCTTTCATGTTGTTTAATGTTACGGTTTTCGTCATCATCATTTATCTTTTAACATTTTCGTTGACTTGATTTGACCCCTTTAACTTGTTCTAGTCACCTTATTTGGTTCAATTTATAAGACCCACCCTATAACATGGTATCGGACATTCGACAGGAATAATTCCCTTCACTATTTTATATTTACTCTATTAAAGACCTTAAAGAATTTTATCTTATATTTAGTTTCATTAATTTTTACAAATTAATAATTTTTTACTTTATTTTATGTATCATTTTGTGTACTAAGAAGTATCGATATATTAGTTGAGAAATTAAAGTATTGATATTATTTATCTATTTGGTCTTTTTTAGTCAAATAATATGTGACGTACTATCCGACTTAGACAGGTTGGGTACACGGAGAGAAAATTCTTTTACTCTGTTCCTAAAAACTTACGGAAAGAAACAAGTTTAGTAAAATTCGTTAAATACTAAAAAAAGGACGAACCTTGAACAAATGGAATCAAACATAATTGTTGGGAAAGAAGAAGAAAATTTTGTCGGATTGATGACATAACCCCTGAAGACAGTCGGTAGTGAGTGACTTAGATCTTTACGACCTTGTTATTGAGTCCCGGAGACTAACTGTCACTGACGATGGTTTAATCGTAAAGGTACCTGCGGTCGTAGTCAATAGCAGTTGTCTGTAATAGGAGTAGGTTCTAAAAGACTTGACAAAAAGTTTTGTCCGGTTTAGTGGGTCGGACGTTTATTTTGTTTTCTTCGAAAGAGACTTATAGGATAGTCCTAGATTCGTTCCCAGAACACGACAAAATCCGATATGCCCCTAGAAATTTGAAATTCTCCATTTTGTCTCTTCTAAAAAACATAATCTGTATGAAGAACCTCACCCTACTAAAGCGAAATCGTATAAATTATTTAATGTGAACGTGACTCAACTCTTTTAAATACAAAATTTCGACTAATCATTACTTAACAGTCATGTAGACAGTACTTTTATTACTTGGTGAAATCCCAACTTAGACTCGTCTTCACTTCATCGTACTTTCTTGTGGAGTAAGATTCCTTAGTTTCACCTAAAGAAAATAAAACTTTGGAAACTATTCAGTTTTTTAACGTAGTTATAAATTTAATGTCATTAAAAGTGATCTACAATAAAATTAAGAGAAAATCGAAAGTCTGAACCTTAAATTTTATGTATGTTTGTGTATACAAGAAACCAGAGGAGATACAAGAGAAGATAAACTTAATGGGGTAAATTTGACCTAAACTATTGTTTGCAGTCCCAATGGATCAAATAAAACACAGTTACAATAACAAATCTTGACGGGTTGAGGAGTTTTAGTCGTAACACACGACAGTCTATAGAGTTGTTTAATGAAAAAAAGAAACTTGAGACTTGTCATAGACCCCCGTCGCGTATACCGAGGGGGTATGACCTCACCCAACGGTAAAGGAAGAGGTTACGTATTTTAACTTTTCACTTTCACTTCAGTGAGTCAGTACAGGTTGAGAATCGCTGGGGTACCTGACGTCGGGTGGTCCGAGGAGACAGGTACCCTAAAAGGTCCGTTCTCATGATCTCACCACACGGTAACGGGAGAGGCTATCTATATGACTGGACTCAATATAAGTTCATTTCGAATAAGGATGAGACATTTATGTATATATATATATATATATATATATATGTGTATATGTATATATACCCGAAGGGACCACCAAGTCTGTCATTTCTTATGTGGACATTACGTCCTCTAGACCCAAGATAGGGACTCAACTCTTCTAGGGGACCTCTTCCCTATCCGATAGGTGAGGTGATAAAAACGGACCTCTTAAGGTACCTGTCTCCTCTGACCGTTCAATATCAGGTACCCCAGTCTTTCTCAGAATTAATACAAGAGTTACATTTAAATATTGACTTATTTACTTATGAATTAAAAAGTCCCCAGGTTTATGTCTCGCCATAGTAAATTTGATATGACAGTAACAACCGTCAGAACTAATTTTTAAAGTCTTACGTATAAAGGATATACATCGTATAAATGTTTTATTACGATTATTATACATGTTTATTGTACATGTTTATTTTTTATTGTAACATATACCACGACAACGAAGTCATCATAGTCTGAGAAACACTGGGGTACTTGACACCGGGTGGTCTGAAGAGAAGGTACACTAAGAGGTCCTTTCTTATGACCTCACCCAACGGTACGGGAGGAGATCCCTAGAAGGGCTGGTTCCCTAGTTTAGGTACAGAGAATGTAGAGCACGTAACCGTCCGTCCAAGAAATAGTGATGGAAGTGGACCCATGTAACTCAATCTAAGGTTTGTTGACTTTCATTCATATGATAAACGCTACATGTGGAATAAAAAAAAATAATTAAATAAAAAATGATTTCCTATTAACGAAATGTCTTAAAAAGACAAAAGACAGTTTGGAGTTGTACTTAGTAGGTATCCATATGTATATTGGGGAGGGACTGTTTCTTTTAAACATAGACTCTTTGACAGATCTGATTAACGAGATGTAAAAATTGATCCATAAAGGTTGAACCTACTAATCATAGGTTGAACCTACTAATCATAGGTTGAACCTACTAATCATAATAGTAGTGGACTGTGACCGTGAAGATAGAATTTAACTAGTAGAAACGAACCTTAATAAAGTAAATCTGAACGAAACTATTAGCCTTTAAGGAACAAATCTTGAGTGAAAAAAATTTAGTAATAAAATGACACTATCATTGAAGAATTCATGGTTCAGAAGTTTTTAGAGAGATTATACTACAGTATTGTACACTTTGGAAAATAGGAAAATGAAATTTCCTTTTGTATATACTAAAATAGATACAAGATTTATATTAAAATAATTTAGTTTGTGTATGTATTTATTGGTACCATCCCTTATTTCTTTTTAATCCCATACATGAAATTGTCTTACTACCTTTAAACAAACTATATAATAAAACCAAATTTTAAAATTTTTAACGGACAACATAGTAATATCGAGAATAAAAATACGTGGATAATATTTCTTATTTTACATTAGGGACCACCAAGTCTACCATTCCGTAGACAGATGTCACATCCTCTGGACACAAGTTGGAGACCCAACCCCTCTAAGGGACCTCTACCTTTACCGTTGGGTGAGATCATGAGAACCGATCTTTTAGGGTACCTGTCTCCTCGGTCCACGTCCGATGACAGGTACCCCAGCGTTTCTCAACCTTTACTGACTCGCTTAAGTGAAGTGATATTTCTTATTTCTCTAAAAAGTAAATGTTCATTGTCATTTACTTTACGATCAAAAATAACGTAGATTTTAAAAATTAATCTGTGGGGTTGATGAACCGATTTCATTACGGTGTATAAGGACAATCATGTACTAATCATACTAGACTAAGGGAACTTAGTCAACATTCATTTATACCGACCAAGAGAAGATGAAAACATAAATAAACGATTGATGAATGAGGAGTATTGATCTTTAGATGATAACGATGGTACTTAATAGGCTTCTCTTATGGGACGAAGATATGTAGTTCGTCGACCTAAAATGCAACGATACTGTAACCATAATTTTTACCTAGGTACCATGACTTCGTAAATAAATGTCCCGTCGTCACCTCTTTGTCTGTATCTCTTATCTGAATACCTGTTCCCCTCTTCTCTCCTCTCCCACTCTACTTACCTCTCTCATTGTACCTTTGAATGTAATAGTATACATTTTATCTATCGATTGCCCTTAAACGACATACTGAGACCTTTGAGTTAGTTCCCGACACATAGTTGGATCTCCCCACCCTACCCCTCCCTCTACCCTCCCTCAAAGATTTCACTTCCGTATGTACATATGGATACCGAATAAGTACAACTCCAAACTGTCTTTTATCGTTTTAAGACATTTCGTTAATAGGAAGTTAATTTTTTCTATTTAATTTTTCTTTTTTCACCTAGGTCAAGTAAGACTAAATTACGGAAGACTCGAAGACGAGAAACCAACAAGAACGTAGAGGTCACAATGATAACGTGACTTGAGAACATGTAAAACCGAGTGTTCTCTAATGTCAGGAACTTATTTTCAAATTACTATCGACTCAGTTCTTCGGTTTTTTTCTTGTTCCATTGGGGGTTTCTTAATCTGATATCCTTTGTTATTTCTTTACTAGTATTTAATCAGTTGTTCTTTGTCCACTTACTTACACCCTAACTGTGTCCCATACTCCTTGATGTCTTCTTTTGACACTAATTATAAAGATTTATAAAAGGACGGTGTTAATAAGGAAAATGATTGTTCTGTTAAGGTGACATATACTACATTATAAAATGAACTTAAATGATACGATTGAGGTTAGTGGTTTCTAAAAGAACGGTATCTTTTAATAAAGGTAGAGATATTGACGATAAAAAAATTCAATCGTCTTTAAAATCTTTTGGACTGTGGTATTTTGATCTTCTTTTGTCTCCGTCAAGTGAAAAATTATAAGTAAAATCCTTTTTTCAAGAAACTATACAGAGGAGTCCGTTTCTTTTGTTTTCGTTTTTATTTGTTTACCCTGATGTGGTTCGATTTTATTTTTTTTTTTTTTAAATTTTTTTTTTTTTTGGTTTGAAGACGTGTCGATTCCTTTCATAGTTATTTTTCCGACGGATGACTTACCCTCCTCTATATACATAGACTATTCCCCAATTATAGGTTTTATCCGTATCTTACATACGTTGAGTTGTAGTTTTTTGGTTTTTTGTGTACTAAACTAATTTTTTAACTATCTCCCTATCTTGTTCGAAAAAAAGAAAAGGTTTCTCTTGTATGGTTACGGTTGTCTGTATACTTTTTTACGAGTTGTAGTGATTAGTAGGCCCTTTACGTTCTCTATGGTGACTCTATAGCGTGACTCTATAGTGAAGTGTAGACAGCCTAACCGATAATAGGGTTTCTGTTGTTTATCGTTAATAACCACTACCACACCTCTTTTCCCTTGACAACATGTGAGAATCTCCCTCCACTACTACCTTTTGTGATACCTCTAGGAGTTTTATAATTTTTATCTTGATGATATTCATTTCACTTCAGTGAGTCAGCACAGGCTGAGAAACACTGGGGCACCTGAAGTCGGGTAGTCCGAGGAGTTAGGTACCCTAAGAGGTCCGTTCGTATGACCTCACCCAACGGTAAAGGAAGAGGTCCCCTAGAAGGGCTGCGTCCCTAGCTTGGACCCAGAGGACGTAACCTCCGTCTGCGAAATTAGAGACTCGGTGGTCCCTTCGGTCATCCTAGGTCGTTAAGATGACGTCCCATCAATAGGTGTCTTTCGTTTTTTTTTTTTTTGATTAATCTCGTCTTTATACGTCGGGTAGAAGTAACATCGTAATGAGTGTTATCGGTTGTACACCTTCATAGGATTGACAAGTAGTTGTCTATTTACCTATTTCTTCTACATTATATTTATGTGTTACCTGATAGTAGATCGACACTTTTTCTTACTTTGTCACGGTAAACACTGTTGTATCTACCTAGATCTTACATTATACGATTCACTTTATTCAGTCTCTTGCTGTTTCTGGTATACTGTAGTGAATACTCACGTTAAATTTTTATTTTGTTTACTCGTCCGTGTTGTTTAGTCTTTATTTCAGTGTCTATGTCTCTTACTCGTCCATCAACGGTCTCCCCATCTCTCACCCCCTTCCTTTCTTTCTTCACTCCCTATGTTTCTTCATATTTAATAGTCAATGTTTTATTGACTCGGTGTCCACACTTTTCAAGTCACACCCTTTATATCAATTATTAATATGTCATAGAAACATACTACTGTCTACCATTGATCTGAATAATATCCCAGAAAAACTTTACATGTATTTATGACTTAGTCATCGAACTTATGGTTCTTAATTGTATCACAACATCCAGTTAATATGAAGTTTATGTTTGTTTGAGTTTCTTTTAATTAGTCTAAACACCAATGGTCTCCGTCCCTGACCCTTTTCCCTTAACTTACCTCCATCAGTTTCGTATTTTTGAAGATTAATTTTCTATTTGTTATGGTCCCTATGTCGTAAGTTATACTATTTATATTAATTGTGACAACATCCAATATATACTTTCAATTCTCTCATTTAAAATTCACAAGACTCTCCTTTGTAAAAAAAGAGAAAGGAATTAAAACATATAAATATTCCATTACCAATAAGTGACTGGAACACCATTAGGAAAGAACTACATACATATAGTTTTGTAATACGAGGTGAAGATTTAGACGTCACCATATATGGATAATATAGAGTCCTTTTTACCTTCTTTTTTATCTTTTGTGATGAATTGTAATAATCTTTTGTAATTGATTATCGTACCGAATTATTTTTGTATATAAATTTAAATAAGTTAAATTGTGTCACTAAAAAGACGGTCAATTTTTTTAACACTATTGATGACTTTCTTTTTATTCATTCCAGTTGAGAGACAAGAGTTCCTTAAATATTAGATCATTCCGTCCTTTCTTCTTGTGAATTTTATTTATATGATATTACTAATATAAATTCCAACGGTACTAATATTCTCGTTATTTTATTATAGTGGTAAATTATCTCTTCCTATAATAAAAACGAACTTATTAATACTTACCTAAATATTAAACTCCACCAAATACGTCAAATTTTTCATTCATAATATATAGTTATGTTTCTTAAGAAGAATTACTTTTCTTTGTTCTATAAATAGATTTTAATCGCCCGTAAACTTCTTGTGTGACTACTATTATATGGATTAACCAGAGTTAGTTTTTACCTTTTGTTCTATGTGATAAATCCTATTCATACTTTTATACGGTAACTGTATTTGTTCATAAAACACCTTTCTTTTTGGGACTCAATTACCCACTAATAATTAAATAGTTCTTCTATACTAAAAATGGTCACTACCGAAATATATTCAATCAGATTTATATTCTAAGGATAATATGATCACTTGATCTCGACGGTATCTCCGAAGGGAACCCCGAGGGACCATTTCTTAGGTGGAGGTAGCGACCTCTGGACCCAAACTAAGGACCTACCCCTTCTAGGGGCCTCTTCCTTTTCCAATATGTAAGGTCATAAGACTGGACCTCCTAAGGTGCCTGACATATCAGGTACCCTAGTGTCTCAGCCTGTCCTGACTAGCTGAAAGTGAAAGTGAAAGTCTCGACGGTACTTTTTACCGTGTACGACCAGTCGATTTTGTTAATCGTAAATAAAAGTGTTTTTAGACCTCCGACCTTCAGGTTCTAGTCCCATACCCGTCCAACCCAAAGAGATCTCTAGAAAGAGGAACCGATCGTATACCGACGTAAGAACGAAATAGGAGTGTGCCGGAAAAGAGACACGTACATTTCATAAGAGGTTCACAGAGATGGAGAATGTTACTATAGAATGTTACTATAGTCAGGACACCATAATCCTAATCCCTAGACGGGAGTTCCTGAAGGGACCACCGAGTCTACCATTTCACAGATGGATGTTACACCCTCTGGACCCAAGTTAGGGACCCAGTCCTTCTAGAGGACCTCTTCCTTTACCATTGGGTGAGGTCATAAGAACGGACCTTTTGGGGTACCTACCTCTTCGGACCATTTGATGTCAGGTACCTCAGTGTCTCAGCCTGTGCTGACTCGTTGAAGTGACTTCCGGAGTAAGTTTAAATTGGAGGAATTTCCGGGACAGAAGTTTATGTCACTGTGACTCCTATCACCGAAGTCGGACACTTAAAACTCCCTTGTGTTATTCAGGTGTTGTATACAAACTCTCTAAAAATAATTTTGTCTCATCAATCACTATACGTGTTTACATCTGTCTTCTTCATTTACCTTACCGACTGTGGGTCTAAACCGTCGTCTCACTTTTAGTCTTTTCTCCTCTCTGAGTTTATTACCTCAGAGTTTATTACGGGTCCAAAGACGAACGATACACCTGTGTTTCTGATCGAGTGAACTCTGGTTGATACATAAGAAAGTACCTACAAATGACGTGTTAATAATCAAACTCATTGAATCATCTACGTCATGTAGACGGACCACTTCCATAAAGTGTTCGAGGGTACATTACAGGAATCCTTGTTCTTCAGTAAAACAACCTTCCGTCCCGAAACCCGTCTTAACAGTTACCAACTAGCACAAGTTTTTTTAGATATTAATGACTTTTTAGACAGTTCTCTCTTCTATCTAAGACCATCATACGTTGTCTCCAAAAACGGGGACGAGACAAAGTATAAAAATAGTTACCGAACCTACTAATTTTAACATCTGTTGTGTTTTGATCTTCACTATCGATAATACAACCTACTGTCTGTAGTCTACGTTTATTTTGTTTCCTATAGTCTACAGGATACTCTCAATGTAGACTTTTAGTTGTGTTACATAGTTTCGTCTAAATATGTTTCAGTGGAGTTTCCGTCTGTTACAGGATTCGGAGTACTTTTGGATGAACATCAAACCGACTTACGTAATAGAACACAGATTTTTCTTAAACAGTTAGTTTTTATACTTTATAGATAGTACTCTAACACTCTTTTTTAAATCAGGGTCTCCGTTTGTAACCACCAACAGTAAGAATGGGACCAGTCTCCTCTCTCTTAGAATCAGTTACCCAAAACTTATAAGTACAAGGTAGTCGTTCCACCATTAATAATTATAAAACCTACTTATATAATTAACAACAATAGAACTATGGTTATTTATAGACTAAGTAGATTGACACGAATAGGAATATTTTACGAGAATTTTGTTGAAAGACTAAGACGACAAAAGGTAGTACTCAGACGGATCCCCCTCTTCTATTAGACGATTATTATTCAGGAACTAGGGAAGTTAGGGAAGAAAATTATATTCTCAAGATTAAATACAACTTATCCATTTGACTTCGTGTGTCCGACACTACCTCGAGCGTCTTGACACCGGCTCTCCTCGATGGTGTGCAGGCTCCGGTCTCCGACACCGACTCTCCTCGATGAGGTACGAGTTCCAGTCCTCCCCACCACCACTCCTCTATGGGGAGTAGGTTGTATTCCTCGTCGCCGACACGAAACGACCTCGTCGGCACTTCTCTATGGGGTGTAGGTTCCATTCTCTTTGGGTTCATTCTACCATCCATAACGCTCTCCCGTAGTCTCCCGTCTGCGTGACTTTACTATTAGTGTCTTTTGATCAGTTGTATTAGTGTGATCCTGGTGCCGGAACAGATTGAGTTACTTTGATTCGGTACGGTACACCCCGGTGGGTTCTACATACTCAGCACCACCTCTCCAGTCTCTCTTACACCAGGTGACCTCTTCCCTTACCGTTTGGTGTAGTCGTAAGAACGGAACTCTTGGGGTACTTCTCATACTTTTCCGTTTCACTAACCTATGACTTTCTCTTTGAGGGGTTCAACCATCCACGGGTTATACGATGACCTTTAGTCACCTCTTTATTGAGGTCTTTCTTACTTCCCTACCTCGGTTTCGTTTTTGTTATAGGTCAACACCTACACTGACCACTATCTTCGTTCCAGGTTATGACATTTCTCGTTATAACGTATCCTTGGACCTTACATCCAGGTACTTAGTTCCGTTTAACCTTCACCAGTTTGTCCTCTACCGTTCTCACTTNCCATTAATAATTATAAAACCTACTTATATAATTAACAACAATAGAACTATGGTTATTTATAAACTAAGTAGATTGACACGAATAGGAATATTTTATTATACTCAAGATTAAATACAACTTATCCATTTGACTTCGTGTGTCCGACACTACCTCGAGCGTCTTGACACCGGCTCTCCTCGATGGTGTGCAGGCTCCGGTCTCCGACACCGACTCTCCTCGATGAGGTGCAAGTTCCAGTCCTCCCCACCACCACTCCTCTATGGGGAGTAGGTTGTATTCCTCGTCGCCGACACGAAACGACCTCGTCGACACTTCTCTATGGGGTGTAGGTTCCATTCTCTTTGGGTTCATTCTACCATCCATAACGCTCTCCCGTAGTCTCCCGTCTACGTGACTTTGCTATTAGTGTCTTTTGATCAGTTGTATTAGTGTGATCCTGGTGCCGGAACAGATTGAGTTACTTTGATTCGGTACGGTACACCCCGGTGGGTTCTACATACTCAGCACCACCTCTCCAGTCTCTCTTACACCAGGTGACCTCTTCCCTTACCGTTTGGTGTAGTCGTAAGAACGGAACTCTTGGGGTACTTCTCATACTTTTCCGTTTCACTAACCTATGACTTTCTCTTTGAGGGGTTCAACCATCCACGGGTTATACGATGACCTTTAGTCACCTCTTTATTGAGGTCTTTCTTACTTCCCTACCTCGGTTTCGTTTTTGTTATAGGTCAACACCTACACTGACCACTATCTTCGTTCCAGGTTATGACATTTCTCGTTATAACGTATCCTTGGACCTTACATCCAGGTACTTAGTTCCGTTTAACCTTCACCAGTTTGTCCTCTACCGTTCTCACTTACAGTTGTAAGATCCTTAGTCGTTTGATTTTACCTGACCTTACCCACTTAAATTTAGTCTACTGGTAATATAGATGATGACACCCGTCCTTAGGGAGTCTTCTTTACCTCATCGGTAGTACCAGTTGTTTTCTCAGCCTTTACGTTATGAACCTACGTTAGAGTTTTTACTGTCTTACTAGAGACAAGTAAAGGTTCCGTTTGGTAAGTTATAGTACCATTAGGTTCAGATACGGGACTGGTCATTACGACTTCTTCGACTTCAACTTGCCGAGACACTTCTGGATGTTCTGGAAAATCTTGATTGTGGGTATTTTCTACAGGAAAAGTAATATCCCCTGACCTTTCGTTTTCATCCTTCAGTTCTTTGTGGACCTCATTGTCCGTTTAATCCGGAACCTTTTGCCCTACTTCGTCCCGTTTCCGATTATCTCAAAACGGTTCTCTTGTGTGCCCAGTATCGTTTGTGGGAGAAGGTTGTTGTGTTCTCTTCTGAGATGTGTACCTGTAGTTGTCTACCAGTTGTGGTTTTATTCCAACTAATATAAGAAACGTCGGTTTCTACCTCTTCGAGATATTGCAGTCGTTTTTGTTCTGGCCCTCGACCGACACCGAGTCTAGTACTTTAGGAATAATGGTTTAAGTCTGAATTTAACTTCCTTCATCCCTTTTGGTGATCTGGTAAGTCCATACTGGATTTAGTTAAGGGAATACTAATATGTCGTCTTCACTCTTTATCTATATTCCCTGATCTAGACTATCTATCTCACGGACTACTTGATACCTACCTCCTAGCACTGTAACATGTCATCTGTCCCTAGTTCTGGTAGGGGTACCTTTTCTTTACGTTTTTTCGTTTCACCGACAGACCCGAATGTTTATCGACACTTTTCTTCTCTTCACTTTTCGTTTCCTCTTTTCCTTTCTATATTCGTAGACTTACGTCTCAAGGTTTCTTATCGTCCTTCTCTATTCTTTCGGTAGGAGTCGTTAGTTACGTTTGTTTATCTCCTTTTCTTGTCTTACCCTTTCTGATCTCTAGAGAAGTTCTTTAAACCTCTATCGTTCCCTTATAAAGTACGTTTCTACCCGAGGTATTTCCTGTCTTTACCATACCTGGATTGTCATCGTCTTCTATAATTCTCCTCCACCGTTCTTATGTGCCTTCTTTACATGTTTTTTCTAGAAGCACTAAGTCTATTAGTGCTACCACACTAGTGAGTAGATCTCGGTCTGTAGGACCTTACACTTCAGTTCACCCGGAATCTTTCGTAGTGATACTTGTTTCGATCACCTCCACTACCTTAAGGTCAACTCGATAAAGTTTAGGACTTTCTACTACGACACTTTCACGACGTGAGTTATACGGTCGTTTAAACCTTTTGAGTCGTCACCGGTGTCCTGACCTTTTCCAGTCAAACGTAAGGTTAGGGTTTCTTTCTGTTACGGTTTCTTACGAGTTTGATGGTGTGTTAACGTGAGTAGAGTGTACGATCATTTCATTGCGAGTTTTAAGAGGTTCGGTCCGAAGTCGTTATGTACTTGGCACTTGAATGTTTACAAGTTCGACCAAAATCTTTTCCGTTTCCTTGGTCTCTATTGTAACGGTTGTAGACGACCTAGTACCTTTTTCGTTCTCTCAAGGTCTTTTTGTAGATAAAGACGAAATAACTGATACTGTTTCGGAAACTAACACACCTAGTGTTATTTGGTACCTTTTAAGACTTTCTCTACCCTTATGTTCTGGTGGACTGGACGGAGAACTCTTTAGACATACGTCCAGTCCTTCGGTGTCAATCTTGACCTGTACCTTGTTGTCTGACCAAGGTTTATCCTTTTCCTCATGTAGTTCCGACATATAACAGTGGGACGAATAAATTGAATATACGTCTCATGTAGTACTCTTTGCGACCTGACCTTNTCACTTTTTCAACCGAATTTCGAGTTGTAAGTCTTTTGATTTTGGTACCGTAGACCAGGGTAGTGAAGTACCCTTTATCTACCCTTTGTCACCTTTGTCACAGTCTTGAATGAAAAAACCTGAGGTTTTAGTGACGTCTACCACTAACGTCGGTACTTTAATTTTCTGCGAATGAGGAACCTGCTTTTCAATACTGGTTGGATCTATCGTATAAGTTTTCGTCTCTGTAATGAAACGGTTGGTTCCAGGTAGATCAGTTCCGATACCAAAAAGGACACCAGTACATACCTACACTCTTAATCTGATATTTCTTTCGACTGACGACTTCTTAACTACAAAAAACTTGACACCACAGCTTCTGAGAACTCAAAGGGAACCTGACGTGTCTCTATATTGGTCAGGTAAGATTTCCTCTAGTCGGGACCCACAAGAAACCTTCCTTACTACGATTTCGACTTTGAGGTCGTAAACCCCGTGGAGTACGTTTCGCAACTGATTAACCTTTTCTGAGACTACGACCATCCCTAACCCCCGTCCTCCTCTTCCCTACTCCTACTCTACCGACCTACCGTAGTGGCTCAACTATCTGCCCTTAGACTCACTTGAGGCCCTCTACCACTACCTGTCCCTCCGGACCGTACGACGTTAAGTGCCCCAACGTTTCTCAGCCTGTGCTGACTCACTGACTTGACTTGACTTTGACAACAAGACCGAAATATCTACTCAAAATTCTCGAACTAATTTGATACAGTGTTCACTTACTATTTAGTTAAGACTTACATTAATATGTCAAATGATTGGGATGTTTATACTTTCAGTCTAGAACTTGGTGTTATTTAAACACTTGTAAGTTCATTCTGTTACTTTCCTGACAACCCCCTGTTGGGGAGCGTTAGGGTCCCCTGTTCGTGATTCGTGTCGTAACTAAAAATGAGGAGTTCCAGGTATAAATAAAATCAAAATAAAGATCGTACATAAGTCTAGTTGTTATATTCGTTATCACTATCACTAGGAGTGGTTGTTTGTTCCTTTTCCAAATCAAAGACTGAGATTCTATTCTATCATTGTGTGTTATACTTTCCTTTCTTTCTGATGACGTGAAAATTATTGAAATTGGTTAGTTACATATGTCTATTTAAACATATAATCCGAGATACGAAAATTTTGGTCATACCATTATTCTCGAAGAACATTTTACAAAATTCTTATATAATGAGTTTTAGGACAATTCTCTCTTCGTCGATTAAACTATTTAGATTATATATCTTAATTTTACATAAATATTTTGTAGCTTTTCACTTTCAGTGAGTCGACACAGACTGAGAAACTCTGGGGTTACCTGAGAGGTACCTTAAGAGGTCCGGTCTTATGACCTCACCCATCGGAAAGGGAGGAGGTCCCCTAGAAGGGTTGGGTTTCTAACTTGGGTCCAGAGAGCGTAATGACCGCCTAAGAGATGGTTGTCTCGATAGTCCCTTTACGGATACGTTTTGCAATTCTTTATTTTGTTGTATACGGACATATAGGTAGTTGATCGAATGGTAATAGTTAGGATAACTTAAAAGGAGGGTTAGATGAAGGAACTAAGAGAAGTCCTTTCGAAGAAAATAGGACGTAAAACACACATAATAAGACCAAGTAAAAGACGTTGAAACACTCAATGTTCCTATGACACTATAATGAAACATACAAAATTTTGAAAGATCTTCAACTTGAATATACAGGAGACGTTGAATGAAAAAAGTTCTTTTTAATAAACATTTCAAGTGGTTATAATTCTACAACACGTTAAAGTAAGTATAAACGAAGACAAGTCACAGGGTAATATACTTATGTGTACTTACACTTAATAATAAGAGATAGTTATCTATCTCTGACAAGGAGGGTGATAAAAAAAGATAAAGTTCACTACGATACTTATGAAGGTACGTACATAGGACGTATGAAAACTAAAATAGATCATATGTGTGGTCCTTGTCTTATTACCCATGTATGTAGTATATATATTTATCATGTATCTAAATTTTTTAAAATGGTCGTAAAAAAAGATTAAAAATATAATGGTCATTAATTAACAGGTCATTAGAGGATTGAAAAGAAATATGAACCATGAGACTGGTGTCTACTTATACTTATGACGAGGTATAAGAGTGGTTGGAAACTATGACACGAAAACCAGGAATACTATCCGTACTTTTACATTGACTTAAAAGTTAAGATACTAACGAGTACTCCAACTTAAAGAATTTAAAGAAGATATTTGGAAACTACACAGTGAAAAAGACATAATGACGAATATTGAAAACAGGGAAGGTTGACTAAATAAAAAGAATCAGAGTACTACATCAATACAAATAATATATAATTTGAAAACGGTAAAATTGTATAGTCCTAAGTTAAAAAATGTTGTAAAAAAAAATAACAATTTACTTGAATCTAAATGTCTTTTCAACGTTTCCACTTTGTCTCAAGGGTCAAGTCAAGTGAGTAAGTCAACACAGTCTAAAACGTTGGGGTACCTGACGTCTTACGGTCCGAAGGGACAGATAGTGATTGAGAGCCTCGGATGAGTTTGAGTACAGGTAGTTCAACTACTACGGTAGGTTGGTAGAGTAGGAGACATCAGGGAAAGAGGAGGACGGAAGTTAGAAAGGGTCTTAGTCCCAGAAAAGGTCACTCAGTCAAGAAACGTAGTCCACCGGTTTCATAACTCTAAAGTCGAAGTCGTAATCAGGAAGGTAACTTATAAGTCCTAACTAAAAGGTTGACTTTCCAACCTAGGGGAAAGTCAGGTTCCCTGTGACTTCTCAGAAGAGGTTGTCGTGTCAAGTTTTCGTAATTAAAAAACCACGAGTGGAAAGAAATATCAGGTTGAGAGTGGAGGTATGTACTGATGACTCTTTTGGTATCGAAACTGATCTACCCGGAAACAACCATTTCATTACAAAGACAAAAAATAATACGACAGATCCAACCAGTATCGAAAAGAAGGTTCCTCGTTCACAGAAAATTAAAGTACCGAAGTCAGTGGTAGACGTCACTAAAACCTCGGGGGGTCTTTTATTACCGATAAAGGTAACAAAGGGGAAGATAAACGGTACTTAACTACCCTGACCTACTGTACTAGAATTAAACGACTTACAACTTGAAATTCGGTTTAAAAAGTGAGTAGAGAAAATGAAGGTAGTTCTCCGAGAAATCAAGAAGAAGTGAAAGACGGTATTCCCACCACAGTTGACGTATAGACTCCAATAACTATAAAGAGGGCCGTTAGAACTAAGGTCGGACACCATGGAGGTCGGGTCTTAAAGAGTACTACATGAGACGTATATTCAATTTATTCGTTCCCCTGCTGTATCTCAGAACTGTCTGAGGAAAAGTATAAACCTTGGTCAACAAGATACAGGTCAAGGTTGACAACGAAGGACTGGACGTATGTCCAAAGAGTTCTCCGTCCAGTGCACCAGACCATAAGGGTAGAGAAAGTCTTAAAAGATGTTAGATAACACTAGGTGTGTCAGTTTCCGAAACCGTATAAATTACTTCGTCTTTATCTACAAAAGGACCTTGAGAGAACGAAAAAGGTACTAGGTCGTCTACAACCGTCAAACTAAAGACCAAGGAGACGGAAAAGATTTTAGTCGTACTTGTAGACCTTCAAGTGCTAAGTGCATAACGACCGAACCTCTTAAAACTCGTAATGAAATGATCGCACACTCTACTCACGTTAACACACCATCAGACTCGTAAGAAACAGTAACGGAAAGAAACCCTAACCTTACTTTTGACTGGAAAAGGTCAGGACACCGGTGACGACTCAAAAGGTTTAAACAACCGTATAACTCACGTCGTGAAAGTGTCGTAGTAGAAAGTCCTAAACTTTATCGAGTTGACCTTAAGGTAGTGGAGGTGATCGAAACAAGTATCACTAACAAAGATTCCGGGTGAACTGAAGTGTAAGGTCCTACAGACCGAGATCTACTCACTAGTGTGGTAGCACTAATAGACCCAGTACTTTTAGAAAAAACATCACAAGAAGGCACATAAGAACTGTGGAGAAGAATTATAGAAGACGAAGACAATCCAGGTATTGTAAAGGCAGGAAATAGCCGGGTAGAAACGTACTTTACAAAGGAACGATAGAGATTAAAAGGACTTCACTGGAGATCAGAAAGGGTAAGACAAGAACAGGAGATAAAGAAACGTAACTAGAGACTCCTTCCAAAAGAATAGAGAAGAACGATAAGAAACCTTAAGACGTAAGTCTACGAATATAGAAATGAAAAGAGGAAACGAAAAACGAAGGGGAGAAAAGTGTCGATAAACATTCCGGAGGAGTCTGTCGGTAAAACGAAAAAACGTAAAGAAAAAGAACCCCTACCAGAACTAAGGACAGAGGACATGTTACAGTACTTGGAGGTAGGTATCAAGTAGTCCGTGAGACACATAGTCTTGATTAGGGAATTTAGAAAAAGAGTAAAGGTGACATATCAGTATTCCCTAAAATAAATCCTAATATGTCGGTATTTTTCTTGTTTTACACGGTTGACGTCTCTGCACCTATCTGGACCTCTGACAGTATGTCTCACTTCAGTCTTTTTGATTATATAATTGTGTACATACAAATTAGATCGTTTTATAATATCTATTATGATAAACGTTTCGTCTTCACCTCTGTTTGTATCTCTTATTTATATACCTACAGTTCCACTTTCTTCCCCCTCCCCCTACTTGACCCTCTAACCCTAACTGTATGTAAGTGATAACTACGATACATATTTTATCTATTGATTACTCTTAGATGACACATCTTGTCCCTTGAGATGAGTTACAAGACACCACTGGATTTATACTTCCTTTAGGTTCTGTACCCCCTATATACATTTGTTATATCGGTTAAGGGAAACAACATGTAGTCTTTGATTCTGTTGTAACATTTCGTTGATTTCAGGTTACTTTTATTTTTTATTTCGAGTAGTCCAAGGACCGAGATTTTTTGTCATTATTATTTCCGAGATAAAAATGGTAGAAACGACTGTATCCATTTTGAAGTCGAAAAGTCAAATCTGTTACGTTTAAATAAACGTATATACGGTTAATTGAGTGTTACTAGTTATGTCCAAATTAACTTCATGTTTTACCTTAAACCTTCCGTCTTTATTGACTTTACTTGTAATGTAAAAAAATTTTCTTACAATTGTCAACAGTAGTTAAAGGGAATTTCTAATCATTCAATCTTTATAGAAATAATTTTTTGTTTTCGTGTCAGAGGTGTTTGTAAGTGTTTAGACATAAAAGTAAACAAAGATTTTAGTCCGATTTGAGAAGTCGTGAAACACATATCTTTTTGTATAACCGGAGTAATTCCAATCATTACTCTTAACTAAAATGTCCCATATTAGAGTTAAAATACGTACAGTAAGATTGACCCGATTACTTTAATAAAACCATTGGTCTTCGTAAAGTCAGACCGATAGACTTTTCGTCGTAAAATGTACTCGACGGTCTTTATTTTCGTGAATAAACGTGAAGATCTGTCTTATACACCCACAGATGTCCGACGGTATTTCTTGATCTCTTTGGTTAACCTGTTATTTTTGGAAATTTCACAGAGAGGTCTACCGACTCGACGACAAGGAAGTGCACTTTGGTGTTGTGGGATGAACTCCACTGCCGTAAAGACCAACACATACTTTTAAGTTTTCTTTGTAACTCCTAAGTTTCTTGTCATAAGTCGAGACAACCGTCGGTTATAAAAATCTTACTATAAATCTCCACATTATAAATAATATGGGGACTACTAACCCGATATGTTCAAAGAAGTTTTTTGATTCATTTGTACTCGAAAGAAATGTTTGTCTTCGTTTAAAGGTTACAGTATGTTTTCTTTTTTTATACCGTTTCTCTACCATTCTAATTGTTTGAACTATAGGGTAACTGTCAGTTATCGTGAAAAAAAAAAAGGAATTCTTCCTTACTTAGTTTCTATACGAAACACAAACCGCACTATTTTTAATACACCCACAGTCATATCGAAAATGCTTTTTACTGATTTACTAATATGTGTACAATAAGAGTCTCTGACAACAGACTTTACCGTCGGTTATCGAAGACCTATATAATCTAAAATAACCATAATATGTCTACACATATTAATGACGAAACGAAACGAACTTATCTTCGGTAGACAAATAGAATCCTACTAATCTCGTAAATTGTTTAAATCAGGGAAATCGTATTCGTCTTAGACTTTAACGTAAATAAATAAGTAATTAAATAAAAAGCAAAGTACTCTAAATTCCCTCTTCCTCAGGGACCTATGGATTTGAAAATTTTGGGACCTGACACTTTTTAAACTGTAACTGTCAGTTTTACAAAAAAAGGATGTCTTCTAACGTAAGTTAGGTAAAATGATTTTACAATCTAATTTATACTTAAACAAGATGGAGATTTAACTGGGTTACACAAAATAACTAAGAAAATAAGATGATTTCACTTTTTTTTTTAAAAGAACTAAGTCGAAGACTTACACTATCTGATGTAATTAGTTAAAAGGTCATGACTAAGAACTTTTACATCTTTTCTTACCAGAATAGACTAAATATGAAAAATTTTACGACGAATAAGATTAATAACGACGGATTATTTTATCGGATGTTATAATTGGTTATTTATAGAACGATATAGAGTTTTAAAACATGTAGTTCTTAAACCCCTGGTAAGATGACTTATTAAGAAGACGAGGTTCACCACGGTTGACTGTAGTAAACTACCATAAGTCGACTACCTACCTTAGTTGGTCTTTAGATTCTACCAATTAGTGTAAGTATAAACTCCCGGAACTACCCTTATCAATGTTTTAATATTGAGGTGAGCCTCGGAAATATGTTCCGGGTAATAAACAACACCCGAAGAAGTATCGTACCCTAGGAACTCCTACAACTTAAAGAATATACCGTTAAGTTCTGGGGTTTCTTCTCATCCTTAACAACCACAAGACTTTTCACTTTCACATCAGTGAGTCAGTAGACTGACAAACACCGGAATATCTGATATCGGGTATTCCAAGAAGACAGACACCTTAAGAGGTCCGTTCTTATGATCTCCCCCATCAGTAAGGGAAGAGGTCCCCTAGAAAGACTGGACCCCTAACTTAGACGTAACGTCCGTCTGATTACAAGACTTTCTGATCCGATCATTACGAGATCTAGTGAACTGTTATAAGATAACAAGATGGTTCAGTAATTTTGATCCAGTACAAATTCCCTTTACTTACTCTAGGGTGTAAACTTATACTCCTTTCGTTAATCAAACCACAATACAAAATAGAAGGTATTCCAACTTCTGTATATAGAATCGTAAAAGGAACCGTACACTCAAACCAAAGAGGAAATAGTCAAATTTGACATTACTTGTGGAAAAGATATATACATATAATCTGTTCAATATTTTAAAACATATTGACGAATTTGTTAAATATATGAATACCTTCATATTATTTTATAAATAATACTAACACCTGAATCCGAATTATAAAAAATAGTGTATAAAACCCAGATCAAATTATTTTATAAATGATACTAACACCGGAATCTGAATTCCAAAAAATAATATATAAAAATCGAGATCAGGTACTCCAGCGTCTCAGCCTGTGCTGACTCTCTGAAGTTAAAGTGAAAAGTGAAAGTACGTAACCTCTTCCTTTACCGTTGGGTGAGGTCACAAGAACGGACCTATTAGGGTCCCTGTCCCCTCGGACCACCCGACGACAGATACCCCAACGTATCTCAGTCTGCGCTGACTTCGCTGAATCGTCGTCGTCGAGATTAAAATCCATATATTTTGAATAAATAAAAATGTTATTACACCTTACGAAGACAATAGTAATTAATGGATAAGATAGTAAAGAAATTATGAAATTTAATATAAAAATATTAAAAACACACCTTTTAAGATGAAAGAAACCCAATCGTAAAGTATTTTAAAAAGGTTTGAAAATGAAAGTAAAACAAAATTGATACAGAATTTTCTACATTTATCGGAATTATCAAGATGTTTTAATAAAAACCTGTAAGACTTATATTAACTCATATTAGAATTTTTGAACGTTTATTTAAGTACAAATTGTAGGAAATAGAATCAAATAGAAAAGGACACTTTCGTAAGTGAGATTACAATTTCAAAAAGATATACGTTAGAATCAAATTAGACACTTAAACCTTTGTTGTGTATAAAATTGATAAAATAACTTACTGGTATATATAAATTGTAGTTATGACTTAATATTGATATTACTTCAGACTGGAAAAAACCACGTAACTAAAGTCTTATTCAGGGAGTCTTACTCTCATTCAGGAATCGGGAATCGTAGTCATAAGTGATTTGTAGAAATCAGACGGTAGACGGTTAAACAAACAATCACAACAGTACCCTTTATCTACCCCTTTGTCATCTTTGTCACAGTCTGATAAAAAAAACCCGAGGTTTTAGTGACGTCTACCACTAACGTCGGTACGTTAATTTTCTGCGAATGAGGAACCTTCTTTTCAATACTGGCTGTATCTATCGTATAAGTTTTCGTCTGTGTAATGAAACGACTGATTCCAAGCAGATCAGATCCGATACCAAAAAGGACACCAGTACATACCTACACTCTCAACCTTACACTTCTTTCGATTCGTGACTTCTTAACTACGAAAACTTGACACCACAACCTCTTCTGAGAACTCTCAGGGAACCTGACATTCTTTTAGGTTGGTCAGGTAAGACTTCCTCTAGTTGGGACCCTAGAGAAACCTCCCTTACTACGACTTCGACTTTGAGGTTATGAAACCGGTGGAGTACGCTTCTCAACTGAGTAACCTTTTCTGAGACTACGACCCTCCCTAACCCCCATCCTCCTCTTCCCCTACTGTCTCCTACTCTACCGACCTACCGTAGTGACTAAGCTACTTGCACTTAGACTCACTTGAGACCCTTAACCACTACCTGTTCCTCAGTACCACACGACGTTAAGTACCCCAGCGTTTCTTAGTCTGTGCTGACTCGATGACTTGACTTTGAAAATTGAAGTCGAAGAATCCGATATGGTAAATCGGTACGTAAATTATATAAAGAAAATATAATAACTAACTGATTTAAGTGGTTGTAAAGGATAGTTATAGACTCGAATCAAAAAAACAAATAACATAGAATGTGGAAACAAACATACGTAAAAAGAAAACTTTAGTGTAGTAAGACATAACGAAACTCATTCATTGACACAGGCTTTCTGAGAAATACAAAGGGAATTATTATTCAATTAAGTTAAGTTATAAGATCCGACTTTTAATGAAAGGAAATAAAGTACAAATGACAGTAGCATCAAACAAAAATCAAACAAAAATCACTATTGTATAAATTATCAATACTCAAGTTAAGTCAGTGAGTCAGCACAGACTGAGAAACGTGGGGTACCTGACGTCGTACGGTCCCAAAGGACAGGTAGTGGTTGATGACCTCAACGAGTTTGAGTACAGGTAGCTCAACCACTACGGTAGTTTGGTAAGTTAGGAGACAACAGGGGAGGATAAGGACGGAAGTTAGAAAGGGTCGTAGTCCCAGAAAAGGTCACTCAGTTAAGAAACGTAGTCCACCGGTTCCATAACCTCAAAGTCGAAGTCGTAGTCAGGAAGGTTACTTATAAGTCCTGACTAAAAGAACTCCTAACTAACCAACATACTGGAACATCAGGTTCCCTGAGAGTTCTCAGAAGAGGTTGTGGTGTCAAGTTTTCGTAGTTAAGAAACCACGAGTCGAAAGAAATATCTGGTTGAGAGTTTAGGTATGTACTGATGACCTTTTTGGTATCGAAACTAATCTGTCTGGAAACAACCGTTTCATTACAGAGTCGAAAAATTATAAGACAGGTCCAACCAGTATCGAAAAGAAGGTTCCTCGTTCTTAGAAAATTAAAACACCGACGTCATTGGTATACGTCACTAAACCCTCGGGTTCTCTTGTTTTTGACGGTGACAAAGGTAACAAAGGGGTAGATAAACGGTATTTCACTAGACTGGCCTACGGTGCTAGAAGCAAAAGACTTACAACTCGAAATTCAGTTGAAAAAGTGAGAGGAGAAAGTGAAAGTAGTTCTCTGAGAAATCAAGAAGTGAAAGACGGTATTCCCACCACAGTAGACGTATAGACTCCATTAACTATATAGAGGGCCGTTAGAACTAAGGTCGGACACGAAGTAGGTCAGACCGTAAGACGTACTACATAAGACGTATTTTCAATTTATTCGTCCCACTGTTATATGTCGGTACTGTATGAGGACAGGACTAAACTTTGGTAGACGACAGGGTACAGATCAGGACTGACAACGAAGAACTGGACGTATGTCTAAAGAGTCCTCCGTCCATTCCAACAGACCATAAAGGTACAGAACTTCTTAAAAGGTGTCAAAAAACACTATGCGTGTCAGTTTCCGAAACTGGATAAGTTATTTCGTATAAAAAGACCTTGACAGTGAAAAAGGTACTAGGTTGTCTACAACTGTTGAACTAGAGACCAAGGAGACGGAGAACATTTAGGTCGAATTTGTAGACCTTCAAATAACAAGTACATGAGAATTTCCGACGGAACCTCTTAAAACTCATAATGAAATGATCACACACTCTACTTGCGTTAACACTTTATCAAACTTGTAAGAAACCATAACGAGAAGAAACCCTAACTTTACTTTAGACCGGAAAAGGTCAGGAGACCGGTGACGACTCAAAAGGTTAAACGACCGTATAACTCACGTCGTGAAAGTGTCTTAGTAGAAAATCCTAAACTTTATCGAGTTGACCTTAAGGTAGTGGAGGTGATCGAAACAAGTATCACTACGAAGGATTCCGGGTGAACTGTAGTGTAAGGTCCTATAGACCGAGATCCACTCACTAGTGTGGTAGCACCAAAAGACCTAGTATTTCTACAGAAAACATGTCAGGAAGACAAATAAGAACGGTGGAGAATTATAGAAGACGAAGACAATCTAGGTATGATAAAGACAGGAAAGAACCACGGGAAAAAACGTACTTTACAAGGGGACCATAGAGATTAAAAGAACTTCTCTATAGATCAGAAAGGGTAAGACAACAAAAGGAGATAAAGAAACGTAACTAGTGACTCCTTCCGAAATAGAAAGGAACGATAAGACACCTTGAGACATAAGTTCACCAATAGAGAAAGGAAAATAGAAAACGAAAATCGAAGAGAAGATAAGAGTCGATAAACATTCGATCGTTAAGATATTCGAAATTTACATGTGTTTAATTAGAAAATTTATCGTACATTTCCTATAATAATAACAAAGGAGAAGAATCTAGTGTCTGATTTAGTACCACTTTCCTCTTACGTTAATCATAAGGTTTAGATTAGAAATACATACATTTGTGTAGCCATGGTTCTATAACCTTAAATTTTTTTTTACGGTAAATCAAAACTAATTTCTTTCACGATAAGTCTATCAACAGTGGGGGACATATATCAGACATAAAACGGAGGTGACTTTCAATCAACGAGCCAACATAGGGTGAGAAACACTGGGGTACCTGACATCGGACGGTCCGAGGAGACAGGTATTTTAAGAGGTCCGTTCTTATGATCTCACCCAACGGGTCATCAAATATGTGTGTGTGTGTGTGTGTGTGTGTGTGTGTGTGTGTGTGTGTAATAATTAGGGACTTATTAGAGGGGAGTGAGAGTAAATAGATACATTCAAAAAACAAAACAAAACAAAATTGAAATCGTGGACTTTACATAGAGTCAAAACACAGAAGTGTAGTAAAAAGGAGACCTACACTGACACAGGTTTATAGAGGGAAACCGAGTCTACCACTTTGTAACCAGATGTTACGCCCTCTGGGCCCAAGTTAGGGACACAACCCTTCTAAGGGGACCTCTTCCTTTACCGTTAGGTGAGGTCCTGATAACGGACCTTTTGGGGTACCTGTCTCCTCGGACCATCCGATGACAGGTACCCCAGTGTTTCTCAGCCTGTGCTGACTCACTGATGTGAAGTGAAGTGAAGTGAAATCTAGATTCAATGGTTCAAAGACACAAGAAAATATCTTTAAGAATGATTTGTAAGTTTTTCTTGGGAATTAGATCGGAAAGTTTCAACAATTAAACTGAAAATAGACGAGTTGTAAATGGAAGGAGAGAGTACTCCAAAGAGACCATTGAGTCTACCATTTCTTAAGTGGGTGTTACACCCTCTGGACCCAAACTAGGGACCCGACCCTTCTAGGAGACCTTTTCCTTTACCGATACGTCAGATCATGAGACCGGACCTCTTAAGGTACCTGTCTCCTCGGACCGTCCGATGTCCAGTTCCCCAGTGTTTCTCAGTCTGTGCTGACTCGCTGTAAGTGAAAGGAGAGAGGACGTAGAATTAACAGTCATAGAGTAAGTGTTAACCTTGTAAATTAACAAAAACTACTGTCAGTTAACTATTAAAAGTCAAAAAAAAAAGAAAAACTTTCTTAAAGACAACGGAAGATATAGGAACTTATTTGAGAATTTTTGTGAACTTGCAGATAAGTCTAATTAGAATATAAACTTTAAGTATACCTTCGTATATATAAGACGAAAAATGTAGACAGAATACGAATCTCAATAAAAATATGATAAATGACAGTCTAAAGAAACACACTTTAACATCAAACTAGTAAAAAAGGCAATGAGAGATAGAGAGACTTATGGAAATCGAGAAATTCGTGAAAATTTAAAAAGTCAATCGAGAAGGGAACACCGAAGGATAGGTTTTATATCAAGAAATTAAAACCAAACCCTACTAAAACTCACGAATAAAACCCCTACATCTTTTAGACAACAAGTTTTATCGTCCACCGGACCGAGTGAGAAACCAATTCCCAAACACTAAAGAAAAGGGTGGACGGATCTGATATCAAAGTATTTTCGAAATCGAGACCCTTTTCCAGTCATATTCGAAATACTTCGGGAGAAAAATTTCGACCCCTCTCTAATACTTGACGTGTGAACCAGAGATCAAAGATAGGTACTCGGGCTGAGATCAGTAAAAGTTCCAAACTTACCTTCAGAAAATATGTAAAAAAAGTAGCAAAGGGACATTCTTGTCTTGAAGACCGTTGAGGGTGGGCGAAGGTCTAGTTCTCATGTTGTCCGGTACCAAAGTCGAGACGAGAGACGAGAGATAAAATCACAATTGAAACTAAGAGTTTTTAGAGTGAACCCTCACGACTGAAGGTATAAAAACAAAATATATAAATACATATAAAGTAAAATGTAAATAAAACGTAATTGAATCCTAAAGATACCTTATCTCTACCTCATAATTTTAATGTCACAATAGTACTTACCCTCAACTTTAAATTTAGTATACTTAAAATATTAATAATTAACTTTATAAAATAAGAGTTAGAAATATCAAACGAAGTGTCTCAATATTTCCTTTATTAAACTAATTTACAAACCCATTCAAAACAAAATTAAAATCTATGGTGTTTTTTTGTCAAATGAAACGAAATTTAAAGACGGTTCATTACATACTAATTTATATATGTATTTTACGTATTATATATTCGTATATATAAAATATATATAAAATATAAAAAGTTTTCTTGACTCTCTTCATAAATCCTTAAAGGTAATTACGAAAAATTTCTTTTAGTATTCGTCAATATATGTTATAGGGATTAAAACAGTTAATAGTTAAAGAATTATTTAGACGTATGAATACTTTGTATCTTAATTTGTTTCGTCAAGGACAAGTATAAAACGAAGACACTCCATAATTTTACTTGTGTTGTTTGTATTATACACAGATTTGTCAGGGATCATCTGAATTTAGTCCTCATAGTAGAGGGGTCCTGATTTTCGTACAGGAGACCCAAATTAGGTGGAGTAATCATACAAGGGTTAAATATATCAAGATTACAAACATTTTGTATTGATACTCATTTCGACATACCTACTAGTTCTAAGAAACTCAAAACAAAAGAAGCTTATAATGAATTCTTTATCTTACTGTATTCTTCCCCTTTGTAAATCTTTACCCCTGCTATATCTTTTTTAATTCAAACATACACCTCGTTAAATAATAAAGGAGTAGGTATGTAAGTCGTTTTACATGATTCATAAAACATCTACGACTATATACTTACTTACATACTTATACCCCTACTCTCTACCGAATTTCCTATTAGTGTATTCCTGTAAGTTGTCCCGTAGTTCTGACGAATTCGAATCCTTCAATATACTAAAATCCAGAATGTATATTCAGGAATTAGGTAAAGGTCAATTAAAAACACGTATCATATTCCCAGGATAATTATAAAGTAAGTAAACGTATTCCTATAGATCGAAAGAGTTGTGGTAAATAATTTCTCTGATGAGTCTTGAATTATGTTACCATAGGTATTCCGGTGTCACTTATCAAATCATTAAGATAGTAAGTGTAATTTAGATTTAGAAAATCTTACTAATATTATTTAAAAATTGAGAAGATATTGGGTTAAAAATTCTAAATATCCTCTGGAGTTTTCATGTATATAAAATCCACTAAAGACTCTTATGTCTATAACCTATATATCCTATAACTACCTCTGACCCCAATTCATGACTATAATAATTGTCTACGATAGGAACAGTAATTTAATCATCTGTTGTTGTGATACCTTTTGTCATACTTCAAAGAAATTTTTGGACTTTCTTTTATCTTGGTTTNAAATCCACTGAAGACTCTTATGTCTATAACCTATATATCCTATAACTACCTCTGACCCCAATTCATGACTATAATAATTGTCTACGATAGGAACAGTAATTTAATCATCTGTTGTTGTGATACCTTTTGTCATACTTCAAAGAAATTTTTGGACTTTCTTTTATCTTGGTTTTATACTAGGTCGGTTGTATATTGTTCCTAGGTCATTAGGAACAATATACAGACCTTCTTCTGTTTTTGAGATTAGAATTTTCCATATGTGTGGGGTCACAAGTATGGTTTGACAAATGTTATCGGTTCCTTGTCTTTACCGGGTTCACGGATAGGTGTCTTGAACTACTACCGGATTCCTCTACACCAGGTTACCTTACAAATAGTTGATATTTTTTACTTTACAGTAAACGTCGTTGTATTTGGTACTCTTGAATACGAATCGTTTCATTCAGTCCCTTTCTGTTTATGATATACCGCAGTGAATATTCACCTCAGAATTTTTTCTTTTGTTTACTTTAGTTATATGTTTTGACTTAGTCTGAATGTCTGTCCTTTTTTTTTTTCTTCATACCAGTGGTTTCCCCTCTCCCCGTACCCCTCTTTGTTTAATCTTCAAACCCCAATTGTCTATGTTTTATGATATACATTTTATCTATTAGTTGTTCCTAAATGATATATCGTGTTCCCTGACATATGTTATAGAATATTATTGGATGTTACCTTACGTTAGTCTCCCCTTTTTTCGACTTAGTGATACGACATGTGGACTTTGATTGTGTTGTGACATTTATTTGACATGTAGTAGTCGTTGTTGTTTTTTAATCATCCGTTGTCTTAAAAGAAATATTGAGAACTGGTTTATCCTGTTTTAGGAAGTTCTTCCACTACTTCTTACAATTTTAAATTTTTTTCTTTTATTAGGTCTGTAATCGGAGACGAGACTATATTTAAGTTCATGGAATCAAGAGAGTCAATTCTGGGAGGACTTTTATCTGAATGAGACCTATTGTTTTCTAGTAGTGACTCCTTGGGTGTAAAGACTTTTAGGAAGACAAAGAGGAGGTCTTCACTGGGTAACGTATGTCTTAAGTAGGATTTTTATTAGACGGTTACAAGGTAAAGAGAACACACCAAGAACATAAAAGGGAAGATCATCAATAAAAGACGACGGCGCAAAGGAATCTAACGGTTGGTGCTAGTAGGTATGAAACGATCGTGGTATTTTACGTGAGTCAGAAATCGGACCGATTGACAGAGGTTACCAAAAGTAGTGAAAGTCTAGTCGTCGACGGTCTTAATGGACTCATTAAGACTCATTAAGTCTTATACTCAAGGCCATGTACAAGGAAATCGAGTATTCTTTACAGTTTACATTTTTCGTTTGTATTCTCAGAGACTAAAATCTTTTAATCTCTAGCCATGTTTTACACACACACACACACACACACACACACGCACGCACACATGTGTACATGAATCAACGAAGTCACAAAAGGTTGAGACACGATGGGATACCTAACATCGGACGGTC
Source organism: Capra ibex (assembly GCA_006410555.1). NCBI lineage: Eukaryota > Metazoa > Chordata > Mammalia > Artiodactyla > Bovidae > Capra > Capra ibex. The sequence goes on along the minus strand of SJYO01048061.1, from coordinate 18,300,229 downwards.
CGAGGAGACAGTTACCCTAAGAGGTCCGTTCTGATGACCTCATCCAACAGGCACGGGAGGATATCCCCTAGAAAGGTTGGGTTCCTAGGTTGGACCCAGAGTATAGAGGACGTAATCGACCGCCCGAGAAATGGTGGTCACGGTTGGGGACCCTTAGGGAGTTATGTTTTACGACTGACGATTTTTAAGTAATGTGAGTTTCAAAGTGTTACATAAAAGTGATAGGATGTACCAGAAAAATCATACAATCATTGGACGGAATCCTCTTGTGACATGAAAAAAATATAGAAGACTTTAAAATGAAGTTTGAAACGGTAACACAAAGTAAAAAAGTGTAATATCAGACGAGATACACCGTAAGGGAAAGAACCGTAAAAATGAAAAAAAGACTCGTTAGGTCAAGGGTTTTAGTCCATGGTTAATAAAAAGACTCAAATATTTTTAAAATTATCTAAGGTGGTCTTATACTTTCATTTTTATACGAAATAATATGTAACCAACCGTGACAATGGACTAAAAAGGTAGACCGTACGTTGATAGGAAGTTTATAAAGTAACGTGTTGTGTCGTCGACCAACATTCTCACCTAATACATTATTATAAGAACCTGCAACCTTTTCATATTTCTCTTCCCTCGTCCCTTTTTCGTAATACTTATGGACAATATTATTATACGTTAAATATATGTAAAGACTTATTTTTGTGTAATCTTAATTCATAATGAACTTACAGATAATATAAAAAGTTATTAAAATATGAATAATTATTTGAAAATCGTTATCGTTAATCTGTATTTAAAAATTATTTAGAGACAGTAAGGGAATGGGAGGTCACATTCCCTAAGTCACAGAATCTATTAACTCAATTACCATTAACGTTACTAAACAGATTATAGTTCGTCATAAAAGGGTATGATAATATGTTAAATACGTTTATTCTTAAATCTTTACAAAGTTGTATACAAAATATACGGAAACCACTAATTCAGGAACATCCATTTCACCAGAAGGGTACTACATGAGATTACAGATACCGAAGTAAAGGGGAAGGACCATTCTATTCGTGGTTTAGACGAAAGGTATAGGAGTCTCACAATGAGACCTTTTTGAAATCGGTCGACAGGACCAACTAATGTAAAATCTCCACTATAAAGTCTTTTATAATTACCAATATTTTACAAAATTAAAAAAGAATAAAAAGTAAGGAAACCAGAGAAAGAAAGAAACCACCACAAAAACGACTCCCCCCTACAACCTTTCATGAAAACCTCTGTAAATTTGATTAGTTCAACAATTATAGGATTAATTTTATTACAAACAGTTCGTGAATTTAGACTTAGAGGTCAATATTTGATCAGAACTGTATGGTACCAACAGAATTAGTTAGAAATGTTTTTAGGATCTTACGCCCAAAATGACACTAGTATCCTACATTTATAGTACGGGTGTCGGAGGGTCAATCTGACCCCGTCTCGATTCTAAGACCAGGAGGAGACATAGGACTGTGTTAGAGGAGGGAGTGGGATCCAGTGGAGTATGTCTGTCTTCACTTCACTTCACTTTCAACGAGTCACTACAGGTTGAGAAACTCTGGGGTACCTGATATGTCAGGTACTTTGAGAAGTCCGGTCGTATGACGTCACGCATCGTGAAGGGAAGAGGTCCCCTAGACGGGTTGGGTTTCTGACTTGGTTTCAAAGGACGTAACGTCCACCTAAGAAATGGTCGACTCGGTGGTCCCTTCGGGTTCTTATGACCCCACCTATCGGATAGGGAAGATGTCACCCAAAAGGACTAGGTCCTTAACTTGGTCCCAGAGGACGTAACGTCCGCCTAAGAAATGGTTGAATCGATAGTCCCTCCGGGTATATCTGACTTTTGTTAGTTTACATGTAAAGAACGGTACTGGAGAAAGAACAGTTGAGTCCCTAAGGTAAAAAAAATACAATTAACCAAAGACTTAGAATTTTATAAGATGGGGTGTAAGAAATGATATACATAAATACAAACGTGCATATACCCCGAAGGGACCATCGAGTCGACCATTTCTTAGACGGACGTTACATCCTCTAGGGTCAAACTAAGGACCCAGACCTTCTAGGGGACCTCTATCCTATCCGATGGGTGAGGTCATAAAACTCCGAAGGGACCACCACGTTTACCATTTCTTAGGTGGAAGTCACACTCTTCGGACCCAAGTTAGGGACCCAGTCCTTCTAGGGGACCTCTCCCTGTACCGTTGGGTGAGGTTATAAGAACGGACCCCTTAGAGATACCTGTCTTAACTCAACCTGTGTTGATTCGTGTCGTGTCGTGTACGTGTATATACGACATTGGACTAGATAAAGTCTCGTACTGTTAAAGTAAATGGGTCAACAAGTTCCCTTTGTACACTCTTATAAAAGAAAGAGAAAACGGGATATATGTTCGTTAGTCGTTTAGATAAGTTGATACGAATGTTATGTCCTGCACGACGACACGAATCAATGAGTCAACACAGGATGAGAAACACTGAGTTACCTGACATCGGACGCTCCGAAGAGACAGGTACATTTAAGTACTATAGACTCCGATAAAATGAAACGAAGCATATATATTTGGTTTCCTAATGTGAATTGACCCTTGAAATCACAACGATATTTTTATATGAATACGTCTGGTGAATTAAAATACATGACAGTAGGGTCTCTTAATCAGTAAAGACACTTTCTTTTTTTTTCTATATAATTTATTGATGTCTATGTATAACAGTGTAGACCCTTTATATCACAAAAAACTTTAAAGTTAGAATTCTACCTTGGATCTTACGTAACTTAAGAACTGTATTAAAGTATCAATCCCTCAGTAAAAATGGAATGTTTCAATTTTTAGTTTCGTGTCTTATAGCATGTAACTACTGTACTTTCACTGAAAGTAAATTCACACTGTCTAATCCCTTCACTGGAAACAATAAAAGATAAATAAAGGAGGGTTTATTCTCCAAACGTTTCAGGTAACAATGTAGTAAAGACGCTAGAAAATCCACTAAAAGTTTACTTGTAGAAGTTTTTGAATAAATAGGTTGACATATTTGACTTTTGTTATTAATATGTAAATATTGATTTTTCTTTTTCACTTTAGGATACATTGGTGGTGTGTTTAGTTATTTATTTTTTAAAGATCATGAAACCTTCGAATAGATAACTGGGAAATGTTAGTGATGAGGAAGGGGAAACGTTTCTGTTGGTGGTACTTTTTATCATTCTTTTATCTAAGTAAAACGAACCTGAAATAGATTATCTTTATATGGACTTAATGAAACATAGAACAAAGAGAACTATTTCTTAAACTCATAACATGAACAATTAATATTTGACTATTTACTCTTGTATTAAAGTTTGTTTGACTCCAGACCGTTGTAATTCGTTGTAGCAGATGAACCAAAAAGTTTAAAGTGCAAACATTCACGGAATTAGATACCAAGGAGTTTTAAAATCAATGTATGGTATTGTTCAAAGTATAAAGAGTATCTAGAATAAGAGGTCACGTTATCGGAAAAGTACCGGAAAAGGTACGGGAAAGTGACGTAAATAAATAATCAAGACCAAATAAAAACGTGAAGTTGTTCTAATATTTTAACAATTCCTGTTCCTAATATAACTGTCACACTTATGGATTGTGTCACAAAATGTTAAACGTCGATAAATTCATAATAAACACATCTACCTAATTTCTTAACGAATAAGAACCGTAGAGTGAAAGTATTAGAAGTAGAATAATAATGTCATCCTGAATATCAGTTTATATTAAAATCTCATCATTTTGGTCGTACAGAAAATTCGTTTGAAAAATAAAACTTCATATTACACGTTTTTATCTTTCCTATTTAGTACGTATATGTTTAAAAGTCTTGCACTCAGTTGGATACATTGGTCATAGACCTAGTTCTTTGTCTGACGTTGACGAAGGGAAATCTCGGGGAGTACAGGAGAAAGTGGGGGCGGAAAGTGTTCATTGGTGAGAGGATGGTAGATTTGTGGATTGAAACAGTTGACGTAAAATGACTCTACTTTAAACCGAAATCTCTTCATTTCACTAAATCCTTTCAGTCCTCATCACCTGCTACCTCACACGTTCCCATTCTCCGTTCCATTCCCGTTACGGAACTCAACTTATATAAAAATACTATGTTCTCAGAGTCACAGGGTACCTCCATACGTCCATGGCATTAGCCCGATGTATACCTTCACCGTTTCTCTTTTGTTGTCTCCAACTTTTCATAACCCGTGGATAAATCTATAGTCTTCCTTAGATTCTTCACGACCGCATTTTACCTTCTACGTCGGTCTACTTTAATTTCTCTTGGTCTAGTCAAAGGGTCACGAGACATGCCCTTAGGAACTTATTTAAGGTTCCTAGACAAAGGACCCGGTGAAGGAGTATGATGGAAAGGGAGAACCCGATTAAAATCTGAACTCGTGAATGATCTGTCATCTACCACTCTCATCCTACCACTCTCATCCCACCTCACCACAGTTACACTTCGACGACGACGACGACGATTCAGTGAAGTCGACACAGGTTGAGACACGCTGGGGTATCTGTCATCGGGTGGTCCGAGGGGGTAGGGATCCTAAGAGGTTCGTTCTTGTGACTTCACCCAACGGTAAAGGAAGAGACTACGTACTTTCATTTTTCACTTTCACTTCAGCGAGTCAGTACAGGCTGAGAATCACTGGGGTACCTGATGTCAAATGGTCCCAGGAGGTGAGTACCCTAAAAGGTCCGTTCTCATGACCTCACCCAACGGTAACGGAAGAGGTCAGTTGTACGTCGACAATTCAACGAAGTCAGCCTAGGCTGAGACACGCTGGGGTATCTGCCGTCGCGTGGTCCGAGGCGGCAGGGACCCTAAGAGGCCTGTTCTTGTGACCTCACCCAACGGTAAAGGAAGAGGTCGCTTACTTTCACTTTTCACCTTCACTTCAACGAGTTCGTACAGACTGAAGATCGCTGGGGTGCCTGACGTCGGATGCTCCGGGGAGACAGGTCAGTTGTACATCTCTGTACGCAATAATTGTAATAATATTTGGTATCAAGGGTAATATATCTGAAGTGTGTAAATAGGTACATCGAATGACGACCACTGTAAATCCCGTAAAGGTTAATAAAGGATAATCTTTACTACTAAAACTTAAGTATAAATATGGAAGAAAACGTACATAAGTTAGTAAAAGAAAACTACATCATATAAAAGGAAGCCTTTCTTTAAGGACCCAATGTCTCTTGCTCACACGAATTAAAGAATCTAGGACGGTTTATGAAAAGGTTTCACTAATATCGTAAAAATACGAAGACAGTAGTCACATACTTTTACGAGTAAAGAGATGTAGTAATATAACAGTCAAAGATTAAAGTCAGTAATGATTCACATCTTATCATAGATTAACACCAATGTTAAACGTAAAAAGAAAACTGTACTTAAATTTGTCGTAAAGAATATAAATAAGTGTTAAAACTACGGTGACCACTTTACGTGAATATTAAAACGAGAAAAAAGAAAACAAAACTTTTAATACTTATCCAAAATGGACAATAAACATATCAGATCTATTTTAAGAAGTAATGTATTTCACATTAATCAAACTTGTAAGTCACCTGATAGAATTTGAGATCACTGTAGAACGTAAAATAAATACTTAAACCGTTGAACACTGAAGAGAAGAGAGCAAAAAAGGAATTAGTCAGAATGGTCTCTATATATTTGAAATAATAAGATTCCTTCTATTCTTGGAACATTTCGTAGTTTGATGTCGTTTAAATTTATCTTAATAATGATAGTAACCTATCATTATTTTTTAATGATAGAAATCTAAAGTTCGAGAATTGGAAAAGTCATAATACAATGACTCTATCAAATCTTTACCAAATTCTTATATTTGAATGAGTCAAAAAATTTTTATATTCAATATATCATTACTAAAAGTTCACTTACTTTTACAGACTAGGTCAGGGAGTTTAGAAGATTGTTGGATCTCTCGACTCATAATATTTAAAGTTAAACCTCAAGTTTTTACAAACAATTTTACATGTATAAGTCCACGGTGAAGTGTTTATGTATTAGTCTAAGAGACCATCACACCAGATCCTTAAACTCATAAATTATGTCAACTAAATATACATGTAAGTTCAGATTTCTTATAATATGTACTTTTTACAGAGATTTGTTCATAAATAGTAAACTATATGAAACAATTATAATTTAGTGTTAACTTTACCATCTTTATTTAGGAATATACTGACGATACATTTTGTTTGTCGGGAATGATTAAAATGGCGATAACTCTGAAATATCCGTCAATGAGTTTGACTAAAAATACTTAGGTCTCCTAAATAGTGTTATGTTGGAAGACGGAGATATTTTCTCAATTTTACAAAAAGAGTCTTAAACTAAAGTAGTTGAAGATACCTGAAACCGTACATGTTTCACCGATGAACCTTAGTTAAATTTAATTCTGTAACTCTGAAACACAATATCTTTCGTGGGTGTTACAGTACAATTAGTTCAATTAGGTTTGAAATTTTTAATAACTACCTCTTTAAAAATAGACTCTCTAAGTTTTCTATTATCATAAACGGAATAGATATTAATGTTACGTCCTTTGATATTTCATCCCGTTCTATGTCTTGTGAGAAGATCCCTGGTAAACTTGAATATTTACCTAAAATTAGTCGATAGGATTAGTACTTTATTAGTTATACAAAACCATTATCATATGTTTAAAGGACCAATCTAATTACGAAAGGGAATAGACCTGGAACGTTTTTTTGATCAGTCAAAACAAAAAGAAGGAACCCTTTATAAAAGTTATGTGGTGAGACCAGACTCTCTTTGAATGAAACGTTAAATTATTGGTTCTTTAATATGTTCCAAAGAGTAATTTTCTATTCAAAAGTACGGAATAATAAGGTCTCAAAAGTTTTCCAGTTTGATTATAAAATCTTAGTTTTGCCGGAGTTAAATATTATCCTAAATTAGAACTGGTTTTTAACATAGGGAACGAAATTTCTATAATTAGATGTATAAAATTTAAAATTAATATATTGTAATTTCTACAGGGTACTCCAAATCTAATTAAGGAGGTAACAGTGATACATTGTAAACTGGAATTTTGATTTAAAGGGTATAAGTGTATATGTATATACTGTTTGTAAAGGTTGTCCATCAGTGGTTTGGATTGAAATGTCCTATATGTCGATCTAACTTAAAAAAATATCTTTTTTTACTGTGGTTCTTATGTTCGGAATCTTGGTTTGACTTTTCTTATTAAAGTCAATGAAATTGTCAGGACGAAAATATGAGGTCTTGTGTGTGGGTTGTTAAGTCCGACAGGACACATTTACATGATTGTTTAAATTTTGAATCTGTAAGTATTTACTTTCTAAATTGTAACTTTAAGTGACTTGATAGAGAGTTTCGTTGTGTAAAGGTCTTAGTCTGTCTTTTGATCTATTAATGTACATTTTCTCACTTTAATCTCGTGAAGGATTATGGGATGTATTCGAGTTTACCTAATTTCTAGATTTATATTCGGGTTTATCATATTTTGAGAATATCCTTTTGTATCCATCTTGTGAGAGACTGTATTTAGTATCGTTTTTAAAAACTAGGTAGAGGATCCCATTACTTTTAATTTTTTTTTAGTTTACCCTAGATTAATTTGAATTTTTGAAAACGTCTCGTTTCCTTTGGTATTTGTTTACTTTTTGTTGGGTGTCTTACCCTCTTTTGTAATCGTTTACTTCACTGGTTGTTCCTTAATTAAAGGTTTTATGTGTTTTTCGAGTACGTCGAGTTATAGTTTTCTTGCTCTTGGGTTAGTTTTTTACTCTTCTGTATTTGTCTATAAAGAGGTTTCTTCTGTATCTCTACCGGTTTTTCGTGTACTTTTGTAAGAGTTGTAATAAATAATAATCTCTTTACGTTTAGTTTTGATGTCACTACATAGTGGAATATATCCACTCTTACTAGTCGTAGTTTTTTAGAGTTTGTTATTTACAATCTCTCCCACACCTCTTTTCTCTGAGGGGGATACGACAGTTATCCTTACATTTAACCATGATGGTAATACCTCTTGTCATACCTTTAAAGGAATTTTTGACTTTTGTCTTGATCGTATACTAGGTCGTTAAGATGAGGATCCGTATGTAGACCTCTTTTACTATTAAACTTTTCTATGTACGTGGGTTCACAAGTAACGTCGTGATAAATGTTATCGATCTTGTACCTTGATTGGATTTACAAGTAACGACCTACTTACGTATTTCTCCTACACCATGTATAAATGTTCCCCTATAATCAGTATCTTTCCTTACTTTATTACAGTAAACATCTTTGTACCTATCTGGATCTCTAACAGTATGACTCACTTCCATCAGTCTGTCTCTTTCTATTTATAGTATACTTTAGTGAATATACACGATAGATTTTTATTTTCCATGTTTATTTGAATAAATGTTTTGTCTTTATCTCAGTATGTACATTATTTGTTTGTATACCCCGTCCTCACCTATTTGACCCTCTACCCCCATCTGTATATAAATGTACAGGTTCTTTACTCGTACATATTATTTATTGACCTATTTGTGAAGTCATTTCCATCAAGTTGGTGTAAAAGTTAATCGTTTTTTTCTGAACAATCAATAGTTTTAAACCGTTTGATTAGATACCCTAATTAAGTACATCCACCTAAATTAATGTGACATTTGTTTATTTGTTTTTTATGACCGATACTCCTCCAAAGGTTTTCAATGGATCCGACAATAACGAACACATTTATAGGAACGGAAAGACACGACAAACTACGTCAACGAATTTGTATTAAGGGTCACTAGTAAGACTCTACAGTAGGTCGTCTACCGTACAGTCCATCTTTGTCATCGGAAGTATCAGTTAAATCGGGGAGACCCTTACACCAAGTTGGGTTTCCTTTCTGCTCTTAATAACACTTCTTTTACAAAAATAGGAACAAATTGATCACCTTTCCGATCGTCTACCTATGGTCATCGGTAATGGGTTTCAAATTGTCTTATACGTAAAAATGTCAACTTTAGTATGTCTAGTGAATATAACAAAATGGATTGTAGACGTAATTAAGCCAAATCCCCTCTGACAATAGGGACTAACCAAAAACCGAGTAGTCAAACGATTTTTTTGTTTTTTATTTTCATGTGTGTTTTGTTCTCTCTTGTGTAGAACAACATGGTGTCTGACCAAATATTCGTCAACATCAAATATTTGAGAACAAAACGAAAAAGAGTCAATGATCGTATATGTTCTACTTTAATGGAACATATACTTATTTAAGTTCAATAATTTGATTGAAGTTTAATAACTTTACATGTTAGATTTGATTAAAGTTTAATAACTTTACATCTGAGAGGGGAACGGTTCAGAAATCTCAATTGAAGATAATTGCATTTTCACTCTTCAATTCTCATTTTTAGATTTACCGTGATCTTTACTTTCTTTTCGTATTTAAAGTCAAGTCAACGAATCAGCACAGCCTGAGAAACACTGGGGCACTTAGCGTCGTGCGGTCCGAAGGGACAGGTAGTGGTTGAGGTCCTCAAGTGAGTGTTAGTGTAGGTAGCTCAGTCACTACGGTGGGTCGGTAGAGAAGGAGACAGTAGGGGAAGAGGAGGACGGGGGTTAGGAAGGGTCGTAGTCTCAGAAAAGGTTACTCAGTTGAGAAGCGTACTCCACCGGTTTCATGACCTCGAAGTCGAAATCGTAGTAAGGAAGGTTTCTTGTGGGTCCCGACTAGAGGAAGTCTTACCCGACCAACCTAGAGGAACGTCAGGTTCCCTGAGAGTTCTCAGAAGAGGTTGTGGTGTCAAGTTTTCGTAGTTAAGAAACCGCGAGTCGGAAGAAGTGTCAGGTTGAGAGTGTAGGTACATACTGGTGACCTTTTTGATCGGAACTGATCTGCCTGGAAACAACCGTTTCATTACAGAGACGAAAAGTTATACGATGATCCAGCCAATATTGAAAAGAAGGTTTTTTTTTTTTTTTTTTGTTGGGATANTTTTTTTGTTTGAAAAGAAGGTTCCTCATTCGCAGAAAATTAAAGTACCGACGTTAGTGGTAGACGTCACTAAAACCTCGGGGATTTTTATTTCGGACAGTGACAAAGGGGACAAAGGGGTAGATAAAGGGTACTTCACTAACCTGACCTACGGTACTAGAAGTAAAAGACTTACAACTCGAAATTCGGTTGAAAAAGTGAGAGGAGAAAGTGAAAGTAGTCCTCCGAAAAACCAAGGAGAAGTGAAAGACGGTATTCCCACCACAGTAGACGTAAAGACTCCAATAACTATAAAGAGGACCGTTAGAACTAAGGTCGAACACGAAGAAGGTCGGGTCGCAAAAAGTACTACATGATACGTATATTCAATTTATTCGTCCCACTGTCATATGTCGGAACTACATGAGGAAATATCCTGTAAGATTTTCTGTTCCTGGACCGAAAACGTTATTAGTTATCATCTCTCATTTTCCTCACTTTCCCTGTGATAACGTCTAGTTCTCTGAATTGAGCTATTTATGGTTCGTTTCACACCGGTGCATATATTTTAGTAGTAACTCTGTTATTCCCCGTGAATTAATACGAAACCCGTAGTCTATAGTCGTTTCCTCAAAAAAAAAATTAAAAATCTTCTAAAGTGTTAACAACACAAATACAATAGGTACATACCCCGATTCCAACAGGACGAAGAAAACGAGAATCGACACAAAATTTAAAAAGTATCAATAAGGTTGATTTTCTAACATACACACACATATATGTTGTATGTATGTATATATATATATATATATGTGTGTGTGTATGTATATATTAACTCAGGGAAGAATTTTAATAACTCATTGAGAAGTGTTCACCGTCACCTTTAAAGTCTGTTAAAGTAAAGATTTATTCCGGGAGATACTTGATCTTCGAGAATAAAAAGAATAAGTAAGTGAGTTTGGTTTAATGAAGTTCAAAGTTTTTATCAGTATATAGTCTTGATAAACGGAATCGTGTCCGAAATGGAAGACAGACTAACAATAGACAATAAAATTTTGTTTTTGTTTGTTCTTTTGGACTGAAAAATTCTCGTACACAATCAGAACGAGATTCCCTTTAGTGGAGACTAATTTATCGACCTTTTCCGTGAGAACATATCTTTTTTTTTTTTTTTTCTCTCTCTCTCGCTCTTGTGATCAGTAATCTACTTTTACTTTTTCTTCTAGACCAATTTTTTTTTTATGTAATTTAACTTACTCTGTATATGACTTTCGGTCGACCCGTCTACCCACCTTAAATTACGGAGAGAAATTTACGTTAAACATATATGTATATAATTATGTTAATCCGAGAATTAAATTGGTTCTAAATACAATTAATTTTTCCAAACGAAACAAATGTTAAACTATACATAGAAGAAACATAAGGGTATCAGAACAAGAACACTGTCCTATGAAATAAGTAGTAAAGAATTTAAGAGAAAACACACTAATATAAATTCAACTTTCAGACTAACTAAAGTATACTAAATATTGAAATGTGGATCGTGTTACAGACTGAATGAGATGTATGATTGATTCGTAACCCCTTAAACAAAACTTAATTTCTTAATAAATCTCCTATTATCCTCACACTCTTATATGTGTGTTTGAAATCAGTTTAGGTCCAGATAATTTCACAATTAAAAATCATTTCCTCACCTTTTAATTTTATAAAAATACACGTAAAAAGATCTATCACTTACTGAAACGATGAGAAAATCTCTACTAGTCATGATAGGACTGAGACTTTTGACCAGGATCAAATAAATAAATAAATAAAAAAATGTACAAAATACCGTACTCGTCAAGTTTTAGTGTCAAAATTATATGTGGTCAAAGAACAAAAATTGAAGTGTAGAAACTCAAAATTTTAAAGGGGACCCCTAATCTTTATATAAGAATATAAGGAACTAGAAAATAATATAGAATTTTACTTCCGGTTGTTTCTCTAACTTATTTTTATCTATTATGGTCTTTATCACATAGTGAGTTAACTATTACCCATCGAACAATCAGTCTTGACTTGTGCTGGAAACTAACTCCAGATGGACTCACTGTCCGAGTTGTGACTTTATTCTTTTCTTTAGTTTAAAGTTCAGTTAGTCTATGGTGTTTACAATTCCACTCTCTTTAAATTTTCTTTGTAAAGCACCGAAGGTACTTTCCTTTCCGGAAATATTTATACTGATAAATATTTATCTTCATGAATATTTTAATTTTTTTATGCAAAAACTTACATTGACTATTGTTTGTCTTCTTTATCAATTGTGAACGTTCGTAACAGGATACCTTAAAAACTCCTAACACACTAAATCGTGTAGTCAACACACTATTTGTTTGATCTTTCTTGAAGTTGAAATCTCTTCTTTTGATTCTACGTACTTTTCGTTCGTTACGGAAGTTCGTTCATTCAGTAACTACACTTAAAGTTTCACTCTTAAATAAGAGATCTAGTAAAAAAGACTTAATAATAAGACATATTATGTCTGTCGATTAGAGGTGTTAATACAACTTTTAAGTGTTTAGGGTTAATTCATGAATCGAGTTCTCACTATACCTTTCTTAGGAGTGAGATGAAATTAATGTCGATTTAACAATGTCGGTACTTTGTTAGAGAAGAGTCCCGTACGAGTATACGAGTTATATAAACAGAGAAAGAAGGTACATAACAAGTTTAAGATAGGTTTGAAGTCATACATTAAATTTACGATGTAGTACATGAAGTGATATAATTTTTGTAGAGAAAGACGAAATCCAATAACATCGTGAAAGAGGTATTAGAATAATACTTTGTATTATAGAATGTTTTGTACTATGAAATACTATCACTTTTCCCTTACGTTAAATTTTTAGATTTAAGACTGAGAATTTGATCGGTGAACCAAAACCCCGGAGACTCAGTGTTAAAAAAGTAGAATTTTAATTTCAAATGTCGGACTGTTGTATTATCATTCATAATATCAAATATGTTCCATACGTTATGTCTCAGACTTTGTGGTATTCTTGATTTTTATACAAGAAAAAAAAAAAAAAGGAAGTAATTAGACTTTTCGTAGTCAACACCCAAAACAGTGTCAACAATCTTGAAACCGTAAGGGGAACGGAAGTACGGACGTACGTAAACAATAAACAACCTCCGGGTATTATATGTTCTGTGACACAATCGTTGATCTCTTTATAAACATATGTTCACTCTATCTCTGTGTTGATGGGTTTTTAGAAGTACCTCATACCACGGACAGATCGAAGTCCAGTTTAATTATCACTAAAGAATTGTTGTTACATATAGTTCGTATAGTTACATATAGAGTATAGAGAAGAATATTACCGTAATCAAGGTGGTACTCTCGGAATAGGAGTACTGAATTAGAGCGGATTAATGATGGGTCATAGATGGAGGTCGATGGTAGTATAATCTCCAGACCCAAAGTTGTTTACTTTAACCCCATTCTGTGTTCATAAGTCAGGTATTGTTTAAACAATCACTATCAAGATCTTCGATCGGTTTCATCCCTTAAGTTGGTGAATGTGTAAACTACAATAAATTTTATCTTTTATTTATTCGACGAGTCTTGACCAAAAAATAAAACTAACTTCAATTTATAGAAGAACACCAGTGAGTGTTTTACTTAGTTCATCGTACATCACTTGTTACTGGAAGTTTCGTACTGATGGTAGTTATGTTTCTGTTCAATGTAAGTCACGAAAGAATTTCATATAAATTTTATTCGATCACTGTATTACGTACCAATCTCAAATTAGTAATGTCAAGATACGACTTGGTCAGAAACTGGAACCCATTTAATGAAAGAAAGGACACTGAGTAAAGAACACAGAAATTTTCCTTCTATAATCTGATCTATTAAAGAATCCGGAAAATTCAAGTTTTATATAACTTATGTAAAACATGTTAATTAAACGGTGTCAACGATTGAATATAGTAGTCTATGAGTTAATTTTTTTTTTACAGGATCTTCTGACTGTAATGGTGATGAAGGTTTGGTAAAACCTGTTCTGAATAAAGATATTAAAGAAGTTTTATTCAAACTAAGTATACTGTATATTTATCTACTTCTCACCCTCTCTCCGTCCCGACCAGAATATCAATTAACGTCACCTTCAGGGTTTTGAGTCAAAGAGGGTGTTCGGACGGGAATCAAGACGTCTCAACAGAGACTCTATTAAAATGATTTGTGATCATGAGGTTTTGTTCTGACTTTTATTAACATCACTTTCACAATCCATCAATCTCATTTTTTTTTTTTTTTCTCAGGTTTTACCGGTAAATTTTTTACCGTCGATTTTCCGTCTGTTTCCTTACTTTGTCAAACGTGTTTTGTTTTTTTTCCCTTTTAGGTGTCGGACCTCATTTTTTAAAACCACCCCCTTTTTGTAAGAGTTGTACTGGGGAAGGGACGAACCAGAGTTTATGTTCGGGACAAACTGTACCTTGTCTTACATAGTCAGAGACGTCTGACGAACCCACTCTTTGTTTCCTGTATTTCTCTTTTTTTTTTGATTTTACCCGACCCAGGGGAGAGTGTAGAGTCCTCCTATAAAAGTGTAATGAACAAATGATTTAGGACGAACGTACTCGAAAGGACCAGACAGTAAAATTAAGAAAGTGATTTTGTTCTTTTCCTTGTACCTTTCTCGGTGTGGACTGTTTTCTTCGTACGTCCGTAACTCTGGTCGGTAAGGGTACAAATTTAAGACTTAAATTGGGTATAATTGGTAAATCCCCGTGTAAGTCCAAGATACTACAGAAGTGTGTTAGACCCTCCAAGAGAAAAATTTTCCTTCAGTATCTTGGTATTTATGTTTTGACACATATTCTAGGAGGGTCGGTTCTTCCCTAACATACAACTCCCCCTCAGGAGTTCAAATCGACTCACTGAATCCTATAAATCGTTTAAATTTGGAGTCAAAGGAGTCGAAGGTTTACTTAACTCATGTAGAGAATTCCACTGGTTCTCTTAATTCAATCTATTACAAACATTTCGTACATCGTTTCTCTTTCCTTTAAGTTATACATAATTGATATGATATAAACACAGTTCCAAAACAGTTTCTGGTTAATATGGTCTGTTTCGATTTGTCTGTTCTTTCAAAAACAATTTTTGATAACTTTAGAGAGATACCCTCTGTCTAACTAAGTTGACATAACTTTGGTGTCCGTTCTCCCAAAATTCGTGGTCCTACTCGATCACCTTTGCATGATCTCTTGTTCGATCTCCTTCAATAGTCACATTAATCCGTAGACATAAATGAGTGACCGTGAATAGTTTCAACCAAAGAGTGGAGGGTGTCTCCGATCCCCTATCCTTACAATTTTCAAAAGGTGACTTGATATTGATGCAGTATGAGAATAAATTATGGTCGTTTCGTCTTAACCTTATATAGAACCTGTCATATCTTTGACTTTTAAAAGATCTTTGAAATTTCAAAGACTTTATGAATATAACTACTATGAAATGGGTATGTTTATTGGATCCTTCCCAATCCGTAGAGAAGAATAACCTGTTGTATAGTTTATTAGGATTAATAAAAATTATAAAGAGAAAAATGTTCCGTTTTCTTTTTAAAAACACTTAAAGGTGTCTAGGAGACCTTTCAAGGTTTCAGTTAAACTCTAGTTCGTTTAAAGTAAACCTTAAGATAAAACTCTACCGTTTTATAGTCTTCAAAAATTTTTAAGTCTTCTAAACCCGTGAACATTAGACTAATACTCAGCGGTTTTGTAATGAACCGATGGATAAATTGATTTCACAGTCTCCTCAAATTTTCCTTTATACCCACCATTGTACTAACTTTTTTGTTTTAAAGATCGAGAAAATTTACACTCTTCTTAACCGAGTGAATTTATTAGTTATGTATAAGTTCAGTTGTACTTTATATCCTTCAATAAGTTATTTTGTGTCTTTAAATGAAAGATCCTTTCAATGAATATTCCTTTTGTTTTGGAAAATATTAACATAATCCTTGTTTAGTTACTAGATTCTTTGAAAACAGTAAATTGTCTCTCTTGTGGTTTGAGATCAAAACGTAGTCCTGTAGTGACTAATGATTTCCAGTAATTTTTTTCATTTTTCTTTTTTTTTAATTGGGTCATAATTGATCGAGACTAGTGTGTTTTAATAAGACGTTTGGATGTCTATTAGAATGGTCAGTCTAAAACAGTATGTGAAAGAAGAGTGAGTTCTCGTTGGTCAGTGACATTAAGTGTTACTATAATGAAAAAAGGGGAATTTTATGTGGGTCGTATTGAATGTCACAAAAAAAAATTTGTTTTTGTGTAGGATGTGAGAATTATATAAAACGTATGTTTTAACAAAGTGAAATGGGATTAACAAAGACCATCTAAGTAAATCTATACACCTAATATGAAAAATTGGTGATCATCCAATACCTCGTTTGTTCCTTTATATAGTAACACTTGTCAGAATATAGTCGTAAGATATCGTCTGTTCAAATACTTATATGGTAGAGTGTTAAAAAATATCCATATACGAAAGAATACCACATGTAAGAGGTATACCGTCGTATAAAAGTCGGAGATTCATTGTTTTTATATTCTTTTTTGATATGTTTTCTGCGTACGAGGAACCTTCTTTTAGATACTGGTTGGATCTTTCGTATAATTTTTCGTCTCTGTAAAACAGGTTGTTTCGAGGTAGATTAGTTTCGATGCCAAAAGGGTCATCGGTACATACCTCCACTCTCCACCTGACATTTCTTTCGACTCACGATTTCTTAATTACGAAAACTTGACATCACAACTACTTCTGAGAACTCTTAGGGTATCTGAAATTCCTGTAGGTAGGTCAGTTAGAATTTCCTTTAGTCAACACTTATAAGTAACCTTCCTGACTACGACTTCGACTTTGAGGTTATGAAACGGGTGAACTACACTTCTTGACTGAGTAACCTTTTATGGGACTACGACCCTTTCTGACTTCCACTCTCTTCCCCTGCTGTCTCCTACTCTACCAACCTACCGTAGTGGTTGGACTACCTGTACTCAAACTCATTCGAGGTCCTCAACCACTACCTGTCCCTCCGGACCGTACGACGTCAGGTACCCCAACGTTTCTCAGTCTGTACTGACTCACTGACTTGACTTGACTATGTTTGAATTTGAGTACGGATTATTTCCAAAATCATCTAATAAAATCTTTAATGGATCTATAAAGTACCTATAATAAATTAAATCGTATTCAGATTATAAAAGGAAATGTTTTTATAAAACCTTTCATGAAAATTCGTCTTCATATTCTATATTAATACCAACTTTATGTCAAATAGTCTTATTTGTAAGTCTTATTCTAAATATCAGAATTTATAGATCATCTATAGACAAACTAGTATTTGGGTTCATCTTAAAATTTTCATGTGAAAATACTGTAAATCGGTACTATTAAGTCTTCTGGTGACAAAAATAAAAATACACTTGAACTAAAAAATTTGTAAACTTAATTAAAATATTCTTATATGTAATAAAAAAATTCATCCATAAATAACAAAATTAAAATAAAAAAATGAAATGTTATGACATAACCAAAACGGTATGTAACTGTACTTAGGTGGTGTCCACATGTACTCAAGGGTTGGGACTTGGGGGGAGGGTAGTGGGAGGGGTATTACATATTCTTATATGTAATAAAAATATAGTACGTTTCGAGTCACACACACACACACAAATTAGACTCAAGTCATTATAAATAAAGAGATATGGATAACATTATCTATCTCAAGGAAATTGGTATTTAATATTCAATTAAATCATTAAGGTAGGTCTCTGTCCTTTTTGTAGTCTAGTATATCAGTTCTCCTCAGAAATTTCCTCCTCTTAACCTTCTCATTCTTTAAGGGTAATCGCTCTCTGTACGGTTGATTGGCTGGTTTTCAGTTTGTGTTAGAGTCGTGTGTCCCTGAAGAGACCAGAAGGTCACCGATTATGAGACTCGAGAGGTTACGTCCCCCGGGTCTAGACTTGGGACCAGTCCCTTGATCTGGGGTGTATAATGTTGATTTCTAAAGTGTACGGTGTAGATCTTAAGGTGCACGGTGTCGATTTCTAGGGTGTATGGTGTTATTACTAGTTTCTAGGGTGTACGACGTTGATTCTAGACCACGTCGGTTTAATTAGTTATTTATATATATAAAAAAATTACAGAGTCGTGTGATGTTCATGAGATTCATGGTATTTTGGTTTCAAGTTAGTTTATTTTAGAGTAATGGTAGTTTTTATACTAATCTTAATTTCAGTCAATGAATGGTACGAAGTCCCCAGTCTACAGACTTCATGACTTACTCTTTAGTTACCAAGGGACTAGATAGTCAGTCCTCACTCCTGTCTCCGAAATTTCAACTCGTGGTCCTCGGAACCTACTCTCCGGATCCAGGTCACTACTTTGAATAGGATAGACTCCATACTGTGGTCTCGACAGTTTCTTTTAAACGTTTTCTGTCTCAATCCAACCGTTCCAATGACCCCTCTTTCTAATTCGACTTGTAGTGTCTTTGTTTTCCACTCACCCAAAAGTTCACGTTTTCACTGGATCACTTTTTATGATCTCCCGAAATAAATCCAGTAGTCAAGTAGATTACACTAATCCAGTAGAGACGAACAATTAACCTTGAATGACTTTAATCTAAGGATGGGAGAATGTCTCTGGTCCTTCATCCTCATGTTCAAGGAAACTACAACATTGAGTTTCCTACAGAGTGTCCAGGAACTTCTGTAAAGACCTGATAGTTTGACTATTCTCCGAAACTCTAGATATATATGAAATTCCCAGTAACTGTAGTAGTTTTAATTCGTACAGTATTTGGTAGTAATTGACTTTGTTTATGTTAAGAATTTTCCGTTTTTCCGTTTTATTTTCGATAAGTAGAATGTCTAAGTAAAAAAGGGGAAAAGATTATCATATAGTACCAACGAGTTTTTATTCCATATTTCACTTTTTAAGTCAGAGTTTAGTAATTCTTGTGTCTTTAGTCTAAATCATAGGTCTCCCGTTAGTTACATTTACTTCTTGTGTTCTATTTCTTATACCCTTTCTTTAGTCCAATATTTGTTTCCAGTTTCCCTTTTCTTTATCCTCTCACTTTAATAAGTTCGAGTCTTACGTATTTATTGGTCTTCATTCGTTTTGTCTTCTCTGTTGCGGACTTCTCCTAATTTGAAAACGTACACA
This sequence comes from Capra ibex, assembly GCA_006410555.1. Classification (NCBI taxonomy): domain Eukaryota; kingdom Metazoa; phylum Chordata; class Mammalia; order Artiodactyla; family Bovidae; genus Capra; species Capra ibex. The sequence continues at coordinate 18,280,944 of SJYO01048061.1, read as the reverse complement.
AATCATCAAAAGGAGTGACGGAATTGGGTTCCTTCTCCTTAACCGAGTACGGATCTTGTGTCCGAAGGGAACCCGGATCCATTCTATACATGATTTTTAATTGAACAATTTTAAGTTGAAAATTTTAAAAAAAATTTTTAGAGAATACTTACCTAATTGTACTAATATAAGGAGTCAATATATAACTAAAGAAATTTGTGAGATAATTTGTTAATGGTTAAAAGTGACAATATAAACCTTTAGTTTGATAAAATACTGACTTATACACCATACTTTTAAAAAGACAATTTTGGGGTGTCTAAAATAAAGGACCTCTTTTTGTGTTACGTAGAGTAACAACTGAGTATTATACATGTCTACTGTACAGTTACCAGTGGTTTATATGAAACAAGACTTTCTAAAGGGATATATATACATGTGTCTACATATAATGTATAAATCGATCGTAAAAATATCATTTTAATAAAATTTCCTGAGTTAAGTCGTCACCGGTGTCCTGACTTTTCAAGTCAAAAGTAAGATTAGGGTTTCTTTCCGTTACGGTTTCTTACGAGTTTGATGGTGTGTTAACATGAGTAGAGTGTGCGATCATTTCATTACGAGTTTTAAGAGATTCGGTCCCAAGTCGTTATACACTTGGTGCTTGAAACAAGTTCAACCAAAATCTTTTCCGTCTCCTTAGTTTAACGGTTGTAGGCGACCTACTACCTTTTTGGTTCTGTCAAGGTCCTTTTGTTGGTAAAACGAAATAACTGATACGGTTTCGGAAACTGACACACATAGTGTTATTTAACACCTTTTACGACTTTCTCTACCCTTATGGTCTCGTGGACTGGACAGAGAACTCTTTTGATATACGTCCACTCCTTCGTTGTCAATATTGACCTGTACCTTGTTGTCTGACCAAGGTTATCCTTTTCCTCGTGCAGTTCCGACATATAACAGTGGGACGCATAAATTGAATATACGTCTCATGTAGTACTCTTCGCGACCCGACCTTCTTCGTGTTCGACCTTAGTTCTAACGGTCCTCTATATAGTTATGGGAGTCTATACGTCTTCTGTGGTGTGAATACCGTCTTTCACTTCTCTTTGATTTTTCTGAGAACTACTTTCACTCTCTCCTCTCACTTTTTCAACCGAATTTCAAGTTGTAAGTCTTTTGCTTTTAGTACCGTAGACCGGGGTAGTGAAGTACCGTTTATCTACCCTTTGTCACCTTTACCACAGTCTGAAATAAAAAGACACGAGGTTTAGTGACGTCTACCACTACCGTCGGTACTTTAATTTTCTGCGAATGAGGAACCTTCCTTTCAATACTGGTTGGATCTATCGTATAAGTTTTCGTCTCTGTAATGAAACGGTTGTTTCCAGGTAGATCAGTTCCGATACCAAAAAGGTCACCAGTACATACCTACACTCTCAACGTGACACTTCTTTCGACTCGTGGCTTCTTAACTACGAAAACTTGACACCACAACCTCTTCTGAGAACTCTCAGGGCACCTGACGTTCCTCTAGGTTGGTCAGGTAGGATTTCCTCTGGTTAGGACCCTCAAGTAACCTTCCTGTCTACGACTCTGACTTTGAGGTTATGAAACCGGTGGAGTACGTTTCTCAACTGAGTAACTTTGTCTAAGTCTACGTCCCTCCCTAACACCCGTCCCCATCTTTTCCTGTTGTCTCCTATTCTACCGACCTACCGTTGTGGCTGAACTACCTGTACTTAAACTCACTTGAGGCCCTCAACCACTACTTGTCCCTCCGGACCGCACGACGTTAAGTACCCCAACGTCTCAGTCTGTGCTGACTCGTTGACTTGACTTGACTTGACTACAAATTCCTGATCTTTTATTTTACCCCGTTTCTTTTGACTGTCTTATACCATACGACTTTAAATAAACTTAATGACAATTATTTAATAAATATCCGGTACTTTTTAAAAGAATTCGTTTTTAAAGTAAACAATATATTATTACTCATGTGGATTGGAACGAAATAAAAACCTTTTTTACGGGTATTTGACGACTTTGTGTTATTTGGTATTTTATGAAGTCTTTGACTTTTTTATTTTATCTTTTAAACCAGTAAACCACAAACAATACCACGTGTGTTATATTGTTTATAAAAGTTAATAAAAAGTTATTTATAAAACCTTTAGAAAAAGGTGGTACAAAATTTCTGACTGTTCATATAATCACGTTTTTATCGTTTACTTTTGTATAGTATGTATCTTATTGACACGTTAATGATCTAAATATATTTATTATTTGTCGAATGTGTTATTTGTCGAATGTCATTTGACGTCCTAAAGGATATTCTCACAAACTATAATAGATAGTTTGAGTTAATAGATGTTGAGAGTTAAAGAAATGAAGTATCAGATTCTTCTCTCCTGCAAGTCTTCGAAGAGACCCCCTGTTCTCACACATAGAGATTTCTGAAAAAGACGGATGAACTTTTATACAAAACTATATGTGACGGTCACTGATAACGAGATATAAGGAAAACGAAAACAAACGATGTGTCTACTAATTAAGAAGAAAGTCACAGTGACTAAGTTTAATTAAATATACTCCCGTAAGAATAAACTTTTAGAAGGATTAAATAAAGAAACTGTAGAAAGGGTTATAATAAGTATTGTTGTTGTTTTATGTACATGTCAGACATTATACACCGTTGACTCACGCAATCTTCACATCTTTTGTTTAGTCGTACAACCCAGTGTAGGTACTAACTATACGAGACTAGGAAAAAGAAAATATTAACGTAATCCCTACTTAAAAACATTTAAGGGGTGTCTGAAAGGAGGTCGTACCGACTGAAAAAGTACCGTATAACGACTTAGAGTGTTTGTAACCAAGTTATAACTACCCTTCAAAGTTTCAACTCACCTTCGACAACTCTCCAGTTTTGACAAAACACAAGACATCTTTGGTTTCAGTCTATGTATTAGTAATAAATTCAATATTACAAACGAATCTTCTAATCATGAAGGACTTGAATCTATAGAATTTCTTTAAAATAAATTTTTTAAATTAACATCAAGAAGTAACCCAGTCCCTATATTTAGAAGATCTCAAACTTGGTAGTCAAGTCAAGTCAACGAGTCAGCACAGGTCGAGAAACACGGAGGTACTTAACGTCGTGTGGTCCGGAGGGACAGGTAGTGGTCGAGGACCTCAAGTGAGTCTAAGTGCAAGTAGCTCAGGCACTACGGTAAGTCGGTAGAGTAGGAGACAACAGGGTGAGAGGAGGACAGGGGTTAGGGAGGGTCGTAGTCTCAGAAAAGGTTACTCAGTTGAGAAACGTACTCCAGCGGTTTCATGACCTCGAAGTCGAAATCGTAGTAAGGAAGGTTTCTTTAAGGTCCCGACTAGAAGTCTCACCTGACCAACCTAGAGGAACGTCCGGTTCCCTGAGAGTTCTCAGAAGAGGTTACGGTGTCAAGTTTTCGTAATTAAGAAGCCGCGAGTCGAGAGAAGTGTCAGGTTGAGAGTGTAGGTATGTACTGATTATCTTTTTGGTATCGGAACTGATCTGCCTAGAATCAGCCGTTTCATTATAGAGACGAAAACTTATACGATTGATCCAACCAGTATTGAAGAGAAGGTTCCTTATTCGTAGAAAATTAAAGTACCGACGTCAGCGGTAGACGTCACTAAAACCTCGGGGGGTTTTATTTCAGACTGTGACAAAGGTGACGAAGGGGTAGATAAGGGACACTTCACTACCCTGGTCTGCGGTATTAGAAGCAAAAGACTTACAACTCGAAATTCGGTTGAATAAGTGAGAGGAGAAAGTGAAGGTAGTTCTCCGAAAAATCAAAGAGAAGTGAAAGACGGTATTCCACCACAGTTAGACGTATAGACTCCACTAACTATAAAGAGGGCCGTTAGAACTAAGGTCGAACACAAAGAAGGTCAGGTCGCAAAGAGTACTACATGAGACGTATATTCAATTTATTCGTTCCACTGTTATATACCGGAACTGCATGAGGAAAAGGATAAACCTTGGTCAGACAACAAGGTACAGGTCAAGATTGTCAACGAAGGACTGGATGTATGTCTAAAGAGTTCTCCGTCCAGTCCACCAGACCATAAGGGTAGAGAGAGTCTTAAAAGATGTCAAATAACACTATGTGTGTCAGTTTCCGAAACCGTATCAGTTATTTCGTCTTCATCTACAAAAAGACCTTGAGAGAACGAAAAAGGTACTAGGTCGCCTACAACCGTTAAACTAGAGTCCAAGGAGATGGAAAAGATTTTGGTCGAACTTGTAGACCTTAAAGTACCAAGTGTATAACGACTTCGGACCGAACCTCTTAAAACTCGTAATAAAATGATCGTACACTCTACTCACGTTAACACGCCATCGAACTCGTAAGAAACCGGAACGGAAAGAAACCCTAACCTTACTTTTGACTGGAAAAGGTCAGGACACCGGTGACGACTCAAAAGGTTTAAACGACCGTATAACTTACGTCGTGAAAGAGTCGTAATAGAAAGTCCTAAACTTTATCGAGATGACCTTAAGGTAGTGGAGGTGATCGAAACAAGTATCACTACGAAAGATTCCGGGTGAACTGAAGTGTAAGGTCCTACAGACCGAGATCTACTCACTAGTGTGGTAGCACTAATAGGTGCAGTACTTCTAGAAAAAACATGTCAAGAGGACACATAAGAACGGTAGAGAAGAATTATAGAAGACGAAGACAATCCAGGTATGGTAAAGGTAGGAAATAGCTCGGGTAGAAACGTACTTTACAAGGGAATCATAGAGACTAAAAGAACTTCTCTAGAGATCAGAAAGGGTAAGACAAGAAAAGGAGATAAAGAAACGTAACTAGTGACTTCTTCCGAAAGAATAGAGAAGAACGACAAGAAACCTTGAGACGTAAGTCTACAAATACAGAAAGGAAAAGAGGAAACGAAAAACGAAGAGAAGAAAAGTGTCGATAAACATTCCGGAGGGGTATGTCGGTAAAACGAAATAACGTAAAGAAAAGGTACCCCTACCAGAACTAGGGACAGATGACATGTTACAGTGCTTGGAGTAAGGTATCAAGTAGTCCGTGAGAGAGATAGTCTAGATCCGAGAATTTAGATAAAGAGTGAAGGTGACATATTAGTATTCCCTAAACTAAATCCAGTATGGACTTACCAGATCGCCAGAAGGGATGAAAGAAGTTAAACTTAGACTTAAACCATTATTCCTCAAGTACAAGACTCGGTGTCAGTCGAGGACCAGAACAAAAACGACTGACATATCTCGAAGAGGCAGAAACCAACGTTTCTTATAGTAGTTAGAGTAAAGTCACAACTGGTAGACCACTACAGGTACACATCAGAAGAGAACGTGACAACTTTCTCCCACAAACGATACTGTCCCGTAAAAGAACCGTTTTGAGATAATCAGAAACGGGACGAAGTAAGGTGTAAGGTTCCGGTTTAATGGACAATGAGGTCCACAAAGAACTGAAGGATGAGAACGTAAGGTCAGGGGATATTACTTTTCTTGTAGAGAAACCCCACAATCAAGATTTTCCAGAACATCCAGAAGTATCTTGGCAAGTCGAAGTCGACGACGTCGTAATGACCGACCCCGTATCTGAACCTAATGGCACTATGACTTACCAAACGGGACCTTTACTTGTCTCTAGTAAGACAGTAAAAACTCTAACGTAGGTTCATGACGTAAAGCCTGAGAAAACAACTGGTGCTACCGATGAGGTAAAGAAGATTCCCTAAGGACGGGCGTCATCATCTATATTACCAGTAGACTCAATTTAAGTGGGTAAGGTCAGGTAAAATCAAACGACTAAGGATCTTACAACTGCAAGTGAAAACGGTAGAGGACAAACTGGTGAAGGTTAAACGAAACTAAGTACCTGGACTGTAAGGTCCAAGGATACGTTATAATGAACAATATCGTAACCTGGAACGAAGATAGTGGTCAGTGTAGGTGTCGACCCATAACAAAAACGAAACCGAGGGAGGGAAGTAAGAAAGACCTCATAAAGAGGTGACTAGAGGTCATCGTACAACCCGTGGATGACTGGACCCCTCAAGGAGAAATTCATGGGAGAGTAAAACGGAAAAGTATGACAAGTACCCCAAGAGTTCCGTTCTTATGACTTCATCAAACGGTAAGGGAAGAGGTTACCTGGTGTAAGACAGTCTGGAGAGATGGTACTGGGTAGACAGAACCCAACGGAGAGTCCGTACCGAATCAAAGTAACTCAATCTGTTCCGACACCAAGATCACACTAATCTAACTGATCAAAAGACACTCATACCAAGTTCTCATACCCCCACTTCCCTGTGGGGTGCGGGTTCCATTCTCTTTGGGTTCAAATTTGGGATCTATTTGAGTTTAATCTCTGTTGTTGACAAGGGGGTTTTTAGTGTGACGGTCAGAAGGATGTCCAATTCGGTAAATGAATGAGTAAAAATAGACGTGGGGACTAAAAGAAAAAATTTTACATAAGAGAGGTTCATTCGATGGGTCGAAAAGTGGTTGATGGGTCGACTATCCATAAAGATCCAGTAGACTCAAGCTTGTATAGAGGTAAAAGGGGACGTATTGGTTGAATCTCAGTTGGACTTATCAGGGGATGATTTTAAATTTTTTAAAATATATCAGGAAGACTGATTTTAATAGGTAGAATACCGTGAGTCTTAGTGATGTGAATTTATACCTCTCTTTTTGAAACCTAAATAACTGATCGAAAGAAGATGAAAGAAGGGTAGATAACTGACACTTATATTATTTGTGACTGGAAATAAAAAAGGAGGTTCACTTTAATTAATAAGAAACAATAAGTATAAACATAAGATTTTGATATACATTTGTTAGGAAGTGGTTCTAACCCTTATTTCGTTCAATCAAGGTCCACTTTAGTAAAGGAGACGATACGACTCACGATGTCTTTGTACTTGAAGAAACAAAAAATACATTTAACTTGAACTCTGAGTGACTACCGGTGGGTCGTTATACCCCTTCTTGACACGGACGTGAGTCCGTCACTCCGAGTTCTCTGTAGAATTGGTGACGTGATACCATGGGACCAGAACGAAAATCGATCGAATCTTAAATTCTTGTAAGACCTTCATCATAACCGTATTTAAAGAAGAAATGACTAGGAGAGATGTCCTTTTTCCCACCAAACAAAATAATTCTCACTTGTTTTAACCTGAAAAAGATCAAGGAAGAGTGAGATCCATACAAACCTCCAATGTTCGAGTAAACTAAACGAGGAACAAAAACCAGATGAAACCGTCTGAGTCTTACAGACACGTTCTGGAGTGAGTGGAGTGTCAAGTATTACAGGTCTGGGTCTCCATCTTGACCGAAGTTCAAGTCCATTACAACAGAGTGAGTCGGACTGACCTTGTTTCGATCATACAACGAGGAGTCAAATGTAAAGACGGACAATAAGTTAACCAAGTTTCGATTCGAAACTGACACTACACTAATTAAAGATCGTAATAGGGTTATACAATTGTAAATAACTTTTGAATGATACCTAGAGAGTTCGTGAAAAGAACATTGAATTAAAAATACATTAAAGGAAAATCGTTTAAGACTACGTCCGTAATCATGTGAGTAAAATGAGGACCTTTTTTNTTTTTTTTTTTTTTTGTCAAAGACTGTCAAATGTATAGAACCGTTTAAATAAATTGTATGATGTAGATCACGTATTATCTTAAGAATAGTCTCGGAGTGTAGGAAGTACAAAACGTACTTAACTTATCATTTTTCGACTACCGGATAGTCTATGACGGAGTCAAGTCAAGTCAGTGAACCAGGACAGACTGAGAAACACTGGGGGTACTTGGTGTCGTACGGTCCGGAGGGACAGGTAGTGGTTGAGGGTCTCAGGTGGGTTTTGGTACAGGTAACTCAGTCACTACGGTAGGTTGGTAGAGTAGGAGACAACAGGGGAAGAGGAGGGTGGGAGTTAGAAAGTGTTGTTGTTCCAGAAAATGTTACTCAGTCTAGAAACGTCGTCCACCGGTTTGATAACCTCAAAGTCGAAGTTGTTGTCAGGAAGGTTACTTCCTGTCTAGAGGAAATCCTACCTGACCAACCTAGAGAAACGTCAGGTTCCCTGAACGTTCTCAGAAGAGGTTGTGGTGTCAAGTTTTCGTAGTTAATAAGCCGTGAGTTGAAAGAAATATCAGGTTGAGAGTGTAGGTGTGTACTGGTGATCTTTTTGGTATCGGAACTGATCTATCTGGAAACAACCGTTTCATTACAGAGACGAAAAGTTATACGACAGATCCAACCATTATTGAAAAGGAAGGTTCCTCGTTTGTACAAAATTAAAGTACCGACGTTAATGGTAGACGTCACTAGAACCTCGGGTCTTTTTATTTCAGTCGGTGACAAAGGTGACAAAGGGTAGGTAAACGGTACTTTACTATCCTGACCTACGGTACTAGAATCAAAAGACTTACAACTCGAAATTCGGTTGAAAAAGTGAGAGGAGAAAGTAAAAGTAGTCCTCCGAGAAATCAAAAAGAAGTGAAAGACGGTATTCCCACCACAGTAGACGTATAGACTCCGATAACTATAAAGAGGGTCGTTAGAACTACGGTCGAACAGGAAGGAACTCGGGACGCAAAGAGTACTACATGAGACGTAATTCAATTTATTCATACCACTGTTATATTTTAGAACTGCATGAGGAAAAGGATAAACCTTGGTCAGACAACAAGGTACAATGAATACAGAGGAGGGTTTAATAATCTTCGAACGTACTCTGACGTAACATCTTAAAACGGGAGTAAAGTTAGGAGAAAAGGTCCCATATTGTAATGCACTTTTTTTAAAGGTTTCTGATTTGTATGAACATTTTATAAAAGAATCAACTTCCTTTCAGTCTAATTTGTTCATCTTTTACAATATTAGTTACTTTATTTTATTAAATAAAAAAGATAAAAGGTCAACCAAAGTCAATAACTTCATAAAAACGGTCACCATGAAGAGGAAACACTTTATATATAATATTATTGTCTTAATAGAAATTTAGTCTTATCATCTTCCCTTTTATATCTTTTAAATTGTGTACGTAGGGGTAAGACGGGGGACGGGGGGTGAGTGTCCTGTCTATGTGTGTGTACACCAATTTTGAATAATATTGTTATAACACTTTACGAAATCAAAAATATAACTAAATCTAATTACTATGGAAACGTATACACCTACAGGACTTTGTAAATTTTAACATTTACAGTTACCTAAGAGTCCAGTAGATTAGATACGATACCCGAAGGGAGTACCAAGTCTGTCATTTCTCAGACGGACGTTACACCCTATGGGTCCAAGATAGGGACCCAACCCTTCTAGAGGACCTCTTCCTTTACCGTTGGGTGAGGTCTTAAGAACAGACCTTTTATGGTGACTGTCTCCTCGGACCGTCCGATGTCAGGTACGTACCTCAATGTTTCTCAGTCTGTACTGGTTCGTTGGAGTGAAAGGAAAAGAAAGTAGTCTTCATGTTCTCTGATTACTACTAATATAATGTACTCTTTAACAAAAACACTTCTTTCATAAAGAATTTTTTCATAATATACCACTTTTTGTTTCAAAAGAGATTCTAGTCCTTTTTCTATTCCTACGGGTCAGAACGGTGTAAATAAGTGGTATCATAACTTTCGGGATCCGTCTCGTTTATTCGTTCATTTTCTTTATTTACTGTAGATTCAACCTTTCTTATTTTGACAATAATAAACGTCTACTGATTTTAGTCTATCTTTTGGGATTTCTAAGGTGGTTTCCGGACAACTTTATTAAGTCAGTACGACGTTCCATGTTGTTAGTTACTTTAAGACAGTATAAATATGTGTGATTATTTATTTTTCTTTTTTATTTAATTCTTTCTTTTAATTTTATTAGAGTAAATGTTAACGTAGTTTATTGAATCCTTATTTAAATTGGTTCTTTAACTTTCCAGATATATCACATTTGATATTCTATAATTATTATCTTCATCTTATGTTTCTTTTTCATTAGACATTAGTAACTGACCTTCTTAATTATAATAATTCACAGGTATAATGAATTTTGTTAAATGTATTTGTTACACTAGTGATAGTGTTAAGGTCACTATAAAAAGTGTTTTTGTATTGTTAGGATTTTAAACATACTTTGGTGTCTTCTTAGGTTCTTCGGTTTCATTAGAGATCATTTTTCTTGGTTAGACCTCCGTAGCACGAGGAACTAGTGTAGTGTATTTTTTTGTGATCATTAGTTTTCTCATACCATCACCGTAGTTTTGTCTATGTATCCAGTAATCCTGTTTTATCTCCCGGGTCATTATTGGATACGAAAATACTAATTAATTATATGTTACTTTCCCCGTTCTTATATTTTCTCCTTTTCCTGTCGTAGAAGTTATTTACCACAACCTTTTTGTCCTGTCTGTGTACTTTTTATTATTTGACCTAGTGATAAAATGTCGTATGTATTCTTAATTGAGTTTTACCTAATTTTTTGATTTACATCATGGACTCTGGTATTTTGATGGTCTTCTTTTGTATTCACTACTCGAGAAACTGTGATCAGAACCGTAAATAAAAGACTTTTACTATGGTGTTAGTTTTCGTTCTTTTCGTTTCATTCACTCTGATGGAGTCTGATTTTTCGAGATATGTCGTTTCCTTTGGTAGTTGTTTTCTTTTTTCATTAGTTGTTACCCTCTTTTGTAAACGTTCAGTACATAGACTATTCCCAATTATATTTTTATATTCATAATTTTCTTGAGTACGTTGTGATAACTTCCTTTTTTCAAACTAATTCTTCTGAATTTTCTGGGTCGTGTTCGTGTATTTAACTTTGATTAGTTTTTAAAAGGTCGTTTGTTTTCGGGTCCTGGTCTACCGAAGTGTCCGCTCAAGTTGGTTTTTAAATCTCTTCTCGATTGTGGATAGGATGAGTTTGTGAAGGTCTTTTAACGTCTCCTTCCATTTGACAGTTTGAGTAAGATACTCCGGTGGTAGTAGGATTACGGTTTTAGTCTATTTCTACGGTGTTCTTTTCTTTTGACGTCCGGTTATAGTGACTACTTGCATCTACGTTTTTAGGAGTTGTTTTAAGGTCGTTTATCTTAGGTTTTTGTATCATTTTTCTAACATATAGTAATGGTTCACCCGAAATAGAGTCTCTACGTTCCTAAGAAATTGTAAACGTTTAGTTAGTTACACTATACGGTGTAATTGTTTAACTTTCAATTTTTGTATACTAATAGAGTTATTTACATTTCTTTCGGAAACTGTTTTAAGTTGTAGGTAAATACTATTTTTGGTAGGTCTTTCGTCCGTATGTTCCTTATATGGAGTTATATTATTTTCCATATATACTATTTGGGTGTGGTTTGTAATAGGAGTTACCACTTTTTAACTTTAATAAAGGGGATTTAAGTCCTTGTTCTGTTCCGACGGGTGAGAGTGGTGATGATAAGTTGTAGCAAAATCTTAAAAATCAGTGTCGTTAGTCTCTTCTTTTTCTTTATTTTCCTTGGGTCTAACCATTTTTTCTTCATTTTGAGAGTGACAAACGTCTACTGTACTAGGAGATGTACTTTTGGTATTTCTAAGGTGATCTTTTAATGATCTAGATTAGTTACTCATATCATTTCAACGTCCTATATTTTAATTGTGTGTCTTTAGGGAACGTAATGATATATGATTGTTACACATATCAATCACTCTACAATGACTCTTTTGACTTTCTCTGTAATTCCTTTGTTAAGGTAAGTGGTAACGTTACTTTTCTTATTTTATGAATCCTTATTTTAAATAGATTCCTTTGTTTTCTGGATATATATCTTTTGATATTTTGTGATTACTTTCTCTAGTTGCTACTGTGTTTATCTACCTCTTTACACGGTACAAGTACCTAACCTTCTTAGTTATATCACTTTTACTCATATGATGGGTTTCGTTAGATATCTAAGTTCATTAGGGATAGTTCGATGGTTACCGTAAAAAGTGTCTTGATCTTGTTCATTAAAATGTTAAACATACCTTTATGGTTTTGTTGTTGTTGTTGTTGTTTTGTTGTGTGTGTGTGTGAACTTATCGGTTTTGTCAGAACTCTTTCTTCTTACCTTGACCTCCTTAGTTGGACGAACTGAAGTCTAATATGATCTTTCGGTGTCTGTAGTTCTGTCATACCATGACCGTATTTCTGTCTTTGTATCTAGTTACCTTGTTTTATCTTTCGAGTCTCTATTTAGGTACGTGGACACCTGTTGAATGGAAACTGTATCCTCCTTTCTTATTTTCATACCTCTTTTCTGTTAGAAAAATTGTTCGTCACGACCCTTTTGACCGGTTGGTAGACATTTCCTTACTTTGATTTTATGAAAGATTGTGGTATGTGTTTTTATTTGAGTTTTACCTAATTTCTAGATTTACATTCTGGTCTTGATATTTTGAGGATCTCCTTTTGTATCCGTTTTGTGAGAGACTTTATTTAGTGTCGTCCTGGGAGATACTGGGTGGAGGGTTTAATTACCTTTATTTTCGTTTTTATTTGTTTACCCTGGATTAATTAGAATTTTTGAAAAGGTGTTACTTCCCTTAATGTTCGTTCCACTTTTATGTCGGAAGTCTTACCCTCTTTTATTATCGTTTACTCGACTGAATTAAAAAGACCCGAGGTTTAATTGACGTCTGTCACTAACATCGGTACTTTAATTTTCTATGAATGAGGAACCTTCCTTTCTATACTGATTGGATCTGTCGTATTATTTTTTGTCTATGTAATAAAACAGTTGTTTCCAGGTAGATCAGTCCCGATACAAAAAAAAAAAGGTAACCAGTACATACCTACACTCTCAACCTGATATTTCTGGGCTCACGGCTTCTTAATTACGAAAACTTGACACCGTGACCTCTTCTGAGAACTCTCAGGGAACCTGACGTTCCTCTAGGTTGGTCAGGTAGGATTTTCTCTAGTCAGGAGCCACAAGTAACCTTCCTGACTACAACTTCGACTTTGAGGTCATGAACCCGGTGAACTTCACTTCTCGACTGAGTAACCTATTTTGAGACTACGACCCTGTCTAACCCCGTCCTCTTCCCCTGTTGTCTCCTACTCTACCAACCTACCGTAGTGACTGAGTTACCTGTACCCAAACCCACCTGAGGACCTCAACCACTACCTGTCCCTCCGGACCGTACGACGCCAAGTACCCCAGTGTTTCTCAGTCTGTTCTGTTTCACTGACTTGACTTGACTCGTCGTTTGCTTCGTTGACTGTTTCTTAATTAGAGTTTATATATGTTCGTCGAGTCCGTCGAGTTAAGATCTGTTTATTTACTGGGTTAGTTTTTTACCCGGTTTCTTGATTTGTCTATAAAGAGGTCTCTTCTGTATATCTACCGATTGTTTGTGTACTTTTCTACGAGTTGTAGTGAGTCTCTTTACGTTCAGTTTTGGTGTTACTCCATGGTAGATTACGGTCAGTCTTACTGACGTCAGTCTTTAAGATGTTCGTTATTTACGACCTCTCTCACGACCTCTTTTCCCTTAGGAGAACATGACAACCACCCTTACATTTAATCATGTCGGTGATACCTCTTGTTAAACCTCTAAGGAACTTTTTGACCTTTATTTTGACGGTATACTAGGTCGTTAGGGTGAAGACCCGTATGGGTGACTCCTTTGGTCTTGACTTTCTCTGTGTACATGGGGTCACAAGTAGTGTCGTGACAAATGTTATCGGTCCTGTACTTTCGTTGGATCTACAGGTGACCATCTGCTTACCTATTCTTTCGACACCATGTACATGTGTTACATTACAATGAGTCGATAATTTTTCTTGCGTAAACTTAGTTAAGCTTACTCCACCTACTTTGACCTCGGATAATATGTCTTATTTCATTCAGTCTTTCTTTTTATTGTTATGTCATATAATAACGTATATATACCTTAAATCTTTCTACCATTACTACTGGACTATACGTTCTATAGTTTTCTCTGTGTCTATATGTCTCGACTGAAAACCTGAGACCCCCTCTTCCACTCCCACCTTACTAAAATCTCTCATGGTAACTTTGTACATATAATAGCATACACTTTGTCTAGTGGTTAGGTTCAAGCTACGTACTTTGTCCCGTAAGTTTCAGTCACATGACCCTGTTGGGACTCCCTACCCTACCCCTCCCTCCATCCTCCCCCCAAGTCCTACCCCCTTTGTACATGTAGGTACCGACTAAATTCAGTTACATGCCAGTTTTGGTGATGTAACATTAATCGAAGGTTATTTTTAACTAATTAATTAAATTTATTTTCTTTTTTGTTTTTCACTCCTGTTGTTCTTGTTTTTTCTTCACTCGTCTTCTAAACTTATATGTAAAAAAGGTTTCTTTTATAGTCTATCGGTCTTCCATGTATAATTCCACGACTTGTCACAATTAATAATCCCTTTACGTTTAGTGGAGTACAGACAATCTTAGTCAAGTCAGGTCAAAGAGTCAGAACAGACTGGGAAACACTGGGGTACTAGACGTCGTGTGGTCCGAAGGGACAGGTAGTGGTTAAGGACCTCGAATGAGTTTGAGTACAAGTAACTCAACCACTACGGTAGGTTGGTAGAGTAGGAGACAACAGGGGAAGAGGAGGACGGAAGTTAGAAAGGGTCGTAGTCGCAGTCAGAAGAGGTTACTCAGTCAAGAAACGTAGTTCACCGGCTTCATAACCTCAAAGTCGTAGTTAGGAAAGTTACTTATAAGTCCTGACTAAAGGAAATCCTAATTGTTTTTCCGTTCTCCATTTACAACTTGTCCTACAACTCTTTTCACTTAGGAAGTACGTGTCAACCACCTTTACGTTTGAACACATCGATGATACCTTTTGTCATATCATCGAGGAGTTTTTAATTTTTATCCTAATGATGCACTAGGTCGTTAAAGTGAAGACCCATAAATAGACTTCTTCTACCTTTGTGATTAAGTTTTTCTACATACGTCGGAGTACAAGTAAGGTCGTGATAAGTACCGTCGGTTCCATACCTTGTTAAATTGACACGTATTCACCTACCTACCTATTTCTTCTACGTCACACATATACATAGTACCTATAATAAGTCGGTATTTTTTTCTTACCGTAAACGGTAAAACTGTTGTACCTATCCGGAACTCCTGTAGTACTACAATTTGTGGTAACTTCTTCTTACAGGATTTCGGTTGATGAAACTACGTCGAAAACGGAAACGTCTCTAAGTATAGTTTTAAAACTCTTCGTTTTAAGTGATTTTATAGGACGATTTAATTTATTCCGTAATTTCAAAACTCCGTGTATTAATTCTCAACTAAAACTGAGGTGAGAACTCGTTACCACACCGGGACTTGTTGAATTTATTTAAAAATTCGAGAAATAAGAATAATTTTAACACTATTTTTACGGATCTATACAAAACTAATTAACTTTATATGTATTTTGTGTCCGTGTACTTTTACACCCAACATTTATAACGAATGTAAAAGTCAAACGTTTTATGAAGTCAATTGTATTATTTTTGAGGGGGGTTTACCCTACGAAATGTGTATGTAAACAGGTGTCTCGGGGTCTGAAGTCACATATCGGAATCTTTCGGATGAAGGGTGAATTGTCAGCTTTACCGACAATTCCAGAAAATAATAATATTGAAACGGTTACAAAGATTACAACATAGTCAAATGTAACGAGATTCATAGTCAAAACTTTTTACTAATCTTTGAGTGTTAGGGATTTAGACTTAACATGGTATGAGTTTCGTGTGGGATCGATACGTGATAGAGTCACTCTACTTTAGTCGACAATGTCGTCTGGACCTATGTGGATCTTAAGTGTTAACAACAAAGATAAAAAATAGGGGTAATTTTACGACACAAATTCTCATACCTCAAATGTCAGTTTATCGGACCCGAATGTAATAATAAAATTATGAAAGGTGGAAACTGAAACCTCTTAAGTTTGTTGTATGAAGTAGAACTTTCTGCCGTACCACTGAATATGGACCTGTATATTAAATCCTGTAGTTCTTTAGGTTTAGACTAAAATAACTAATTTTCTTTCTTAAAACACTTATTGAGACTTTGTTGACACGAAATACCAAAAAGTCCGAATCGAAGGTCGTTTCAGTACTTACTAACACTTCCGTAAATACCTTACACTGTCTTGAAAGGTGGGGTATCACTTTATACCTCTCCCGTTGTCACAACGTCTCTTCATAGAAATACAAAGATTGGGGATTATTTGGTAAATCACACGGGGGGTAAAAAGTGTAAGTTATAATCAAAATAAAATTATAGTGTCATCAACGATCAAGTTAATACTTTCAAAGAAAAATTATATCGTTTACAAAATAAAGGGATCTATAACATTATACCTCCGTATTTATTATAACCGTAATTATGTTTTGTAAATAACTTGGAGTGAGACCCGTTACGAATATACACTGTCCACGAATTCTCACTACCTAAACTAGGGTGTGTTTCAATTAATTCAATAAACCCGTGACCCAAAGATAAACCTTTGAAAGGGATTTTCGAGAGAACATTATCGACTAACGTAAAGATAAAATATAATGAACTTTCGGTGCCGACTACGAATAAGGTATGGACCAAAGGGTGGTGTACATAGTGATTATTAATAACACTGAATATCGTTTATATAGAAATATTAACGAACATCCTCTTCTGCCGTAAAAATCCTCCTCTCTTTAGATACAAAAAGTCTCTTTATTTAAGTTTAAAAAGGAAGTAATTATTAAACCCTTCATCTTATTTTACGGTATCTAAATAGATTGTTGAACTCCAATGTCTCATCTAAATTGAAGAAGTCATCCAGTTACATTATGATCTTTTTATTTATGTCGAAAGGGGGGAACGGTCGTTCCTTCGAGTGTCCTTAGTCTTATAAAATCTCGAGTAAAAAAAAAAAATTAAAACCTGAAACTAATTTTGCTTCAGAGGACAGGGTAACGTGTATTTGCCACATCTTTCGTGTTTCTGTTCATCTAAAGAAATTAGTCATGGATATCATTGACGTCATGGTTTATAAGTGAATCATGTTTGTGAATTGAGATTCAGTTCATGTCTTACGATTCAAGGTATGTCGACGAAGGGACAAGAGGGAGGTAAGTCCTTTTTCGACAACTGATAAAATATATTAAAAACAAATTTAAATTTTGGGTATCCTGTTCTGAACCTTTAAACGAAACACGACTAATTGTAAGTGTAAAACAAATGTAATTATAGAAAACTCATATTTGTCATACTTTTATAAAAAAAGTGAACTATAATTGAAAATCGTAAATGATAGGAATGTCAACACTAAAATAACATTATGTTTCCGATTTAAAGTAACATCTATTAAGATTAGTATCAACACTCCATGAGAGTGAAAACATGTTACAAGAAAATTCAAATTCCGTCATAAGAAAAGGCTGTATCAGTTAGATATAATATGAGTATTGTACTAGAATGGAACGAGAACTATCGAAAAATCAATAGGGATAATTGTAACAAGTAGAGAACTTAATATCTTAATTCTCGACCTTGTGATGACTTTACTAAACATGTCACGAAAAGTGCACTTACCGAATACATTATACTCCATAAAGAATCATATTAATCGATAGACCTAAAGAAATATCTAAAATTGAGTCTTTATATCCTTTACCGTTAAAGTTACCTCTTTGGAGGAAAGACCCTTGAACCAGAAAAATAACAGATACAAAGAAACGTAGAGAGGAAACCACCGGAGTAGGGTGGAGGACCTTAATTTACGTCCTTAATTGGGTACGAGTGTAATGACTTTACATGTAGTAATCAGGTCCAGAACGAGGGGTTTAGGTGTGAGTTTAACCTCTAAGTGTGACAACGATAAGTTTACGACTTATTGACAGAGTATGGGACACACGGGGTTGACTTGAACGAAAAGAACGGTTTGTCCGAAGTGAAAAGTATAGAAACGTCAGAGTACACTCCGTCACCGGTATGAAGGTCAATGAACCCGACTATAACCGTAGTAGGCACAAGTAGTCTTGACAGGCATTGGTCCTTGACTGGTAAAGTTCGAGAAGATGACGAACGACGGTGGTTCCAATGGTACACCAGTGACCTTAATGGAAGTTTCTCCAAAGGGATTAAGATGACGATGAGGATGGACGGTCAGAAATATCCGGTTTACTGAAAAGCTTTACGTTTAGTACCGTATTGTGAAAACGAGTGAGGGGAAATTGAAGTCCAACATAAAGGACGTTCCGGGATGTACCGTATCATAGAATGGTGGGTAGGGTTGGGAGAGAGTCATACATCTGTTTCGGAAGAAACTGTAAGGACCTTGTACGGTTCAAATGTGGACAGAATCCCTGAGATGCAGTCAATAAGGGAGACATACCTAGTGAGAAAGGGGTCTATACGTATACCAGTTGTTGGGGTCAAGTCAGAAATAAGTTAACAGTCAAAGAGTCCCTCCGTATGGGACTGGTGGAATAAAGTGTTTCTATGTAGGAATGTGGAAGTAGGAGGTATAGAAGGGAGAAGGGATCAATATGTGGGGACTGGAATACATCGAGAAAGATGTCGTAAATGGTTGGAACCTATAAGATATAATATGGTCAAAATAAAACAATTAAGACAGACAGAGGTGATTTTGAATTGTAATCTATAGTGGAATAAAACAAGACTACATAGGTTCACGGACGAGTTCACGAACGTCCACATATTACTCATAAAAAACTTACTTACTTATGTAAGGGTTAATTAGAGTTCAGTACGTCGGGTTCGAACACCGATTTGTAAGGTAAGTTCAAACAAACACTGTAAGCTAAAAATTGTAAGGGTTAAACATCTTTTTAATTCTTACGAAATCTATGAGACCTTTGAGTTCAGAATATATACGGAACGATGGAGTAAGTGTAACTCAACACAATAAAATTAAGACAAAGACTTTTTCGTTTGTGAGTCAACAGAGTATATAAATACCGTCAATGTCAGTTTTAAATAAGTACCGTCCTAGAAAGAACTCTACTGAAGATAGAGATTCAGAAAAAAAGGAATATAATGGAGTAGGAAAAAAAAAAAAAAAAAAAGACAATTGAGTTATCGTATACGAAGTCCATTAAGGAACTGACTAGAGACGGAATTATAAAAGGACAAAATTAAAACAAAAGTAAAGAAAATCTTACACCTTCTTAGTGAATAAAAGGATTCGAATAAATATACCGGTACAATTAAACACTAAATTGTATTTATTATTAGTCAAGAGTTCACATTTATCGAAGAGTGTTATTTAATAAGATCTAATACTCACTCCTTGGTAGACCAATCTTGAGTCACCTTAATTAAAAGTCGTAGTGTAGGGGTTTCAATACCCACACTAAGGACTAAGTAAGACACAACTTTTATACGGGGACTCACGACAATACCTTCTGTTTCATGATCACAGTCACCAGAGGAACGTCTTACAGTAATATTCGCCGTCTATACGGTGTCACTTTCACATCGACCGTCATTTGGTACTCGGTATAGTTAATGTAAACTTTCATTTTATAAGGGTCATTACTTTATATAATTAAACGTCACTTTCGATAACTTTGAAAACCTTTTACTCTAAAGGGAATGGGATCACGTGGAGTCCTCAAAAACATAAGGACGATCGGATAAACGAAGTACGAAATTTATAAAACGAAAGATTTTTACTACCAACACGACTGTCAAGGAAGGAAGGAAGAAAACGAACCTCTTTTAGAGTCCATTACCTCTACTCCAAGGATTGATTGTAGAGTGTGATTTTAAGGTAAACACCTGTTCATAGACAGTCTATACTGAGATTATTCTGTGAGTTTATCTCTATACAACGTCCATCATTGACTATGAAAGTCCACCATCTTGCAAGTGTGTTCAGTGTAGATAGACTTAGTAGATTTCTACTCAAATTGTAGAAGTACTTTAACTTCCAATATAATACGTCCTCTTTTCTTAAAGAATGCGAGTTATGTAAAAACTTTGTCTTTAGTAAGTTACACTATCAGTCAATGTTTTAAGTCATCAAAAATCGATATCGTTATAACTTGGTCGAAGTACGATTCTGAAATAAAGTTCCTCTTAAAACTATTACTGATATACATAAATAAATAATCAATTTTAAAATTCATTTTATACGTAAAATAATTGGATTAACGGAATAATTTTATAAAAACAAGTAAAGATACATAACTTTTCCCCTTCTTCAATAATAATAATCCGGACTAAACTCCGTTCTAATATAGAGATGTCCCAAAAACAGTTACGACACAAACAGACACCTTAAGTTATAGAAAGAGATTCATACGGGTTTAAACACTAAGTTTAGAAATAGGTTCGATAGAACTGAGTATCACGTACACATTACTTATCGTAAAACAATTTTGTTAATTTTTCACAGAATACACATAGATACTTGTTCTAAATAGGAGTGAAATATAGGAGAAGACGTGGTAATTTAATTTTAAGTGAGTGTTATTTTCTAGACTATATTCATTCATGTAGATCGTTTGATTTGAAAGTATACTTTTATATAAACTTTACTATAGATTTATTAACTCAAAAGAAAGAATAATTTTGAAGATTTTCCGATTTTTAATATAATGTATCTTAAACCGGTTCTATATGTGTAACCTTTGCGATAAGAAGGATATCGAGGTACTCCCTTGTTATAAGTGTCTATCATTTTGTATTTTTGTATCTAAGTCGGGCTACCAGAAAACAATCCTCACTCGGTGTACTTTTAAAGGTTACACTTTTAAGACTTACGTCTCATCTTAGTCTATTACAGAAAGAAAAGACAAGTTATAAAGGTTCTAAGGTGTTTGGTTTCATTCGGGTCCTATTGTGTGTTTCAGATCCAAACATGTTTGGTGTCAAATTCCTTTCTGGTGTAAATGGTACAAGTCTCCTTTTTCTGACCTTCTCTTTGGTTTTCGTCTCTAAGGTGTTTTCACCCTTGTCGAGTCCGTACCGGCAAGAGACGGACAAGAGGAGAGATACAATCGTATTCTATTTCGTAAGTTGTTCACGTCCCTCTAGAGACTCTTTGGATTTCTTTTTAGTCACGGGATTAGTGACTTAAACGTATTATAGTACCTATAAAATTGTTCTGATTTTATTATCAAAATTCGATGGAAAATAGAGACGGTAAAGAATCATGTGTAAACGTTGTAAAAAGTTAACATAATTGAGGATTAGAAGTATTGCCTAAAGTTTCACGGGGAGTAATGTGATTCTAGTCTTTTTTTAAAATCAGACAAAACGAAAAAAGAGGTTACTTTCCGTAAGTAAGAAAGAAACTTTTAGAACAATATAGATTTGTACTATCTTGTTTTTACGAGTATTAAAGTTTATATTAATCACTCTTGTAAAAAATTATAAAGAAAAACACAATAAATGGCTACGGACTTATAAACTACAGGTTGATATATATTAATTCTTGATAAATAAAACCTGTACGTACGTACGATTCAGTGAAGTCAGTACAGACTGAGACGCTGGGGTACCTGAATCGGATGGTCCGAGGATACAGGTACCCTAAGAGGTTCGTTCTTATGACCTCACCTGACGGTACGGGAAGAGGTCCCCTAGAAGGACTGGGTCCTTAGCTTGGGTACAGAAAATGCAGAGGACGTAACCGTCCACCCAATAAATGGTAACTCGGTGGACCCTTTCGGGATAAGACGAGTATGTACAAATATAAACGTCCGTGACAAGAACTGTGGTTCTATAGTCGGGGTTATTGTGTTTAGTTAACGAAAGTACCTTGTGTGTAAGGTAACACTCTTTCTGTCCGTTATTTTTTGTTGTTTTCAATTATATGGTCTTGTCTTAAGTTGTTTTTGTTTTGATACCATTCCCCTTCTATCACCACCCCTGGTCCTATCTTAAAAGGTACGGTCGTAAAGTCTCCTTCTCAGGAGTTATCACCCTGTTTTCATGTCTCTACATTTATGACCCTCGTAAAAGGTATAATTTTCAAATTACAAATAAAATTATCAAAATGTCATATGGAGACATAAATGTACGTCAGTATAAATGAATCTACCGATAACAAACTAAAAGTCCAATTGAAAAAATACTATATTTACCTAACGACAGTAGAATACATTACATTCTGAACGGGTATGGGGATTATAAAAGGACTCTTATTCTTAAATTTACATCTGAATGACACAGTTGTGAATGATAAATATTAATAGATCATTCGTTATAACCAGACGAAAGGTCTTACGTACTTTGTAATATATACCAAAGATCTTCATGTAGTAGAACGAGTTGAGGAATATACTTTCAGTTATAACGGTTAATAATAATAAGAAAAAAAATGAAAATGATTATCTTTATTTCGTCAAAAAGACAAGAAAATTAATAACAAAAGGACTTATGATCATATTCACTGGTACACCCGTGTGAAAAAGAAGGAAGAGTCAAACGTTAAAGACAAGTTCACGAGTTCATGGTCAATAAAGTGAGACTGGGGAGTCAGAATGGAATACGAATGAATGAGGGTCATCAGAAAGTAATAACGTGTCATCAAATCTTTGAGAAGGCCATCCTTATTATTCGGGACGTTTGTTTTAAAATTGAAGTTGTTTTTTATTCAAAATCGGAGTTTACTTTTTATTCAAGTCGTTGGGTCAATAAACTTCTCCGGGTCTCTATTCTGTATGTTGGAGAAAGGACAGATGGATGAAGTGTCACTGGAGTTTACCCAGGGGACTTATAAAAAAAAAAAATTATAGGATGTCCTTCTTCATATCTGACATCTAAGAGGTGTCGAAACGATTGAAATTTTGAGAAAAGAATAGAGAACAGAAGATTTAAGATCGGTGTCTGGAGTTTAACTTTAAAAGAGACACGTACAGTATTAGAGTGAATGTAAGAATAGAAAAGGAAGATCTGTCTTACGTGAGAGGGGTGTCCCAGGTTAAGTTGAGGTTTTGATAAGAGACAAATTTGGAATTACATCATTCCGAAAGGGGATTGAGGGAAGGTTAGACCCGGTCCTTAGGAACAAGGTAAAAGTACCATCTCACGTCGTAAGAGTCGGATGAAGATAGTAGTATTGGTATATCAACGAAAACCAGAGAATGTGATTTTAAGGAACCCCTACATCTACTACAGTATACGTAATATAAACAAAAGTCGCGAGTCACTTACTAGTTCTTTACTAAGAATTTACCCTTGTCCTTTATAAAAACGGAAAGTGATTAAGGATGTAGAAGAATCTTAAGGGAATTTGTAAATTTGTTAAGTAGAGAGTGTAGTTTCGGACTAATAGAATTCTCTTTTAATATTTTTACTATAAATTACGATTTTTTATAGGTTATAAAAAGAGAACGGATGGTTCGATTTCAGAAGACAGAAATGAGTGTCAGACTATCAAACTGGACAATACCTCTACTGGACGGACGTTTCAGACACTTGGTGAGTCGCAAAAGACGGTGACAAAGGGTTCTTGAACGGTCATCAGTAGTGTAATACCTGAAAGAGAAAGAAGTACTGGAAATAGACGGAATTAACAAAAGGGAAATCAATCAATCACAATCAACGAGTCAGTACAGACAGAGAAACACTGAGGTACCTGACATCGGACAGTCCGAAGAGACGGGTACCCTAAGGGGTCCGTCCTTATGATCTCACCCGACGGGAAAGGGAGAGGTCCCGTAGAAGGGTTGGGTCCCTAGTTTGGGTCAAGAGGACGTAACGTCTGTCTAAGAAATGGAAGACTCGGTGGTCTCTTTGCGAAATCTGGTATATTGTATTCTATTTATAATTACTCATACATATCTATACTTATTAAGTTAGTTTATATCCTTTCTCCTCTCCATCGAGTTTTTAAATATAATTATAATACATCTTCCATAATTTTTTGAGATTTAGTGATAATTCGTTTGTAGTGTCATTACTAAAAAGGTCCGTGTCAGTTGGTTCCTAAGATTTTAGTCATCCCTATTTTTCCACATCTCTCGATTACATATTATACTACTGATGTCATATATTATGACACCACTTGTCACCTTTAAAAGACACCTATCTTAAGTTCATAATAGTATATGTGTGTGATTTTTTACCATTCATACATTCTTCTTATACAATCGATTTCACTGACATTATTGATAAAGTGATTCATATACACATATTTTGATATTCATGACTTATATATTTTAAATTTGATTAATATCTTTATATTATTTAGTTTTGTTTTTGTTCAGTTAGATTAGTGTAATCCTGGTGTCGGAACAGACTGATTTACTTTGATTCAGTACGGGCACCCCGGTAGGTTCTGCCCACCCACTACCACCTCTCCAGACTTTCTTACACCAGGTGACCTCTTCCCTTACCGTTTGGTGAAGTCATAATAACGGAATTCTTAGGGTACTTGTTATACTTTTCCGTTTCATTATCCTATGACTTTCTCCTTGAGGGGTCCACTCATCTACGGGTTATACAATGACCTCTAGTCACCTCTTATTGAGGTCTTTCTTACTTCCCTACCTCGGTTTCGTTTTTGTTATGGATCAAAACCTACACTGACCACTATCTTCGTTCCGGGCTACGATATTTCTCGTTATAACGTATCCTTGGACCTTACAGTCCAGGTACGTAGTTCCGTTTAACCTTCGTCAGTTATTCTCTACCGTTCTCACTTATAACTGTAAGATCCTTAGTCGCTGATTTTACCTGACCTTACCCACTTAAATTTAGTCTACTGGTAATATAGATGATGACGCCCGTCCCTAGGGAATCTTGTTTAACTTATCGGTAGAACCAGTTGTTTTCTGAGGCTTTACGTCATGAACCTACGTCAGAGTCTTTGTTGTCTTACTAGAGACAAGCAAAGGTTCCTTTTGGTAAGTTATAGTGTCATTAGGTTCAGATACGGGGTTGGTCATTACGACTTCTTCGACTTAAACTTACTAAGTTACTTTTGGATGTTCTGGAAAGTCTTGATTGTAGGTTTTTTCTACAGGAAAAGTAATATCCCATAACCTTACGTTTTCATCCTTCAGTTCTTTGTGGACCTCATTGTCCGTTTAATCCGGAACCTTATGCCTTACTTCCTTCCGTTTCTGATTATCTCAAAACGGTTCTTTTACGTGACCAGTATCGTTTATGGGAGAAGGTTTTTGTGTTCTTTTCTGAGATGTGTACCTGTAGTGGTCTACCAGTTGTCGTTTTCGTCTGACTAATATAAGAAACGTCGGTTTCTACCTCTTCTAGATATGTCAGTTGTTTTTGTTCTGGTCCTCGACTGACACCGAGTTTAGTACTTGAGAATAAAGGTTTAAGTCCGACTTTAACTTATTTCATCCCTTTTGGCGATTTGGCAAGTCCATACTGGATTTAGTTTAGGAAGTACTGATATGTCACCTTCACTCTTTATCTAAATTCCCGGATCTAGACTATCTATCTCACGAACTACTTGATACCTGACTCCAAGCACTGTAACATGTCCTCTGTCCCTAGTTCTCGTAGGGGTACCTTTTCATTACGTTTTTTCGACAGACCCCTCAGGAATGTTTATCGACACTTTTCTTCTCTTCGTTTTTCGTTTCCTCTTTTACTTTCTATATTCGTAGACTTACGTCTCAAGGTTTGTTATCGTTCCTCTCTATTCTTTGGGAAGGAGTCGTTAGTTACGTTTCTTTATCTCCTTTTCTTGTGTTACCCTTTCTGATCTCTGGAACAGTTGTTTTAATCTCTATGGTTCCCTTGTAAAGTACGTTACTACTCGAACTATTTCCTGTCTTTACCATACCTGGAGTGTCTTCGTCTTCTATAATTCTTCTCCACCGTTCTTATGTGTCTTCTTGACATGTTTTTTCTAGAAGTTTTGGTTCTATTAGTGTTATCACATAAGTGAGTGGATCTCGGTCTGTAGACCTTACACTTCAGTTCACCTGAAATCTTTCATCGTGATGCAACTCCATACAAGGAAGATAAGGACGAAAGACCTCTCAAAAATAGTATTTACCTACAACTTAAAACAGTTTCCGGAAGAGACGTAGATAACTCTATTAGTATACCAAAAATAAAAAGTTAAACAATTACACCACTTAATGTAACTAACTAAACGCCTATAACTTCTTAGGAACGTAGGGACCCTATTTCGGGTGAACCAGTGCCACTTACTAGAAAAATTACACAACAACCTAAGACTGACGATCTTAAAACACTTCCTAAAAACGTAGATACAAGTAGTCACTATACTGTTTGGGTGTCGTTTGTAATAGGAGTTACCACTTTTTAACTTTCGTAAAGGGGATTTCAGTCCTTGTTCTGTTCCCACAGGTGAAAGTGACAATGATAAGTTGTATCAAGACCTTCAAAATCGGTGTCGTTAGTCTCGTCTTTTTCTTTGTTTTCCTTAGGTTTAACCTTTTCTTCTTCATTTGGAGAGTGACAAACGTCTACTGTACTAGGAGATGTACCTTTTGGGATTTCTGAGGTGGTCTTTTAATGATCTCGAGTAGTTACTTATATCATTTCAACGTCCTATATTTTAGTTGTGTGTCTTTAGGGAACGTAAGGATATGTGCTTATTACTCTTTCATCTTTTTCTTTAATTCCTTTGTTAAGGTAAGTGGTAACGTTGCTTTTCTTATTTTATGAATCCTTATATAGATGGATTTCTTTGATTTCTGGATATATATCTTTTGATATTTTGTGACTACTTTCTTTAGTTTCTCCTGTGATTATCTACCTCTTTATATGGTACAAGTACCTA
>SJYO01048061.1:18183694-18253072 GCA_006410555.1 Capra ibex | reverse complement strand
TTCTACCGTTACTGCTGGGACATACGTTCTGTCCTTTTTTCTGTGTCTACACATATTGCCTGAAAACCTGAGTCTCCCTCTCCCTCTCCCACCCTACTAAACCCTCTTACCCTTAAGATTGTACATATGATAGTACATTCTTAACTTAGCGGTCAGGTACAGACTGCATCCCACGTCGTACGAACCCCGACCACGTACCCCTACTGGGTCTCTCTACAACACCCCTCCCTCCACCCTCCCCCCAAGTACAAACCCTTACGTACGTTCTTAATTTCTAAAATTTTAAAAATTTTTTTTACATTTATTTCAACAACTTTACAAATTTTTTTTTTTTCTTTTCTTTCATCGTGATGTTTGTTTCGATCACCTACACTACCGTAAGCTCAATTCGAGAAAGTTTAGGATTTTCTACTACGACACTTCCACGACGCAAGTTATACGGACGTTTAAACCTTTTGAGTCGTCACCGGTGTCCTGACCTTTTCCAGTCAAAAGTAAGGTTAGGGTTTCTTTCCGTTACGGTTTCTTACGAGTTTGATGGTGTGTTAACGTGAGTAGAATGTACGATCATTTCATTAGGAGTTTTAAGAGGTTCGGTCCGAAGTTGTTATACATTTGATACTTGAAGGTCCACAAGTTCTACCAAAAACTTTTCAGTCTCCTTGGTCTCTAGTTTAACAGTTGTAGACGACCTAGTACCTTTTTGGTTCTCTCAAGGTCTTTTTGTAGATGGAGACGAAATAACTGAT
This sequence comes from Capra ibex, assembly GCA_006410555.1. Taxonomy (NCBI): domain Eukaryota; kingdom Metazoa; phylum Chordata; class Mammalia; order Artiodactyla; family Bovidae; genus Capra; species Capra ibex. The sequence goes on along the minus strand of SJYO01048061.1, from coordinate 18,252,323 downwards.
ACGGTTTCGGAAACTGACACACATAGTGTTATTTGACACCTTTTAAGACTTTCTCTAGCCTTATGGTCTGGTGGACTGGACGGAGAACTCTTTGGATATACGTCCAGTCCTTCGTTGTCAATCTGACCTGTACCTTGTTGTCTGACCAAGGTTTATCCTTTTCCGTATGTAGTTCCGGTATATAACAGTGGAACGAATAAATTGAAGATACATCTCATGTAGTACTCTTTGTCCCGACCTTCTTCGTGTTCGATCTTAGTTCTAACGGTCCTCTTTATAGTTATTGGAGTCTATACGTCTACTGTGGTGGGAATACCGTCTTTCATTTCTCCTTGATTTTTCGGAGAACTACTTTCACTCTCTCCTCTCACTTTTTCAACCGAATTTCGAGTTGTAAGTCTTTTGCTTCTAGTACNGTTGTAAGTCTTTTACTTCTAGTACCGTAGGTCAGGGTATTGAAGTACCCTTTATCTACCTCTTTGTCACCTTTGTCACAGTCTGAAATAAAACCCCCCAGGTTTTAGTGACGTCTACCACTAACGTCGGTACTTTAATTTTCTGAAATGAGGAACCTTCTTTTGAATACTAGTTGGATCTATCGTATAACTTTTCGTCTCTGTAATGAAACAATTGTTTCCAGACAGATCAGTTCCGATGTCAAAAAGGTCGTCAGTACATACCTACACTGTCTACCTGACACTTCTTTCGACTCACGGTTTCTTACCTACGAAAACTTGACACCACAACCTCTTCTGAGAACTCTCAGGGAACCTGACGTTCCTCTAGGTTGGTCAGGTAAGACTTCCTCTAGTCGGGACCCTAAAGAAACCTTCCTTACTACGATTTCGACTTTGAGGGCATGAAACCGGTGGAGTACACTTCTCAACTGAGTAACCTTTTCTGAGACTACGACCCTCCCTAACCCCCGTCCTCCTCTTCCCCTGCTGTCTCCTACTCTACCGACCTACCGTAGTGACTGAGATACCTGCACTTAGACTCACTTGAGGTCCTCAACCACTACCTGTCCCTCCGGACCGCACGACGCTAAATACCCCAGCGTTTCTCAGTCTGTTCTGACTCTCTGACTTGACTTCTATATACTTATTAGAGTCAAGAATATGGTCGTGTAAATAGTTAATTTTTTACTCATTCATTTAAATGTCAGACCGGTAACTCAACAAACCAATGTTTATCATATTTTAGTTAACATGTGTAAAAACAAGGTAGACGATTCATAAATACATACTTCAGTAAAACGAGTAAATATTAGACAATTATTCTGTCATTTTCTGTCCCTTTGGACCGTAAACCGTCAGGTATAGGTACCCCAACGTTTCTTAACCTGTACTGAATCGATGACATACTCTCCTTAACGTAACTCTACTTTAATATATGTTTAAAATATTAGTACAAACTGGTAAAAACATAAGTGCTTAAAATGTATATATGTTTAGTACAACGACTTTTAATTATTTTTAGTCTTTAAATTTTTAAACAGTCGTAGACGTCCCCAAAGACTTATTGGTTCAGGAAAATAGAATACCTGTAAAATCGGTAACCAAAAGAAAACACACCGTACCACAATCCTGTTTTTAATCGAACTGTACAGTAACAATAAATAATTTGATTATTTGTACAGTAAACTACACATCATTAACTTCATAGATAAATAAAATACTTCATTTATTTCACAAATAAGTGTTTGTCTTACTATCGTGTAAGACAAACACTTATTTATCTGTGAAAGGATTACTCTATTTACTGATTTAGAAATAAGTATTCATTTTATTACTGGGTACCACGTCGTTCACTCCAGTTAGTGTTAGAATTTTGGTATCGTTAAATCGTTGGGAAAAATCCACAGTACGAACGTTTCTCTTTGAGGGTCTCGATGACCTACAAATAATTTACGGTGTGACGACTAAGACGGTCCGTCTGGGGAAGTGTCTACCGTGTATAAATCGATGTAAAGACGTTAAATAACGGGGTCCTGTCTACAGGATATTTGTTAGAATAAAGGGAACACTAAACGATAAAATAAACACTCCTTCATAAGTTTTTGACTACTTTCTGTTTTACAGGATTAAAAAAGTGGTATATGAAACCAATGGACTACTTATAAAGACGGTATTAAGATTTCGAAGGGGGTTGTATATCGTTGATGAAATCATGTAGTCTGATAATATTAGTTTAAAGAAATTAGAGATTCATTTCTTAAAAAATTTCAAATTGATATGACTAATTCATGTCTACGTTTGAGTACTAGTAAAATAATCAGTCAACAGAAGGAAAAATAAATGTTTTTTATACTTAAGGGACAATACAGGATTTGATTTCTGGGACAAGAAAAACGTATAAAATTATATGACTGGATAAAAAGAATTATTATAGTCCTTTCATTTGACTTTTGATAATTGTTTTTGTAAATTTGGTAGGCCATTTCCTCTAAATTGGGACAGTCAAATCGTCTACAAATTGTCACCTTGATATGGTCGTACCATTATGTATAGTAAATCCAAACGTACACCTACACCTCCTTTTTTATTGAAAAATTTATGTACTAAAATAATTTATTTTCAAATAAAGATGGGGAACGGACAGAAGAACACGAGAAGAGAAGACAACATAACGGGGTCAATACCCCTCATCATTCTACAACTATAACAGATACATAACTGTAGATCTCAGTCTTCTACACCTTCTTAGGGAAGAAGGTTCTTATCAGGGAGTACCCCGAGAGACGCCCCTGACTCCTTTTTTTCCCACATTTGTTCTATGGTTCGGTGTTGTTAACTCCACGTACAATGTGATTTTCAGATATGACCTTCCTTACCAAACTAAAACGAAGGAATTACGTTTCATACAAGATATTTACTTATTACTTAGATGAAGTAATATAAACCCTTGTCTCCAAGACTTCACAGATCGAAAAAAAAAAAAGAAAAAAAAGACTTTTGTGGATTTCTCATCGGACAATCTTTGTAAGTTTTAAGGAAACGACACATTGGTTTTTTCGTTAGTGGTAGAGACATGACATTAAGTATCTTTTATAGAGGTATGGGGTAGACAGAAGTCTTAGTTTTTGTCATTTTTTTTTTTTGTTGTTTTTTGTTTTTTTAAGAGACGAACTTAGACAACCGGTCTTATGGTGTAAAAGTGTGACTTAAGGTACTGTTAACTAAATTTTTTATACAAATTGTGTAATTGGAAACCACTATCTTAAAATACAAACTCCCCGAGTCACTAGTGTAACAGTGTAAACATATATTTATAAAGATCATTTTTTATTTGTTTTTAAAATCGGTTTCTAAAGGAAATATCCTACTACTTCCTTATGAAGTTAAAAAGACTTAAAGGAAATAGGGTAAATACAGTCTAGGATCAGATCTCACCTTTGATTAAGACAAGTAAGAGGGGTCACCTTAGGTTTGATGGAGACCTCTCGAAGGACCCTCAAGTAATTTTACAGATTCGAACTTTTGTGTTAATCCCCAGTAAAAAGTTAAAAATTTCTAAAATTGATTTTCCTTTCACTTCCTCGATAAGTTTCAATAACTAATAATACGTATAATAATCATCCCCCAGGTTCGATTAAGTGACCATTGGGGTATTAAATAGATACTAGGAGAGTTAAAAGAAGGAAACTTAAATAAAATCATTACATTTGTTTGTATTACGGTTCTTATCTATTTAGTTTTGAAAGTTTTTTATGGTAGAAAAGAGTTCAGAGGTTTCGAGACTTTAATGATAAGATCAAGTCTAAATAAACAAAAATAAGAAAAGGTTAGATATTAGAAAGTAAAATTTTTTGTATTCGGAATTACTAGACGTCAATACGTGGTAAAACTACTACCCCCGTAGGTTCCTCTCGTCAATACTAGAATCAAAAATTGTATGAAGTATAAGTATCACTACTGAGTTCGACGTGCCCTATTTTATTTTTAAAGAAATACGTTTCATAAATTTCAAAGGTTGTCTAACAAAAACAAAGTTCTAATCACGTAAATGACTACTTCACTGATTAGGGATTCTAGGTATTTTGTTATTATATATCAACTCGAATACTTATGAGTAAGATCCTTTTTTAATGGAGAGAACTACCAATGTATAATACTTAGTGGAAACTGGGAGGTAAGATACGTTTACACAAGTGTTTACTTTGTGTGGTTTGAACTTGTACCGGATATTTATTCGTACTTTTTAGGTTTGTTCCTTTTAAAGTTTACACAACCCACACTTGATAGGTTCTTACAAACCTCTAAGTTTCTAGTATAACGGTGATTTCATCCTTTGTAATAATCAAACCTATTATACAGTTTGTACTTTTACAACTTCCGTAACCTGAACAAATTGGATTCTTTCTCCGTTAATTCTGTATGAAGAAGTTTATGAACTTTTTGAAGAGAAAGTCAGTCCAATCTATTCCAATGTCCTTTAGATGGACATGTTATAGTGATCGAACTTTCGTCATTGATTGTTGGTTAGAGTCCATTCACCATCAAGAGTGATGTCACAAGAGAGAATCCTTGGGTTCTACTAGTTAAAAGGTAGTACACGTCACAACGATCCGTAGTGTTGGTCCCTATTTTTTGTACCGTGTCCTATATCGTGGATAAGTACCATAGAGGGGTCTATCGAATATGGGAGACTTTAGAGAGTATAAAATAATGTGTGTCAGTGTTTTAGGATAAAATAAATTTCCTCTATACCTTTACATCAGGATGTTACATGGGTCTTTCTCCTCTCAGTCTTTACAAAAAAAAAAAAAATCTTTCCTTTTTTTTTTTTTTTTCTGTGTAATTGATGGTTTTGAAGGTACGTCTTTTAGCTATGGTGGAGTGAGATAATCTGTCCGTTCAACCACATAAATAGACATATTATGAGGGTTCTTACCTACGTCTAAGAATATGGAAGTTAATACGTATATTGTTTCTATCCATTATACGTAAAATTAATTCATAAGATATTCGTCCATTATATATTAAGTTTCCATTTTTAATATAATATTAATATGTGTCTCTATAGAAGAAGGAATACAGTTAGTAGGATGAGAGGACGGAACATATTCATTGGTATAATTAATGATATACCAAGACCTCTAAAATTATAATAAAGTTTATAAATAAGAATTTATAGGAAAAGATTATCTTTAATTTTAAGTGTTTTCGTATAATGTTAATACATACACTAATTTGATTAGTAAATTTATGGGAAACCATGTCTATTCTAAATATATTATGTTTGTAAGAATTTACACGGGACATTACCACAGTCATATAGAGGGTCCTTTAGTGACTATACTTCTCTTGTTTAAATCTTCCTACTATAACTCAAGTGATTATCATTTTTGATATTCACTTAGTTAAAAAAACATGAAGTAATCAGTGTTAAAGATTTCTAATTCTACGTGGTCATAGAACTTTGAGCTCTATGACTAAACTCTATAACTTTCGTATCTCTCATATATAGAAGTGTTAATTAGGATTCTTCGTAGAACTTAAAACTACTACTAAGACAGATATTGAATTCGTTTTGTAAATTCGTAAGGAGTCTCCAGTTATTCTTTCTAAAGGTTTTGGTACTGGATATGGACTGTTTGTTATCCTCGAGAATACGAAAAGAACATCAAATATTAATTTATCAATTCTCTCATCTAGACACTTGTCTAACGGAGACAAGTATAGGGTTTGATCGGAGAATCCTTTAAACAGCTGGGGACACTATATCTGACAAACATATGGGGTCAAGAATCCAACTTCGGGTCAGTGGTTGTACTATCATACCCTCCCAATATTCCAGTACTCCTGTCTTGGGAGTATTTACCTTAATCATTGACTTCTCTCGAAATGACAGAAAAGTAGTATACTCTTCTGGTAACAGATCCTTGGTCCTGTAAAGACATGATCCGTCACTTAGTCGAATACGGAAGTAGAACGTAAGGGTCGGAGGTCTCTATACTCTTAAAGACAACAACTACTCGGTATATTAGATAAAGTAGAACAATATCATAATGGTTGTCTGTTTCTACGGTCCGTCTATGAATTGGGAACATTTGGATCCAAAAAGAATAGAGGTTCTACTTCTTATTGACATAATAGTATTAAGTATGAAAAAACACTAGTGAGTCATTAAATTTTCATCCATCACAATATCTATACACGGAATTGAAAAATTAAAGAGTCTTATTTTAAACTATTAAAGAGGTCAACATATGACAGTGAGAGATGAAGACACACAATGGGAATCGATACCATGAACAATCTTTAAGAGTGTACGATGGAAGAAACTCATTGATAATGATTTTACACCGTGGTGTGTATCAGACTCGACTCACAACGGAGAACGTCCTGGAAATTCCCGAATACTCCTTTTTGTTGTTCCAATTCAATATCAACCGTTTTTATTTTCTTGTACGAACTTTCTACTGTTGTGTGACGATTATTAGACATAAGACTCTGAAGTATAGAGGGGACTGAGGAGAAAGTGATGACACCAATTCATGTTAGACAGTGTAAACAAAGGGAAGGTTGTAACGGCAGAAATACGACCCTTTCTAACTTCCGTTTTCCTCTCACACCACCTCGTACTTTACCAATCTATCGTAGTAGTTGACTTACCTGTACTTAAACTCGTTTAAGGTCCTCTATCACTTCCCATCCATTCGGACCACACGACGTCAGGTATCCCAGTGTTAATCAGCCTATACTGAGTCGTTGACTTGTTAAGGGGAAATTTTAATAATTTTAAACGACAAGAGTCGGGGAAATATTTATTAAAATTCGGTATAGATAAGACTCAGACCTGTGTCTAATTGAAAGGTAAAAAAGGAGGAGTCTGATTAGGGGTTGTATTCATAACGAAGTTGGGTTGACAAAGTGTGTGAGGAGTTTTTACTAAACTTAAAGGATAAAAACACGGAAAGTTGGATACTAGAGATTTTCTATAAAGGTCAAAGTCTGTTTCGGAACCAATAAAAATTCGATATTTAATTTTACGGTAAATTTTCGGAATGTGTAATCGGGAATGGTTCAAAAGAAGAAAGAAATTAACGTTATGTACAATTGAGATGGTTTACAAATTGAATCTCTAAAATTCGACTAATGATTTAACTATAAGAATTCTATATAAACTGTCAGTACGGTAGACATAAAGACTATGGAATAAAATAGGGATGTCAAGAATCTGATTACAAAAAGTATTTATTCATAAAACCTTATCAGTTAGAAAGTAAGTAAGACCTTACTTCTGAAGAGAGACTTATCCATGTGTACCCACGTGTTTACATATGGTCATACACGGACACAAATACCTGTATATAGACACATACCCGTACACGGATATTCTCCGACTAAGTTTTCTTACGTGTGTAATAGGTTTCGTAAAAGTAAAGAAGAAGGTCTGTTCACACTTACCCTCTCAGTACCGGTTCATTTATATGAGTTAGTACATAAAGTACACAACCTACGTCTTCCACTTCACGTCTTCGTGTAATCTAGGATAAAACCACATATTGAGATAATAGAGTGTAAACTGGAAAACTTTACCGAATCGTACCTCACTTATTACTCGTGTGTAATCCCGTGAAACCCTTGACAAGTAGGGACACGAAATATATAAATCGAACTTATACAAAAAATCTGAAAATGAAGGTCTATACTTACTAGTAGTAAAAGATAGAGAATTCTTCCAATTAAATGTTTTAAGAGTTAGGGACATGATCCCTAATGACTTAGTAACAGTTATCGGAGACCTTAGTCGTAAAGACCTTACGAGAGGTCCACTAGGAAACCCTTAGAAACAAAGATTCCTATGTTTTAAGATGTCCGTTTGTACTCTGTCAGTACTTATGAAAACGACCATTCCCATCCGTCGTGCGAACAGTGACTTATACATTCGTAATAATATAAACCCTAAAAAGAGTGATTAGGAAGTCAAGTCAAGTCAACGAGTCAGCACAGGTTGAGAAACGGTGGGGTACTTAGTGTCGAGCGGTCCGGAGGGACAGGTAGTGGTAGAGGGCCTCAAGTGAGTCTGAGTGCAGGTAGCTCAGTCACTACGGTAGGTCGGTAGAATAGGAGACAGCAGGGGAAGAGAAGGACAGGGGTTAGGGAGGGTCGTAGTCTCAGAAAAGGTTACTCAGTTGAGAAACGTACTCCACCGGTTTCATGACCTCAAAGTCGAAATCATAGTAAGGAAGGTTTCTTGTGGGTCCCGACTAAAGGAAGTCTTACCTGACCAACCTAGAGGAACGTCAGGTTCCCTGAGAGTTCTCAGAAGAGGTTGTGGTGTCAAGTTTTCGTAGTTAAGAAGCCACGAGTCGGAAGAAGTGTCAGGTTGAGAGTGTAGGTGCGTACTGGTGTCCCTTTTGGTATCGGAACTGATCTACCTGGAATCAACCGTTTCATTACAGAGACGAAAACTTATATAATAGATCCAACCAGTATTGAAAAGAAGGTTCCTCATTCACAGAAAATTAAAGTACCGACGTTAGTGGTAAACGTCACTAAAACCTCGGGGTCTTTTTATTTCAGACTGTGACAAAGGTGAAGAAGGGTAGATAAACGGTACTTCACTACCCTGACCTACGGTACCAGAAGCAAAAGACTTACAACTCGAAATTCGGTTGAAAAAGTGAGAGGTGAAAGTGAAAGTAGTTCTCCGAAAAATCAAGGAGAAGTGAAAGACGGTATTCCCACCACAGTAGACGTATAGACTCCAATAACTATAAAGAGGACCCTTAGAACTAAGGTCGAACACAAAGAAGGTCAGGTCGCAAAGAAGGTCAGGTCGTAAAGAAGGTCAGGTCGCAAAGAGTACTCCATGAGACGTTCAGTCAAAGTTTAATATCCTCGAAAGTCTTATAATATTTAAGGGTACAGAATTCATAGTGTAAGTTATATTTTTATCTTAAGTCTTTACTACACCTTTATATTTACGTGAAGTCGTTGTAAACACGTACAATGTAAATTGTTCATGTTATAACTGTCAAACCCCGGAAAAGATTAAAAAATGAAAAGATGAACTCTATGATATAATATGTTCGTCTACATGTCATAACCTTCACGGATAATTTTTTTTGTTATAGTTCGTTTTGTTGTGTGCGGGATTTTCAACTCTCAATACAAAATAAACCTATGGAATGACTCCTGATATCGGACCCTTAATCAATGAGACTAATGAAAATCTTTGATAAGGTTTCTCCGTTCCAACCTCAGTCTCATATCTCTTCTAAAACGAACCTTTTTTTCATTTTTGTTTTTTACTATACGTCAACTTGTAGTTTCACTTTCACTTTCAGCGAGTTGGCACAGACTGAGAAACGATGGGGTACCTTAAGAGGTCCAGTCTTGTGACCTCACCCATCGATAAGGGAAGAGGTCCCCTAGAAGGCTTGGGTCCCTGACTTGGGTCCAGAGGACGTAACACCCGTCTAAGAAATGGTCGATTCGGTGTTCCCTTTGGTAGTTTTCCAATGACGATTAATGTGTGTCTTTTTCGCTAGAGTGTGTTTACTGATATCATGAAAAGATGCATACCCTTCTACGTTCTGAGACCCGAATAAGGAATCTATTCGTCGAATTGATAGATCCCGGTCCTAAGACAAAAAGAGATAGGACTTAAGGGGAGTCCCAAATGATAGTCCTCACCGACGACTCCGACTACCGAACTACCTTCTATTGTAAGAAACAAATGGTCTGAACGTCTGTTGAAAAAATAAAAAAGACAAGAGTCTCCCTATCGGACTCGATTTTGAGTCATTTCAACCTTATTCGGGAACAATTTAATTATGTACCTCCAGGTGTCAATCGTAAAAAGATCTGTACTGACTCACTGACTTGACTTGACTTTCATTATGGTCTTGACACACACACACACACACACACACAGACACACACACACATTTTACTTCTCTTGAGGAGACAGATATTTGTCCAAGTGAAATTCAGTTTTAAGGTAGACACGTACCACTACCGTCTTCACTTTAGAGGAACTCTCAAAAGATCGACTGTAAAGACGTCTTTGTCAAATTTCGATACCTTAGACTTTACTTCATTTTGTTAGAATGGTTCTAATGTTGAATAAAATCACCCTAACAACATCCTCTCACCTATGAGACTTCTTTGAGACTTCAAATTCGTCTCTGGAACTCACAGTGTGTTACGAACAGTCACTTCTAAAAGTACTTGTGTATTCCATCAACTAGACATTGACGTTAAGATTATAGATTTGACATACCAGTCCGGTGAGACACACCACCAAGAGAACGAGAGACGTACAGGGGGTGATCTGGTCTCGGACGAAGTGCATATGGAAGAGTGTACTGACTGGAAGGATACATGAAAGGGGTCGGGGATCGATCACTAACCAGAGTAGTTTCGTCACAACTCCTCACACGGGGAGACTATCAAAAGGATCATTGGTTACTTGATTGGTCTATAGTTAAAGGGGTATTGACCGTTATAGGATAAACGAGTCCCACCCCTCTGACGTCGGAGTAAAACGGACGGAAGACGACATGTACTACCCCACAGTGAGGTCCTGTAAAGTTCTGTACATTCCAGGTGGAATAGGTAACACAGACAGTGACTGAGGTCCGAGAAAGAATCCTGAACTCATACCCGAAACACTGGGACCATCTACGACGGGTTGAGTTTAAAATATACACGGAAAGTCACGAGACTCCAGATCACATAGAGAAAACGTAAAGAGTTGATTTGACTTCTAATAGGAATGACATCCATTTATGGGTACCTTACTTTCTGTCAGTAATTATGTGTCAACAACCTCTTTAAAAGGAGATGGTAAGATTAAAAAGAAAGACAAGATTCTTTCTTTAACTGTACTCGATCTAACCGTTGGGTGAGGTTACGTGAACGGACCTCTTAGGGTGTCTGTCCCCTCGGACCACCTGACGGTAGATCCTCCAGCGTATCTTAGTCTGTGTTGACTTCGCTGAATCGTCGTCGTCTAACTGTCTTTTGGTTTGTTTAAAATTATTGTACATGTGTACCCTCTCTTTTAACGGTTCACCTCTAGTTTGCCGGTTGTAAGTAACCGAGTTTCTTTTTCGTTCCCTTAATTTCTTTTTGTAGATGAAGACGAAGTAACTGATACGATTTCGGAAACCAACACACCTAGTGTTGTTTGACACCCCTTAAGAATTTCTCTAGTCTTACGGTCTGGTGGAATTGTTAGAGGACTCTCCGGACACACGTTATCAACCTTGATCTGCACCTTGTTACCTGACCAAGTATTAACTCTTTTCTCATCCAGTTCCCACATATAACAGTAGGGCGAATAAATTGAATATACGTCTCATGTAGTACACTTTACAACCCGATCTACTTCGTGTTCGACATTAGTTCTAACGTCCCTCTTTATTGTTACTAGAGTCTACGTCTACTGTGGTGAAATTACCGTCTTTCGTTTCTCCTTGTTTTCTCGGAGAACTACTTCTACTTTCTTCTATCACTTTTTCGACCGAATTTTGAGTTGTAAGTTTTTACTTATAGTACTGTAGACCAGGGTAGTGAAGTACGGTTTATTTTTCCCTTTGTAACCTTTATCACTGTTTGATAAAGAACCCAAGGTTTCAGTGACGTCTGTCACTGACGTCGGTACTTTAATTTTCTACGAACGAGGAACTTTCTTTTCTATACTGTCCAAATCTGTCGTATAATTTTTCGTCTCTGTAGTGAAACGACTGTTTCCATGTTTACATGTCGGTTTCATTACCGAAAGGTCATCAGTACATGCCTACACTCTCGACCTGGTATTTCTTCTGACTCACGACTTTTTAACTACGAAAACTTGACACCACAACCTCTTCTGAGAACTCTCAGGGAACCTGACGTTCCTCTAGGTTGGTCAGGTAAGACTTCCTTTAGTCAGGACTTATAAGTAACCTTCCTGACTACGATTTCGACTTCAAGGTTATGAAACCGGTGAATTAAGGTTCTCGACTGACTGACCCTTTTTGGGACTACGACCCTTTCTAACTCCCGTCCTACTCTTTCCCCTCTGTTTCCTACTTTAACAACTTACCGTAGTAACTGATTTACCCGTACTCAAACTCCTTTGAGATCCTCTATCACTTCCTGTCCCTTCGGACTGTATGATAATTCCATCTTTAATGATCCGTCAGTCACATCTTGAGACTCTGGAGTCAGAACAAAAATCATTTGTAGGGTGAGGTAACAGGACTTAAGGACCTTACACAGAAATCAGACTATTTAATAGTCGTGAGTCTAGGTCCCTTCCCGTCATTGAAGACAGGGTATACAGACTCCTTTTTGATTGGTCACCAGTAATTAGAATTCGGGTATGTAGATCAGTTACTATTTTACCGACCAACCGGTCACCCCACCGTCGACGATGTTTTTACACCACTGAATTAGGGTCCTAGTTCTCTTCGGTATTTCTAAATTCATAGAGCTGGAAATTTACATAACCAATCTTTATTACACTAAATTTCTTCCTATATTTTTGACGATATTTAGAGTTGAACTTCCTGAATGTCAAAGGAATGGGGGAAAGTCATAGATACGACTCTCGAAACATGAAAGGAGAAGAAATTTTTTTAGGATGAGTGAACGATGGTACTCACGAATACACAAGTACCTAAGGTAAGAAGTGGAGACGTCTGTTCTTGAGCCTAAGGGTAGAGTGATGTTAGGTACCTCAACGTTTCTCAGCCTGTGTTGACTCACTGACTTGTTGTCGTTATGTCTCCTCTCTTGTCCTTTTGACTCATTGAGTGATTTCACTGACTTCTGAAGTGACATTAATCGTAAAAGTCGATTTCTTATTTCTTCTATAACCTCTATTACCAAACTCTGAAGTTTTCTCCTTCCTTTAAGTGTATCTCTACCTTACTTTCATAAACTCATTTGTTTATAAATGACCCGGTACATCTCTGTTTCCTAATGTCACATTTGATTAAAGATCCAGGACGACTCAAGGGGAGTGACACTAATCAGGAATAAGAAGTGTCTATAAAGACCACTATCGACATTAGTCTCTCAAGAAATAAATTGTTTAATGAAATCCGACTATTCCCCTTTCAGTTTCAAAGAAGGATCTAGAAAACCTGGATCCAACAAAAGGATCGTGTACATCCGAAAGGTACACTACGATCACCATTTCTTAGACAACGATCACGTTATCTACATACTCTACATCCAAGTCAGGGACCCAGTCCTTCTAGGGGACTTCCTCCCGTACCGTTGGGTAAGGTCATAAGAACGGACCTCTTAGGGTACCTGTCTCTTCGGACCACCCGAGACCAGGTATCCCAACGTTTCTCTGTAAACACAATTACTGTAATCTTAGTATTAAGACTGTGGTCTCAGTATCCAGACCAATACTGTCCCACCCATTGAGGTTCCGTTTATTGGCAATAAGTGTAAAATTTTTCATCTAGGTCCTACGGACACACAACTTTAATAATAACTTCATCAAACGGACATTAATAATGAAACTGTCTAAACGATCCAAATTTCTTGGACGACAGTTCAAGTCTTGTTGTCCCCCACCTTATTATTCACTATAAATATTTCTCTTGGTTAGCCTAGAGAAACTACTAAACAAATGAAGATCTTTTTCATACTTTCTACGAGATTCCACCGTATAATTCGAGAATTGAAAATAAGACTCAACAAATAAATTTAAGGAATATTTTATTTTATAATTCTTTTTTGTCTATTTAATTTGACTTCTTGACGAGAAGACTCTCTAATTTATGTATATAAATGAAACAAAACTTTTTCACCAGAAGTATTTTCACCCTGAAAAACACTAAAAAAAAGTTACGAGGTGTTATTTATCATGAACATTCAACATGATATACGGTCTGTTACAAGACTCACAAAATATATATAATTGAAATTAAGAATATATATAATTGAAATTTAGATAGTCCATCCCGGAGTGATGAAGATAAAATGTCTATATCTTCGAGTCCTTTCCAATACCCACGACGAGTTCTAGTGTATTAAACTTTACCTCATAAATGGTATAGTTATTTGGTCCTATAGTGTCAGTAGTCGATAACACCAGAAGGTTTACACTTGGGTCACCTACGGGTCTTTCTTGTTTCGGACACTAGACCGTCAATAGTCCGACGGTGGTGAGGGATACCACTCGTTCTTTGATTCCTACACTTTTTAGTTACGTCCTAAGACCGAGGTCTATCGACTTTACATATACTTTCCTTACTAAAGTCACTCGGGTCTGAGAACGTAGAAGAGTATGTGTCTTTTCGTGATTGAAGGAATTAACCTCTATAGACCAAAAGGAATTAATTGTTATTCGAGTCTGATAGACGGGGAACAACGTTTGAAGATATATTGGACTAATCAGGGGTGGAGAAGTTTTGTCAAGAAATTCTCAGTGAACTTTACGAAATTTTACGACAGAGGACCAGAACTTCAGGATTTTTAAGACTGTCTTATTTTGTCTAAGAGTTGAAAATCCAACACTAATAATAAAATCAGCTATCATCATTCCCTACCTCACACTCGACTTAGTCTCTACACCTATCATAGACTCACCCTACCACAGTACTTTCCGAACTTTACGAATTCGTGTACCTAAGACCCCGTGTCTGACGGACCCTAGTTGATAACATTATGGAGTTTCCTCAGATTCTATAAATTTCATTTTATAGAAAATTGTAAAAAATTTAGAAATTTTGATGATGAATAAACCGACATGATCCAGAACCAACACCACACATCCTATCCTAGTAATTGACTCCTACCACACTAGATCAAGGGACTGGTCCTTGACTTAGGTCCGAGGACGTGACCCTCATGTCTCATAATTAGTGACCTAGTGGTCCTTTCAGGTAATTTTATAGGAAAATCTTAGTAGAATTCGTAGTACTAATCCAAATAGTCGAAAAGTTATAGTGTATCGGTTATTTAAAATCTTCATCCCTCTCTTTTATCCACGAGATTCAAGATTATTTTGTAAAGTATAGGAACTACGTACACACCGTAGTCTGAACTGAAAGTTTGGTTAATATCTACTCCCAAACCAGATTGACAGACGACCCAGTAGTGTTTGTAAATTGGTTATAGGTGTAACATTTTTCGATTCATAATTAGTAAAAGTGACATGGTAATACTTTAAGTTTCTATTATCAAAAGAGTCTAACCGGACCATATTTATGTACGTTACGGAATTTTTCCAAGTGGAAAATGAGGAAAATTGTTTAATTATATCAATTCAAACTTCAGAATTTTGTTTATAAATACTTTTATTTACTATTAATAGGGTCTTATCTTTTACCCTATTAAAATAGAAGTTATTGCCGTCCAAGAGTCTTTTAATTCTCAACTTACTAATATACTAGGTCATTCAGGTGAAGACACATATGTGGTTTTTCTTGACTTTAGTTCCTGATTCTATCGATCGATACATGGGTAAAAGTATCATTGTAATAATTGTCATCGGTTTTCCATCTTTACCATATAACAGGTAACTGTCTATTTACACGACAAATATATGTTACCTTATCAAAAGTCGGAATTTTCCTTACTTTAAGACTGTATACGATGTTGTACCCAATTGACACTTCTGTTAATACAATTTATTTTATTCGATCCGTATATTCATGTTTACATTACAACGAATCTTCAAATGTGTTATTTCCATTTTTTTTTTAATGAGGTTATCGTAGACCATAGAACACTGTAAAGATAGAAAAATAGTATATATATATAAATTAAACGTTACAGAAAAGTGTACAATAGTTGGATTTGTACCGAAACAGGGTTTAATTGTCACACCTAACTCACCGAAGGACTCAAAAATATCAGAAAGGAGATTATCCCTCCGAGGTTAAGATTGTCCCAAAAACTCAATTCTTGTAAAGGAGGTGTACTTAAATATCTTATAATGACGGTCTTACCTGAAGTTTTTAAATTCCATTGGTATAAATGTAAAAATAAGGAACGAAGGAGGGTGATGTACCAAATTATAGCACATTTTTCTTTTTTTTTTCCTTTTCCTGTTTTTTTTGTTTATTAATGTATAATATTTATAAAATCTTCAATTCAGAATACTTTGATTGTAAAGATGGATATGTTATGAATTATAAAAGGTTTCTTGTGTAATTTATGGTACCCGTACTACTTGTTTTAAGAAAGGGACTTAGATCAAATCAAAAAGAGGGCGAGATTATATTTGACATCTCTTCGCTATAAACGGTGGGTTTTTACAGAGAAACTGTACGTCTGTTTTTTTTTACCACGGACAGTAAAGTCACTTACTTTCTTCAACGGATCGCAAGGATATTTGTTTCTTACAACGGGAGGTAGTCAGGTTGTCAGTGACGTAAGTGGAAACTACTGTAAGGGTCTCCCCTTAAGTCCTACCTCCTTTTGTATAACCGGGATGCCTCAATTCTACAAATAGATTCTTTATTAAAGTTATTTAGGTCTGAGAACATGAAAGGAAATACATCTTATCGTGATTTTAGTAATTGAACTCTATAGAAAAGAACACCAATCGTCACCAGAAAACTATAAGTTGATGTGTAAATAAAAACAATACGTAAAAGTCGTTTTCGAGGATTGAAGAGGGACTGGGGAAACGTTGTCAAGGAGTCTCGATAGACTCACCGGCAGAGGTTCCGACGTCAGGAGTCTTTCAAAGGACTTATTTTATATTTGAACGTGAGAATCCAACACACAAAAAGAAGTCAGTTGTCCGTACACCGAATGAAGTGTGACTTTTATTAGTTCTAGGTTTTCACTCTTTAAACATGAGGAGGAATCCACGAATTTCTTGAATCTACCTCTCGGATAAGGTCTTATCTCGAGAGTGGTCTCTATAGACGGTACTTATCCCCGAGCCACACCACCCCCATTATCCCGAATCTCTACTCTCAGGTGAGACGGGGTAGTAGAGTTGTTCCGTGTCGTTTGTAAACAAATAGTTATTAAACGAAAAGATAGAGGTACACTTAAAGTAGTGAGGGTAAATTTTTCAGGTTTTGTTGATGGGAGTTGTAGGAGGAAACAGAGAACGATTTTTTCACTTTTCACTTTCACTTCAACGAGTCAGTACGGGCTGAGACGCTGGGACACCTGACATCGGGCGGTCCGAGGACGCAGGTACCCTAAGAGGTCCACTCTTATGACCTCACCCACCGGTAAAGGAAGAGGTCCCCTATAAGGGTTGGGTCCCAATCTTGGGTCCAGAGGACGTGACGCCCGTCTGCGAAATTGGATACTGAGTGGTCCTTTCGGAGAAATCGACTCCTTCCATAAATTCTACTCCTGAGACCTGTAAAAGAAATCAATGAGTCAAAAAGATCTAGAGCAGGTATACATATGAACAATAATTTGAAACTAAAAACTAAAAGAGGATAATTAGACTGAGTGTAGTTGAATTAAGACGTTAGATGGATCCTTTTGTCTCATCTTATTTTACGGAAGGAGGCGTTGTTAGCCATATATACTTGTGCTTCTCCTTGTCTGGACGAAAGATAAATATGTCTCTTCTAATTTAAGATATTTACTAGATATCTTGTGTTTTTGTTTAATCTGTTTTTATTTTTCGATGAAAGTGTATGTATTCATCCTTTATTAATTGGGGCGAGTAGGTTTTTATATTTGGATTTATAGTCTCCTTCTGATCCTACATCCTATATTATAACTGAGTGACATAAAAATACCTTATTTATACTTACAAATACGTAAAAGAATTACACTCGTTTTGGGTATCACCATAACTAACTTATCCGTCTCTTTTGTCATTCCAGTGATGAGAAAGGTCCCATCTGAACCGGAGTTATATTATCATTTAAGATAAATAAAGAGGTCAGTAGAGTTTTAGTCATCTTCAATCGTAAAATTAATCCTCATAACTCCAGTAGAAACGTTTGATCCCGAACGAGACTAACGAACGTACAGGAGTAGTGTTTACGAAATTGTAATCTCCAATTTTGGGAGATCAGTAGAATTAAAAGAAGGAGAAGAAAATCGTTTGACTGACGAACGTCTCACTTTTATTCTGTAAATAGTACAATACTTGAGGTAGTCGTATTAATCAATGTAACATCAGACTATGTAATATTGTTCCGAAATCCTGGACATCTTAATATTATTCCTCATCTCGACCTTCGGTACGGAAAAGAATTTGTCGTGTAAACTTCTCGTGTTTTAGAGGATAACAGAAAAGGTTGTTTATGAGTCAAGTCAGAGAACATAAAAAGATATGAGACTCATCTGATAAAAGATAATCTTTCTCCCACCCACTCCATACATACTTATAGTGACGTACAATTTGTCGGTTTGATAGGATTGTATTTTGTGGTGTGAATTCATAAACAATATTCTAATAATGAAATTCTGTGTACGCCGAAAAATCGTACGATCGTTAATTCTCCCACAGAATAAGGGAAAAACCTCGAACGGGATCTACTAGATAAGAAAAAGAAAAAGAGAAAACAAAACAAATGTAGGGATCCGAATGATTCTTTAATACGGAGTATAAAATTTGTGTAAAGGAAACGGTACTTCGTTCGGAGACTTCCCTATATGAAACACGTAATATCAATTAGTGTAAAAATATTATCTATGGTAGAATGTAATATGTCTAATTTTTGTGACGTTAAATTTTTTCTGTTAATGCATATTTTGGAACGGTGTCTGAAACACAAAGTAAGAAAGAACGGGTCAAAATATCACGGAAAAGTTTCGTCCCTAGAATTTTTACCTGCCAAACCAAAATGACAGATGAATCATCAGAATTGAGTCATAATTCTCGTATTTTTCGTATTCGATTTCTACATACACTATTTAATACTCACGTACACTTGAAAAAAGGATTTGTAAATCTTTATATCTTTAGTTAACCATCTTTGACAAATTGAATAAAAACGATATAATCACAGATTTTTCTTTTACTACTGTAAATCTATAGGGTATGATTCAGAGTTGACGGAGTGTTTCATTTAATACCGTAATAGTAAATGATTGAAATATACTAGAATCTACATTATACCCGTAATTTCAATAATGTAAAGACAATCATATACCCGTGATTCACATAATTACTAGTTTTACTTTACTCCCTTCCCCCGTCCCTCGTTAGAAATTTTCTTACCGTATCGGGAACTCCTGTCTGTATTTGACCGGTCTTGGTTCCTCTAGGTTCTAATTTCTAAGTTGAAGGTCACCTGGAACTCGGAGTAACATTATGTAATCGTATACGATTTACTGTGTGAGACATCCGTAGTACTGTCAAACCTCCAATTGGTATTTTCTGGTTTTATACCCGTACCGGATTAAGGGTCTTTTGAGACTGGGAAGGGGGTTTCCAACCTTATTAGGAGGGTAGGTAATCGGATACCTTAATGGGTCGGGTAATTTTGATTAGTAGGGTATAAAAACCACGGAGAATGAAAGACTCTACCGGGTGTATGACAGACACCTTACACAAAGAGGAGTCCGGTAATAACGGAAAACTCTACCTAACACAAGACAGACACCTTACACATAGAGAGATTTATTTAAGTGAAGAATGGATAGTAAAACACAGAGTGACTTAATAAAGACACTCCTCTGTAGTTCTAAGATTTTAATCCAGGACGACCACACACAGGAAATAATTTTCTGTCACTTAAATTTAGGGTCAGACCCAAAACCGTCCCCCAAGTTCAGAACCGGGTACCCAAGTTCAGGGTCAGATTTACAACACCAAAGTCGTGACACTTTGAGTCAGAACCTAAGCGAAACCCCAAAATATAATAAATATATTTGTGAAAATTAGAAAGTATATACATAATCTGTTTACACTACTGTATCCATTCACTGATCGTAAAATTTGACTATGATAAATATAAACTCTATGATGAGATAAAATTTTATTTAAATTAGTCGTAACTAAGAGTAGTGAAGACGAAATTTTATAGAGTGCTTTACGAGACTTGTATTTCTCCGAAATTTACTTATAGATAAGTTATGTTAACCAAACTTTTCAATGACAAAATTTTGGAATATGTAGTAGGAAAGAAGGATCTGTATAAATCGATACGTTGTGTAAGTCAATATAATCCTCGTATGCCTTTTTTTTTTCATTTCTTTAGTTCTCTGCTCAAAATATCTTTTCTCAATTGAGACTTATTTCTGTCTCCAATGACTAGTTTTCACTTTAAGGATTGGACTGGGTTCGGGTGACAAAAGTATCGTACTTCTGGACTTTTCTCTCTTATTTGTCAACTATTTATGACAACAATAAACCATGGACTCATGGACTCCAGAAAATATATGAGAAAGGGGTGTACCGTCCGTCTCGTTGACATTGCTTCAATGTTGAAATCCTTCCCTTATACCTTAGTGTCTTAGTCTTTGTGACTTAACCCTTTCCTTAGATTTTCAGAAGATTAGGTTTAAGGAGTAACAATGTTACCCATTTTACTTTGGTCTGTCAAACTGAACGTTTTTCACTCTGGTTTTGTGATTATAAGTGACATGAGAAGAAAAGAGAAAATAAGAGTAAAGTTAAAAACTTAAATAACCCAACCGGTTTTTCAACCGAGTATAAAACGTATTCTATCGTACTTTTTGTGCTTGTTTGAAAAACGGATTGGGTTATGGAGAAAATAGTTTTTTGTGAAAGGTTGTAAAGGAAGGGTTTCTACCAAATGACTTCCTAGGTCGACTTTTATTAAACGTGTGTTTTATGGTACGGGGCTTTTCACGTACGAAAGAAAATGGAATCTAAAGACGCCCGTACTCGGTACTTGTGGTAGACTTCTATTTGTCTAAACTCCGATTATGGAAAATATACGACACGTACATGGATGTTTCATCTACACGATCTAAAACAATGATTTGTGACTACGGACGAATTAGAAGTTGAATGTTCAAAGGTCCATATTGTAAAATTCTATAGACACTTGAATTTAGTTAATTACTAGTAGATAATCTTCCCTTAAGTTAAAAACACATATTCATTTGAGTTTAAACATAAAACCGAAGATCCAAACGTAACGAAAAATACTCTATATTTCCCCATTATGAAAATTTTTATACTTAGATCATCAATTTATAACAATTTGTCTTATATATATAAAAAATGTTAAATACAAAATTATCAAGAATTAACGAACTTATTTTTGTTTCCTCTCAAGTATACGTCACTGGTTTCTCAGGGGTACGACGTTGTTTTCTGGACCGTACCGGTTTATTATTTATTAAATTTTTCTTTTTGTGGGTTTCCTTTAACATTGGCTCATTCTGTGATCCTCCAAAACGGTCCTGTGTAAGGTAGGGGTAAAGAAGACAGAATCGAGGAGAGATTTGATGGATTTATTATCATAGACTTTGTTTAAAGGACTCACCAAAAATAGTTTACCTACTTTAATTGATGAACCACTGGTATTCGTGTCATCGGGTTCATAATTATTGTAATTGAGGAACTGTGACCGGATAAATGAAGTAGTAGGTGGTTGTAATTCATAATAAAATATATTTTTATATTAACTTCAACAGTGTCTTCTCTACGAAAGAGGTTTAATATGTCTTAGATTAACCTTTTGTTTTCCTTTTAGGTTGAAGGGAGAAAAACATACGTAACAAGAATAATGTAAACAACGGAGTAACGTGGAGTAGATGAGCTATTACTTTACTCGTTAAAATATCAAAAATCATAGAGTGTCCAAAAAAAGTATAATGGTATTTCATCTTAGAACTCATGTTGTTTTCCGTCTCGGTTTACTATAAATGTACATACTTACTGATTATAAGAAGTCGTTATTGTCCTGATAGGAGAATCGGTACGTCCGCAGAGTTTGCTAGGGAAATGGGTGTGACAAGTATGACAAAAAAGAGAGTTAATATGGTGGTCGTGGTTAACTTAATCAAGGGTGGAAAGGTAAGGATAACGAAAGTAAAATGTGTATCATGAGAAGACAAAGTCTTGGAACCGGAGACGTCATTCTTAAGTACTCCTTTACATAGTTCTTCATATTTATATATGTCGGAGTTTTCGATACTTGTTTATGTCAAACTAAGATGAATGTACTCTTTGGATCCGATCAGTTTAAGTTTCAGTCTTTCATTTGACCATCTACGGTCCCCGGACCCCACCTCTCCATGTCTACCTCTCCCCGTGTACCCCTAAATCACAAATTACTCCTGTCAAAGTCAAACCTTCCACTTTTCAAACCCTCTACCTACTACCACTCTCAACGTGTTATTACTCCGACATGAATCACGGTAACTTGGTATGTCAATTTTTATCAATTTTATCATACAAAGATAACACACTGAAAGTGGTGTTAATTATTTGTGATTTTTATCTCCGTATTTATTGAATTTACACAATCTTTACGTAAGACATTCCAGTTACACACATCACAGTGCATTCACACGTAGACGATTCGACTTGATCGAAGAGTAATTAAAATTTCGTAGGTCTACACAGGTCTCTTCATGGTGGACACGGAACTTATTCTGGTTTCGTCTTTTTCTGAACCTCCCGTAGTTGATAAAAACATTGTTCTTGTACAGAAGGTACTTTAGGTCGACGATACAGTATTTTAATCGTTTGACACTGTTGTACATCAGTATAAGATTGGACATCAAATATATTTATTACTTTGATACTGTATACGTCTAGTCGTTTCTCTTAGGTAAACTTTGTTCGAAGTTTAAAAAGAAGAAACCCGGTTAAAAAGAGGGAAATCACTCGGGATGTATGTTAACTCTTGACTCAAACAACCATCAATAACTCGTACGTTACTGTTCTGTATCCTCGATGAAACTCCCATCCTCTCTGCCTCTCATATGTGTACTTGTCAGTATTACGTTACATTCTATATGACACGACCTCGACGTGTTATTCTGTATATTGACACCGGTTGACTAGAGTAGAACACCTTCTGGTGTCTTTTTCTTTGGCAAATAACTTTTTGTACCTTTCTAGTTGAGTCATAGTAATAATTGGTCGTGATAATGAAATGATTGTTGGGTTACGTCAGTGACACTTTATACGATTCTACATTTTTATTTATTTATTTATTTTACATACGATGTTTAACAAGACATAAATTTCATACCGGAAAAACTTTTGTCTTCTTAAGTAGTACGAACCTATATATCTTTCTTTTTCTGTACCTTTCGTTCCTACTCGATGACTTTCTTATGTAATGGTAACTATCACTTTATAGTAACATCCAATTACAATACCTTATAGTGTTTCAATAATTTTTTATATAACAATATTTCTCTTGTGTTTTTTACCAATCCCTATAACTTTCATTAACCGTCCCTGAGAGGACCACCAGGTCACCGATTCTGAAGGACGAGGGTTACGTCCCCAGGACCTAAGTTAGACCAGTCCCTTGATCTACAGTACACGGAGTTAATTTTCTATTTTCTAGGACTCACGAAGCTGATTCTGGGTCCCGTAGATTTATGTATGTATTTATAAATTTTTTACTTTTATTTACCTCATCCCCCAGATATCCCTTTCAAATTTAATTTACACTCCTATTCTTTCTTCTTAACGATACCGTTGACAACCTTATTAACAATCCGAACACCATGACGTCAGTACACCTTCTTTCATAATAGGTCTATCCAGAGGTTTAACAAAGTCAACTTATATACTATCACTGGTACTTTCTCAATTACATTTAATCTCCTACCAGTGAAGTCAACACAAGCTGATAAATGCTGGGGTACCTGACGTCGGGTGATCCGAGGAGACAGGTACCCTAAGAGGTCCGTTCTTATGACCTAACCCAACAGTAAAGGAAGAGGTTTTATCTCCTATCCTTCTATTAATATTCTAATTAAAACCTTTAATGTCCACTTTGTAATCTCAATGTTCTTTCTCGTACGTTCGACTAACCCTTACGTACATTCTTTTCTTATAATCTTATACTTATTTCGTCGAATAGCATAACTTTGTCTCGTTCTGGGATACCAGCAATGGGGGGTACGGGAGACGGACGGAAAACAGTCACTTTTTTAAATTGGTTTCTTATTCAAATTGGACTCTTCACTCTTTTACGTCTTCATTTCCTTTTGTTGGATTCCTCTGGTTTATTATTATCAGATCAGTAATTCTTCTCAGTTCCTGTAAATCAAAGAAGAGTCCCAGATAACTATTATAAGACTCGACATAGAACACTCGAGAGAATATCTGTGACTTTCGGGTGGTCCACCTTCTTCAATTGATGTACTACTGGTCTGACATCGGGATTATATTCGCCGGTGTTAAGACTCTTGTCCGAAGTTCCTTTACCCTTGTTTACCTGGAACTTTGACTTGTGATTGACATAGATTTTGTTAGTTCTACTACGACCAGTCTGGTAACTACTAATTAAAGTTCTACTGATAGTCTCGACTGACGAGAAAGACGTACATCGGGGGAGGGAGACAGATATTTTAGAGGATGAGGGACTAATAGTCACCCCACCCCCAACTCCATCCCACCCCACCCTTCTCCATCGGGAACCTGTCCGTGTATGGTAAGGGATGAAGGCGTGGTCCACGGTCATAGTTTTTATTTCGCTTGAAAGGAAAGGTTGTTGGACCAGAGAAATTACCGAAAATTCGTTGTTCGACACCCTAGGGTGAAAGCCAATATTATACAGTATAACTGTACCGACACCCTCTATTCATCTCCCTTTCATAGTTCAATTTTCGTCTTGTATGAATTTTGACGTCTTCTACCTCCATCTCACCCTCCCTGTCTCTCACTCTTTCACTCTCTTTCTTGATTAAAAAGTTTGTAAAACCTTTTTATAATCTAAATGTCTTTTTAGTGTTCCTGTAATCTCTAAAAGCTATTTGAGAAATGAGTCTAAGAAGATTATACTTGTAGAATATGTCGGTGTACCTAAAGAGTAATGAAGTCATTGTTCAATGGTGTTTTAATCGCTGAGTTTGGTTGTGTTTAAATAGTTGAATGTCAAACCCTCCAGTCTTCAAGATTTACCCAGAGTTCAACAGACGTCACGGTAATAGAAAAGACCTCCGAGGTCCTCTCTTACAAACAAACGGAACAGGTCGAAGAGTTCCCGTGACCGCAGGAAAGGAAAATAGAGGTCTCTGTCGTTATCGGTCAGTTTACAACACCGGGTCCTATCCGTCGGGGTTTATACGGAATTACCGTATTACCATTAAAACTTAATTTCAAAGGATTTTTTGTTAAATCCTTCGTTAAGTTCGGTTACGTCCTCCGTTTAAGACTGGGAGTAAAGACAGAGAGAGATTCGACAAAATTATAAGATGGAGTTCGGGTTTACGACAAATCAGAAGTGACACATGGGTTTTTGGATTAAGTATTCTCCCCATCCCCCCTCTTTCAAAGGGATGGACGGTGCCTAGAACTAGTAAGACGGATTGAATTATGACTCGGAGGACGGGAGCAAACATAAATTCCCTGGACATTAATGTGACCCAGGTGGACCAATTGACTCCAGTGAGGGGGATTAAATTTCAGTGAGATAATCGTTTGAAGTATGGTAGACGACGGTATTAAGAGGAAACGGTGGATTGTAGTACATAAGTGTCCAAGGTCTCTAATCTTACGTCTGCCGAAACCCTTCCCCCGGTAATAAGACGAATGGTAGTATTGATACCAAAGAAACGGTTTTACTTTTCATATCACTATATCTGTATAATAATAATTGATCGTAGGTCTTAGATAAACGTAAAGTGGTCACAAAGATGATAAAAAGTGTTGTGATAAAAATATATATTATCCATTTGGTCTCATCATTGGACAAGTTTTTACAGACCAAACTTTCAAACACATTTTACTCACGGTCCAATATCCAAACCGGAAAGTGATCAGAGTAGACTATGTTTTGTAGGATTTACGTTATCTATTGTCGGTGTTACTACGAGTATTACAGGATCCTTGTATGTGTTTTATCGATAGGTTATAAGAGGATAAAATTCTATATTTTTTAAATCTATTATGTAAAAGAACCTTAAAAGAAAAATGACAAGTTTGACAACGACGGGTTTCCTGGGTTAAGAGTAATGAAAATAAGAAGGTGAGTCTAATACAAAACAGACCTAATGAGTTGTCGAGATTGTTCAGAAGAATGAATACAATAAAAGGTAGTGTTATGTATAAGGTGTATTGTCAAGTACTGTGGAAGAATTTCACAGCACAATGATAGTACGGGACTTTGAGGTTTTCAAAAAAAAGTTTGATTGTTATTTTAAGGTCCTCTTCCTTTACCGTTGGGTGAGGTCACAAGAACGGACCTCTTAGGGTCCCTGCCCCCTCGGACCACCCGACGGCAGATACCCCAGCGTGTCTCAGCCTGTGCTGACTTCACTGAATCGTTGGATTTGATTTTCAGCCTTGCACCAGATAGAGTGCAAGGTCTGGAGTGGAAGACAGTGGTAAGAAGATCAAATAAGACAGGAGTGACAAAGATGGATTATAAAGAAGAGGAAATTTATTAAAAGGACGTTTATACACGTCCGAATGAGATAATAAGGAAAGTCTAGAGACAAGTTTACAACGGAATAAATATTCCAAAAGTTTTTCTTTAGATTTTATTCTTTAGGATATTTGTATGGTCAGAAGAGAGAGAAAAAGTGAAGAAATTATATAGTAAATCGTGATAAACGTACAATCGAAATTTATAATTTTATTTCGATTTTATTTAACGTATGTTACTTATATTGTCATAAAGGTTAGTAATAAGTGTACCAAAGATCCGCAGTTCGTAATTGGATTAGTAAAATCTAATTTGTTAAACGAGGGTTGTTGATAGACTCGATTAATCGTATTCACAGAAATAAGATGTCAACTCTTTTGATTCTGTGTTCACTTATCCATTGAACGGACTCCTGTCGTACTGGAATATCTCCGTTTTGTTTCGTAGGTTGGGATAACCGTCGAAGACTTAGTGTACTACGAATGGTGTCACTGTACGATAGAGAATCCGTCCGTATTTTTTTCTTCTTTTTTTTTTTTTGAAATCATTGAATTTTTTATATAAAGTTTAATTAAAACAGAAATGAATAAAGGTAGTTTTCTAGACCTGGTAATTTGTAATCCTATAAACATTTGTGGTAGGATTAAGGAAAATTGTCGACTTTGACGAAATAGGTTAATGAAAATGGGTTAAGGCCGGGAAATTTAAAATAAGAGAACTAATAACATACATTTTTTATCAAACTCTCGGAGAGTACACAGAAAGATCTAGATTAAAAGACTACTGACACAGATTATGTCCGTCAAACAGAGAAGAGGTAAAGAAAACAGAAAGAGAACTCAGACGGTACACGAATTAGTTTATGTGATGAAAGTAAAATGCTGAGAAGAATGTACGGAATTGACTTAAGAGGTTAGACTTTCCTTACAAAACATCTAGGAATAACGTAACTTATTAACTCATCACCCACCGACCGTTAGGTTGTCGGATAGACTTCTGTAAGAGCATGTGTACCCAGTTACGAGAAGACTTTATAAACGACGGAAAACTTCAAAGTCTTGACTTATTCTGCATATAGTTGTCGTTCTCGGCTGAAAATTATGTTGTTTTTTATATAAACTAACGGATCATTATATTTTGGTCTTGTAAGATAATCATACATACACACGATTCAACGAAGTCAACACACTCTGAGAAACATTGGGAAACCTGACATCGGGTGGTCCGAGGAGACAGGTACTTTAAGAGGTCCGTTCTTACTACTTCACCAAACGATACGGGAGGAGGTCCCCTAGAAGGGATAGGTCCTTAGCTTGGCCACAGAAGACGTAACCGTTCACCCAACAAATGGTGATCTCGGTAGACCCTTCGGGTAAGATAATCATATCCCTTCTCATTAAAAAAAGATCATAGGGGACCAAGTCAAGGAACTCAAGGGAAATGGGAAACCACGTGTGAACCCTCTAACCGAGTGTGTCCATGGGTAACGATTTAGATTGGTAGACAAATAATTTCATGGTGGTTAAACATAGATCAGGGTAGAGGAAGTCGTCCACGTAAATTTAAACAGGATAGAACAACTTATATAGGACTTTCTACCACGTATTCACCTTTGTCGATTTAGAATGTTTGTATCTGAGAACACTGAGAAACTATATCAAAAGTAAAGAGATTTAAGAATAGAGACTTCCTTAATTTGGAGATTATTTAAACAAATTTATCAAGGTCTTTTCGTGAATAATATTTTTCAAGTTCGTCTCGTGTATGAAACAGATCCTATCAGTCCTTTTTCAAGTCAAATGACTTACGTACACGACCGTCTTTACTGTCAATTAAATTACTGGACATGATATTGACATACTTTTGATTTAATATCTGATGAAACCTTTCCACAAATTTTTTAGGTACGTCCTAAATCTCTTTTTTTGTTTAGATTACGTCCAATGTCCAAAGTTCATAGATAAAACTAAAAGAGTTTCCTTTATTAATAAAAGTGAGTCTGGATATCACATACCACGAATAACCGAACTTAAATAAGGGAATCACTGTTCTATTAAGAAAATAAGTAATTTGACTTCTCAAGAATCGTGAATTATAAGTTCGAGTATTAAGGATGTTCGTAAGACAAAGTCATTATAATCTAAAGAACTGTGATAGTCTGTCCGAAACGATTACATCGTAGTTTTATGTAATGTACCGTGTACCAAGTAAAATTCCTCCAAAAAAATATAAACTTTCTGCGGAATGGAGGACTACACTATTTTACATAGTATTATAATGATATTTTATAGAGTTTATCCTTTATATAAAGAACTGTGAATCTTTTTTTTTGAAAAAAAAAAAAGGGGAGAGTTTAACTGAAATACACCGGTCGATATAAGTTCATGACAAAGTCCTTCTAAGTCATACCGTCGAGTGGTTCCGGAGATATTTATTCACGACCCCCTTTTAGTAGTGTTTTGGAGAGATCTCAGATCGACCGGTTTACTCTCTATTGAGTTGTTTTTATACTGAGATATCTATAGAAACGGTACCGGGAATATATAGTCATGGGAAAGGGGAATATCTTAGGTGTAGACAAGATGTCCACGAAGGTAGTTCGAGTAAAGGAAACATAACTATTTCCTCAGAACCTTTGTGTTATCATAAAGTCAATCTAAACCTAATAGAAGGGTTTGTCCTAAATACTGCTACAGACCCAATATTTCACTTTACAAATCAGGTAAAATGTCATACCTAATTTGTGTTTTTACGTTTATTTTGATCTCTCCTTTAACCGTAACATGACCGTTTTCTTCGTCTCCTCGGTACGTCGTCTTAAAACTCCTTAAAGAGGATCCATCCCATATCGATACCCGAAGCGACCACCGAGTTGACCACTTCTTAGACGGACGTTACGTCCTCTGACGGACGTTACGTCCTCTGAGTCCAAGTTAGGACCTAATCCTTTTAGGGGACCTCTTTCTTTACCGATGGATGAGGTCATAAGAACGTACCCTTTAGGACCTGTCTCCTCAAACCACCCGATGTCAGGTACTCCAGCGTTTTCTCAGTCTGTGCTGAATTACTGATTTGTTCTTGTTGTTGTACCATATATCGATGATGATTTAATTCCTTTTTCAGTTACCTGGTAGGTGATGGGTATTTATCTTTCTCGAACGAACCCTTGACTTATCTTCTACAGATGAGGTTTGTGAAACAATCAGTTCAAGATTGAGGTTCCCACTTCCTAGTCCTGGTTTCCATATCTTATATGGTAGTAGACACTTTATTAGTCACTATCGTGGAGAAAGACTGGATATAAACTTGATCGATACGTGTGGTCTGTTTTTCGATCTTTGTTTCTATTGATTAAGGTGGTATCTTTTTACTCCTGTGACTGGATGAAGTAAGAGTCAATGGTGACAACAACAAACGACAAATGAGTGATTCACGATAGACTGAGAAAATGTTGGGGCACCTGACATCGGGTGGTCAGAGGAGAACCCTAAGAGGTCCGTTCTTATGACCTCACCCAACGGTAAAGGAGGAGGTCCCCTAGAAGGGTTTGATCCCTGATTGAGACACAAAGGACGTAGTTGTCCACCTAAGTAATTTTAAAGTTATAAAAATTATACTCTATTTTAAATGACTCTATTATTTTTGGTAAAAAAAAAAATGACTTAGATTAATGACATAACTGTGAGGTAAATTTTACCCAATTAGTATAGACAAGTTTATTTGAGTAGTTAAACCCTTTTTTTCATTTTATTTTGAACCAGTTGACTCTGAGTGTGAGAAGTACAATAGAATGAGACCAACTTGTATTCCCAGTGGCTCCGTCTCTGATATAAAGATCCTTTGAGTAGACAGGACCATCCGTCCCGGTCTGAAACTCATCTAATTTTACAGTTAATACATAACTTGATACCACGGAACTCTACAAAGTGACGTGAAATGAACGTCTACATCATTTGACAGGGGTTGTTTATTAGACACAAGGATGATCAAGAGGTGAACATCTCGGATCTTCTCACTGGTATATAGGACCAAAACAACCCTACCATTTACGGAAAACGTGGTCGAACTAGTGATTATCAACGACAACAAATCAATGATTCAGTACAGGCTGAGAAAACTCTGAGGTACCTGACATCGGACGATCTGAGGAGACAGGCACCCTAAAGGGTCCGTTCTTATAACCTCAAACAACGGTAAAGGAAGACGTCCCGTAGAAAGGTTTGGTCTGTGACTTGGACACAGAGGACATAACAGTTCTCATAAGAAATAGTAACTCGGTGGTCTCTTCGGGTTAATGATTGTCATGAAGACTAAATAGGATTTCATGGAATCAAACCAACCGTTTAATGTAACGGTAGAATCTAGATCCGGTGAGACGATGTCTCAGGGGAGTAATGTCGAAACACTGATGATATCTTGTTAACAAGGAGAGGAGTCTCGTTAAAAGGAGGAGAAGTCATAGTGACCCTGTAAGTCAATAAGTCGAGTCGGTATCACTATGACTGACTTAAGAAAGAGTCAACAGGTCTCCCCTTTCCACATGTCAAACTACACAGGTGCAGGAACCGAAGAGTTTAACAACCATGGATAGTACACCCAATTTACAATTTATACTGTAACTCCCAGTCCTTCGTCTCACTGAAGTATTTTCGGGATTGGTGAAGATTTAGAACTAAATAAAAGATTAAATAGAAAGTCTGGAGAATTTAATAGATCAGATAACTATTATCCCGGACCCACTACCCTTCTTACTTTTAAGAATAGTTAATGTAAAAGTTTTAATATAGGATGGTTTTAAACGAAATGTTGAAGTTTCCTGTTTTTACATAGGAAGATCAATACAAAGAACTTTTAAGATACCCCCGTTATAGTATAATACATTAGGTTGCCCCTTCGTTTTTAGATTCATACTAGATATACTTTCACTTTCACTTTCACTCGAGTGAGTGAGGACAGGCTGAGAAACGCTGGGGTGCCTGACATCGGATAGTCCGAGGAGACAGGTACCCTAAAAGGTCCGTTCTCACGACCTCACCTAACGGTAAAGAAAGAGGTCCTACTAGATATACCAGACGTAATTTACTCTGTTTCAGAAGTCCGGAGTCCTGGATAAAGAATATCGATGACCGATATTGGAACATAGAGTCAA
The DNA here is from genome assembly GCA_006410555.1 of Capra ibex. NCBI lineage: Eukaryota > Metazoa > Chordata > Mammalia > Artiodactyla > Bovidae > Capra > Capra ibex. The sequence continues at coordinate 18,220,743 of SJYO01048061.1, read as the reverse complement.
AGCATTTCCGAAGATTTTAAAACCCCAACCCACTGTTTCTATATTTACACACACACACATGTGTGTATAAAGTTAGTTTTACATTATGGGAGACACACTGGATTCCGTAATACTTATTACTTGGGATTGTAATTCCTAAATCTAGTTCAATTTAGAACTATATGTCGTTTTTGTTTGAAATAAGACACCCTTACTTATATCCTTTTCGTAGTCTATGAACGTTATTATGTTTTCAAAAACTTTTTCCTTGACAGTCCATAGTGTGTTGTAGAAAAATGTATTTGTCAACATAGTTGAGTATTGTAAATCTAATTTTAACTTCTAATTTTATAAAATATATTTTAATAACGACATTTATTATATGATAGACTTGAGTCCTCTCTCACATATCTATATTTTTATCGTTACGGTTTAACTTTTCATCTTAACTCGGTTATTATATCTACAAAGTATTAATCTGAGTCATTTCCTCTTCTATCTTTATAACAGGTCTTCAATATCTGAAATTCTTTACTCTACTATTTTCTTACTCATTATTTTTCATTATTTTCTTATGTACATTTTCATAATGTTTTAATCTTTCCTCCCCTAGACTCTTTACTTGTTACCAGTTTCTATATTGATTTTCCTTAGGTTTATGAGAACTCCATTTCTAACAACTTATTGGTGTTAACGTTTCCGAATAGTTCATAATAGTTTTTATTTAATTGTTGTAATGATTCGTGTAAACTACGTTTACAACTTAAAACACAAAATTACTATTCTTCTTTTTGGGCGATCATGATTATGGTCATATAATACTTTTATTGAATGAGGTAATTTAGTTGAGATTTTATAAGTTCATCTTTTTTATTACCTCACGGTAAATACACCGAATCTCTCTTTTATACGTATTTTACCATAAAGGTTTAAGTTTGGTGAACGTTCTGAAAAACTCTATAAAGGTCTTTACATTTTAAATCTTCTGTTTGATGATGACTTTTTTCCTCTATAATATTAAACGTCAACTATATAGACAAATGTAAGTTTTAGATTTCTTTATTTAACTTCTAAAACCTTAAGTATTGTATTAAAACTTGTAGAGACTTGTAGAGACTTTTACGATATAATTACGATTTCCTCAATAATTTAATAATTAAATCTTCATTTTTACTTTGTACATATCTTTGTCATATTTCATCGATTTTATACAAATCATCTTTGTTCGTCCTAAGTATTACTCCTCTATTATGTAAAAATTCGTTATTTTATAAACTTTTTTCTTCACTACGTCTACTTTAAAAATATAACAAAAGATTTTGTGAACTCTTCAATTTTAAAAATTTATAAGGTAACCTTCAAAATCTTTATTATTATTTTTATAAGTTCGAAACATAATTTTTTACTTACTTTGACAATCGAAAATTTTTTACTTGTCTCTTTTACGTTTCATCTTTCCCGTCTTAGAAAGTAAATATTCTCTTTATTCCAGGTTCTTGTACCACTAATATCAACTATTGTGACTCAACATATAAAGTTTAAAGATTGGCTCTTGAGAGTGATTTTTATTCTTTATTTGTTTTTCAATTCTACTATCCATACGATTAATTGATTACCCCCCTAGAAAAGTGTTACATATGTATATATTTTAGTAATACTTCATGTGAAGTTTATAGAATGATAAAATAAACAGTTAATTTAGAGTCATTTTGATTTTCTTTTATTTATATCTGTTACGAGTTCCTTTTAACCCTATTTTTGTTTTATTTTGTATAAAATAAGAACGGTAAGATGAATATTCTTAAAAATGTTATTTTAATATTCATACAAATTTTATATGTAATAACAAATTACAGGCGTCTTTACAGAAAGTATATCAGTTTGACATAAATTATTAAATTCGTAAGTGAGAGACGGTATATGACATCTTTTGTTATTTGTTAACAAGTGTCAGTCCTTGTTCCATTTATGTTTGAGATGAGAAGAACGGGATATAACATCATTTTCTTCTTCGTTTTTAACACGTTTAATTTTCTGTTGTAATCGTTTTGTTTGGATTTTGATCTTTCTTGTTATCATTTAATATAATTTAATATTCTTTTGTTTACGATGGTTTCTTAGATCTTTCATTCCCTTTCTATGTTTGTAGTGACCCAATAAATCCAAACAGACTTTCCATTTTTCTTTCGTCTAGTTTTGGATCTTCCTATAAAGTCCATTTCTCTTACTTATTGGTCCGTTCTGAAGTTCGACCTATTCCTGACTGTACAAGATCCTTCATTGTCTCTCGCAACAGCGACCTCGGGTGACTCTTTGCCCTTCGGAGGTCTTTAGTTCAAGTCTTTTTGTGACCCCGACCCAGCGATCCAGTACAGTTCCTTAAACCTAACATAAGTTTTAGATTACCTTTCGATAATGTTCTAAAATTCTTCAACTGACCGTACTACATTTAGTGTAAAAAGTTTTTAGTGAGAGGTCATTTCTTACATACTCTATCAGTTACTTCTTTCGTCAATTCTCCGAAACCGTTACCAGGTCCTTAACTAAAACCGAACCTACTCTCACAACGGGCCTCTCTACATCTCTTCATTTTACTTAGTCTTGTGTAACATCTCAGTCTTTCCTACCTTAACTGTAACTTAACTCCCCACTCCCGGTCTATCACCTTACTTCGTACGACAACAAAGATTGAACCATAAACCCACCTAACATAACGGGAAATGATTCCTTTTTGACCACTCTTCGTTCAAATCCCATTTCTGGTCTTGAAGTCAAACCTTTATTATTTAAACTGTATCGAATGTCAGTAGTTCTCGAAGGGACCACCGAGTCTACCATTTCGTAGACGGACGTTACTCCCTCTGGGCCAAAGTTAGGGACCCAACCCTTCTAGAGGACCTCTTCCTTTACCGTTGGGTGAGGTCAAGAGAACGGACCTCTTAGGGTACCTGTCTCCTCGGACCATCCGATGTCAGGTGACCCAGTGTCATCTTCTTTGTTCGTTTGAATCTGACACCGAAACCTTAAGTATCCTCTCCAAATCTTCCTCACGTAAACCCGCAAAACTCATATATTAATCCCCGAAGGATGTACCACATCACCACTTCTTACCTCTACGTTCTCTGACTCAAACTAGGGACCCAGCCTTTCTAGGGGACCTCCTCCTTTACCGATGGGTAAGGTAATGAGAACGGATCTTTTAAAGTACCTGTCTCCTCGGGTCGTTCGATATCAGGTACCCCAACGTTTCGCAACCTATCCTGACTCGTTGAATCGTGTGGACGGACGTACTCGTATCATATAATACTAGTATCATATAGTATCATATAGTCCTACTACCTCTCCTCTACCTCTTTTCTCGTGACTCCATATAAGTATCAATTCTTAGGTCATTGTAATTCTTTCGTTTGGTTCTTTACCGGGGGAAATAACAAACTCTTATTTTGGCGGAGTCCATCGTAATGATTTCACTTCTATGTATACAACGAACAGTTAATATACTTCGGACTCCTAAGTTTAATTTGTTACTTATTATAGACAACAAAGACCATTATTTTTTAGTAAAACTGTAACTATTCTCCGTTACTATTTTGTTAATATTTAACCATACTCGATAAAAACAATGTCTTCAGAATACCTATATTCTTATTGTCAAGTATAGATTATTGACCCGTCAAGGAAGTTCCTAATAGTAGTGTGTGTATGTGTGTGTTTTGTGATTCTAACAATGTTTCGAAACATATATTCGTACACCGTTCGATAGATTATAGGTTATTCTCTTCTGATCAATTTTACATGTACGTACTTTAGCACACGACATTCCATTACTTTAGTAAACAATTTTATTGACTAAAGTAACTCCTACCGAAAACAATACATCAAAAATTTAACTTCCGGTGTTTACTATAATTTTGATACTTAAACACATTTATACATAGACGTATGTGGTTAGATCGATTGTAGAAAAAGAAAGACTCAATTAAAATAACGAAATGTAAGTCTTTTGAATTTTTCGTCTCCAAATTAAATAAACTTTGTAATTTTGTAAGAAATACCGAATCGTACTTAATCAAAATAACTCTTATAAGATTCGCACAAGTTTTGACAAAAGAAGAGAACCTACATTCAGGAACTTATATGAAGATCCTAAAATAATTAAGATGATAATATAAAAAGTTATAAAAAACACATAAAGACGGACTATAAAGGACTCCAAAACAATTTTAAGAGTTAATGATAAATAGATAAAGATAATGATAAATAGAATATCGAGACCTTTAACAATGGAGTATATAAAACTCTACACACTATACACACGTATACATATCCACACACAATTTATATCATCATACCATCAAAAGAAAATAACATATATTGTACAAAACAAAGAAAAAATACAGTAATATTATAAGATATAACAAACTATAATTTTGACGAAGGGTCAAAAAAACCAAACATAAAGGGACGTATTGAAAAAACTCAAAGAATCAACAAGGGGTAAAGACACATCTATAAACGAAATGATAAAGAATCCCGTTTAACTACCTAGACTCTACCTAGACACACACACACATATACACACACACACACACTCTCTCTCTCTAAAGAAAGGACTAAAATATATCATATAAAGTAGTTAAATAATGTCACTAACACTATATTGTATAAAAGGGGAGTATACACGAAGACATATGTAATGAAAATGGATATAAAAAAGAAAAGACAGAAAGTAACCTATCCAACTGATAAGTCAACGACACTTTTGGTACACGAGAGAAGATTAAAAAGAACACAAAGGGGATTTAATAGCCTTCAGTAAGAAAACAAATACATACAGAATGTTAATATATTAAATACGTTACTCTACATCAATTTGCTTTGGTGGTTAACTTTTGTATAAGTGGAGTGAGAACAAAGGGGTAGAAGACAGATGGTAACAATGATGACGTAATAATGGTAGACCTTAAAGTCAAGACCTTATGTCACATTACAAAACCGTGAGACAACATCCTTTATTGTAAAATGACTAAAGAAATGTATAGTATAAAGGCGAGTATCTGAAAGTAGAGTTAAAAAGAGAGGAACTTTCTCACACATAGGGTCTTTACCCGGTCAAAAAAAACGATCTCAAACTTACCTTGTCTTGATATTTAATATTTGTAATTAATAATATTTGTAGTTAATAATAAATATTAATTTTAATTACGATCCTTCAAATCAAATCTACTATTTAAGATACTTATGGACGATGTTTTTAAAAAAAGTTTATTTAATTCGTAAGACTCTGGAATATTAAGAGTCTTATCAAAGGGGAATGTTAATTTATTTTGAAGGTGACGGATATTTCATATCCAAACTCCAAGGTAAGTATATCGTGAAACTTCTAAAATGAAGTCTTATAAGGAGGTGAACAGTGTCTACTACAACTTCAGTAAACACTTAGATTTGTAAAAAAAAAAAACATCTTCACGGGAAAAACAAAAGTCTTTATATAATCTCCTAAGAAACAAAATATTTACAAAAATCACTATCCAAGTAATGAGTAAAAATTTTGTCGGATTAACTTTATGTCAATAATGTGCTTTACCCTGTATAAATTATATATGCTAAAACACCTAAACATGTATAGGAGAATGGATACTTTGGTAGTCGTGTTAGTTCTATTATCGATATAGACAGTGGAGGTTTGGAAAGGAAAAAGGATAAATAAACACACACGTAAACAAACACACACTTCTGTTGAACTCTACGTTCGAGAGTTATGTTTTAAAACTCAGAAGTCATGTCATAATTGATAACCGTGACACAACACGTCCTCCAGAGATCTTTAATAAATATGACTTATTAACTTTGAAACATTACAACTTGTTGTTTAGGGGTAAAGAGAGAGAGGGTCCGGGACCATTGGTTGTAAGATAAGAGAGGGTATATACTCAGACTGATAAAATCTGTGGATCGTATTTATCCTAGGACACCACAAACAGGAAACATTGACCGATTCAAGTGAATCATATTATAGGAGGTCCAAGGAAGACGACAGGGGAATACTCTTCTAAAAAAGAAAAAAATTCTGACTTATTATAAAGTAAATTAATATATAGTGTAAAAGAAATAGGTAAATAGGTAGTTACTTATCTAACAAAGATGACTACCGACAACACTCATTGTGACGTTACGCGTACTCTTACTTACGTCTATTGGGAAACTCTAAACCGAAAGTTAAGAAAATTTACATATGAGACTTCACCCCAACGATATAGAATGTCATCAAGATAAAAATTAAAAAACTTCTTCAAGGTATGACAAAGGGTGTCACCGTTGTGGTAAAATGGAAGAGACGTTGTTACATGTTCCCAATGCTAAAGAATTGTAGGAGCCCTTCCTCATGAATAGTAAAAGAAAGAAAGGGAAAGAAAGACAAGAACTATCATCGGTAGTATTGTGTACATTTCATTACAGAGTGATACCAAAACGAAAAGTAAAAGGACTACGATCCACTACAACTTGTCAAAAAGTATATAGACAACCTTTATACGTACAGAGGAAACCTCTGTACAGATAAGTTCAGGAATAGAGTTAAAAATAACCTAAGGATCAAAAAACTATAATTCAACAACCACAAAGAATATATAGAATCTATTTTCGTAGAATAGACTATATGTTAAACTACAAGAGGGTAAGACATCTAACGAAAAAGTAAGATAACAAAAGAAGAAAAGAAAAAATCGACCACACCAATTTAAACATTTATATGGAAGGAGAAGTTAAACAAACCTTCTGAAACTCTCCGTAACCACAAGAAATTTATGAGTCATTTTAAGTAGTCATTTCTGTAGTTCATCACCCGAATAACAACCATCCAAAAACGATGTCTAATTTAAGGAATGAGTAATGACCAAGGAAATCTATAAAATAATAAGATACATCGATACAAAGATCTTCACATAGATGAAAAGAAGAAAATGAATTAACCAACTACCCATTAACAAGTATCATTACAGAAGACTAAAAAGACTTAAGAAGAGTAAGAAGACTTAAGAATACTAAAGTGATTATGTCGGGTCTTGATTATTGACCCCACAACGTATGGAGGAAGAACTTTCATTTTTTTTTTTTTTTTTTAGATATATTAATTTTGGTTATAAAACGACCACCATCTAAATAGAAATAAGAGGTGTAATCAAAAAAAAAAATTAGTAACTAAATACAGATATACCTTAGTACGAATAAGTAAAATAAGAAAACCAATATTGAGTCGTGAAGAAATGACTTGTTCAACAAAGTCGAAACCGGTGACCTCCAAGAGAGGCAACCAAGGTTAAAGAGAAAATGAATGGTAATAAAAACATAACGAAAACACGTGAGGAGATTAACATCTTGTGTTCCATAACATATGGTAAAATATATAAAGAACTAAGACAGGATCTTAGTCGGTAAAGAGGTTCCTCAGAATCAAGGAAAATATCCTCATATTATAATCTTCCTTATAGACCCGTGATCCACATGAGCACTGACCTTACAGAAACGGAGATTCAGAAAAATAGACTGTCATTACTTTATGTAATCACATATGGTTAGATATGTGTGTGTGTATGTGCGTGTGTGTGTACATACATATACGTGGTAGGTAAATGAATCGTCAAATTAAGATTATTCGTACCCAACCACTATATTCTTAACAATTGGGAATTTCCTTTGTTGAGATATTTGATCTTATGTCACCAGGTAAAGTCAAGTCAGTGAGTCAACACAGACTGAGAAACACTGGGTACCTGACGTCGTACGGTCCTGAGAGACAGATAATGGTTGAGGGTCTCGAACGAGTTTGAGTTTAGACAACTCAGCCACTACGGTAGGTTAGTAGAGTAGGAGACAGTAGGGGAAGAGGAGGACGGAAGTTAGAAAGGTTCTTAGTTCCAGAAAAGGTCACTCTATCAAGAAACGTAGTCCACCGGTCTCATTTGACATAACCCGGAAATTAAAATGTTTATGGTGAGTAAAGGTTTGAATAAATCTAGTTGTAGAAAAGGAACTGAGGAAGTCACAACAAAGTACGTTAATATTATCTTAATTTAATCAAACAACGGAAAAAGGTCACCTGGGTAGTCGGAAGATTAAATTAAACGTACACCATTCCAAATGTAAAAAAAAAGACCATTATAAGATACCCAAAACTGTTTATGTATTGTAATAAACAAGTGGTAATGACACAGATGTTTTATCAAAGTGATAGAATTTATAAAAAAGAACGTAGTAACAAGTTTACTGAACAAAACCAGGTCAAGTGACAAGTAATCCTTTCTTCTTTACTGGAAAGGTCAATTCCCGTTATGTGTGTTTTTATACATCCTTGTGTTTACGTATTTTACATAAGTCCCTCCTCAACTATCTGATCTGAAACACCTCGTAAACCAAGTAAAATGTACCTTCCTAATGACCTTTATATGGCTAGTTTATACAACATCAGTTTAAAGGAACCTTTTTAGTTGGCTTATGCAAAACCTTAAATAAGTATACCCAAAACCTCGATAATTCCAAAACCTTCCATTTGAGAAATCGGATTTTTGGAAAGTCAAGTCAAGTCAGTGAGTCAGCGCAGGCTGAGAAACACTAGGGCACTTAGCGTCGTGCGGTCCGGAGGGACAAGCAGTGGGTGTGGGTCTCAAGTGAGTCTGAGTGCAGGTAGCTCAAGCACTACGGTAGGTCGGTAGAGTAGGAGGCAGCAGAGGAAGAGGAAGACGGGGGTTAGGGAGGGTCGTAGTCTCAGAAAAGGTTACTCAGTTGAGAAGTGTAGTCCACCGGTTTCATGACCTCGAAGTCGAAATCGTAGTAACGGAGGTTTCTTTAGGGTCCCAACTAGAGGAAGTCTTACCTGACCAAACTAGAGAAACGTCAGGTTCCCTGAGAGGTCTCAGAAGAGGTTGTGGTGTCAAGTTTGCGTAGTTAAGAAGCCGCGAGTCGGAAGAAGTGTCAGGTTGAGAGTGTAGGTATGTACTGGTGACCTTTTTGGTATCGGAACTGATCTACCTGGAATCAGCCGTTTCATTACAGAGACGAAAACTCATACGATAGATCCAACCAGTATTGAAAAGAAGGTTCCTCATTTGCAGAAAATTAAAATACCGACGTTAGTGGTAGACGTCACTAAAACCTCGGGTTTTTTTATTTCAGACTGTGACAAAAGTGACAAAGGGGTAGATAAAGGGTACTTCACTACCCTGGCCTACGGTACTAGAAGCAAAAGACTTATAACTTGAAATTCGGTTGAAAAAGCGAGAGGAGAAAGTGAAAGTAGGGGATTTATATTCTTCGATGACTTAGTGCCAAGAGTACATTAATTTATGACTGTCCTTAAACCTTTACACAAAGAAAGATTTTTACTACTGTTACTTAGTAAGAGGACACTTAAAGTTTGTAAGAATTCAGACATATCTATTTATAGTGTAAAAACATTACAAAAGTAAATGTTGAGACAGTTAATCGTGACACGTCTTTACATGATTTATCAGAGGTTCACCGAACCTTCTCAATTACAGAGGGATTTGTGAATTAAACGATGGGTCCTAACTGTCTCTGTGTATTTGTCTATGGTCATCGTAAATCATCGTGACTTTATTTTACTTTTTCTTAGATTCATAAAAGAAAGTAGAGAAGTCCCGTAATAAAGACAGATGACGAGTGGACGAGATTAATAGGACCGTTGAGTGAATTTAATGTAAAAAAGACGATGATTGTTCTACTCGGTCTAAAAAGGGTCACGGTTCCTGTGTCATAGTAGTTGTTTTTTGGAACTACTATGGGATCACTGAAGTCTCACAATTAGGTAGAGTGACCTACGAATAGATCCAAGGTTCCTTATTCTACGAGGTTCCCTCTTAGACCGAGTTACTCTCTACTGAAATCATGTGTTCACTACCATAGTAAGTTAAACGTAAAGAATATAAATGTAATCCATTTGTAACCGTTGTTCTGAAACTAAAACTTCGATCGATTGAGGTACGGACGACGAGTACAACCCGACAAAAGTCCAGTTAATCACGGAGGATCCAAGAATTTCGTCCACGATTAGACCATGAATTTCACGACTCTGTAAACCGTATAAAAGAGACATTTTTCTTCAACCTTCATAAAACATAATTCTCAAATTCTCCTATCTTCTTATTTGTTTATATACTGAAAGGAAGTGATTGGAATTAAAAATTATGTATAATTTTTAATTTAAAGTCCAATCTTGGTCGAATTCGTCGAAAGAAGAATTGTCTTTCGTGTGTTGATCGTGTAGAACTAAAAGAACAGTTAAAATTTCGAACTTAAAGATTAAATTAGAGATTGTAGTCTCATAATCCCTCATTTTTTAATTATAAAAGAAGTTATAGCTAAAATGAAAAGAATTACTGTTCTGCAGTAAATCCTTCGTAAAATCTTCCTCTCGAGAGGTACTTGTCTAAACACAAAGTCTCTATTAAAACTGTCCATTTTTTCTTTGCTTTTTGTGACGTACGTATTGGTTCGTACGACACAAACGGACATTAGTGGGTGGTTTATAGGTACCTTTTACATAATTTCAGGATCCAGATAATCCCTAAATAAATTTCTCTTCTTATGTTGTATCCGGGACCTGAAGTCTGTAAGATTCAGATCCTCTCCTTTGTATTTAGTATTATGGGACACTCTTGGGGTCCGTCAATATTATTATACGTCCTTTCAGTAATCTCCCTCACTAGTTCAGATAGTGTCAAATATCCTGTGTTCTACTCGAAAACCTTTCTCTAATATGGACTCGACCTAATGTTTTATACTTTAAACTCAAAAATTCTCATAATTTCCCTTTTTCTTACGGACCCGTTTTCTTCTTTGTTTAAGTTTTTATCCTTCTCTCGTAGTAAACGACCATTTTAGGGTGACGACCCGTATGTGTGGCTCCTTTGGTCTTAACTTTCTCTGTGCACATGGGGTTAGAAGTAGTGTCGTGACAAATATTATCGGTCCTGTACCTTCGTTGGATCTACAGGTAGTCGTCTGTTTACCTATTCTTTCGACACCATGTATATGTGTTACCTCATAATGAGTCGGTAATTTTTCTTATGTAAACTTAGTCAAGATTACTTCACCTACTTTGACCTCGGAAAATATGTCTCACTTCATTCGGTCTTTCTTTTTGTGGTTATGTTATATAATTGTGTATATATACCTTAAATCTTTCTACCATTTCTATTGAGACATACACTCTGTCGTTTTCTCTGTTTTACATATCTTATCAGAAAACCTGAGACACCCTCTCCCGTTCCCGTCCTACTATACCCTCTTACCGTAACTTTGTACATTTAATAGTGTATACTTTACTCGGTGGTCAGATCCAAACTACGTACTATGTCCCACGAACCCCGACCACGTAACCCTACTGGACCTCCCTACCCGACCCCTCCCTCCACCCTCCTCTTAAGTCCTACACTTTGTGTACATGTGGGTACCGTCTAACTACAGATACATACCGTTTTGGTTATGTTATAACATTTATTTATTTATTTTGACTTCATTTTTTTTTTTTCACTATGTCACAACAACCATATTTTAGTCATATCGTCCAATCGTTACGCCCTAGGCCTTGATCTTTAAATTCCCGATTTGTTACTACAGTGAGTGTATTGTACAGGCGGTAGAATTTTGACAGGACACCCAGTCATCAAGAGTATTAAGTCGTACGTTTGTATTGGAATTTCTCTAATGATTTTTACTTTTATAACCTTAAGTGTAACGTTTCTAAGAGTAAATCGTCCAGACCAATTTTGAGTCCTAAGACTTTAAATTGGTCCGGACTTCAAATAAAATTCGGTATTATAATGAACTCTTTGTCCAGTCATCTACTACCTCTTTGAATACTTACTACAATTCGTCCCTTCTCTGTATTAACCTGAACACGAAATCTTTCATAAACTCGTCACCGTAACTAATGTGTCTTGTCTTACTCTCGTCTTCCCTCTGGTTAGTTTCAACAATTAAACAAGTGAATTTTATGTGACTTGCAGTTTATACACGGTCCTAGATACTACCAATAATATATATGTGATGTTAAGAGGACTACTCTAGTCATCAAAAAGTCTTACGTGTCGAGTCAGACGTGTCGACAGTGACACTGGATACTAGCGTACTCTTTTGGAGTGTGTCTACAAAATGACTTCGAACACTTCTCGGTTTTCCATCTCTCGATACTTTTGTCATCCTAAAACATGGAGAAATACACCCTTCCCTGTCACTCACTCTCCGAATCTTCTAGACATCTCTGAAGACTCACCCGACCGTTTCGTGTTAATTTATACCTAAAATATCCTTCATACCTCTGGGACCAAACTAAGGACCTAATCCTTCTAGTGGACCTCTTCCCTATCCGATATGTATGAGGTCATAAGTACCCGAAAGGTCCACCGAGTCTGTCATTTCTTAGACGGATGTTACGTCCTCTAGACCCAAGATAAGGACCCAACCCTTCAATGGGACCTCTTCCCGTACCTTGGGTAAGGTCATAAGAACGGACCTTTTAGGGGTACCTGTCTCTACGGACCGTCCGATGTCAGGTACCCCAGTGTTTCTCAGTCTGTGCTGACTCTCTTATTCGTGTGTCGTGTGTGTACCCAAACTGATCTAATCCCCGAACCTCTATTAGCTTATCTCGTCAAACCCCAAGAACATCTCTAGTATATGTACATTGGTAAACTAAAAATGTTACTCCCTTATCGTAAGAATAGGACTTTCAATATCCATAGTTTGTTGCCCCGTGTCTGGTACATGACAACTACCGTAAGTAACAAAGAAGGAGACCAACTCTTTTATTTAGCCAAGACAAAAATAATGAACTTTACTGAAGTCTTTACCGACAAATAGTCTTTTGTCTAGTATTTGAAACCTTTCGTAAAAAGGTAAAGTATGAAGGACCAGGTGGACTCAGACTGACTCTTGGATCCCTACCCGAACCATCCTCGTAAGGACGACGCCGTGACGGAGTCGGAGGGGGTAGATGGTCGTACGGAGGGATCCATCGGACACTGGAGAAGAGTGAAAGTGACTGATTAATTCTTCATGACGACCGTAAGTTCGAAAACATGAAGTTTAACTCGTCTACTTTCCACTTCGAAGAGATTCCTTAATGACCGTTATATTAATTATCCGTTACTATTTTACTTTCATTAAAGTCCCATAGCCCTTTTTATTTAAATCCTCAGACCCCATTTCCATCTGTCTACTCTCTTTTCTGAAGGACCTGGACTTATATCTTGTGTCACAGTGACTCTTCTGAACTTACAAGTGTGTACAAAATACCTGTAGTTGGCGAGTGTCAGTTTGATGTTTGTAACGAAAAGAGTACCGAGTGTTCCATAAAATGTTATTCCTCATCGAGAGTCAAAAAAGAACAACAACAACAAAGGGTGGGGGGGGAACCAACGACTTTTCGAATTATATAAACATTTCTTTTAATTTTTACAATGACGAAATAATAATAAAAATTCCTAAAATAAACAGTATGTTAACTTTATTTCTATACTTATAGTTATAGATCTATATTTTAAACGTTTTACGGTTCAAAATAGAATAGTGACATACCTCAAGAGTCAGAAGGTCCTTACGTACGTGAGAGATAAAGAGACCACGAAAGGAGTAGTAAAGTACTATAAAATATATAAAAATTTTACAGTCAACGGATCATCCCTTTGATCTATAAAAAACTCAACCCATCTAACTATTGTTGAATTTTTGTTAATTATAAGTAACCTATAAATGACACTCACTTATAACGAGGAACCCTCTTTTCGATACTGGTTGGATCTGTCTTATAATTTTTCGTCTCTGTGATGAAACGACTGTTTACAGGTAGATCAGTTTCGATACCAAAAAGGTCATCAACACATACCTACACTCTCAACCTGATATTACTTTAGACTCACGACTTCTTAACTACGAAAACTCGACATCACAAACTCTTCTGAGAACTCTCAGGGAACCTGACGTTCCTATAGTTTAGTCAGGTAGGATTTCCTTTAGTCAGGACTTATAAGTAACCTTTCTGACTACGATTTCAACTTTGAGGTTTTGAAATCGGTGGACTACGTTTCTTGACTAAGTGACCTTTTCTGGGACCCTTTCTGACTTCCGTCCTCTTCTTCCCCTGTCATCTCCTACTCTACCAACCTACCGTAGTGACTGAGTTACCTGTACTCAGACTCACTTGAGACCCTCAACCACTACCTGTCCCTCCGGACCACACGACGCCAAGTACCCCAGCGTTTCTCAGCCTGTACTGACTGACTGACTTGACTGACTTCCGACATTAAAGATCTAGTAACTGTACTTAATCTAGTGAAGGAGGTTTTTATCGGATTTCTTAATTGATAATTGTCGAAAGACAATATCTACCTTTGGATATCATTTCTCTAACCAAAAGAAACTACCACGAAAGATGTGAGGGGGTTTACGTAAAACCCGAAGGGAGTATCGAGTCAACTATTTCTTAGACGGACGTTACGTCCTCTGGGTCCAAGCTAGGGAACAAACACTTCTAGGGGACTTCTTCCTTTACCGTTGGGTGAGGTCATAAGAACAAACCTCTTAGGGTACCTGTCTCCTTGGACTGTCCGATGTCAAGTACCCCAGCGTTTTCAACCTGTGTTGTGTCGTTGATTTGGTTGTGACGGTGTTTACGTATAATTAAAGTTTTCAAAACAACTGTAAAGAGTAAAAGACAATGAAATAGTAAGTGAGACAACAATAGATATTAATAAACAGAAATTAAGTTGACTCTGGTAGTAACTTCTTAAAATTATCTCTCGTCTCTATTTGTGAACATGGTGGCAGGAATTGTCCTTTAGGGGTTCTGTAAAAAGGTGTACTCTTTTTAGTATATTTTATACAAAATAAAAAACGACAGATTGTTAGTAATAACTACAACTGTCGTGTTTCTTCTTTGGATTACATCCAACAGGACCAGGGGTTTCCTCGTCTTCAGTTCTCCCTAATGTGTAAGTTCTCTACATGATCCTCTTTCCGAATCCTCCGTGTTTTACGTTCCTGGGACCCTGTAGACTCCTTCCACGTTTATGAATTACGTCCAAACCGGGAAGACTTCCTCTCTCGCCACCTGCCCACTCACCCTTTTAGGATCTGACGGTACGTCAAGATTTTCTTCAAACCGTTCCGACCACCTCTAAAGAACTCGGTGTCAACAGGACCTCCTCATGATTAAAGGATCATTATCCGTACTAAATGATAGTGACGACAAAGGTCTGTACCCGACCTTTGTCAGTTACTCGTGACGGACCACGTTTGTAGTACTACTTAAAGTCTCACGTCACCAACGATAGTGTCGAGGACGTCAATCTCCAGACTCACCATGCAAAGGTACCGGTGATATCAGTTGCCACTAATGTTTAGACGGGACGATTCAGCGTAGTCAACACAGACTGAGACACGCTGGGGTATCTGCCGTCGGGAGGTCCGAGGGGGGTTGGGACCCTAAGAGGTTCGTTCTTGTGACCTCACCCAACGATAAAGGAAGAGGTTACTAATGTCTACATCCAATTTATATATAAATAAAAGAGATATATCTTTAGAACGTGTATTGAGTACTTAGTTCTTCTGTGATCAATTACCCTATTGAACAACGAAAAGTAAATCTGTACCAAAATATTCCTCCGTTACTTACACTTAAAAATTTATTAAATATGGTCCAAGGAATCATTGATCTTCTTTGTTTTCAGAAGGAAAGGTGACTGTCTACTTAACTATTTATTCTACATCCTATGAATTCGTTACCTTATAATAAGTTAGTATTCTTTCTTACTTTACTACGATAAATCCTTATACCTACCTGAACCCTCAATAGTATGATTCACTCTATTCGGTCAGTCTCTCTTTATGGTATACCACTATCTTTCTGAGTACTAATACTAAATAAGAACACACCATCAAAGAAAAATCTATACGAATAAATGGTAATGGTACGGACTGAAGGTTCAATGAGACCTAGTTACTTCTTATAAAAGTGAGAGAAGAAAGGGTAGTGAATTTCAAATTTTCTTGATTAAAGTATGTTCAAACGAACAAAAGGGAAAAGGGAAAGGACTGAACAAGGATATCAAAATAAAAAAGAAAGTTGATGAACTTTTAAGATTTTATAAGGAAACGAAAAGAATCACTTGTTGAAATTAAAGAATAATCAAAACTACATAGATAGTGATAAACTTGAGAAAGTCTAATTATAAAGAAATAAGGGGTCGTTGAAGGTACAAAGTAAAACGTAATAATTAAGTAATAAAAAATAATTTGAAACACGGTTCGAAGTGTTCCGGAGACGGAAGTAGAGTAGACCTAAGATTATACTTTTCTCTCTGATGAATGTACATAATTTATTTCACGACGTTTTACAATACAGATTCCTTCCTTTGTTTATTACTTCAAACTATTTCATCCCGTTTAAATCTATTCAACAGTATTCACATAAACAAGTTTACACAATTTTAATTGACCGTATGTTTAATATAAAAATTGGGGATAAGGTTCATGTAGTATTTAGCTTCAAATTGTTTATATAAAAGTTCAACTAGAAAATATACGTAAAATCAAAGTGGATGTTTTCAACCGAATTTCGAGTTGTAAGTCTTTTACTTCTAGTACCGTAGGTAAGGGTAGTGAAGTACCGTTTATCTACCCCTTTGTCATCTTTGTCACAGTCTGAAATAAAACCTCCCGAGGTTTTAGTGACGTCTACCACTGACGTCGGTACTTTAATTTTCTGCGAATGAGGAACCTTTTTTTTTTTCAATACTGGTTGGATCTATCATATAAGTTTTCGCCTCTGTAATGAAACGGTTGATTCCAGACAGATCAGTTTCGATACCAAAAAGATCACCAGTACATACCTACACTCTCAACCTGACACTTCTTCCGACTCACGGTTTCTTAACTACGAAAACTTGACACCACAACCTCTTCTGGGAACTCTCAGGGAACCTGACGTTCCTCTAGGTTGGTCAGGTAAGACTTCCTCTAGTTGGGACCCTAAAGAAACCTTCCTTACTACGATTTCGACTTCGAGGTCATGAAACCGGTGGAGTACACTTCTCAACTGAGTAACCTTTTCTGAGACTACGACCCTCCCTAACCCCGTCCTCCTCTTCCCCTACTGTCTCCTACTCTACCGACCTACCGTAGTGACTGAGCTACCTACACTCAGACTCACTTGAGGCCCTCAACCACTACCTGTCCCTCCGGACCGCACGACGTTTAGCACCCCATCGTTTCTCAGGCTGTGCTGACTCGCTGACTTTACTTGACTTGACTTGACTTGACAGACAAATTAAACATACTGACCGTGGTAATGATTTTTATATACAGTTGGGAGTTCCAAACAATTAATATAAATCGAAGACAGTATAACCCGTCATTAAGGGTTTACGTCCTTCTTACTGACCTCGACGTGACCACCCGTGTAAGAGTAAACACAGATAACAGTCGACTCTGAGAGAACACCCGTAGGGTCGATGTCACGAGACATCACTGATTCTACTTAAACCGTCGTTACGTGCGACTCCGGACAAAACCTCTTTGATCCAAATTTACAGATAGATAGAGAAAACACGGGTCGTCCTTTCTCCACATAATAGAGAAGTCCAAATTGGTGTCTAGTCATGATGTCGGAAGATACTCTACTACTGACTTTATTGGTTTTCCGGTAGTATTAAATGTTGTAGTATAGTCGACGTAAATGATATTTATGATTAGTCATACTGATCACTTCTCGTGTTTTATACTTCTCGGGATTAGACTTCAAAAAAAGGTTTCTCTAAAAAATTTAAAGAATATCCTATCTTTGAATGAATAAAAATTACTTTACTAAATTACCTTTTATACCTTTCTGGATCCGATCCTTAGTTTACCAAACCTAGTAATCAGACGATGAATCATCGACACATTATTACCCGTTGTCTTAACTTCGATACATAATTTAACGTTTGACACCGATTCTCATAGTTGTAGTGTTTTAACAAGATTTTCCTTTATAATATTGTGGATACTCCCGTAGGGGGTACTCAAAAGAGTGTTTTACCCAAAGTAACGGAAAAAGGGGTACTCGGAGAATAATTCACACTCCATAAAGGACCACCGAGTCTGTCATTTCGTAGACGGGCGTTACGTCCTCTGGTCCCAAGCTAGGGGTCAAGTCCTTCTAGGGGACCTCTTCCTTTACCGTTGGTTGAGGTCATGAGAACGGATCTTTTAAGGTAACTACCTCCTCGGACCACCCGATGTCAGGTACCCCAGTGTTTCTCAACCTGTGTTGACTCACTTAAGTAAAAGAATAATTTGTTGAGGTACTGAAACCCACTTTCTGACTTTAAAGACGAGAGTCAAAATGGTAAATTTTTATTTTCTTACTCAATTTAGTAGAAAACTGAAAAGATGAAATATTAAGAATCAACACTATTCCTTTTTGAAGACAGTCTCAAGTGCAATCCATTCCCTTGACAAAGTACTTCATAAGTTACGTAGAACAGTGATACAGTTATCTTCTACTGTGAATATTATTACAAGGAGAATCTCCTTTTAACCATTTGTCATCAACATGACATAACCCTGACATGACATAATAAAGAATTTTTTTCTTTTCATCCGTTACCACCGAGTCTACCATTTCTTAGACGGACGTTACGTCCTCTGGACCCAAGTTAGGGACCAAGTCCTTCTAGGGGACCTCTTCCTTTACCGTTGGGTTAGATCATAAGAACGGACCTCTTAACGTACCTGTCTCCTCGGAACATATGTCAGGTATTCCAACGTTTCTCAACCTCTGTTGACTCACTGAAAGTTAAGTTATGAATTAAGTACTCAAATTTTATTTATATTCAAAGAGACCAAAGTGAATTCTTTTTTGTCGTCGTACCTTTGGTGTACAAGATAACCTAACTTACCTTTGTAAGTCGACCTACTCCCAACGAATGGGAAAATCTCGTCTAGATGATATTAAAAAGTCTTCAGTGTAGTCGAGGATGGTACAGAAGTTTGAAACGAGAAAATATAATAGGTGGGTCTATGGTCTCCGTAAACTTAAAAAACAAAGGGTCTGATCTCTAAATCTCTTTTCTGGATTTTTTAATAAGACTGATTTAAAGGTACGAAGTATTCCTGAAAATTTTACGTCGAACACTGTTATAGAAGTTTACTAATTAATAAAAAACCTTCCCAATTGTATTGTTTACTAATTAATAATATTTTGTAATCTCAAGAATTTTTGTCACACACGAATAGACATTGAACTAGTATACTTCTACTGAAATATTAAAAAAAAGTTTTAAATATTTTAACATACAGTCGACTTTTTTGTGACTATCGAATATCAATTTATTAAGTTAACTTTCACCCTTTAAAAAGGAGTTCACATCTTGGACTTTTGTATTTAAATACTTCACTTTCTTTTGTATGGTATATCAAAAACTTAAAGGTGTATAGGTGTTTACATGAAGAGATACAAAGGACGGACGTTAAAATCTATAACACAATAAATATACAAAGTTTGAATGTATGTCCACTTTAAAAGATATACGTCCTAAAAGTTAGAGATCCTTAAGAAAAAGTTTAGAGGTAATATTTAGTATATCGATCAGTAAGTAGATCTTTTCAGACATTTTCAAATGTGAAACACCCTCCAGACATTTAATATGGACCATATCGATTAGTCAGATAACTTTACTCCCTAAGTTTACGACATAAGGAAACTTAATTAAGAAGGCCTACTTTCCTGAGAATAGAAAACTCGTTTAAAGATCTCCCTTCTATAAATTGTTTTTATTTTATAAAATTTCTTGTTCTTATTATACGTCGTTTATGATCCTTCAGATCATCTAGTTATCGTATACATTTTCTTTTAATAGGTCGATGAAAGTTCAAAATGGTTAAAAGATTTAAATTGCTAACAGAGAAAAAGTGATAAAGTAAAGTAATTTGAAGTAAAGGTATAACTAAATATCTTAATAAGTTCTTGATATCAATGACTCTTTCATCAGTCAATAAATCGTTAGTGTTCCCCAGAAACGACTAAGTACAGGTATACTATCGTGACACCCTAAAAGAATGAATTGATTAACGTGACGTGCAAACTATTAAGTTGGTTGTTAAAGTGATCAAGTCGACTTGTGAAACTTCAATGTTAACGACTCAAAATTTGACGTGACACCCAACATGTCGAACTAAAGGACTAATCCAACGGTCGAAAGTATTAACTCGAGATTTACATCATGTTAAATAATTAGTACGGAATCAGTAATAACTATTGTCAACTTACAAATATCTAAAGAAAAAGTAAAGGATTAGAGTAACGGAGTGAAAAATTAGAGTTAATTATATTTTAAATCTTCTTTAAAATTCACCATTTAAGTACCATACTGTAATTGAAACATTTTATTTTGATAAGATATGTAATTTTACATTATATCTTGTATTTATTTTAATGAAACATTTACCTTTTAATTCAGTAAACAGTGATATTTTATTTGTCCTTAATTAAATGATATAGAAACGTCATAAATTTTAAAAAATAAAAGAGTGGGCGTTTTACGTAAAGACATTAAGAGTTGTCTAGTATATTACATGGAACCGATACCTTTAATTTTGTGTGTGTGTGTATATATATATACATGGATTATATATATCTAAATACAAACACATATAGATATAAGTCGATCATAATTATATTCATGTATATATATACAATTTTATAACTAAACACTGTATACGAGTCAACACTTTAGCCCGATATAATATATCGTTTCAAAAAATGTTTTTTTTTTTTTTTCTTTCTTTCTTTAGACTGAGTATGTTATAATCGAAAGACCTACCGAGTCGTCCATTTCATGGACGGACGTTACGTGTTTTGTGTCCTTTGAGTCCGAACTAGGGACTCAGTCATTCTAGGAGACCTCTTCCTTTACAGTTTGATGAGGTCATAAGAATGGACTTTTTAGGGTCTCCTCGGACGGCCCGATGTCAGATACCCCAGTGTTTCTCAACTTGTGCTGACTCGTAGATTCGTATCGTGTCGTAACGTTGGTTATAATATGACTTAAAAGATTGAGTATTTAATAAAAGGACTGTTCTAACGAGTCCCATATTTCTAAGTCAGTACGTATTGCTTTCCAAGATCTCTAGACGACATACTGTAACACGAATATGAATTATGACCCGACACGTGGATTTTTAGACAATTCTCATCTCTCAAGTACAATACACAAAAACGGTGTTGTTTTATATATTATAACTTGCTTTTATTCTTCTTATCTGTGGTGGATTAATATCGAAACTTATAAGTAACGTTCCTGACTGCGACTCCGACTTCGAGGTTATGAAACCGGTGGACTACGTTTCTCAGTTGAGTAACCTTTTCTGGGAATACGAACCTATCCGTAAAGGTTCCCATCCTCCTCTCCCGTCCTCCTTTCCTGTCCTCCTCTCCCCCACTGTCTTCTACTCTACCAACCTACCACGGTGGTTGAGTCAGCTGTACTTAAACTCGTTTGATATCCTCTACATTTCCGTCCTTTCAGACAGGAAATCAATTTGGACTTCTCCTTTTTTTTTTCTTTTTTCACCCACTACCACCGAGTCTACCATTTCTTAGACGGACGTTACATCCTCTGGACTCAAGATAGGGACCCAAACCTTCTAGGGGACCTCTTCCTTTACCGTTGGGTGAGGTCATAAGAACGGACCTCTTAGGGTACCTGTCTCCTCGGAACACTCGATGTCAGGTATCCCTTTCAGGTATGTCAACGTTTCTCAACCTCTGTTGACATATCAGGTATGTCAACGTTTCTCAACCTCCGATGAATCACTGACTTGTTGTTAATATCCACCTCTGTCAGTTCGAGTGAATGTGTTTAAGTCATGTGGACCGTAAATGACCCACGGTCTCTACAAGTGTGACCGTTCTCAATATCTGTTTCTCTTATTGTTAATGTACTTTCAAAATATTTACGGTCCTTATATTTACGTGTGTCACGAAGACCTTGTCCCCATATTTCGTCCAACCTGACCTTCAGAAAGATTCCCATTTCCCTGTATTCTTTTTATTATGAGCTCATATTTCCTTCAAGGTTTATTTCCTTTTGTTACACATCCTTCTATCATTACGGTTCCTAGTACCGTTTGTACCGTTTTAGTGACGAGGGGAATTAAAAGAATTTAAGTGACTGGGGACTCTTGTATCATTCAAGATGAAGAGTAAAAATTACGTAGTCAAGTCAAGTCAGCGAGTCAGCACAGGTTGAGAAACCCTGGGACACTTAGCGTCGTGCGGTCCGGAGGGACAGGTAGTGGTAGAGGGCCTCAAGTGAGTCTGAGTACAGGTAACTCAGCCACTATGGTAGGTCGTCAGAGTAGGAGACAGTAGAGAAAAAGGAGGACGGGGGTTAGGGAGGGTCGTAGTCTCAGAAAAGGTCACTCGGTTGAGAAGTGTACTCCACCGGTTTCATGACCTCAAAGTCGAAATCGTAGTAAGGAAGGTTTCTTGAGGGTCCCGACTAGAGGAAATCTTACCTGACCAATATACAGGCAAGTCAAGTCCCCTGAGAATTCTCAGAAGTCATAGTGTCAAGTTTTCGTAGTTAAGAAACCGTGAGTCGAAAGAAGTGTCAGGTTGAGAGTGTAGGTATGTACTGGTGTCCCTTTTGGTATCGGAACTGATCTACCTGGAACCAACCGTTTCATTACAGAGACGAAAATTTATACGATAGATCCAGCCAGTATTGAAAAGAAGGTTCCTCATTTGAAGAAAATGAAAGTACCGACGTCAGTGGTAGATGTCACTAAAACTCGGGGGGTTTTATTTCAGTCTGTGACAAAGATGACAAAGGGGTAGATAAAGGGTACTTCACTACCCTGGTCTACGGTACCAGAAGCAAAAGACTTACAACTCGAAATTCGGTTGAAAAAGTGAGAAGAGAAAGTGAAAGTAGTCCTCCGAAAAATCAAGGAGAAGTGAAAGACGGTCTTTCCACTACAATAGACGTATAGACTCCAATAACTATAAAGAAGACCGTTAGAACTAAGGTCGAACACGAAGAAGGTCGGGTCGCAAAGAGTATTACATGAAACGTATATTCAATTTATTACGTGTCAAGGAGTGATTTTTATAGAAAAATATAATACTGTATTTAGTATTGACTGATCATTTATATAAGTCCTATGGAATTTTATTATCTCACGAAATACTAAAAGTTTTTCGGATGTAAACAAGATAAAGTAAGTGGAATATCTTGACTGACTCCTTACTATCGACAGTGGAATTAAAGTCTTTATCTATGTCTTTACTCTTTATGTATGTTGGTGTGTTTGGATCATTCATTGTCTCTAAACTCAGAAATTTTTCACAAAAAATCAGATCCCGTACTTACCACCTCATCTTTAATCTCGTAAACTTAGACCTATCAAGGTCTAACATCAGGTTCGAGGTGATGAATGTACTACTTGTATAAAGTCACTGAAATAAATTTGTAAAAACTCAAACAGAATAGACATTTTAATATAGTTGACGGTTCTCTTAATTCTTTTCTTTATAAAAACTATGAAACCGTGTACGATCTCTGGTTTAATTATCTTAAAGATAGGAAGGTTCAGTATAAATGTATCTTTAATTTAATTATTTTTAAGTGAATTTAACATAATATGTGCTCAATTTCATAATCCGGAATATCGAGGTTAAATAGTTATAATTGGTGTTTTCTTTTAAAAACCGGTTACTCCAAAACTAGAAACATTGGGTTTGTTAGTTCGTGAGCAGTGTTTTTTTTTCTTTTTTTTTCAAAATTTTACTACTTATTACTGTAAATTTTTGTTGTCTCGTTATTAAACACAATTATTGTCTAATTCTCTTTTTACTGTTCATTTTAGAAGTACCGACCCAATTAAAATTCAATAGCCGAGATTTAAAGGAATTATCTTCATTAATGATTCTATAAATAAAAAAAAATTAAATTGTTGTATATGTAAACGTGTTATAAGTCCCGTTAGTCACATTTACGTTTAAATTGATGATTATATAAGTAAAGTTAGTCATTTTGTACGTTTTGAATTACCGACTGCATAAGTTGAATCCATCATTTGTGATACGTCGACCAAGATATTTTTGTTTTATACTGATACTGAATTTCCTTTAAATGTTTTACAAATTTAGAGTTTTAACTACAGGTTTAACAGTTGTTGACGTAATAAACTATTTATACAATTAGTCGTCGTTTAGACTTGTTAATTGACAAACGACCCAAAAAGATGAATATGAAAGTCAAAATCACTGTGCAAATGGTTTACTCCGAAGAGACCACCGAGTCTCCAATTTCGCTGACGGAGGTTACACCCTCTGGGGTCAAGCTAGGGACTAAGTCCTTCTATGTGACCTCTTCGTTTACCGTTGGGTGAAGTCATAAGGACGGACCTCTTAGGGTATCTGTCTTCTCGGACATCCGATGTCAGGTCAGGTCAAGTAAAGTCAAGTCAAGTCAGTGAGTCAGGACAGGCTGAGAAACGGTGGGGTACTTAACGTCGTGCGGTCCGGAGGGACAGGTAGTGGTCGAGGGCCTCAAGTGAGTCTGAGTACGGGTAACTCAGTCACTACGGTAGGTCGGTAGAGTAGGAGACAGAGGGGAAGAAGAGGACGGGGGTTAGGGAGGGTCGTAGTCTCAGAAAAGGTTACTCAGTTGAGAAGCGTCCTCCACCGGTTTTATGACCTCAAAGTGAAATCGTAGTAAGGAAGGTTTCTTGTGGGTCTTGCCTATTGAAAATCTCACCTGACCAACCTAGAGGAACGTCAGGTTCCCTGAGAGTTCTCAGAAGAGGTTGTGGTGTCAAGTTTTCGTAGTTAAGAAACCGCGAGTCGAAAGAAGTGTCAGGTTGAGAGTATAGGTATATACTGGTGACCTTTTTGGTATCGGAACTGATCTGCCTGGAAACAACNATGACCTCAAAGTGAAATCGTAGTAAGGAAGGTTTCTTGTGGGTCTTGCCTATTGAAAATCTCACCTGACCAACATAGAGGAACGTCAGGTTCCCTGAGAGTTCTCAGAAGAGGTTGTGGTGTCAAGTTTTCGTAGTTAAGAAACCGCGAGTCGAAAGAAGTGTCAGGTTGAGAGTATAGGTATATACTGGTGACCTTTTTGGTATCGGAACTGATCTGCCTGGAAACAACCGTTTCAATACAGAGACGAAAACTTATACGATAGATCCAGCCACTATTGAAAGGAAATTTCATCATTCGTAGAAAATTAAAGTACCGACGTCAGTGATAGACGTCACTAAAACCTCGGGGGGTTTTATTTAAGACTGTGACAAAGGTGACAAAGGGGTAGATAAAGGGTACTTCACTACCCTGGTCTACGGTACTATAAACAAAAGACTTACACCTTAAAATTCGGTTGAAAAAGTAGAGGAGAAACTGAAATTAGTTCGCCGAAAAATCAAGGAGAAGTGAAAGACGGTATTTCCACCACAGTAGACGTATAGCCTCCAATGACTATAAAGAGGGCCGTTAGAACTAAGGTCGAACACAAAGAAGGTCAGGTTGCAACCAGTACTACATGAGACGTATCTTAAATTTATTGGTGAAACTGTTATATGTCGGAACTGCATGAGGAAAAGGATAAACCTTGGTCAGACAACAAGGTACAGGTCAAGATTGACAACGAAGGACTGGACGATATCCAAATTCTCCGTCCAGCCCACCAGACCATAAGGGGTGGAGAAAGTCTTAAAAGGTGCCAAATAACACTAGGTGTGACAGTTTCCCAAACCGTATCAGTTATTTCGTCTTAATCTACAAAAAGACCTTGAGAGAACGGAAAAGCTACTAGGTCACCTACAACCGTTAAACTAGAGACCAAGGAGACGGACAAGATTTTGGTCGAACTTGTAGACCTTTAAGTGTCTTGTACATAACGTTTTCGGACCGAACCTCTTAAAACTCGTAATGAAATGATCGTATACTCTACTCACGTAAACACACCATGAAACTCGTAAGAAACCGTAACGGAAAGAAACCCTAACCTTACTTTTAACTGGAAAAGGTCACGACACCGGTGACGATTTAAAAGGTTTAAACGACCGTATAACTCACGTCGTGAAAGTGTCGTAGTAGAAAGTTCTAAACTTTATCGAGTAAACCTTAAGGTAGTGGAGGTGATCGAAACAAGTATCACTAAGAAAGATTCCGGGTGAACTGAAGTGTAAGGTCCTACAGACCGAGATCCACTCACTAGTGTGGTAGCACTAATGGAACCAGTACTTCTTGAAAAAAACATGTCAAGAAGACACATAAGAACGGTGGAAAAGAATTATTAGACAAAGACAATCCAGGTATGGTAAAGACACGAAATAGCTCGGGTAGAACCGTACTTCGTAAGGGAACCATAGGGATTAAAAGAACTTCTCTAGAGACCAGAAGGGGTAAGACAAGAAAAGGAGATAAAGAAACGTAACTAGCGACTCCTTCCGAAAGAATAAAGAAGAACGATAAGAAACCTTGAGACTTAAGTCTACGAATACAGAAAGGAAAAGAGGAAACGAAAAGCGAAGAGAAGAAAAGTGTCGATAAACATTCCGGAGGGGTCTGTCGGTAAAACGAAAAAACGTAACGAAAAGGTACCCCTACCAGAACTAGGGACAGATGACATGTTACAGTACTTGGAGTAAGGTATCAAGTAGTCCGTGAGATAGATAGTCTAGATCAGGGAATTTAGATAAAGAGTGAAGGTGACATATTAGTATTCCCTAAACTAAATCCAGTATGGACTTACCAGATAGCCAAAAGGGATGAAAGAAATTAAAGTCAGACTTAAACCATTCTTCCTCAAGTACTAGACTCGGTGTCAGTCAAGGACCAGAACAAAACGACCGACATATCTCGAAGAGGTAGAAGCCGACGTTTATTATATTAGTTAGACTAAAACCACAACTGGTAGACCACTACAGGTACACATCTTAGAAGAGAACACAACAACCTTCTCCCACAAACGTTCTGGTCACACAAGAGAACCGTTTTGAGATAATCGGAAACGGGACGAAGTAAGGCGTAAGGTTCCGGTTTAAACAGACAATAAGGTCCACAAAGAACTGAAGGATGAAAACGTAAGGTCAGGGGATATTACTTTTCCTGTAGAAAAAACCCACAATCAAGATTTTCCGGAACAACCAGAAGTATTTTGGTAAGTTGAAGTAGAAGAAGTCGCAATGACCAGCCTCGTATCTGAACCTAATGACATTATGACTCACCAAACGTAACCCTTACTTATCTCTAGTAAGACAGTGAAAACTCTAACGTAGGTTCATGACGTAAAGGTTGATTCCCTAAGGACTCCCAGTGTTTCTCAGCCTGTCCTGACTGAAGTGAAAGTGAAAGTGAAATAGTTTACTTCGTTGAAAAAAAAACATTTTAGTTTCTGTTTTTACCTTTTTTCTTTCTTTTTATTCTTACTTTGACAGATTTTACAACTTACAGTCCTATATAAAGACAAAGTGAAAATATTAGAAAAACCCGGGGTCTCGATTACCGTTATGGACACTTATTGACGACATTTTGTTGATAGTCAAAAAGTATCGAGGGGAAGAGACCCATTTTGACACGTTTAAAACCAACAATTGTAGATCGTGTATTTTATTTATAAAATTGTAAAGACCTCAAATGTTCAAAATTTTAATACAGTCATAAATCGTGTTCCAATATTTTAGAGATCGAAATACTAGATCACTAAATCATGTATTATATCTCAACATTTTAGAACTGACCGTTATACGACAGTAGCCCCTTCTTTAGGAAATTGGACGACATAAATTTATTCTTTAGATAGATGATAAGGAAGGAAACTCATTTTCCGAACAGAAAAAAAAAAAAAAATTAAACATTTATGTCTATAGAGTCAAACTGAAACTTTCGATGGAAAATAAAATATAATTACGTACTTTATCGATGTATAGTTATATAAACTAGAAAAAGAGGAAAGAAAGAATCGGTGGACTCGTCAACAATCTAACAGATAGAGAACGTTTTGGACTGACACAATCTACTTCTGACACCTGATACACAAATGGTGTGGAGTTATGGTCTGAGGATCACCCTTCTTACTTCTATCTATTTTTGTTATAAAGTATGAGATAATCGTTAGTTCGACACCGACAAATCCTCCTACTTGATATATCCAAAACAGTTACGTGAGAACACTTTGAAGCTAAGTAATAATAAATACGTCACTCTCCGTGTCCCTCATCTTTAGGAAATACGACAATGCCTAATATTGTCTCCACCAGAATAAATCTTTGGTACTCGATCTATCGTAGAAGGACTAAAAACGTCTCCGTGTTTTAACCCTTTGTCACTAATACCATTGTCTAAATTATAAGACGGACTAGAACCGTTTCCGTCGTCAAGAAATCTACCCACTCAGGATACGTAATAAACCCCTAAAAAAGAATCTCGTTGTCTGATAACAGAGAACTAAGTTGGGAGGTCCAACGGGACCCGGACTCCAAATTGGTATCTAAGGAAAAGTAAATTTGTCCGGTCTCATTTAAACCGATAGAATTTATCCTTTGTGGACATTTCTTATTAATTATCTTTCTTCATCGTACCACGTACTTAGATTAATTAGTTTGGTACCAGAATAGGACTAGTATGACTATAGTTTACCCTTAAAGAATCTTTACGGTCTAGAGTTAGGAAGGTGGTCTAGAAGACTAAGTTTTAGACTTAAAATCGTTCGAGCGGTCTACTAGATAGACCCACTTGTAATTTTTTCCAATTTAATTTTTAGATTTTGTATTCACTTATTCTTTTGTATTTGTGTATAAAAAATTTTTCCTTATCCAAACCACCTCCGTTACCGTTAGTCCTTCATACACAGTTCCTACGTCCATAACTACCTACCTTTTGTACCCCACATGTTAACCTCCACCCAGCGTTTGATCAGTTTAACAAAGGACGACAATTCAACCTTCCGTCCGGTACACGAACCCAACAATCCCAGTTTGTCTTCTTTTTTTAATTATTGTAACCGTACAAATCCGACAAAGGACGTCGAAAGTTTTTGTAAGGTTTTTTTCCTTTATTTTTGTTGTTGTTGATCTCTATAAAACAGAGTTCATTTCTACCTTTTTTTTTTTTTTTGTGTGTGTTTTTGGACTCCTAAGTTGGATACAACGGGGTTTCAATGTACTATACATTGTAAGATTCCGATTTTTAGGTTAACGTTTATATGAGGGTTTTACTTCATCCAGGTGTATCCCGGGGAGGACCACACTGTCTGGGGAGACACAGGAGTCTACAACAACTATCCTTTTCTCCGACACTTTTAGGTGACACTGAGGGGATCGTCACACATGAACTTCTTCATTTCTTACGTTTTTGTTTCTATCCTGTCGGGTCCTCCTTTGATATTGAATTTGTTATTTAGTCAGTGTTTCTGAGGGTCAAAACGAAGTTTCCATTTCCATTCAGACTAGTATTCAAACAAACTTCTGTTATTTTGGGACAGGTGGTACCTCCTACAACTGACGTTCAACTGGCGGTCGGCCATCGGGAGTCTGACCAACCTTGGTCTTTCAACTACGATGACCGAGGATTTTACGGTGGGATAAGAGAGTGGTGGTCGGTCAGTCTTCCTACAGGTTCTCGACTAGGATTTAGGGTACTAGGGGAGGGAATGTGACGGAAATTTTTTTGAGAAGGGGTTTTCGGTAGTACCTCGAAGTCAGGAAACTCGTAAACGACGGTCAAAAGGAATGACTTTCGGTTGTTACTTAAACTTCTCCTTCCTCCACACCCTAACCGTTATTTGTCTTCTTTCGTACCTTCTCACCAGGTCTCACGATGAAAACCTTAACTCATTGAACCCTATTCGTAGGGGGAAGGTAGAGATCACTTGACATGTAAGAACTTGAGACAAAAGGGTGGAAATTTGAGACTTATTTTCAATGATAAAATTTACAACAATTCTTTCATACATAACCCCCGCCAGGATTCTACCACCTCCTTATCCTGCCCCTCTGGTGAAAAAGGGAGTGTTTAAGGAGTTTTCTTGTAAAGTTGCGACTCGTTTGAGGTGTTTTGTTGAAGACTTACGACCGTCTCCTGTAGTCCGTTGGTCTTTTCGTCTAGTAACAGAAGTTTTTGTCCATCCTTTTTTATATTTTCTACTTTTTTCTCTGTTTCCTCCACCCCTCCCTCGAGACAGGACCCTTACCTTCGGACAGGACCCTTCCCTTAAAATTCTTCTCTCCAAAGGTTTGCGGTCCTTTGTGAGAGGGACGGTTCAGACACCGCTCTGAAGCTTCGTGTCTCCCGTTGTATTGTCCTTCCTTTTTATTTATTTATTAATTTTGGTTGTCTAATGTTCGGGTTGTCATTGAGGGGGTCACCTTTTCGTCGTGTCTGCGGACGTAGGCGGTGATTGTTCACCCCCGTCCCGTCCCTCCGTGTCCTCCGCACCCGATGTCACGAAACATTCTTAGGACGTCCTTGTGGGGCGCGCATTGGTCTTGTTTGATTGAACCCGATCGTTTGGTCTGACACCCTATCGATGGTGCACTTTTCGAGCTTATATTCTGTGACGGTCCTGGCACGTGTCTTGTTTCCTGCCTAACCTTTATCGATCGATGTCTGGTAGGGCGCGGTCCCTGTCCGTCGGTCTCGGCATTCCCGACCTTTCCCCGTTAGCGTCGGGGTCTCTCTGAAATGGATGGTTTGACGTTCGTCCGAAGAAACGATTCTGAAGACCCCCACGACCTGTCAACGGTAGACGGAGTCTTCCCCACGGTTACCATGTGGGTCTTTTGACTCGTCGTCTCTGTCCTTTCCGCTGTTCAGCGTCGCTGGTACGAGCGGTTTGAGGACTCGATGAGTCTGGACCCTTCCCGTGTTTTGCGTCAGGGTTGGCTTAGACGCGAAGACTCCCGATGGACTCACGGCTTGGACTCGCCGAATCTGACCCCTCCACGTACACCGGATCCCGGTCGGAGTCTGCCAAGAACCGACTCGTAGTATCTCGACCTCCCCAAACACACGGAGTTCGTCCCTGTCCGGGTCACCCCGACTCTGTGACGTACACGTACTGTCACGATAAACAAACGTCGTAGGGAGGGAGGGGTGTCGCGCTGACTTGTTTACTCGGATTTTTTTTTTTTTCACAGGTGGTGGTGGTGGGGACACAGTCCTGCCTTTAGTCTGTGACTTCTCTGGTTGTTTGCCTTCTTCAATTTGTCTCCCTTGGCGGAACCTTCACTGAGGTGTGACGGGTGTTGTGGTCTCTTTCCCGGTCTATATAGAAATGATAAAAGTGTTAGTAAGGAAAAAAAAAAAGGAAAAAAAAAAAAAAACAACTACGACAACACCCCAATAAAAAAAGAAGAAAAGAAAAAGAAGAAGAAGAAAAAAGATTGAAAAATTTTAACAACAGAAGATAAAGAGGAGATTAAAAATGAAGATAGTTGTTGTTAATGAAAAGTTTTGTTTTTCTGATAAAAAATTTCGTTCGCGGTATATATCAGAAACACACCAACAACAACCACAAAAAATTATTAAGAACACCGAAAGAAAAAAAAAAAAGGAAACCAAAAGAAAAAAAAAAGAAGAAATAAGAAAAAAGGAAAAAGGAACAAGAAAAGAAATTATGACATAAAAACTTTTAGGTTGGAGATGAGATCTTAAAATTAGAAACAAAAAACCAAAAACAACAGTTAAAACATGTAAAATTTTTGGGTTTGAAGTGATGGGTTAAAATGGACTTTCACTTTAATGACCGAACTGGTGAGAGAGGAGGAAACCTGAGAGGAAAAAGAGGTGGTCCACCGGAGACAGAGATGGGAGGGGGAAGAGAAGAGATAGGTTGAGACTTAGACACACAAGGTCTGCCGTCTCTTGTGGATTCCTTGACCAATGACCGACCTAAACAGAGAGAGGAAAAGTAAAGGGAGAAAGTAGGAGGACCGGTGGAGACAGATGAAGGAGGACGAGGAGAAGGGACATATTGAGACACTTATGGAGACTCGTCAGGTCTGATACCTCGTGTGTATTCCTTCACTAATGACCGATCGAACGAGAGAGGTGAAAACTAGAGTGGCGTAGATTAAGGTCAGTGAAGATTGATGGGGGAGGGAGAAGAGAAGAGGTACATTGAGTCACTTGGAGAGACCCACAGGGAGTTACACCTCTTTGAAAAGTAGAAATTGGATCTACAAAATAGTAGCCACGACATATCTACCTCTTCAGATCTCCGATGACATTTTTATTTTGACTTTTGGTCTTCGTCCTCCGAATTCAGGTTTTGGACTCTTGTAGTCTCTTGAGGACTTAAGTCCCTTGTAATCAGCTATCCTCGAGTAGTTTACGGAGGCATGGATGTGACTTTGGTTCGAGATGGGTTCCCGGTTGTTCAAGGTCTCGTTCTGTATGGTACGTTTAAGAGGTCGTTGTGTCCTTGTGTGGGGACTCGAAGTTATATGTCCGTCGAGTTTCAATGAGGTTTTGGTAACTGTAAAGTATTGGGTAATGACCAGTGAGGTGACGTGAGGTCTCTCTTCTTTGGGTCGAGGAGGGTGGTCTTGAGGTTGTGTTCGGAGGGATTGGTCCTTTGGAACTGTTCGGTGACTATCTTGGGGTGGGTGTCACTCCTTCGAGGCATTATTTCTCTTGAGGTGTTTAAGGGTCTTATATCTTTCCGGTGGGGTTTGCGTCGTTATATTGGTTCTACTTCTCTGTCTCCTTATGAGTCGTCCATTTCCTTGTCCTCTTTACGGGTGGTTTGGTTTGTTTTCTCCTTCTCTATCCCTTAGATGGACTCTTTCTTAAGGCTTATAAATATCACTTTTACTAGGTTTTAGAACTTTAGTTTTACCTTAGTGTCTATTTATCGGACATCTGTTCCTAACTCTTCTACGTTCTTTCCAAATCGTTCCTGTATCTTCTTTATTTTTTTCTCAGTTATATATTACTTATTACGTTATTTACTCTAGTCTTTGTGACACCTCCGTTGTTTATCATCTTATTGCCTCCGTCTTATATCCTAATCACTTTATCTTCTATCTTACCATCTTTATTTACTTAGTCTCTCCTTTTGTCATCTTGCTTAATTTTCTTTACTCCTGTTGGAGTCTCTGAAGGTCCTGTTATACTTTGCGAGGTTGTAAGTTTAATATCCTCAGGGTCTTCTTCTTCTGTTTTTCTTTCTGGTACTCTTTTAGGAACTCCTCTATTATCAACATTTGAAGGGATTATACCCCTTCCTTTATTAGTGGGTTCAGGTTCTTTGGGTCTCTCAAGATTTATCCTATTTGGGTTCCGTTTTGTAGGGTTCTGTGTATAATTAGTTTAATTGTTTCTAGTTTGTGTTTCTTGTTTATAATTTTCGTCGTTCCCTTTTTGTTGTTTGTTGTGTGTTCCCCTAAGGGTATTCGACTAGAAAGTTATCTTTGAGAAGTCCAGTCCTCCCTTACCGTTCTGTATGAATTTCACTACTTTCTTTTATTGGATGTCGGGTCTAATGACATGGGTCGTTCCTAGAGTAAGTTTATGTTTCCTCTTTAGTTTTCGAAATGTCTGTTCGTTTTCGACTCTCTTAAGTCGTGGTGGTTTGGTCGAGAGGTTGTTTAAGATTTCCCATAAGAGATCTGTCCTTTGTGTTTTTTCCCACATATTTGGGCTTAGGTTTTGTTATTTCATTTGCCATTGTCCTGCATGAATAGTTATTAATGGAATTTACATTTACCCAACTTACGGGGTTGGTTTTCCGTTTCTGACCGACTTACCTAGGTTTTTGTTCTGGGGAGATATCCGACGAATTTTCTCTGGGTGGAGTTTTGTTCCCTGTGTATGTCTGACTTTCACTTCCCGACCTTTTTCTATAAGGTACGTTTATCTCTGGTTTTCTTTCGTCCTCACCGTTATGAGTATAGGCTATTTTATCAGAAATTTTGTTTCCGACACTTTTCTTTGTTTCTTCCGGTGATGTTTTACTAGTTTCCTAGTTAGGTTCTTCTTCTATATTGTTAATATTTATATATACGTGGGTTATATCCTCGTGGTGTTATACATTCTGTTTACGATTGTTCATACTTTCCCCTTTAATTGTTATTGTGTTATTATCATCCTCTGAAATTATGGGGTGAGTGTTGATACCTGTCTAGTTGATTTGTCTTTTAATTGTTTCTTTGCGTTTGAAATTTATTATGCTATCTGGTCAATCTGGATTAACTATAGATATCCTGTAAAGTGGGGTTTTGTTACTTAAGGTGGAAAAAGAGTTCACGAGTACCTTGGAAGAGGTCCTATCTAGTATAGGACCCGGTATTTAGATTGGAACTATTAAAATTTTTCTAGCTTTAGTAAGGTTCGTAGAAAAGACTAGTATTACGTAATTCTAATCTAGAGTTAATGTCCTCTTTTTGATAATTTTTGCCGTTGTATACCTCCGACTTGTTGTGAGAAGACTTATTGGTTGTTTAGTGTCTTCTTTATTTTTTTCTTTAGTTTAATACGTATCTTTACTTACTTTTAATTTTGTGTTGATGGGTTTTGGACACCCTGTGATATTTTCGTCACGATTCTCCTTTCAAGTAACGTTATGTCCGTACGGAGTTCTTTATTCTTTTTTCAGTTTATTTATTGGATTGAGATGTGGATTTCGTTGATCTTTTCCTTCTTTACCTCTTGGGGTCTCGATCATCTTCCTTTCTTTAGAATTTTTAATCCCGTCTTTATTTACGTTTTCTTTGTTTTCTCTGGTATCGTTTTTAGTTGTTTCGGTTTTCGACCAAGAACCTTTCCTATTTATTTTAACTGTTTGGTAATCGGTCTGAGTAGTTCTTTCTTTCTCTCTTTTTAGTTTAATTATTTTAAACTTTACTTTTACCTCTCTAGTGTTGTCTGTTGTGTCTTTATGTTTCTTAGTATTCTCTGATGATAGTCGTTAATATACGGTTATTTTACCTGTTGTACCTTCTTTACCTGTTTAAGAATCTTTCCATGTTTAAAGGTTTTGACTTGGTCCTTCTTGTCTTTTAAAATTGTCTGGGTAGTGTTCGTGCCTTTAACTTTGACATTAGTCTTTAGAAGATCGTTTGTTTTCGGGTCCAGGTCTGTCGAAGTGTCGACTTAAGATGGTTTTTAAAGCTCTTCTCGATTGTGTATAGGATGAGTTTGAGAAGGTCTTTTAACGTCGCCTTCCATTTGAAGGTTTGAGTAAGATACTCCGGTGGTGGTGGGATTATGTTTTTAGACTGTCTCTATGATGTTTTTTTCTTTTGATGTCCGGTTATAGTGACTACTTGTATCTGTGTTTTTAGGAGTTGTTTTAAGATCGTTAGTCTTAGGTTGTCGTGAAATTTTCGAGTATGTGGTACTGGTTCACCCGAAATAGGGTCCCTACGTTCCTAAGAAGTTAAAGGTGTTTAGTTAGTTACATTAAGTGGTGAAATTGTTTGACTTTTTATTTTCGGTATACTAATAGAGTTATTTACGTCTCTTCCGGAAACTGTTTTAAGTTGTAGGTAAATACTATTTTTGAGAGGTCTTTCGTCCTTATCTTCCTTATATGGAGTTGTATCATTTTCGATATATACTGTTTGGGTGTCGTTTGTAATAGGAGTTACCACTTTTTAACTTTCGTAAAGGGGATTTCAGTCCTTGTTCTGTTCCCACGGGTGAAAGTAGCGATGATAAGTTGTATCAAGACCTTCAAACCCGGTGTCGTTAGTCTTGTCTTTTTCCTTATTTTCCTTAGGTTTAACCTTTTCTTCATTTTGAGAGTGACAAACGTCTACTGTACTAGGAGATGTATCTTTTGGGATGTCTGAGGTGGTCTTTTAATGATCTCGATTAGTTACTTATATCATTTCAACGTCCTATATTTTAGTTGTGTGTCTTTAGGGAACGTAAGGATATGTGATTATCACTCTTTCATCTTTTTCTTTAATTCCTTTGTTAAGGTAAGTGGTAACGTTGCTTTTCTTATTTTATGAACCCTTATATAGATGGATTTATTTGATTTTTAGATATATAGCTTTTGATATTTTGTGACTACTTTATTTAGTTTCTCCTGTGATTATCTATCTTTATATGGTACAAGTACCTAGTCTTCTTAGTTATATCACTTTTACTCATATGATGGGTTTCGTTAGATGTTTAAGTTACGTTAGGAATAGTTCGATGGTCGGTGTAAAAAGTGTCTTGATCTTGTTTATTAAAGTTCTAAACATACCTTTATGTTTTTTGGAGCTTATCGGTTTCGTTAGAACTCTTTCTTCTTACCTTGACCTCCTTAGTTGAACGGCCTGGAGTCCGAGATGATGTTTCGGTGTCAGTAGTTCTGTCATACCATGACCGTGTTTCTGTCTGTATATCTAGTTACCTTGTTTTATCTTTCACGTCTCTATTTAGGTGTGTGGATACCTGTGGAATAGAAACTGTTTCCTCCGTTCTTATATGTTACCTTATTTCTGTTAGAGAAATTGTTCACCACGACCCTTTTGACCAGTTGGTGAACATTTTCTTACTTTGATCNCGTGTGCTTTTATTTGAGTTTTACCTAATTTCTAGATTTGCATTCTGTTCTTTGATATTTTTGAGGATCTCCTATTGTATCCGTTTTGTGAGAGTCTGTATTTAGTGTCGTCCTAGGAGATACTAGGTGGAGGGTCTTAAGACCTTTATTTTGTTTTTATTTGTTTACCCTAGATTAATTTTAATTTTCGAAGACATGTTGTTTCCTTTTATATTCGTTCCACTTTTCTGTCGGAAGCCTTACCCTCTTGTATTATCGTTTACTTCGTTGACTGTTTGTTGATTAGAGGTTTTATATTTTCGTTGAATACGTCGAGTTAAGGTCTTTTTATTTACTGGGTTATTTTTTAACCCGGTTTCTTGATTTATCTGTAAAGAGGTTTCTTCTGTATACCTACCGATTGTTTGTGTACTTTTCTACGAGTTGTAGTGAGTAATAATCTCTTTACGTTTAGTTTTGGTGTTACTCCATGGTGAAGTGTGGTCAGTCTTACCGACG
>SJYO01048061.1:17968817-18183522 GCA_006410555.1 Capra ibex | reverse complement strand
CTGTATTTAGTGTCGTCCTAGGAGATACTAGGTGGAGGGTCTTAAGACCTTTATTTTCGTTTTTATTTGTTTACCCTAGATTAATTTTAATTTTCGAAGACGTGTTGTTTCCTTTTATATTCGTTCCACTTTTCTGTCGGAAGCCTTACCCTCTTGTATTATCGTTTACTTCGTTGACTGTTTTTTGATTAGAGGTTTTATATGTTCGTTGAATACGTCGAGTTAAGGTCTTTTTATTTACTGGGTTATTTTTTAACCCGGTTTCTTAATTTATCTGTAAAGAGGTTTCTTCTGTATACCTACCGATTGTTTGTGTACTTTTCTACGAGTTGTAGTGAGTAATAATCTCTTTACGTTTAGTTTCGGTGTTACTCCATGGTGAAGTGTGGTCAGTCTTACCGACACTAGGTCTTCAGACGTTTGTTATTTACGACCTCTCCGACACCTCTTTTCCCTTGGGAGAATGTGACAACCACCCTTACGTTTGATCATGTCGGTGATACCTCTTGTCTTTGATCATGTCGGTGATACCTCTTGTCACACCTCTAAGGAAATTTTTAACGTTTATCTTGACGGAATACTGTGTCGTTAGGGTGACGACCCGTTTGTGTGGCTCCTTTGGTCTTAACTTTCTCTGTGTACATGGGGTTATAAGTAGCACCGTGACAAATATTATCTGTCCTGTACCTTTGTTGGATCTACAGGTAGTCGCCTACTTACCTATTCTTTCGACACCATGTATATATGTTACATCATAATGAGTCGGTAATTTTTCTTATGTAAACTTAGTCAAGATTACTCTACCTACTTTGACCTCGACTAATATGTCTCACTTCATTCGGTCTTTCTTTTTGTGGTTATGTCATATGATTGTGTATATATACCTTAAATCTTTCTACCGTTACTACTGGGACATACGCTCTATCGTTTTCTCTGTGTCTACACATCTCGCCTGAAAACCTGAGACTCCCACTCCCTCTACCACCCTACTAAACCCTCTTACCGTAACTTTGTACATATGATAGTACATTCTTTGCTTAACGGTCAGATACAGGCTACGTCCTATGTCATACGAACCCCGACCACGTGTCCCTACTGGGTCTCTCTACAATACCCCTCCCTCCACCCTCCCCCGAAGTACAAACCCTTGCGTACATGTGGTCACCACCTAAGTAGAGTTACATACCGTTTTGGTTATGTCATAATATTTCATTTTATTTCATTTTTCTTTTAAGTTTTTTTTTCATTTCTTTCTTTCATACACAAATATGATTCAGTCCATCAGACGGACTCTCTCGGTCTCTATGAAAGTTCTTTTCTTTGTAGTTCTATTACTTTGTTTCTATTTATTTTTATTCATTGAATAATTGATCGACCCGTTCCCTGGATGGAAACTTTGTGACAAGGTCAGTCGTGACCGTGTCCAGAATAAATATAAGGTCTTGTATCTTTGACTCTTAAAACTAACCGAGATTCTCTTCGTCCTCATTAAGACTAACCGAAAACCTAGTCTCTCTCTACGAAACCGTAAGAGTGGTCAACCGAATAAGACCCGGACACCAAATACTACACTGAATTTTATCGTTTTATAAAGTTCCTGAATACAAAAATGTCTTGCTACAAAAAGTCCTAACAAAACTACAAAATAAAGAACTATAAGTGAGTTGACCTAATTGTAATTTTCAAGTATTCACTTACATCTTCGTAGGAGGACGGTCGGTCGGAAGTTTCTAATCTTTTAAAGATTATAATAAAGTTTGGAATTAAGTTTTAACCGTACAGTGGTGTTAGAGATAAGGGAAGGTATAAGTTTCTGTGTGTTTATATACGTGTGTGTATGTCGATATAGGGGTCTTAAGATAACTTTTCACCTCTCTTCTATTACCCGGTTTCAGAGGACATAGAGAACCTGTCGCGACGTTTATTGTTAGAAAGATGGGAAAAGAGACACGATTAAACGAAGTTAGCACAGACTGAGAAACGTTGGGATAACTGATTGCAGGTGTTCTCAGTTAGTACAGACTGAGAACAGGTACCCGAAGAGGTTCTTTCTTGTGACCTTACCCAACTGTACGGGAGGAGGTCCCCTAGAAGGACTGGGTCCCTAGTGTAGGCTCAGAAGATACTCTGAGGACGTAACCGTTCGTGTAAGAAATGGTCATCGTGATGGACACTCACTCACTCACTTCAGAGTCATCACAGACTGAGAAACGCTGAGATGATACATGACATCGGATGGTCCGAAGAGGCAAGTACCCTAAGAGGTCCGTTCTTATGACCTCACTCAATGGTAAAGGAAGAGGTCCCCTAGAAAGTCTGGGTCCCTAGCTTGGGTCCAGAGGGCGTAACTTCCGTCTGTGAAAATATGGGGGTGGATTTTTTGGAGGGTTTGATCCCCATGACAGTGAAGATCTTGGTACTCCACTTCTTCAGTGTAGAGTTATTGGATGTATTAGCCCCTCCTTTTTTCATGCCAAACATGACCATGTCCAGAGAGCCTTTTCTTTTCCATAACAAGTTTTGAGACCCTTGACGTAACGTGTCTTAGTGGGTGGACCCTTCGGGATAACAAAAGATGGAGGAAGAATGAGTTTAGATTTCTGAAGTCTCACCAAAAGGTTAGATTAAAAAGTACAAGAGAGAAGGTTTTAAGAGGACTCAAGTACGTCACGAGAAAATAAAAATCAAAAAAGAGAAAGAACATTTCACACTTTTAATAATGATATACGTCAGTTTTCACAGGGATGAGTAACACTCCGAGATTCATGTTTCATAGGAATTAGGAGGTAATTGAACGGGAACTATGACGTTTTAGTTCCAAAAGTTTGAGATACTGTAAAAAAAAAGGTAGGGATCTCGAATTGAGAACGTTCATATTTTCGAAACTTAGGATCTACGTATACAGACATTACCTTAATTCGGGATATAAAATTTTAAGTTCTATTTTCACATCACAAAATCAAGACGAGACAATGAAAGAGTAAATTTACTACTTGTATAAACTCAGTTACCTACCACTCGAGGTCGTAATAAACATACTTAATAGGGTGTATTTTATATAGTTGATTATACAGTTTTCTACCTTAAGGTGTAATATAAATGTATACACATAAAGTGTTCGTGTGAGTTCACTGGGTCTTGATACAGAAAACTAAAGGACAAAGGTATAGTCGTGAAAAGGTATACCTTCCAGACATCATTTTGGTGTTCTTTTACCCGTTTGTGTATATTCTGTTATAAAGAAAACACTTTTCTCTGTCCTACCGTCTGACTATATATTGTCTCTATTAGACACAATATCCGTAAATCAAACCAACGTTGTTTCCCTAGGGTTTTGTCATGTCATTCCACACACACCCACCTCCTGTCTCTAGGGAGGAATAGTCTTTGTGTGTCGGATTTCCATTTTACATACCTGTTTTATATCGACAATCCCAAACAGTGGTTTTGTCTTATGTCTCCAGAATTTTGAACGTTATGAGATACTTCTTTCCAACCCTCTCCAGAAGTAAAAAATACGGTGTCAAAAAAGTCGGTGTCAAAAAAAGTCGAAGAATAATGGAGAAGATTCAGTCATAAATAATTTGATTTATCTTTAGAAACAGTACCCCAAAGTCTGAAGAGAATTTACAAAAAATAAGTGTAAAATTATATAAAAACAAAATTTTGAACTTTATTTATAATCATAATAGTTC
Source organism: Capra ibex (assembly GCA_006410555.1). Taxonomy (NCBI): domain Eukaryota; kingdom Metazoa; phylum Chordata; class Mammalia; order Artiodactyla; family Bovidae; genus Capra; species Capra ibex. Next base: position 18,179,827 of record SJYO01048061.1, on the reverse strand, counting down.
TTGTATACGATACTTTGAATTACTATTGAATACGACGAAAGAAACCATCTTGAAGTTTATGTTACAGAAAATTTTAAAGACAAATTAATTTACTTTACACATCTACCATGGTAAAAAATTTCAGGATATTAATGTCGAACACGATAATTCACTGGATCTGATTTAATTAACGAACACTACAGTGACAAATTAAAAAGTGAACTGTACTCGCAGGACACCTTTGTTGAGTTTTATAATTTTAAAGTCAAATGACAAGGTAGAGTTAAGAAGTGAAAAGAATATATAAACCAAAACTATTATCGTAATAGATATAGTTACTCCATTACGACACAGACTGAATATTTACTAGTTATCAACAACCTGTCTGTACTTTAGTAACATGGAAATGAGAAAGAGTGAAAAGTATAAGTTGTATGTAAGTTTGAATAGTTAAGGTTATTAAAAGATGTTAACGGGACATAAATGGTAAAAGTGACACGGTGTATTCGGGATTATTGGGAACAGACACGACACGACAAGACTCAAGGAGTCATCACAGACTGAGAAACGTTGGGGTACCTAACATCGGATGATGCAAGGAAACAGGGACCCCTAAGAGGTCCGTACCTATGCCCTCACCTAACAGTACGGGAGGAGATCCCGTAGAAAGGTTGGGTCCCTAGGACATACATCCGCCTAAGAAACGGTAGACTCGGTGGTCCCTTCGGGTACTTATGACCTCACCCATCGGATAGTGAAGAGGTCCCTTAGAAGGACTGGGTCCTTAGTTTGGCTCCACAGAACGTAACGTCCGTCTGACAAATGGTAGACTCGATGGTTCCTTGAGGTTAGGAGCGTCTGATAACGTTAACAAAGGATTGTGGTGACTCGAAGGACAATGAGAGGAGAGGTAGAAAGAGATAAGTCGTCTCTAATTAAAGTTTCGTTTTTGTGTTAACATAGTCGGAAATCTAAGTTGTAATAACTACTGAAAATGTGTATAAGATTTACTTCAGGTTGAGGACTGGGATGTTACGTTCTGAAAGGTTTTAATAAGGATGTTTGAGAAAACTTGAATAGAAAGTGAGGTCACGTAACCTGTAGATACACCAGAATGATCTTGAAAAAAGTAAGGATAACTGTGGTACAAAAAAAAAAAGGGTCAAGACTAAAATAAAAATACAGTTATAACAAGAGGAATATAGCGGTAACCCGATTAGACACAAAAAGTTCTTTTATATGTATTAATGTACCATTACAGAGGTTGTTTCTCTGGAAGTGAAACTAAACAGAGGATAGTACATTAGATGTAAATAATAAAAACGATGACTATTATTAAAATAAGTACATGATAGATATGGTCGGAACAATAGAACTACTTTCACTTTCACCTCTCACTTTTTCAACCGAATTTCAAGTTGTAAGTCTTTTGTTTCTAGTACCGTCGACCAGGGTAGTGAAGTACCCTTTATCTACCCCTTTGTCACCTTTGTCACAGTCTGAAATAAAACCCCCCGAGGTTTTAGTGACGTCTACCCCTAACGTCGGTACTTTAATTTTCTGCGAATGAGGAACCTTCTTCTCAATACTGGTTGGATCTATCGTATAAGTTTTCGTCTCTGTAATGAAACGGCTGATTCCAGGTAAATCAGTTCCGATACCAAAAGGGTCGCTAATACATACCTACACTCTCAACCTGACACTTCTTCCGACTCACGGTTTCTTAACTACGCAAACTTGACACCACAACCTTTTCTGAGAACTCTCAGGGAACCTGACGTTCCTCTAGGTTGGTCAGGTAAGACTTCCTCTAGTCGGGACCCTAAAGAAACCTTCCTTACTACGACTTCGACTTTGAGGTCATGAAACCGGTGGACTACACTTCTCAACTGAGTAACCTTTTCTGAGACTACGACCCTCCCTAACCCCTGTCCTCCTCTTCCCCTGCTGTCTCCTACTTTACCGACCTACCGTAGTGACTGAGTTACCCGTACTCAGACTCACTTGAGGCCCTCAACCACTGTCTGTCCCTCCGGACCGCACGACACTAAGTACCCCAGCGTTTCTCAGCCTGTGCTGACTCACTGACTTGACTTGACTTAGATATGGTCGGAACAATAGATTGAACAATAGGATGAAATATAAAAGAAAACATTACCTGTATAGACTCAAAATTGATATAACAATAACACTAGTCAGTGATTCAGTATAAGTTGAGAAATACTGGGGTACCTGATATCACTCCCGAATATGGTAAGGTTTTATTTCCTAAGTTCTGTGTGAGTAGAACTACTAACAGGACTCGTATGTTTTTAATAAGCATTATTTATAATGTACATGGTTAAAAAGTTTCTTAATCTCTAGTGCGACTAATTAAAAGAATACCTTTTAATTATTACTCGTTTTTATTTGTTTACCCAACATTACTTTTAATTTTCGAAGACGTGTTGTTTCCCTTGATATTCGTTCCACTTTTCTGTCGGAAGCCTTACCCTCTTGTATTATCGTTTACTTCGTTGACTGTTTGTTGATTAGAGGTTTTATATGTTCGTTGAATACGTCGAGTTAAGGTCTTTTTATTTGCTGGGTTAGTTTTTTACCCGGTTTCTTGATTTATCTGTAAAGAGGTTTCTTCTGTATGCCTACCGATTGTTTGTGTACTTTTCTACGAGTTGTAGTGAGTAATAATCTCTTTACGTTTAGTTTTGGTGTTACTCCATGGTGAAGTGTGGTCAGTCTTACCGACGCTAGGTTTTTAGACGTTCGTTATTTACGACCTCTCCCACACCTCTTTTCCCTTGGGAGGATGTGACAACCACCCTTACGTTTGATCATGTCGGTGATACCTCTTGTCACACCTCTAAGGAATTTTTTAACGTTTATCTTGACGGAATACTGGGTCGTTAGGGTGACGACCCGTATGTGTGGCTCCTTTGGTCTTAACTTTCTCTGTGTACATGGGGTTACAAGTAGCGTCGTGACAAATATTATCGGTCCTGTACCTTTGTTGGATCTACAGGTAGTCGTCTACTTACCTATTCTTTCGACACCATGTATATGTGTTACCTCATAATGAGTCGGTAATTTTTCTTATGTAAACTTAGTCAAGATTACTCTACCTACTTTGACCTCGACTAATATGTCTCACTTCATTCGGTCTTTCTTTTTGTGGTTATGTCATATGATTGTATATATATATATATATATATATATATATACCTTAAATCTTTCTACCATTTCTACTGGGACATACGCTCTGTCGTTTTCTCTGTGTCTACATATTTTACCTGAAAACCTGAGAATCCCTCTCCCTCTTCCACCCTACTAATCCCTCTTACCGTAACTTCGTACATATGATAGTACATTCTTTGTTCAGCGGTCAGATACAAGTTATGTCCTATGCCCTACGAACCCCGACCACGTGCCCCTACTAGGTCACTCTACTATACTCCATCCTCCCCCCTCCCCCAAGTCCTAACCCTTGTGTACATGTGGGCACCACTTAAGTACAGTTACATACCGTTTTGATTATGTCATAACATTTCATTTTATATCATTTTTTTTTTTTTTTCTGTCTCTTTCTTATTACTTTAACTCCAACTAGACATTATTAAAATTAATTAAGTAATTTCTTGTACATTGTGTAACGATGTTACCGGTTTCTAAGGTGATCTATCAGTCTTATTGTTTTGAAAGTAAAGTTCTTTACACATTAACTAACCAGATCCTGTCTATACTTTATGAAATATTTATTAAAATCTTTTCAATACTTCGTTTATTCTCACTCACTGATGAAGGGGAACTTCGATTCCTACTCCGTTTTTACAAAACGTCTACTATCTTGAACTCGACCTTCAACTTTGACTTCATCTACACTCGTCCCTCTTTCTTACCCCTTTAGTGTGAGACCCATCTGTCTTGTCGTTCTTATTTTGAAGTCCAGTACTTTGATGTGTACTCGATTCATCAGTCACTCTGTCCTAGTACATCCAAACCCCTAGTTCTGTACCCGTTCTTACTACACAAGTCAAATCTTTACCACTTTAAACTTACGGTACAATTTTACAAACTGAAATAGGAGTTCCGTTATCCCTGTTTATGTATTAAAATTCTTTACTTCACCATAAAAATATTTCTAATAAAATTATTTTCATACTTCTTATCTCGCTTTATCACAGAATAATTCCTCTGTCTTTCGTTAATCTATTATTCTATTTACTTTGTATTCATGGGAGTATGGGATTTTGTTGTTCATACTTTTCTACATAAGATGTTACTGATTCTTCCAATTTATTTATGGTACTAAACAAGTATTTCACCTGAACTCTTATGTCTCTTTATATCCATAGACTCTATGGAGTCCCGAGACCACCTAACATGCACATATCGTCACATATAATAAATTAGATGACCCTTCCTAGTCTAAATGAACTCTATACGACGTAAACTTCATGTATGTTCCGTATTACCCGAAGGGGTCACTGACTCACAATCCCTTAGACGGACGTTACGACCTCGGCGTCCTCTACACCCAAAGTAGAGACCGACCCCTTCTAGAGGACCTCCTCCCGTACCGTTGGGTTAAGTCATAAGAACGGACCTCTTAAGGTGACTGTCTCCTCGGACCTCCCGATGTCACGTACCCCAGTGTTTCTCAGTCTGTGCTGACTTCACTGTGTTCGATTTCCGTATTATCTTTATTAGACTTGAAACCTTTGTCCCGAACATAAAACCAGAGAATGATGTACCCCCGGGATTCGTTGAATCAAAGTGAAGAACATAAAATGTAGTACAATATACTTTTTGTCTACACTATTTTAACGACACTCTTAACATATGTATACCAATTTTACAGAGTGTCCATCATCCATGAAATGTCCACCATCCAATATTCCTTTTGATACCGGTACTGGGATTTCTCTATAAGTCCTGTAAAATTCTATGAATATATCTAATTCTGTACTAAGGACACTATACATCGTAAAGACATTGAATTTTACATGTAGAAGTCCTAGATCTTCAGAATTGAAGTGACCATGTATAGGTTTCCTCTAGTTGTGAGTCGGTGAACACTTGTACTTATGTTATTTTTATTCTGATTCAGTAATCTTCACAGGAATTTTATCGAGTGGTAAGACGTCTCCCTTTTATCTAGACTAGTGTATAAAATAAATTTGTACAAAATTTTCCTTTTTTCCGTCTACTATAAGTGAAAAACACCTAAATCTAATAGGTTTAGTAGGGTTTAAAAGGTGAAAAAAAAACCAATTATAATTAAGGTTATTAACAAAGTTGAACTCCAGGTTTAACCAATAACTCCGTCAACACAATGTGAACGAAAAGTCTATGTGTCTTCATAATTTTTACATCAACTATTAATGTAATCTTTCTACACAGAGTAGAGTTCTGTTGTAACATATCTATTGTGTTTTTGTGAAAGTCATATTTCAGGTATAAAGTTCGGTTTTACAATTTACGGTCATCCTTTAATTATTTTCATAGGTAAATAAAAAACGTCTCTTGACATAGGAGTATCCGGTGTATCTAGATTCTTTCCATGTCAGGTTCTCACATCTCACCCTTGTGAAGGTAGTCCTCTAAATCCAAACGTAATTGTAAGTCACCGTAGAATCGTGATAAGGTCGTGACGTGTTAATAACATTTAAAAGAAGAGAGAGAATAGTGGTTTGAGTTCCTCTGACTTAGGAGAAATCACCGAAAAGATAAGTAAAAGTCTACTGAGTGTTTCGACATAAAGGACCGGTCTGACGAGGGTCCTCGACGTCCGTGTGTCGGTTAGCATTGATCAATGGAGGGACCGGTATATATATGTATATGTATATATATATATTTATATATATATATATGTGTATGTATATATATATATATGTATGTATATATATATATACAGATCCGTAAATAAATAAGAGATCTTACGTAGACGATTCAGTGAGTCCACCACTTACCATGACGAAAATAGGTAGTTGTGGTCTTTGAACCCCCAGGTAGAATCTTATCAGGAGGAGAGATATTGTAAAGTGGTAAACAATTAGTTCATTGAAGCCGAGATAAAGACGTGTTAAATTTTGTGTAAAAAGTGAGAAATAATGATGTTAGTAACCTTTTAAGGTCCAAGAACGGGGAATGAGTCGATTCGAAAAAAGGACGGAGATAATAGTTAGAAACAAGTAAGTGGAGATACCTTTACGTCGAAGATGTACCTTCCGTATGTAAAAACTTTTCTATTTATAAATAATATAATAGAGGATGAATTTTTGTGTAGTTACCAGGTATTTACGGGTATTCCTATCTCAGAAGTCATACAGGACATCCCTAAGAGACTAGATGTAGGACGGACACAAATACCGACGTATAGAACGGTTTACAGGTAGGTTAAAACGAAAAGGGTCGATGTTTTTCAAGGGGTTAGTGAAGTCTCAGACAGTTTAGGACATTAATAAGAACGGAGATCTTAAAAGGACTATAGGATTGAAGATTGTCTCCAGGGAAGTCATCTTGAAGGGTAGGAGAATAGACGTGTACTCACACACAAGTTAACGAAATCACCACAGGTTGAGACACACTGTGATTCGATCCGGTGGTCTGAGGAAACAGGTACCCTAAAAGGTCTGTTCCTATATCCTCACCCAATTGTCATTCCTGACATCCAGTGGTCCGAGGAGACAGGTACCCTGAGAGGTCCGTTCTTATGACCTCCCCCAACGGTACGGGAGAAGGTCTCCTAGAAGGGATGAGTTCCTAGGTTGACCACAAGTGACGTAGAGGACGAAAAGACCGTCTAAGAAATGGGTGACTCGGTAGACCCTTCGTGGGAAAATGTACATGGAGAGGACATAAGGTTTGTACGAAAAGGAATTGTGGGATAACATGATAATAAACGATTACATGAATAGAACGGGATGTTCTAAGTTATGGGAATAATTATACGACTATTCACGTGAGTCCAGGGTCGTAGATGACCATTATTAATGTAGTAGGTGATGGCGAATACCTCATGGATGTTACGTAGTCCTTTACTCTCTCTTAACACGAATATAATTGAGTGAGACAATGTGTACTAAATATTCTGTTCTTTTTTCGATTTATGTAACGAAGTCAAGGAAGTGACTTATTCATAGACGGTCTTAAACTTGACTCAGTTTGATCAAGTACTTGGACATTGAGAGACAACGATTCTCCATTAATTTACTAATAACTATATTTGTGGGAACTAAAACACACTTCGCTAATAGAAAAATTAAAAATGAAGTCCATGAAAGTCCTTCGTCACTTCACAGTCAAGATCTAATAACACTATTAACAGAATTAAGGATACTTAATGAATCTTGTGAATTTATCATACGTCCGTCATTTCCACAAGACGATAGTGTCCATGACAAAAAAACTCTGAATGGATATTCGACCCATTGAAATTATCAGTGAAACGTATCTAAAGGACAAAAGTAGGAAAGTCATTGAAACTTACCTCTTCCTTTACCGTTGAGTGAGGTCATAAGAACCAATCTCTTAAGACACCTGTCTCCCCGGACCACCCGGCGACAGGTATCCCAGTGTATCTCAATCTGTTCTGACTTCGCTGAATCGTACGTACGTACGTAACCTCTTCCTTTACCGTTGGGTGAGGTCACGAGAACGGACCTCTTAGGGTCCCTACCTCCTCGGACCACCCGACGACAGATACCCCTAGTGTGTCTCAGTCTGTACTGACTTCACTGAATCGTCGTCGTCGTCGTCGTCATTGAAACTTTTCCGATTGTAACAAAAGAGGATAAGTAGTTCTTCTCTGTCTTTTAATCTTGAAGTTATCAGTACTTTAGTGTGTGTATCATTCAAAATCTTCGTTATAAAATTACATCAAGATAAGTATGGATTTTACAACACAGAATATTAAGTCTCTCCTGAAGGGACCACCAAGTCCACCATTTCCTAGACGGACGTTATGTCTTTTGGGTCCAAGTTAGGGACCCAAGTCTTCTATGGGACCTCTTCCTTTACCGTCGAGTGAGGTCATTAAGAGTGGACCTCTTAAATTAACTGTCTCTTTGGACACCCAATGTCAGGTACCTCAGTGTTTCTCAGTCTGTGTTGACTTGTTGATTGTGAAAGTGAAAGTATCAAGTCTACTAGGTGATTTTAAAAACTAATTTACCATTATATATACATATAAGGAACAAGTGTTCAAGTACTAAAACGACATAGTAAGTTAAAAATCTGTTTAAGATGGTGAAATGATTTGTTAACAACAAAATATACGAATTCCGTTTATTGATAGTTTATATAACTATTAATATTACTTTATTAATGATACTAAATAGGGAAATTTTATTAATTACGAAAAGAAGTAAATACTTTTTATTGATAATTCCACGTGACTTTCGGGGGTCCATCTTTTTATCGAACTTTTTATTAGTCAAACTCTCACACTCTGGACAAACGTATTAAACTATAAAGACAATTGACCTAATAGTAACTTTATCATAAAATTTTGAGACTTCCGAATAATTTGGCTTGTGTGTCTTGAGGTCAAAGATAAAGATCTGAATCTATGGGGAGTTGACGACAGTAGTACGACAATTAACTTACAAACACACTTCTACTATCGTAAAGGTTGTCGTTCTCGTTTTTGTAACAAGACTTGAGAAACTAAAACCAGAGAAGAAAAAAAAAAACCAATATAGATTTCGACCAATATTGAAACAAGGAGTCAGAGACGAATTAGAACCGAAAACTGAAGGATAGACTGTTGAAGTGAAACCACACAGTGACGAACAGTGAGACGAAATTATACAAAAAGAAGTTATTGAAGTTTGTGACATCGCCCGAAAGACCGTAGTACTTATTCTCTTACGAAAATTTTAGATTTCTTTTTACTTGTCCCTTTTAATTGAGACTTCTTGTCTTAGGAGAACTACATATAAGTAGTAAAGTTTTACGACTATGGTACGGTCTTTTATTGATGTCATATTGTCCGTCTCAGTTTAGACATTCTGCACTTTTCTGAATTCACATTTATTATTTATCTCCTAAAACTTTTTCCTCGTCTTTTCCTTTGTCGTTCTTATGAAGAGAGGTGGATCTACTGTTATGTAGACTACATTAATATATTCTTAAACCTCAGATATCTACCGTACTTCGAAGGTTTCCTCCGAACCTGAATTCAAGTTAATTAAAGTCAGTCAAAAAACTGACTTGGAGAGTCTTATGGGACCTGTAGGTCTGAGTCCACGTAACTGAACCAACCGTAATGAAGTGTACAACAACAAATCAACGATTCAGCACAGACTGAGAACTCCGGGTACCTAACACCGGGTTATCTGAGGATACAGGTACCCCAAAGGGTCCGTTCTCATGATCTAACCCAACGGTAAAGGAAGAGGTTCCCTAGAAGTACTAGCTCCCCTAGTTTAGGTGTAGAGAACGTGACCGTCCACCTAAAGAAATGACGACTCGGTGGTTCCTTCGGATGAAGTATGTATCTACGATCCTTTTAACTCGTTAGAAACACTCAGGTGACTCTCTCTTGTGACTTTCAAACGGGGACCAAAGATGACCTGAAGTGTGGTTCATGGAAAAGAAAAACGACCAAAATGAGATACAAGAAAGTAACGTTATTTGGTATTTGTACTAATGTTGTTGAAAAAACTCAGAATAGTTCAAATACCGACTAGAATCCTGATCGTCCCAAACGTATAATTGTTTGATAAAAAGATATCGTCATAATTTCATTGTATCTGAGGGATAAGGTAAAATTTACGTATTAAAAGGAGTCCACTAAAGAGAGGAAGGAAACATAAAAGGAAAAAAAAAAAAAAAATTTGAGTATGTCATTCACTTATATCTTTTTAGACTGATCAGAGTATAAAAGGGGAAGAGGAACTACATAGACCCATCCTCTCAACTAGACCTAGACAAAACAGTGTTTCTATTTAAAGGAAAACAACTGTTTGAATAGGGAATATTAATATAAAACATAACATATCCATTTCTTAGGTGGACGTTACGACCTCGCCGTCCTCTGAGTCCAAGTTAAAGACCCACTCCTCCACGGGACCTCCTCCCGTACTATTGAGTGAGGTCATAAGAACGAACCTCTTAGGGTACCTCTCTCCTCGGACCGTCCGATAGTAGGTATCCCCACGTTTCTCAGTCTGTACTGACTTCGTTGACTCGTACTTACGTAGGTGTGTGTATACATCTATTTTCAAAATGAACTCGAATTTCGTATTCGGTATGTGTGGTCAGTCCAAAAATTACCTCGACACATGACCTTATATATCCAAGAACCTTTCCTTGATCTTTTCACCATAAACCTAAGGAAAGATGATAAAAGATATGATCATATGGTATACATTTCGAGTAACCATTGGGGTTCTTTTCCTTCTTATTAAACGTCGTCTTATAAAACAGTACTCAAAGGACCTTCGATATTGAAGATTGTTATGATCTGTGATTAAAAGATTGACTGTCCCTAAGTTTTTTTCGAAATTTCAAACGTTTCATCTTATCTCGATTAATCACGATCAATCAACGTTATCTATACAGTATATCCTTTTCGTGAGTCATCAAAAGAAAATTAAATAACTAACACTCTTGGTCACTCAACCCACTAGAAAGGAGAGATCGAACACCGAAGTACGCAGTAATCTGTTAATTGGAGAAACATAACGTTAAAAAGGTAGAGGAACCATTATTACAAATGTAGTCCCCTTATGATACTGTTTATCAAAGTATAAACCCCTTTAATAAGGAAGGATAACCAGACCTGAATTGACAACGAAGGATCAGACTACTATTTAAAGGAATTTCCTTTATCCATTGTTTTAGGTCTTCATTGTTCATAATCATGTGAATGACCCCCCAATAACATTACAACAAAAGATCCAGGAATACAACTCATTGTCCGACTTTACCAGTATAAACATCGTTGTTTGTATCACCAAGTATTCACCATCACGTCTATACTGACAAAGAAGGTACACTACGGTATGAGTCAGACCTTCCCTGAACAGAGGTTCGTTTCTAGTAGTGTCACCATTGTCACTATTGAACGACAACGACCACAATTCAGCGATTCAGTACATACTGAGAAAACACTGGGGAACCTGACATCGGACGGTCCGGAGAGAGAGGTTTCCTTAGAAGGGTTGCGTCCCTAACTTAAGTACAGGTTGTGATTCGGTGATCCCTTCGAGTTACGATTACGATGAAAAAATTATTATTCTTTAATATAGATCTTTTTGTTTCGATAACAGTGATAGGGAGTTATTGATTTGAACTGTTTGAGATTGGGTGTTGTTACAAAGGATGTTTGAGATTTAGTGGTGGCACCATTATATTTGAAGAGGATTTAAGTGTTTAGGGTTGGTAGACATGGATAAACATCCCAAATGTCAGTCAAGTAATAATCAAAGAAATGACAGTGAAACTAATGCAATGACTCAATAAGTGGTCTACTAAAAGGATCAAACCAATAAAAGTCTACATACTGCCTACTAAGTTTAAGTGTCTTATATAAGATATCATCATAATTCGAACGATATGTAAAAATAAAGGGGTCTAAAGTGGAATCAGTGTAAATTGTTTAATACGTTGTCGTACAAGATTATTTTTTAGTAAGAAAATATATTGGTAAAACATTTCTATATGTGACTTCGGTTCACCTTAAAATATTTATAATACAATCATCTATTGTGATTACCGTAATATAAGTTTAGTGTATAAACTATAATAGTTTAGTCATTTAAACTATTTCAATAGTTTATAATGTTCATTATAATAGTTTAGTCTTTTTACATAATGAGAAACATTTGTTAGTTATAGGTTCGTTGTCAATCTTAACCTGTACCTTGTTGTTTGACCAAGGTTTGTCCTTTTCCTCATGTAGTTCCGACATATAACAGTGACATGAATAAATTTAATATACGTCGCATGTAGTACTCTTTGTGACCCGAGTTCCTTCGTGTTCGACCGTAGTTCTAACGGCCCTCTTTATATTTATTGGAGTCTATACGTCTACTATGGTGGGAATACCGTCTTTCACTTCTTCTTGATTTCTCGAACAACTACTTTCACTTTCTCCTCTCACTTTTTCAACCGAACTTCGAGTTGTAAGTCTTTTACTTCTAGTACCGTAGGCCAGGTAGTGAAGTACCGTTTATCTACCCTTTTGTCACCTTTGTCACAGTCTGAAATAAAAAAACCCGATGTTTTAGTGACGTCTACTACTAATGTCGTTACTTTAATTTTCTACGGTGAAGAACCTTCCTTTCTTTACTTGTTGGATCTGTCGTATAACTTTTCGTCTCTGTAATGAAACGTTTGTTTCCAGGGAGATCAGTTCCGATACCAAAAAGGTCATCAGTACGTACCTACACTCTCAACCTGATATTTCTTTCGACTCACGACTTCTTAACTACGAAAACTTGACACGACAACCTCTTCTGAGAACTCTCGGGGAACCTGACGTTCCTTTAGGTTGGTCAGGTAAGATTTCCTCTAGTCAGGACCCACAAGTAACCTTCCTCACTACAACTTCGACTTTGAGGTTATGAAACCGGTGGAGTACGCTTCTCAACTGAGTAACCTTTTCTGGGACTACGACCCTTTCTAACTCCCGTCCTCCTCTTCCCTTGCTGTCTCCTACTCTACCAACCTACCGTAGAAGCTGTTCTACCTGTACCCAAACCACTACCTGTCCCTCCGGACCGCACGACACCAAGTACTCCAACGTTTCTCAACCTGTGCTGACTCGTTGACTTTACTTGACTAGGTTTGTTTGTATAGGTAATAAGGTTTAGTATGGAGGATGAGACACAAAAAACAAAACAAAAGTGAACAAAAGAAAAACACCACTCTTGAGTACTCTTGTCTTAATAAAATAGTAGTAACGAAACGTACGAGTCCGTGAAGTCAGTACAGGTAGAGAAACACTGGGATACTTGGTATTTTGCGGTCCGAGGAGAAAGGTACCCTAAGAGGTCCTTTTTTATGACCTCACACAACGGGACGGGAGGAGGTCCATTAGAAGAAATACCAGGTTGAGAGTGTAGGTATACACTGATGACCTTTTTGGTATCGAAACAGATATGTCTAGAAACAACAATTTCATTACAGAGACGAAAAATTATACGATTTAAAGAGTATTGAAAAGAGGGTTCCTCGTTCGTAGAAAATTGAAGTACCGACGTCAGTGGTAAACGTCACTAAAGTCTCGAGTTCTTTTATCAGACAGTGACAAAGGTAACAAAGGGGTAGATAAACGGTACTTCACTACCCTGATCTACGGTATTAGAAACGAAAAACTTACAGCTCAAATTCGGTCGAAAAAGTGAGAGGAAAAAGTGAAAGTAGTTCTCCGAGAAATCAAGGTCAAAGGAAAGACGGTATTCCCACCACAGTAGACACATAGATTCTAATAACTTTAAAGAGGGTCGTTAAAACTAAGGTCGAACACGAAGTAGGTCAGAACATAAACCGTACTACATGGGACATGTATTCAATTTATTCGTCCCACTGTTATATGTCGAAACTACATGAGGTAAGGGTTAAAACTTGGTCGGGTAAAAAGGTACAGACCAAGATTGACAACGAAGAACTCAACGTATGGTTAAAGAACCCTCTGTCCAGTCCCCCAGACCATAACGGTAAAGAAATTCTTAAAAGGTGTCAAAAGACACTATGTGTGTTAGTTTCCGAAATCTCATCAGTTACTTCATCTTCATCTACAATAAGACATTAGGAGAACGAAAAAGATACTACGTTGTCTACAACCGTTAATCTAGTGACCAAGGAGACGGAAAAGATTTAGGTCGAACTTGTAAACCTTCAAGAGACAAGTGTATTACAACTTCGGACCGAACCTCTTAAAACTCGTAATGAAATGATCATACAACGTACTCACGTTAAAACACCGTCAAACTTTTAAGAAATCGTAACGGAAAGAAACCCTAACCTTACTTTTGACTGGAAAAGGTTAGGACACCAGTGACGATTCTAAAGGTTTAAAGGACATAACTGTCCGTCCAAGAAATGGTGATCACGGTAGACACAAGTCAAGTCAAGTCAAGTCAGCGAGTCAGCGCAGACTGAGAAACGCTGGGGTACTTAGCGTCATAGGTCCGGAGGGTCAGGTAGTGGTCGAGGGCCTCAAGTAAGTTTGAGCGCAGGTAGTTCAGTCACTACGGTAGGTCGGTAGAGTAGGAAGCAGCAGGGGAAGAGGAGGATGGGGGTTAGAGAGGGTCGTAGTCTCAGAAAAGGTTACTCAATTGCGAAACGTACTCCACCGGTTTCATGACCTCAAAGGCGAAGTCGTAGTAAAGAAGGTTTCTTTAGGGTCCCGACTAGAGGAAGTCTTACCTGACCAACCTAGAGGAACGTCAGGTTCCCTGAGAGTTCTTAGAAGAGGTTTTGGTGTCAAGTTTTCGTTGTTAAGAAACCGTGAGTCGAAAGAAGTGTCAGGTTGAGAGTGTACGTATGAACTGGTGACCTTTTTGATATCGGAACTGATCTACCTGGAAACGACCGTTTCATTACAGAGACGTAAACTTATACGATAGATCCAACCAGTATTTAAAAGAAGGTTCCTCACTCGTGGAAAATTAAAGTACCGATGTGTTAGACGTCACTAAAACCTCGGGTCTTTTTATTTCAGACTGTGATAAAGGTGACAAAGGGGTAGATAGAGTGTACTTCACTACCCTGACCTACGGTACTAGAAGCAAAAGACTTACAACTCGAAATTCGGTTAAAAAAGTGAGAGGTGAAAGTGAAAGTAGTTCTCCGAAAATCAAGGAGAAGTGAAAGACGGTATTCCCACCACAGTAGACGAATAGACTCCATTAGCTATAAAGAGGGCCGTTAGAACTAAGGTCGGACACGAAGAAGGTCAGGTCACAAAGAGTACTACATGAGACGTATATTCAATTTATTCGACCCACTTTTATATGTCAGGACTACATGAGGAAAAGGATAAACCTTGGTCTCACAACAAGGTACAGACCAAGATTGACAACGAAGGACTGGACGACATCCAAAGAGTTCTTCGTCCAGCCCACGAGAGAGTCTTAAGGGTAGCGAGAGTCTTAAAAGGTGTCACATAACACTAGGTGTGTCGGTTTCCGAAACCGTATCAGTTGTTTCGTCTTTATCTATAAAAGACCTTGAGAGAACGAAACAGGTACTAGGTCACCGACAACCGTTAAACTAGAGACTAAGGAGACGGAAAAGATTTTGGTCGAATTTGTAGATCTTCAAGTGTCAAGTGCATAACGACTTCGGACCTAACCTCTTAAAACTCGTAATGAAATGATCGTACACTCCACTCACATTAACACGTCATCAAACTCGGAAGAAACCGTAACGGAAAGAAACCCTAACCTTACTTTTGACTGGAAAAGGTCAGGACACCGGTGACGACTCAAAAGGCTTAAACGACCGTATAACTCTCGTCGTGAAAGTGTCGTAGTAGAGAGTCCTAAACTTTGTCGAGTTGACCTTAAGGTAGTGGGGGTGATCGAAACAAACATCACTAATAAAGATTCCGGGTGAACTGAAGTGTAAGGTCCTACAGACCTAGATCCACTCACTAGTGTGGAAGCACTAATAGAACCAACACTTCTAGTAAAAACATGTTAAGAAGACACATAAGAACGGTGGAGAAGAATTATAGAAGACGAAGACAATCTAGGTATGGTAAAGACAGAAAATAACTCGGGTAGAAACGTACTACAGAGATTAAAAGAACTTCTCTAAAGATCAGAAAGGGTAAGACAACGAACGGATATAAAGAAACGTAACTAGTGACTCCTTCCGAAAGAATAGAGAAGAACGGTAAGAAACCTTGAGACGTAAGTCTACGAATATAGAAAGTAAAAGAGGAAACAAAACCGAAGAGAAGAAAGGTGTCGATAAACATTCCGAAGGAGTCTGTCGGTAAAAGGAAAAAACGTAAAGAAAAGATACCCCAACCAGAACTAGGGACAGAGGACATGTTACAGTACTTGGAGACTGGTTTGAAGTAGTCCGTGAGATAGATAGTCTAGATCAGGGAATTTAGATAAAGAGTGAAGGTGACATGTTAGTATTCCCTAAACTAAATCCAGTATGGACCTACCAGATCACCAAAAGGGATGAAAGAAGTTAAAGTCAGACTTAAACCGTTCTTCCTCAAGTACTAGACTCGGTGTCAGTCCAGGACCAGAACAAAAACGACTGACATATCTAGAAGAGGTAGAAACCGACGTTTCTTATATTAGTTAGACTAAAACCACTACTGGTAGACCACTACAGGTACACATCTCAGAAGAGAACACAACAACCTTCTCCCACAAACGATACTGGTCACATAAAAGAACGGTTTTGAGATAATCAGAAACGGGACGAAGTAAGACATAAGGTTCCTGTTTAAACGGACAATTAGGTCCACAAAGAACTGAAGGATGAAAACGTAAGGTCAGGGGATATTACTTTTCCTGTAGAAAAAACCCACAATCAAGATTTTCCAGAACATCCAGAAGTATCTTGGCAAGTTGAAGTCGAAGAAGTCGTAATGACCAGTCCCGTATCTGAACCTAATGACACTATAACTCACCAAAAGGAACCTTTGCTTGTCTCTAGTAAGACAGCAAAAACTCTAACGTAGGTTCATGACGTAAAGTCTGAGAACAACTGGTACTACCGATGAGGTAAAGAAGATTCCCTAAGGACGGGTGTCATCATCTATATTACCAGTAGACTCAATTTAAGTGGGTAAGGTCAGGTAAAATCAAACGACTAAGGATCTTACAGTTGTAAGTGAAAACGGTAGAGAACAAACTGGTGAAGGCTAAACGGAACTAAGTACCTGGACTGTAAGGTCCAAGGATACTTCATAACGACGAATATCATAGTCTGGAACGAAGATAGTGGTCAATGTAGGTGTCGACCCATAACAAAAACGAAACCGAGGTAGGGAAGTAAGAAAGACCTCAATAAAGAGGTGACTAGAGGTCATCTTATGACCCGTGGATGACTGGACCCCTCTAGGAGAAAGTCATAGGATAGTAAAACGGAAAAGTATGACAAGTACCCCAAGAGTTCCGTTCTTATGACTTCACCAAACGGTAAGGGAAGAGGTCACCTGGTGTAACACAGTCTGGAGAGGTGGAACACATCGAGGTCACTAAAGAAATCGATAAATATAATTCATCTAATTGAGATCTTAAACTTTCTGAGAAGTTGATTCTTTAGTTTGGGTAATATACAACAACCAGATAACACCACTACGGGTCGAACACCAAAAATAGTAATCATATAGTTAGTTTCATCATTGTCACTCGTAAATAAAACTGGATCACATTTTTGTATGAAAGAATTGTTTTTGTAATTTATCATTGAGGCCAATAAGTCTCAAGTGTCCAGTAATTTGTTTCCAGTTCTCGTATATCAATCGTTCACTGTCTTCACTCTATGAATGGACTTCATGAGTTAAGGACTTCATCGTGAGACTTGGTGAAAGTGTACAATAGAAGACAAATAACTGTTAAGATATGGAGGAAGGACCTCTTCCGTTACCGTGGGGTGAGGTCATGAGAACGGACCTTTTAGGGTACTTACCTCCTCGGACCATCCGACGTCAGGTACCCCAGAGATTCAACCTGAGTTGACTCGCTGAAGTAAAAGTGAAAAGTGAAAGTATGTAACGCCTTCCTTTAGCGTTGGTGAGGTCACAAGAACGGACCTCTTAGGGTCCCTGTCACCTCGGACCACCCGACAGTAGAAACCCCAACGTGTCTCAGTTTGTGCTGACTTTACTGAATCGTCATCGTATGGAGGAAGGACAAGTGATGGTTTATTTGTCATCCGAAGTATTCTTACCATAATTTTTATCTTACAAGTTTCATCAAAATCTAATTTTGTTATGAATAAGTATAAAATATTCTATAATTACGCTGATAAGTTGAAGTGACCGATACGTCAATAATGAACATATAATGATTGTATCTTACCCGTAGGTTATGACTCGTTTTTGGATTGGAACACATAGACAGGGAATCAATTGTTTTACTTCCCCTTTCAAAATTTAAGTCGTCTCAGATGGAAAACATCGAATGAATCAATTTTTTGTTTATTTGGAACTTCTATATTATAAGTCGTATTCCTTATACCAATTATTATAACATTATTAAATCATACCGTTAGGTGAGGTCACAAGAATGGACCTCTTAAGGTACCTGTCTCTTCGGACCGCCCGATGTCAGACACCCCAGAGTTTCTCAGCCTGTGCTGACTCACTGATTGTGTGTCATACTTCTGTTGACCAATAATTTGTAACATCACTAGTAAAAAATTATTACATTTACAGTTTAGTGATACATTATGTGAACTTTGATTGTATTATAGGATATAGTTGATGTAAAGTTAATTTTTTTTTCTAGTTCCATGATCATTTTTTCTTGACTTATTTTGTTCGTGTATAACTTTTATTTAAAGTTTTGTAAAACGAACTTTCTATTTCATGTGTCATGAAAATCTAAAAATTTCTTTACGAAGACCATAGAAAACCTTTTACAAGTAAAAAAATTAAAGAATTACGAAATAAAGTTTCACTAATGAGGAAACCAGATTATTGAGTAACTTTTTTAATTTTAAAACAAAAGTACTTTACTATATACTTCTGCTAAAAGTTTTATTAAATCGTATGTTTAAAGAAAACTTTACGGATTATACGTACTTATTAAGAGTTTTAGAAATATACTTTCCGTAGATCCTCAGAAAAGTACAGAACATAATAAAGAGTTTTAAAATTAATATTGAGAGTACATTTTCATAGTATCAATACCCGTAGTTGAAAGAATGATGAGAATGTTGAGAAGTTAAAACATTACTTACATAATTTAAAATTATGAATTTAAACCCGTATTGCCTTGAATAATAGATTATGACTGTTAACTAAACGGTTAACACAATGGAGACACATAAAATAAACTATGGTCACTCCTTGTCTTCGATTCATTATTTCTATATAGTTTCCTCAAATACAAAGTTAATTCATGAATAACAGACAGTCTCTTATCCTATACTAAATTTTAAAACAAGAGAATAAACGTACTATTTCTTTCATTTTTATTTAAGAATAATCAAGAAAGTATAAAGTCACTAAAAAGGGAGATGGGTCTAAAAACTACTTCTTTAGACATTAAGACTTACAAGACCTCACAGAAAATTTACCGTGTCGACATATTCTGAAGTATGAGTACAAATGTCGATTTCGACAGAACGAAATAATATCTTTAAATTTTTACAAGGTATTTATATTGTGTCAATGTGTAATCGATTCTTTTTATGTTAAAGATTAAAAATAAGTCCATTATTATATTTTTGTTTTGACTACTTAAAATACAACAAATACGATAAAGTTTAACATTTCTATTCTTCAACCAATTCAGGTGTCTCAACCCCGAATAACTTATAAACACACGATTTCTTTGTGTGTGTGTGTGACGATATCCA
This sequence comes from Capra ibex, assembly GCA_006410555.1. Taxonomy (NCBI): domain Eukaryota; kingdom Metazoa; phylum Chordata; class Mammalia; order Artiodactyla; family Bovidae; genus Capra; species Capra ibex. The sequence continues at coordinate 18,160,339 of SJYO01048061.1, read as the reverse complement.
AATAAATTTGTGTGTGGGTTCAAGTTTACATGTGTAAGTAGAAAAATGTGTATGTATCTGTTAAAATTAGATATGTAAACGATTGAGAACACCACACACTATCCTCCATATCACTTGTTTCCTCGTATAAGATATAAAATAAACTCCTTACAAGTATTTCTTTTGACGTGGCTATTTACCTTTTGACGTTTAGATCATTCACAAAATCAGAGTCACCATCCACGTTAGTATCCAAGTCTAATTTTCGAAAGAATCTTTTTCACTGTAAACTTCGACTCTGTAATTCGATTCACTTCTCCTTCTTCTCAAGAGGTACGTCTCACTCGGGTTATTATAGGTTGCCAATTCATGAATCCTGATATAATGGACAATATCACTGTTCTATTCTAAATGCAAAACTTTTAATTAAAGATGATACCTTACCCATACTCGACGTCCGTCCTCCATACAAAAGGTCACAGAGAATTAGTCGACGTCAGCAAATTTTCTTACTACTCCTATTAAGACTACTTTTATTACAATCACCTATTCCTACTTTTACCTTCTAGGTTCTCAATAGTTTTTCTTTTAACAGTCTCTACCCAGTCTTTAAACAGGGAGAGTATGTCCCTCTCATTTCTTACTATGGGTCAAAAATCTGTCTTCTTTATCTATTGATTCCACGGTTAAGGATCATCTTTCTTGTACTCTTCTGTTCCTTCCTACTTACCTACCTTTTAACACACAAATCAACTTCATCGGTAGGTACGTTCCTGATAATTTCATCGACCTTCGACTATATATACCTTTAGAGACCTAGTTAAATCATGGAATCATTTCATTACTATGTAATAAATTGAAGAGGTTTATTATACGTACATGAAACTTCGTTATACGACGTTTAGTTTAGTTAGTTTAGTCGAAAAATCAATATAAATATTTTAGGAGATGTGTCTCCCATTTATTTTCATATAACATTGATTACTATTGTTACAAATCTACATGATAATCGTTGTCATTTTATATGGTTAAAATTTTTATTGTCCATATTTATCAAATATTTTATTTTTATCCTTTGTTTTAGTAGTTTAAAAATATTGAAAAAAACTTTAGACGTTTCAACTAACATATAATTTAGTCACCCATTGTACTTACTTCTAACTATGTAAAACGACTTCGATTGGAAGGGAAACCTCATTTCAATTAAACACTAATATTTAACGAGACTTACAAAGATTATTTACTATGGATGGATTTTATATGAATTAAAAGACTTCGTGGTAAACTACATAATGACGATAAGTCAGAAATTCAGTACAGGTCGAGAAACACAGGGGTACCTGACGTCGTCCGGTCTGAGGAGACAGGAGATAGAACGCTTCACACGAGTTTGAGTACAGGCAACTCAACCACTACCATAGATTATTAGAGTAGGAGACGGCGGGAGAAGAGGAAAACGGAAGATAGAAAAGGTCGAAGCCCCGGTAAAGGTTATTCATCCGAGAAACGTACTCCATCGTTTTCATAACTTCTTAGTAGAAGTCGTCGTCAAGAGACTACTTATAAGTCCCACCAAGGAAGTCCTAACTACCCAAACCAGAACGAGAGGTTCCCTTAAAGTTCTCAGAAGAGGTCGTGGTGTTAAACTTTCGTAGTTAAGAAGTCACGAGTCGAAAGAAAAACCTGGTTGAGAGTGTAGACATGTACCGATGACCTTTTTGGTATCGAAACTGATACATCTAGAAACAGTCGTTTTACTACAGAGACGAAAAATTATACGAGAGATCCAAACGGTATCGAAAGGAAGGGTCTTCGTACCTAGAAAATTAAAGTACCGACGTGAGCAATAGGTGTGAACTAAAACCTCGAGTCCTTTTATTTTAGACAGTGACGAAGACGAAAAAAAGGGAAAAATAAACGGTAATTCATTACCCCGACACCGTTGGGTCAGGTCACAAGAACGGACCTCTTAGGGTCCTTACCCCCTCGAACCACCAGACGGCAGACACACCAACGTGTCAGTCTGTGCTGACTTCGCTGAATCGTCGTCATTGTCGTTACCTCGACCTACGGTACTAGAATCAAAAAATTACAACTTAAAGTTCGGTCAGAAAAGTGAAAGGAGAAAATGGGAGGAGTTCTCCGAGAAATCGAAGAGAAGTGAGAAACAGTAATCTCACCATAGTAGACGTATAACTCCGACAACTATAAAGATGGACATCAGAACTAAGGTCGAACTAAACTATATATACACATTAAAAGTTTCCCCGAAGAGATCACCGAGTCGTCATTTCTTAGGTGGACGTTGTGTCCTCCGCACCCATGTTAGGGGCACAACCCTTTTATTATACCGTTGGGTGAGATCCTAAGAATGGACCTATTAGGGTAAGTATCTCCTCGGACCACCCGATGTCAGGTATCCCAGTGTTTCTTAACCTGCACTGACTTCGTTGACTCGTACGTACGGAAGTACATTACAATTATTTATAAATCTTTGTAATACAAGAAAATAGTAAAATAACTTAGGAGTCTCTTTAAAATAAACTTTTAAATACTATCTAATAAAAGACTTGACACCGAGTACTTGAAATAGTACCACCATAAGTAAACAAATTAAACTCATAGATTTAATTATAAAAGGGGTCTCTTAGTGGGAATAAACGAGAAAGGAAAAGAACGGAGAGGAAAAGGTTTTCTAGTGGGAATCAGACGGTTTTGAGGGGTTCGGAGAGGGTAATAAAGTACAAAGAGTAAGTAGGGGTAAAGGGTCTACCTTGTCACATAGTAGATGGTCAACCAACTTGTTCTAATATCCGTTTCCTTCGTCACTTTATGTCTCTCTCATTAGGAAGTCATTTGGAAATAATATGTAAATAAAGTCCTGACATTTTCAAGACTTTATCTTTAGTATATAAGACTGTGGTTATAGTTATTCAGTTAATAAGTTAAAAACGACTTTTACGAATGGTTTGTCTAAAAAAGATGTGCATCTGTCGGAATACGATAAAGTTTAAAAAATTTTTGAAATAAAATACATACATATTAAGAGTTCTTCCCTTTCTTTTGTTATTTGGTTTTGAAGATAAAGTTATTAAGAGTCATATCAAGTTTCTGATAGACTCTACCACCTTATACTTATATTACTATAACTTTAGTCACTAAAAACGTTACTTTAGTGGTGCATTTATTTTCTTACATTCTTCTATTTTTGTCTCTTTTTAAAAGAAACTTTGATTTTGAAACTCATAGTTTTTATAACGTCAACGACGTTTTTTATTTTAATTCGTTAAGGAGTTTTTTTTAGAGTTTCATATTTAAATTTTTCAAAGAAACTTCTATCCCACTCTATTTTTATATACCCTTTGGTAATTTTTTTCTGATATATTACCCTCTTTTATTAAACATTACTACGTTGACTGTTCCTTAATTAGAGATTTTACATGTTTGTCGAGTGTGTCGAGTTATATTTTTTTTCATTTTTCACCTGTCTTATGGATTTATAGAAGAAAGAGGTTTCTTCTATATGTTACCGGTTTTTCGTGTACTTTTTACGAGTTGTAGCGATTTATGATCTCTTTATTTTTAGTTTTAATGTTCTTCTATAGTGGAGTATAGTCAGTCTTACTTGCATTAGTTTTTCAGACGTTTATTATTTACGATCTCTCCCACACCTTTTTCTTCGGAGGGTGTGTCAACCACCCTTATATTTAACTATGTCGGTGACACCTCTTGTCCCTCCAAGGAATTTTATGATTTTTATCCCGATGGTATACTAGAGTGAGTCTCTTCCGTTACCGTTGGGTGAGATCGTGAGAACGGACCTTTTAGGGTACCTACCTCCTCGGACCATCCGACGTCAGGTACCCCAGTGATTCAACTTGTACTCCTCGCTGAAGTGAAAATGAAAAGCGAAAGTGCGTAACCTTTTCCTTTACCGTTAGGTGAGGTCACAAGAACGGACCTCTTAGGGTCCCTGCCCCCTCGGACCACCCGACGGCAGATACCCCAGTGTGTCTCAGTCTGTGCTGACTTCACTGAATCGTTGAATCGTTCGTTACTAGAGTGTTAGAAAGAGGAACCGTATGTAGACCTTCTTTGTTATTAAGATTTTCTATGTACGTGGAGTTACGAGTAATATCGTAATAAATATTATCGATTCTATACCTCTGTTTGATTTACAAGTAACTGTCTACTTATCTATTTATTTTACGTAATATATAAGTATCTTATACTTACCTTATAATGAGTCGGGATTTTTCTTATTTTGTTACGGTAAACGTCGTTCTACCTACCTGAATCTGTAATAGAATGATTCACTTCATTCAGTCTGTTTCTCTTAATGGTATACTATATTAAACGTACACCTTATATTTTTTAATATGTTTACCTCAATAAATGTTTTGTCTTTATTCGAGTGTCTGTATCTTTTGTTTGAATACCGATAGTCTCAAATCTCCCACCTCCCTTCCCTATTTAGTCTTTAAACCTTCATTGTCTATATATGATGATATATATTTTGTCTAATTGTCGTTCCTGAATGAGATATCGTGTCCCTTGATATGAGTTAGAAACTTGATCGGATATACTTTTTTAGTAGACTAATATATATGTATATATATACACACACATATATATATATATGTATATATATATTTAGTGAAGCGACATGTGGACTTTCATTGTGTTACAGTAACAGTTGATATGAAGTTTTTTTTAAATTAAATTTTTGGGACCATATCAAACATCGATAGAGGAGTGTTTAGAACTCTCATTATAACTTAGTTTCTGAAAAGTTGTGTTTCGTTCCCTCCTTTATGAACGTTTATTATATGGAGTATTCTTTAAAAATAACCACTATATATTTTTTGAATGTCGACTAATTATTTTTCTGTTTATAGGTTTAAATTTTTATCCGTCTCTGAGACTTATCTGTAAAGAAGTTTCATCTTAATCTTACCGTTTCTTTGTGTACTATTCTGTCAGTTATACTAATCGATAGTCTCTTAAATTTTAATTTTGGTGTTATTTAGTGTAAAATATGGGAGATCTTACCGATATCATTTTTTCGGTCTGTCATTTTTCTGAAAAACCCGTGTGTCTCTTTGACCTTGTGAACATGTAACGACCTTATATTATACGACGTCAGTGAGACCATTTTTGAAGTTAAAAACTTCACCACTGAAAATACACCACTGACATCAGTGGTGTATTTGGTCATTAAAGTAAATATACATATCAACTTCTTAATTTTTCAGTACAAGTCCGGTTTGCAATAGGTACTTATAAATGGTGTGTTAATGAATATTATCGGGTTTCACCTTTTTTGAGTAGATAAGTAGTCTCTTACCTAATTATAAACTATATCGATATGTTTGTACTTTTTTGTACTTTCGTATTATGATTCCCATTCGTCAGTCAATGTTGATATACGACGACGACGATTCAGTGAAGTCAACACAGGTCGAGACACGCTGGGGTATCTACCGTCGGGTGGTCCGAGGGGGCAGGGACCCTAAGAGGTCCGTTCTTGTGACCTCACCCAACGGTAAAGGAAGAGGTTACGTACTTTCATTGTTCACTTTCACTTCAGCGAGTCAGCACAGGCTGATCGCGTTCGTTAGTCAATATATGGTTGTATATAACGGACTAATGTAACTATACTCTACAGGTATTGTCTGTATAAAGATCTCTGTCTTTTATTTAATTACCAACGGTATCTGATCACTAAGGGACCACCGAGTCTACCATTTCTTAGTAATATCGGGTAAGACGAAGTGACTGATACGATTTCGGAAACTGACACACCTAGTGTCGTTTGTCACCTTTTAAGAATTTCTCTACCCTTGTTTCTGGTGGACTGGGTCTAGGACTCTTTAGACATGTGTTCAGTTTTATTGTTAAATTTGGTCTGTACCTCGTTGTCTAACCAGGTTTTGACCCGTTCCTTATACTGTTCCGACATATTACAGTGGGACGAATAAATTGAATATACGTCTAATGTAGTACGTCTTACGGACCGATCTACTTAGTGTTCGACCTTAGTTCTAACACTCCTCTTAATAGTTGTTGGAGTCTATACGTCTATTATGGTGAGATTACCGTCTTTCACTTCTTGGAGAATTATTCTCTCTTTCTCCTCTCACTTTTTCGACAGAATTTAGAATTGTAAGTTTTTTGTTTCTAGTACCGTAGGTCAGGGTAGTGAAGTACCGTTTATCTTACCCTTTTTCATCTTCGTCATTATCTAGAATAAAAGAACCCGAGGTTTTAGTGATTTGTCACACTGACGACGGTACTTTAATGTTCTGTGAAACGACGAACCTTCCTTTCGATAGTCTTTGGACCTCTCACATAATTTTTCGTTTCTGTAGTGAAACCACTGTTTCCAGGTATATCAGTCTCGATATCAAAAGGGTCATCAGTACATGTCTACTCTCTCAATCTGGTATTTCTTCCGGCCCGTGACTTCTTAACTACGAAAACTTAACACCACGACCTTTTCTGAGAACTCTTAGGGAACCTGTCGTTCCTCTAGTTTAGACAGTTAGGACTTCCTTTAGCTGGGACTTATAAGTAACCTTTCTGACTACGACTTCGACTTCGAGTTCGAGGTTATGAAATCGATCGACTAAGTTTCTCGACTGAGTGACCTTTTCTGAGACTATGACCCTTTCTGACACCTGTCCTCTTCCCTCACTGTTTCCTACTTTACCAACCTATCGTAGTCGGTGAACCACCTGTCCTTAAACTCGTTTAAGGACCTCTATCACTTCCTGTCCCTTCGAACCACACGACGTTAGGTACCCCAACGTTACTCAGTCTGTACTGAATCGTTGACTTGTTGTTGTTGTCGAGTCCCAGTTTTATATAATCACAAAGACAACATAAAAATGAATAATAAAGTAAAATAAAAGAGAGACAATAAAAAAGGGGTTATATTAACATAAAAAAAGTTGTGACTTCGACCTATAAATTTTTGTCATGAAATTGTCACGGTAGATTGTGGTAACAAAACTTCACACTGTGTAATTACACTAAAAAAAAGTTAAATCAGTGTAATTAATATACGACACTTCTGATTTCACCTCACTCTAAAGTATACCATATTATGTGTCGTAATCTTACTTTTATTGACAGACAGTACAATGAACTTCTATTTTTACTAACTGACGTTCAACAAACACAAAATACAATGGATTACTATAATTAAATATTTTGACAATTTCATAGAATTTTTATTAGGATGGAGTTTAATTAACGAGTTTTGTCCATGTAGAACTAGTGAAACACTTTTAAAGATACAATTTATATTAAACAAGTCCGTGAAAAATTTTTTAGAAACAAGGAGTATGTGAAGGGAACTGAAGGACTGGTTCCCACACGTCTTACTACCGAACAGAGAGTTGAACGTAAGGTGAAACTTCTACTTCCTTTCGTCTGTTAAGTATGAAGGGTATGTAGGAACAATGATCCCAAGACCTTCACTTGAGAAAACATAGAAACTCCATGAACGTACTCTAATACTTCTGAGATAGAATCTATATAATCGTCTAAGACCGTCTTGTCTTACGATCGTCACCGACCTGAAGAACGAGAGATCGAAACACACTTACCATAGTACACTAACGAATTACTACTACCGGTTTCGGGATTTAGACATAAAGTCGACGTCACCACAAGGACAACAGGGTAAAGAAAGAACAAGGGGTCGTTATGTTAAGATCTCTAACCTAAAGGATGTTTCTTACGTATCCTACTGACTTCTTCGTTTCCTCGATATTCTGTTATTCCCCTCATAACCTTCGACCTGTAAACAGTTACCGTCAAGGTTCACGACTATTGATTAAGACCGTTTGTCTCCTTCGTTATAATTTATGTTATTTATAAAAAGGTCCTATGTGTCTTAATTAATTATAAAATTTTATCAAGGAGTCTAAATTTGAGAAATAAGTATTTAACTAATACGTAAAGGAGTAGATTGTCTGGAAAAGAAGAATAAAATGTTACTAATCGGAAATAAAAGAAGATACGTACACACATAATCAGGGAGAAACACAGACTGAGAAACGTTAGGGTACTTGACACTGGGTTGTCCTAGGAGACAGGTGTCTTAAGAGGTCCGTTTTTATGACCTCACCCAACGGTACGGGAAGAGGTCCCCTTAGAAGGACTGACTTCCCTAGTTTGGGTTCACAGGACGTAATCGTGCGTCTAAGAAATGGTAGACTCTGTACCCCCTTCGACACCGTTATACTTTTAAAATAATTTCAGACCCGTAAAAACTATTGGTAAGTCACGAGTACTCTACTTGACGTAGAGAATCTTACAATTTTGAAAGATTCATATTCAGTCATTCGAGTTCCTTAAAGAACCGTTAGCTCACCAATCCTGAGACACAAAGGTAACGTACGTCTTGTCCAAACTAAGGTCCAGTTCCTTGATTCTAGGACGTACGGTTCACCACGTCGGTCTTTTTTTTTTTTTTTTGACTATTCGATTTTAACTACTGTCTTCAGTAAAAAACCGAACGACTGGACGAATAAATTGAATATACGTCACATGTAGTACTCTTTACGACCCGACCTTCCTTCATGTTCGACCTTAGTTCTAACGGTCCTCTTTATAGTTATTGGAGTCTATACGTCTACTGTGGTGGGAATACCGTCTTTCACTTCTTCTTGATTTCTCGGAGAACTACTTTCACTTTCTCCTCTCACTTTTTCAACCGAATTTGGAGTCGTAAGTCTTTTGATTCTAGTACCGTAGACCAGGGTAACGAAGTACCCTTTATCTACCCCTTTGTCACCTTTGTCACTGTCCGAAATAAAAAACCTCGAGGTTTTAGTGACGTCTACCACTAACGTCGGTATTTCAATTTTCTGTGAATGAGGAACCTTCCTTTCAATACTGGTTGGACCTATCGTATAATTTTTCGTCTCTGTAATGAAACGGTTGGTTCCAGGTAGATCAGTTCCGATACCAAAAAGGTCACCAGTACATACCTACACTCTCAATTTGATATTTCTTTCGACTCGTGGTGTCTGAACTAGGAAACTTGGCGTCACAACTTCTTCTGAGAACTCTCAGGGAACCTAACGTTCCCCTAGGTTGGTCAGGTAGGATTTCCTCTACTCAGGACCCACAAGTAACCTTTCTGACTACGACTCAGACTTTGAGGTTATGAAACCGGTGGAGTACTCTTCTCAACTGAGTAACCTTTTCTGGGACTACGACCCTCCCTAACCCACGTCCTCCTCTTCTCCTACTGTCTCCTACTTTACCGACCTACCGTAGTGGTTAAGCTACCTGTACTCAAACCCATTTGAGACCCTCAACCACTATCTGAGAACACCAGTTTTTCTCAACCTGTACTGATTCGTTGACTTGACTTGACTTGACTTGACTTGTACCAAAAGACTATAAAAATGGATTTTAAAATGTTTACATCTGATCTACTGTCGTCTTATAAATTTGATCCTTATCGAAATTTTTAGACCCTCATCCTCTTTTTCAAAAACGGAATAGTATAAAATAGGTATGAGAAGTAAAAATCAATCCCATGTCTACAACATATAGGACAAGGGAATTAAGGACGTCCAGAGTACCATAGTTAGTGTTGAAGATACTTACACACTTGGTAACACAAAGGATTAGAACTAATGGAATTCAGTGGTATCCTACACTGTCGATGATTTACTCTCAATCCTTCTCCCAACGGGTTCATTGATAATCACCTTGGTATGTACGATTACATATATCTATGAGACGTAAGAAGTTTATTATATAAGTTTGGTAGTAAAAGTTAATTCAGTAATTCTCGGTATGTTTATAAGGTCAGAGGAACTTTTAGATTTCTTAAATTATTACGTTTCTGACTTCATTTTACTTCGTTCGGATTTAAAGGTACACACGGGGAAAAGTATTCGTAACGTGACTTTAACAGTCGTATCTTTATTCGACATAATCAAACACCAGAGGTCTTTTTGTCTTGGTCATCCTCTAGAGATACACAGATAGGTAGATAGATAATTCCTTTGACTCTTTAGAGTGTTGGACATCAACCATCCATATCAAAGTCAAGTTCAAGTTTCTGAACTTTCGACAAAGTCGTTCACGGTCCTATTAATACTGAGGTTTCCGTCCTCTTCTGATTACCGGTTCCAACTTCTGTCCTTCTTTCATTTAAAAGGGTATGAGTAGACAAAAACAAGATATGTCCGGAGGTTATCTATCCTACTCCAGGAATGTAATCCCTTCCGTTGGACGAAATGAGTCAGAAGACTTAGTTTACAATTTGAGTAGATCTTTGTCAGTATATCGGTGTCAGTCTTAGTGGAAACTGGTTCATAGTCCCGTGTAACACTAGGTCAGTTCAACTGTCTATGTTAATTGTTCAGGATTATTATGGAGGTTGTCAATTAATTCGTAAAACAATGATTGAGTAGTGATAGGTAAAACATCCGAAGGGACCACCGAGTCACCATTTCTTAGTCGAATGTCACGTTCTCCACGTCCTCTGCACCCAAAAAAGGAACCCAGGTCTTCTAGGGGACCTCCTCCCGGACTGTTGGGTGAGGTCATAAGAACGGACTCTTAAATTACCCGTCTCCTCGGGTTATCCCAGTGTGTCTCAGTCTGTACTGACTTCGTTAAATCGTAGGTGTGTGTGTGTAGGTAAAGTGTCTAATATTGAGATAACTATAGTTACATTAAGATGGGACAGAACTAAGGGAAGGAAATAACTACCCATTAATAAGGAAAGGTTGTCGTCTAAAATGTCAGTCTTTAAATTCGTTTTTTCCCCCTTTAGATAGTACCAAATCGAGGAAAGAGGGAAACATAAGGGTAAAATTTCGAATTCACTTGAGGTCTACCCCTTACGGAAAGTAACGTAAGTTTATCTGAAGGTAACCCAAACATGAGAGATACCAGGGAACATAGATTTTCTCCACTTGTTTCGGATCCTAACGATACTTTCACAACAGAAACTACAAGGTTTCTCTTCACGGGACCAGTTCCGACAGTTTGTCCGTTGTAAATAGGACCTCCGTGACTAGTAAGACAGTAGGTTTTATTTCGGTACCTCTGTCATATATGTAAAATTTCGGTTTTCTGAACCGAAGTCTACTATCAAAAAAGTTAAAAATCGAACGAGTTCATTGTATTGGAGAGACTTGACGTAAAAAAAAGGAAGATTTTTGAGAACGTGCCAATAACACTTTAATTCACACACTTTACGGTTCAATAGGGTTGGAGTAAGAGTTTGTCTTAGTTCAACTTACAAGTACTTTGTATATAAATTTCTTGTCACAACTTGACTGATTCTACTCTTCTAAACGTTAAACAAAGGAGATGAGAAAGGAAAAACGGAAGGGTCTTAATTAGAGAGATTACCAAAAGGGAGGAATTAAAAGGTTACATTCTAAAAAACTATGACCAAAGACCTTAAGTCTCTTACTGGAGTGTAGAGACACTAATATGTGTCTCATTTATTCAATGATTTGTGTCCTTTGTCTCTTTTTTATAAAACTTATTTTGAGACTTTTATGTTTAGAATTTCATAAAGATAGAAGGTTGAATGTTCTTTTATAAATAAAAATATTACAACTCTCTCAGTTTGGTCCTTCGATAAATCCTTATTACGTTAAGTATTATATGTCGTAACAATAATATTATCCTACAGTCTTTACACCTTAAAGTCTGGTGTGGGGTCGAAAGACTTAGTCTTAGAAACAAAATTATTCTAGGAGATTCACTAATTATAAGTGTAGTCACACTCTTCGGGACGTTATCTTCTAAAATATTTTACACTTCTACGAATACAACTTTACACCTTTAAAGAAAGGGACTCTTATGAAACAGGACTCTACACCGTAACGAATGGGGAGATCAGAGATTGTGATACTTAAGTTGTCTTATACACTACTAAGAAATCATCCGACTAAAGACAATATTGGTCAATTTGTGTCTCAAAAGACTTCATCAATGTCGATATTGTATCTTTACTTCCCCAGGACCCCATTACCGAGGTGGTTCTGTTCTACTGAGAGAAGCTGGACAATTGTTAAAAGAGAAAGTGTAGGTGGTATACAATCTTGTATTGTATGATTGTTAGAACATTAAATACAATGATAAAGACTATTAAATAGAGAATAACTTATGAACATTATTCATTTAAATTCAATACCCTATAAGAATAAAGTAACAATATTAATATCAACCCATTTTACTAAGAAGTACGTTTTTCCGTTTAACCAACGGACTCCTGCGGAATGTTTCGACTCCTTTCTTCTCTTCACTTTCCGTTTCCTGTCTATATGGGTAGACTTACGTCTCAAGGTTTCTTATCGTTCCTATCCATTTTTTCGGTTCACAAGTCATGTTTCTTTATCTCCTTTTGTTATCTTACTCTTTCTACTCTCTGGAGAAGTTCTTTTAATCTCTATGGTTCCCTTGTAAAGTACGTTTCTGCTTGTGTTATTCCCTGTCTTTACGATACCTGGATTGTCTTCGTCTTCTATTCTTCATCACCGTTCTTATGTGTCTTTTTGATATGTTTTTTCTAGAATTATTGGGTCTTTTGGTACTACCACACTAGTAAGTGAATCTCGGTCTGTTGGACCTCATACTTCAGTTCAACTGATCTCCTTCGTAGTGATGTTTGTTTCGGACACCTCCACTATCTTAAGGTCGACTCGGAAAAGTCTAGGAGTTTCTACTACGACACTTATACGACGTGAGTTATACAGTCGTTTAGACATTTTGAGTTGTCACCGGTGTCCTGACCTTTCCACTCGAAAGTAATGTTAGGGTTTCTTTCCGTTACGGTTTCTTACAAGTTTGATGACGTACTAACGTGAGTAGAGTGTGTGATCGTTTCATTACGACTTTTAAGACATTTACTACGAAGTTGTCATACACTTGGCTCTTGAAGGTCTATAAGTTCGACCCAATTCTTATCTGTCTCCTTCGTTTCTAGTTTAACGGTCTTAAGTAACCTAGTATCTTTTTCGTTCACACTTTCACTCTCAGTGAGTCAGCACAGATTGAGAAACAGTGGGGTGCCTAATATGTCAGGTACCTTAAGAGGTCCGCTCTTAAGACCTCAACCATCGGAAAGGGAAGATGTCACCTAGAAGGGTATGACCCTAATTTGGGTCCAGAGACCGTAACTCCGTCTAAGAAATGGTCGACTCGGTGTTCCCTTCGGGTCTTTTTCGTTCTCTTAACGTCTTTTTATAAATGAAGACGAAGCGACTGATACGGTTTCGGAACTGACACACCTAGTGTTGTTTGACACTTTTTAAGAATTTCACTACTCTTATGGTCTGATAGACTAGACGGGGGACTCTTTAGACATACGTCCAGTTCTTCGTTGTCAATCTTAACCTGTACTTTGTTACAGACCAAGGTTAAACCCTTTCCTCATACAGTTCTAAATATAACAGTGGGAAAACTGAAAATACATCTCATGTAGTACACTTTACGACCCGACCTACTTCATGTTCGACGTTAGTTCTAATAGTCCTCTATATTTATTGGAGTCAATACGTCTATTGTGGTGGGAATACCGTCTTTCGTTCCTCCTTGACTTCTCGGAGAACTACTTTCACTTTCTCCTCCCACTTTTTCGATCAAATTTTGAGTTGTAAGTTTTTTACTTCTAGTACCGTATACCAGGGTAGTGAAGTATCTTTTATCTACCCCTTTGTTACCTTTACCACTGTCTGAAATAAAAGAACCCGAAGTTTTAGTGACGTCTACCACTGAAGTTGGTACTTTAATGTTCTGGAAACGACGACGACGACAACGACGACGACGACGATTCAGCGAAGTTAACACAGACTGAGACGCTAGGGTATCTGTCGTCAGGTGGTCCGAGAGGGCAGGGACCCTAAGAGGTCCGTTCTTGTGACCTCACCCAACGGTAAAGGAAGAGGTGACGTACTTTCACTTTTCACTTTCACTTCAGCGAGTCAGTACAGGCTGAGTATCGTTGGGGTATCTGACGTCGGATGGTCCGATGAGGCAGGTAACCTAAAAGGTCCGTTCTCATGACCTCACCCCACGGTAACGGAAGATGGACCTTCTTTTCGATACTAGTTGGATCTGTCGTATAATTTTCCGTCTCTGTAATGAAACGACTGTTTCCAGACAGATCAGTTTCGATACTACAAAGGTCATCAGTACATACCTACACTCTCAACCTGGTATTTCTTTCGACTCACGACTTCTTAAACACGAAAACTTGACACCACAACGTCTTCTGAGCTCTCGGGGGACCCGTCGTTCCTGTAACTTAGACAGTTAGGATTTCCTTTAGTCAGGACTTATAAGTAACCTTCCTGACTACGATTTCGAGTTTGTCAAACCGGTTGACTACACTTCTCGACTGAGTAATCTTTTTATGGTAAATCGACTCTTTCTAACTTCCGTCCTCTTCTTCCCCTGTTATCTCCTGTTCTACCAACCTACCGTAGTGGCTGAGTTACCTATACTCAAACTCATTCGAGGTCCTCTACCACTTTCTTCGGACCACACGACGTCGGGTAACCAAACGTTTCTCAATCTGTACGGACTCGATAACTTGTTTTTGTTATTACTAAGAAGTAATTTTATTATGGTATTCGTTCGTTCGCTTAAACCCTTTATACACTCTTAATCAGTATATAAACATATAGATTTTTCTATAGTGTATTTAAGACAGTTGACATGTATATTTGTATGTTACTTTTTATTGAAATACAATAATCAAAGTACCAGTTCATGTTTCAATAATAATATATATATATAAATTGGAATAAGAACTGAGACGAAGATCTTAATTAAAAGTAACTTTCTTTAATAGACTCACTACTCATCTCCAATTTGTCTCGTGAGACCTACTTATGACTAATGATAAATCTTGACTTCTCCAGTCCTACACCACAGATATAAAAAAGAGATCGATAGTAAAATTTTATTAACTTCTTACTGTTTTTCGTTTAATTTTATAAACCTCATGATGTACCATACTCTTTATTTATTCCTACGGACTTTACTAAAATTATTATACATTGAAGACTATAAGAATGGTCAAATTAACCCAAGAAAACATTAAAAGATATTCTAATATCGATAGATAGTTAAAATTAAAATTAAAATTTTTAATATAGATAAATTTGAATTGATCATTTCGATCCTGTAATCTCCTATTTAATATTTTATTTAGACACGTATAAAAAAGTTCACTTACAAAAAAATTAACTATGTAAAAAACCTTTTAATGGTTTCATACTCGTAAAAAAGGAAGGGTGACCCTTTTACAAGTATAATTCTGTGTAAGATAAAATAGGGTATATATGTAGTGTATACTTTAGATTGTTCTCTTCTACTTTCCAGTGAATTTCTATAAGTACTGTGTAGTTAATTTCATAATTATAAGTTTCTTCGAAAGGTAAAATCTTTAGACTTCTTTGAAGACTCGTTACAAACTTATAATATCTAGAATAAATCGGGTAATATAGCTTCTCTGAGACCATGTGACCCAATAGTCTTAATGAATATGATCACTTATCAAGTGACCATTTTATTTGATTTTACGTTATGAATTTCACTTAAAAAAGAAAGTTTTTTATTGAACTTATCATATTATTTTCAGATGTCTTCTTATTTTAATGGTTAAAGTTTAACTTTAATTTCCACTTAGATTATTAAGAATAGCACAATAATATATAGGAAAAAATTAGATAGATAAATGTATAGTTATTCCTCTTTATGTATATTTCTCAATATCGAAAATTTGTTAAATGTGTTTACGATATTTTACAGACATAACAAAATATAAAATAGTAATAATACATTAATTAAGGACATACGTGTGTGTGTGTGTGTGTGTATGTTCATTAGGATTTGTCTAACCTTTAAAACCTCATACACAATCAAATTTTGAACAATTGTTTTTTTTTTTTTTTTGTGAAAAATTGTATGATTCAGACTCAGTAAGGATTCACATATAAATATAATGTATATAAATCTGTTTTCTTTTATAAAACCAAGTTTCTTTATTCCTTAGTATATCAATTATTAAATTATGTTTCAGTTAATTTATAAAACAAAAATTATACAATAAAAGGTAAAATACGACAGTCTATTACAAAATAATTACCTGATAAACTTCCTGGTAACAAACGGGTTCCTTTTAATTTATATTTCATCATAAGAACTAAAAATAAAAGGAAGTGGTACATTATGATAGGTTGTATTAATACAATGACAGATAAGACATATATGTATAGAAGGGAGGGGAATCCTGAATACGGTATTAAAATATCCTAAATTAAAATAAAATAAAATGATAATACCTTGGGTCGTCCTTGAGAAACCCAATAAAATTATCTAATTATTTTCTTAATAAGTAGTTGGATAGTAGACAATCGAACAGTTAAAGTAGAATGGATACGTGTCACTTCATGATGTCTCGAAGAATTGTCGTCTCAATTAAAACCGTGTGTTATTAGTACTAAGAAAAGAAGGAAAAAGATTACTAACAGATATCTTCACTATTATAAGGGGTGATCCCTGGACTTTTTTTTGTGTGACTTCGTACTCACAACTGTCTGGTGTTGGTGTCTTTTTAGGGGGAAGAAAATGCACTAGATCTTCTTGACATATATATCTCTCTCTAGAAATTTTATCTGATTAAGACATACCATAAAATTCAAAGTATTCGTTTAGACCAACGAGACGATTATTAGACTTTTTAGATATAACATTTTTAAGAAATTGTACCAATTGTAAAGACAATTGTTTACAAAATAAACTGACTGTCGGTAAAACGAAATTTATACACACTTATAACTATTTATTCAAATTGTATCAAATAGTCAAGAAAGAGGTATCTTTATCCTGAATATTTTATTAGTAATCGTTTAATGTTTTTATTTGTTTTAATAACTTTTTTAGTATATTACCTCTAAAACACAATAACTAAATTATAGAAATAAAAACGAACAAAAATACAGAACAAGATTCTATATATATCTAAAATAAAAAAGAAAAAGTTATTGATGTAAAAGATTCATTATAATAAAAACTCTTTTTACTACAATCAACAGATGTAGTTCCGTCTTCATGTTTATAAAAGGTTTAATCTGTCTTTTTTCTTCAGCCTGTACGTTTTTATGTACATTTTTCAACGATATAAGTATGTGTTTTAACATAAATGTGTGATTATAAAATCGGATAAGTATTTTAAATATTAATACAATACATCTTATAAAGAATGTCATTGAAATCGAAATTTAAATTTTTGTCTATATGACCTAAACAGTTTTTTAAGAAAGAACAAAAGGTATTGTAGATTACCTTTTTAGGTTTGTTTGATAAACCGGTTCTTTATGTTTCATCAAAGATAAGTAATAAGTTTTTAATTTATTTTTAGTAATTTTAGACTTTAACATAATACAAAGACAGAAGATAATATAGAAACCGTGATAAAACTGTCTTATGTAAATCTAGTATAGAGACAAAAATATCTTTATTAAAAATTAGTTTTATAAATACTTAAAATAATTTTAAACACTATATAGATAACGTACACACTACTTTTTATTCATTACGAATTTTGGACTTTATTATGAATAAACAGTTTTTACAGATATTGAGGTAGTGTTTCGTTATTTATCGATATGAACTTTACATTTTACGAAGATGTATATATACCCTAAGTTTTCCCTTACAAATACTTTATCAAACCACTATGTGAACTTTTATTTACAATAAAAAATTGATCACAAAACTAGTTAATAATAATTTATATAAGAGAATAACAAAGTACATTTTTTATTCATCTATTGTAGATTAACTGGAAAATGATGTTGTCTGAAATAAAAAACATTTCTATCAGAAAAACTTATTAAGGGTAAACTTTGTTCATGGATAAAGTTATCAAGTCGAGTCAAGTCAAGTCAGCGGGTCAGCACTGGTTGAGAAACTCTGGGGTACTTAGTGTCGTATGGTCCAGAGGGACAGGTAGTGGTTGAGGACCTCAAGTGAGTCTGAGTGCAGGTAACTCAGTCACTACGGTAGGTCGGTAGAGTAGGAGGCAGCAGGGGAAGAGGACGGGGGTTAGGGAGGGTCGTAGTCTCAGAAAAGGTTACTCAGTTGAAAAACGTACTCCACCGGTTTCATGACCTCAAAGTCGAAGTCGTAGTAAGGGAGGTCTCTTTAGGGTCCCGACTAAAGGAAGTCTTACCTGACCAGTCTAGAGGAACGTCAGGTTCCCCGAGAGTTCTCAGAAGCGGTTGTGGTGTCAAGTTTGCGTAATTAAGGAGTCGCGAGTCGAAAGAAGTGTCAGGTGAGAGTGTAGGTATGTACTTGTGACCTTTTTGGTATCGGAACTGATCTACCTGGAAACAACCGTTTCATTACAGAGACGAAAATTATACGATAAATCTAACCAGTATTCAAAAGAAGGTTCCTCATTGTCAGAAAATTAAAGTTCCGACGTCAGTGGTAGACGTCACTAAAACCTCGGGGTTTTTAGTTTCAGACTGTGACAAAGGTGATAAAAGGGTAGATAAAGGGTACTTCACTACCCTGACCTACGGTACTAGAAGTAAAAGACCTACAACTCGAAATTCGGTTGAAAGAGTGAGAGGAGAAAATGAAAGTAGTTCTCCGAAAAATCAAGGAGAAGTGAAAGACGGTATTCCCACCATAGTATACGTATAGACTCCAATAACTATAAAGGGGGTCGTTAGAACTAAGGTCGGACACGAAGAACGTCGGGTCGCAAAGAGTACTACATGAGACGTATATTCAATTTATGCGTCCCACTGTTATGTGTCGGAACTGCATGAGGAAAAGGATAAACCTTGGTCAGACAACAAGGTACGGGTCAAGATTGACAACGAAGGACTGGACGTATATCCAAAGAGTTCTCCGTCCAGTCCACCAGACCATAAGGGTAGAGAAAGTCTTAAAAGGAGTCAAATATCACTCAGTGTGTCAGTTTCCGAAACCGTATCAGTTAATTCGTCTTTATCTACAAAAAAGACCTTGAGAGAACGAAAAAGGTACTAGGTCACCTACAACCGTTAAACTAGAAACCAAGGAAAATATAGATGTAACTCTATAGAAGACATATANTAGAGAAAGTCTTAAAAGGTGTCAAATATCACTCAGTGTGTCAGTTTCCGAAACCGTATCAGTTAATTCGTCTTTATCTACAAAAAAGACCTTGAGAGAACGAAAAAGGTACTAGGTCACCTACAACCGTTAAACTAGAAACCAAGGAAAATATAGATGTAACTCTATAGAAGACATATAGAATTTTATAAAAGGTTTATTTAGTGTTTGGACAAGATCCTTCAGTGACTATAACACTTGTACATAAGATTCTTTCACCATATCACAACACACCGTTACAACAACAAGGAAAATAAAAGTAACGTTTATCACCAGTCTATCGTCTAGTGGATCCTATAGCCCTCCGTGTGGTTGAAAGTTTTACGGCAGGTTAGGGTGTCCTTTTCTCCCATTTTGTATTACTCGGGACAAGTAGATCTACGGTAGAAGTTATAATTTAACTTCATGAAACTAAATCTCCACCTATTCCTAGACTAACGAAGGGACCACCGAGTCTCCAATTTCGTAGACGGACGTTCCGTACTCTGAGGTCAAGTTAGTGATCCAGTCCTTCTAGGGGACCTCTTCCTTTACCGTGGGGTGAGGTCATAAGGACGGACCTCTTAGGGTACCTACCTCCTCGGACCATCCAATGTCAGGCACACCAGTGTTTCTCAGCCTGTGCTGACTTGTTGAAGTGAAAGTGAAGCGTTCCTAGACTAATACGTCCACTTCCAGTTCCTCAAATGAAGAGAAAAGGATATGTGGACGACTCACCATCACCCTATAATGTCAATAATATTATCCATAAAATCATAGTACTCAAATCCTAATTTTAGATTTAAACCGAAATTTAGTACTAAGAGATTAGTAATTGACACACTATAATGACGAGATTAAAAGTACAAAGAAGAAAACTTTTATCGTGTGTAAAAACACACAACGTTTAGTCTACCATATACACTTTGGTAGATTATCTTTTACGTAACTCAAGTGATGAATACGATGTAAAAGGATTTAACTAAAAAACATCTAGTGTCGTTTGTATATGACCTTAAACATAGTGTTTACAAAGTGGTCGTCAAACTATAAAAAGATGTATGAGTAAAATGAGACATTATATATACTAACTCAGTTATAAATTTATTTCAAGATTGAAGAGAGGAACCTCATACTGTTAAAGAAGACCTTATACATACGTAGGAACCACTAATTGTATTTTACAGAGTAAATTAAATGACTTACATTCGATTCACACACACACACAAAAAAGAAAAAAAGAAAAAGACCTAAAAGAATACTCCTTCGACTGTCATCTCTACTTTATTACACGGGTTCAAGTGTGTCTGTTATTCACTACCTCTGGTCTAGACTTCTCTCCACCTTGTGTTAAAAGACTGAAGTCTATATTCTTGTGTTGCACACTATGACTCTTTTGTAGGAATGTCAATAACACCTTAATGTTTTATAGTACGCCTAAAAGACAGATACGGAGGGTCTTTTTAAATGAAGGAAAACTGGTCAAAGGTGGACGGTTAATATCAGTGAGTAAGATCATAACAAGGATCAATTCACTACCGGTATGATCAGAGACTCGGTCCCTTTTGGTGTAGACGATGACTACAGGAGGATCCGTTCTTATCTACCTTAAGGTAGATAATACTTAAGAAGTAACAATGACCTCTGAAACCACAGCTGGGATGAAACAGGTGGACGGGGACGATAATGAGAGATCAATTAAGAAAAAATCAAAATTAATACTTATAAGATGTACGAAAACAGGATACACATGTTGAGTGTTCAATTTGACTAGACTACTTATATTTTATTTTTACTTTTAGATACCGAGTGGTGGAGGGTAAAGTAAAGGGTCTTTATTGACGACGACATAGACAACAAATATCACTAATGTCGGTGAGAAAGGTACCCATTACGTAAAGAGAGGAACGACTATTAAATTTTTACCTTATATTTCACATACTTTGTGGGACGTCTGTTGAGAGTATATAAAGTGTACCGGTAAAAGTCACTGTGGGAATAGGAGATCACAGTCTTAGGGAGTTTTCAGTAGTTTGACGTTTTCTTTTTCTTGAGAGGACAGAGCAAAGAGTGAGGGAGAGAGAGGTAGAATGTCGTACGACTCTGATCTTCCCTAATCGAACTATGTACCTCAAAACTCCTTGTCACAAGTTCTTTGTTCCTTTCTCTAGTTACAGTTATCGAGTTGTTAACCACAGTTTTACATGGTCTGGTTTCCTTGTTACATCTGTTTATAATCTCCTTTTTAATTCTACTTACCGGTCTGTTTACTAGTCTTAAGTTCGAGAGAAAATCTTAATATTTGATTATTAAAAAATTCATACACAGGTATTTAATTTTTTTTGTATTTACTTCATGACAGATTAGGGGAAACAACCCAAACAACTACATCTTAGCGGTACTTTTTTTTGTCCTACTGTCACCTCAGTCCTTCTCCTTCTTCTCTTTTCTATCGACTCGTTATGTCGACCCACCGTTTGTTCTCTAGTCGGATCAAAGGGTGACTTTACTCAAACTATACCATCACATAGTTCCATCTATCTATGTGTTCTGTTTGACTATGTCTCCGTCTAAAGGTGCGAAGTACTCCATGATTCTATAGAACAGACGACTACTGAACACCGAAGATAAGAGGAAAGATATTGTCTGAATGAGGTCACAAAACAACAAACGGGGAGACTAAGAGGGTGTCCATTCTAAACTTCTCCTTTTCCTCTGTGTAATTCATCTAGATGATAAAACTACTCGAACGAATGAAGGAATCAGTAAGTCAGCGCAGTCTGAGACACGCTGTAAAACCTGACAACGGGTGGTCCGAGGAAACAGGTACCCTAAAAAAAGTTAGTTCTTCTGACCTCACCCAACGTTAAAGGAGGAGGTCTTCTAGAAAAGTTGGGTCCCGAGGTTGGGCGGAGAAGACACAGAGGACGTAACGTCCCTCTAAGAAATGAACGACTAGGTAGTCCCTTCGGGTAGAACTACTCTCTGGGACCAAAGACCAATAAAAGAACACGAAATTAGTATGTGGATCACAACAATAGATTGCAAGAAAAAAACACAGAAACAAAAGGATGACCAACGACTTTATAGTCTTAATAAGAACCTGGTCAAATTATACAAATATTAATAAACGATAATAAGATGAAGAAAGAATTGGGGTTGAAGAGTAAAGAAGGTACCAGGTTTAACAACTTAAAGAACCTAAAGACAGTTCGTACAGAGAGTAAATAAGACTACTGTATAGAATGACAATTTTGTTACGATTTAGAGTATTAGGTTCCCACCTGTTTATCGTGTTGTTTTCCTCTTTGTATTAGTAGACACTCTACTTTTATTAATGACGAGGTTTAATTTTAAAGAGTATAATACCTCTATAAAAATTAATTATATATCAAAATCATTAAAAGGTCATTATCCCTCAAATAATTGACGGACCAGTGTACTAGTTGACATTACGTCAGTAAGTCATTAACTTCTTTTAATAATGTCTCGTACTGTATGTACTTAGTGAAAGAATGTTACTCTGAACCTTACATCGGATATCAACTTCTGTGTGAGTCTAAATAAAAATTTTAGTATTTAACTTTAGTGTAATTATTCACCGAAGAATTTGGTAAATCGTCACTGGACTAGTCTTATTTATCCAGTGAAAGACCCTTTATTATAATGTAACAAGTAACTTGTGTAAGATTTGAAGTAACCTAATTTACTTTGTTATTGTTGTAAAGTGAGGAATTACATAGACATTAATTTTATTATATAAGTTTTGTATGGTGTATTATTTATAAAATAAGACTTAGGTGGTCATACCCGGTTCGGGATGAGATCCATGATCGAAACTATGTTACTTCCCATTTTATGGCGGAACAGGAGGTACTTTCCCTGAATCAGAATATCCTCTATTTGTGTGTATTCACTAGTGTTATATTGTCCAGTACTATTTATCACGTTAGTCAAGTCAAGTCAAGTCAGAGAGTCAGTACAGACTGAGAAACTCTGGGGTACTTAGCGTCGTGCGGTCCGGAGGGACAGGTAGTGGTTATCTGAGGTAATATTCTTTACTCTAAAAAAAAAAAGTGATTTTGTGTATCTTTTGTTCCTTCCCTTTAAATAAAGTTGGACTGTACTCTAGATTTAACATGGGTCTTTGTTTGTTTGTTTGTTTTTGTTTTGTTTTGTTTGTTTGTTTTTTTGATCAGATCTTTATATTGAGTCCCTTATGGATTTCTCGTACATTATCAATTGTAAAAAGACTTACATTCATTGTTTCAATCAACCCGATGAGAGTCAAATTTTTTCTTAAACAACATTGTATGTCCCCCTAGAGTGTCTCGAGTTACTGTCCTCAGTACGATCTAGAGTCTTTTTCAACCTCAGTCCCTATGTATACAGTTGTCTAAAGAGTAGAGGAGGGACCAAAGACGAACGTAAACACTCTTACGAGTTAAGGTAAGAGAAAATTTTGGAATTCAAAAGAAAAGACAAAGTGAACCAGATTAGACCAGATAGACAGATATGTATGTATGTATGTATGTATATATATATATATATATATGACTGTCAAAGAATAAAAACATACATCCCAAAATCGATGGTACTCTTTATGACCTGAATAAAAGATCAAGATAAAAGGTTGCGAAGGTCCTTTTGTGATTAAACGTGTTGGACCGATAGAGCCCAGGACACTTGACCTCGTTCCAAAATCCATAATGAGGTTACATAATTATCTTTACTTACTTTAGTTCATCCGTTTTTCTTCTACCCGTGAACGATCTCGACCTTGTGAATTCCGTAAGGACATCCACAGGTACTCTTTTATCTATTCAGACCAATTATGTAGACCTTTACGAAATCGAGACTCTAAAATTAGGCTAGTAATAAGTCCTCAGTCAATAATAATATGTCTAAGTGTCGGATACTTATAATTATAGGTACTTAAAAACGATCAAACACCCTGATTCGGATTACAAGTCACTACTATCTGAATCGGTTTTATTTACTTGTATTGTCCTAGGCTTGCGACATATTATAAGTTTCGGTGTAAGTTGGTGACCTCATCCTTTATCCCTTGGTCCGTTTCCTACTGAGGGTTCAAAAACCGAACTTGTTCACTTCTTTACTACCATGATTAAAGTCTTGTTCCTTGTGACCGTCTGATTATTCGTATCCACCTCCTTTATTAAACAAGGTGACTCCAGTACAAGTTAAAATTTACTGTTTATCTGTATTTTATTCGTAAATTTTCTCAAAATTTCAGACCTCCCGTTCTCCTGACAAACCTGAAATTCCTCTCGACTTTATTAGGAGGGTAAATTGTCCTTCCTGTATTGATGTCTGTCTGCGACAGAGACTCTAAATCTAATTTTTTAAACTCTCTCAAGGAGGGTTTATGAAAATAAAAGAGTTCGTTAGACTCTACTTCGGAAATCCATTCCTCTCCTCCATATCGGTGACCTATAACTTCTTTCTCGATTTCTATATTTCGTTAGAGTCCTCACCTTTTACTAATATGATCTCTTTATATTCTAAAGAGACGTCGTAGTCCAAGGATAAACTCCAGATGTCAGTACTTAAAATTCGATTTGGTTATACCTTATTTTAGTTTGAAACGGCACCCAAACTTAAAAGAGATAATCTCCGATCAAAAAAAAAAAAAAAAAAAAAAAAAAAAATTATGTCAGGATCCTTTCTCCGTTTTATCGGAGATAAGTCTACTCTTGGATGTGTTCAGACTACTCGATTAAATGTCTAATTGACTCTTTTAAGGGTATGGTTTATAAAATATGAATTCACTTTTTTTCTCTATGTTAAAGAGTACTGTCTACTTCAAAGACAAGGTGCCAGTGGTGTTAGAGTACCAATTTGAAATATGAGACTTCGATAATTCGTACTTAAGATGTGAATTTTAACATGAAACCTTGGAACTTAACATCTGAAATTAAAGAAACTAAATTGAAACCTTTATATTCAATATCGAGATAAACTACTCCTCGGACCTCTCCTTATATTAGAACAATCATATTAATAGGACCACAATAATGTTTTAACAAGAAGAGTCGTAACATTTCTTCTCTTCGAATCTTTTTCAAATGTTAAAGTTATTATCATATTCACTAGTAGTCTCACGGGATTACAGAAAGAAATTCGAATTAAGTACGAGATAAAGGACCTGACGATCCCAGTTAAAACAGTTCTACCTTTGACGCAAAGAGTCTAAAAGAGACGGAGATACTAAGGTTCAATGTTTACTAGTATTTTTCAGAAACGTACTCTAAACCTTCCGTTTTGACTTCGACATAGGTATAAAAGATGGTTCCAGTGACAGGAGTCTATACCACTGACCGCGTTTCCACCTGGAGTCGGTAGGAGACAAGACGTAAGTCTGACAGAACGGTTGAAGACCAGGACAACTGGTTATTCTGGATTCAGTGGGGTTTACGAACCGACACCTCGACGTGTCTCAGGAAGAAGAACTCGAATGGGGAAGAATCCTTCTACCTGTACATAATAAAAGAGGTAATAGAGGAGTTTACAGGTACATTGGTGAAAAGTCAGTAAGTTCGTATTAGAAATCACCGAGACTAAGTGGGAAAGACTAACGGGGGAGGTGGATGTATATTGGTGAAGGTGAAGGGTCGTGGAGGTAAAAACATATTCCAATTTAAGAAAATGGTTTGAGAATTATGACTTCATGAGTAGTACTACTACCAAAAGAGTGATTAGGTCTGGTAACGTAATAAAGACTAATGACACAAAGAGAAATTATAAGTTCCAATTTAAAGATACAATATCTACAATTTGTAACTGTATACAACGTTTAACATACGGTTCTTCGATGGAAATTCTCAACTCTAACTATAACATGGGTCTTCTTGTTTCACGAACCAAACATACATCGTCGAGAAACCACCTCCGACTATAAACTAAAATTCTTTTTCTATGTAATTTTGTTAAAAAATGATTCTGAATTAAGTTTAGTCCGTGCACTTCTTAAATAGAAGTGGACATACTTTTTATGTAAATAAATCGACATGAAGTCTACAGTTATAGTAAAACTTACAAGATACTCCCAGTTGGTGATCAAAATACCCAAATTACAGAAAATTTTACTACAATCCATGTTCAACCATTGGGAACCTATCGACGAAGTATAAAAGAAGGATTTGAGTAAAATTTGACAAAGCAAAGTTTATACTTGACTGAATCCTACCGGTGTCGATTAATAAAATTGATAACACAGAACAGAAACCCTAAGACTAGTATGGGAACTGGGATCACGATGGTGAACTGTATAAAGACATAAAAAGTAACACGTATAAAATTTGTTACCGACATTCTATTGACCTTTGGGATGACTATAATTTGTCACCTGTTGACTACCATAGTCACTTTTCTTTTTCTATTAACTTCAATTTGTCAGTCACAAAAAGTGAAAAAAAAAAGGAAGACCTCAGACTATCGTTACATGTAAAAAATTTTTCTCCAAAAGTAGGTCGTCCGGTTTTTATTTGTTATCTTTTACCGTTTTTATTTATGTGTTTAATTCCTCCCTTCTATCCTCTTATTTTACCTAAGAATCTCCTTTTAGATCATAATGTACTTTTTTTTTATCTTAGCTCATAGATAGATTCAACCTATTAAGATCCCTTAATCAAAAGTAATTAACAATGACCTTACTCTTTCCTAGAACCGAGATTTTTGACTTCATCTCTTAAAAGTCTTTCAATTACCCAAACAGGACGGGTCCACATCGGTTCCATATGTTTTATCTACGAAGGATTTTGATGTCTGTACTCATTTTATTAGACGTATTAACCCATTAGTATTGAACTCTTTGGTCATACGTCAAGTCCTTCGTTGTCAATCTTGATCCGTACCTTGTTGTCTGACCAAGGTTTATCCTTTTCCTTATTCAATTCCCACATATAACAGTGGGACGAATAAATTGAATATACGTTTCATGTAGTACTTTTTGCAACCCAACCTCCTTCGTGTTACACCTTAGTTCTAACGACCCCTTTTATAGTTATTAGAGTCTACACGTCTACTGTAGTTGAAATACTGTCTTTCACTTCTTGATTTTTCGGAGAACTACTTTCACTTTCTCCTCTCACTTTTTCAACCGAATTTTGAGTTGTAAGTCTTTTGCTTCTAGTACCGTAGACCAGGGTAGTGAAGTACCCTTTATCTACCCCTTTGTCACCTTTGTCACCGACTGAAATAAAAAGACCCGAGGTTTTAGTGACGTCTACCACTAACGTCGGTACTTTAATTTTCTACGAATGAGGAACCTTCTTTTCAATACTGGTTGGATCTGTCGTATAAGTTTTCGTCTCTGTAATGAAACAGTTGTTTCCTGGCAGATCAGTTCTAATACCAAAAAGGTCATCAGTACATACCTACACTCTCAACCTGATATTTGTTTCGACTCACGTTTTCTTGACTACGAAAACTTGACACCACAACCTCTTCTGAGAACTCTCAAGGAACCTGACGTTCCTCCAGGTTGATCAGGTAGGATTTTCTCTAGCCAGGATCCATAAGTAACCTTCCTGACTACAACTTCGCCTTTGAGGTTATGAAACCGGTGGACTACGCTTCTCGACTGAGTAAGCTTTTCTAGGACTACGACCCTTTCTAATTCCCGTCCTCCTCTTCCCCTGCTGTCTCCTACTCTACCAACCTCCCGTAGTGACTGAGTTACCCGTACCCAAACACACCTGAGGTCCTCAATCACTACCTGTTCCTCCGAACCGAACGACACAAAGTACCCCAACGTTTCTCAACCTGTGCTGACTTGACTTGACTTGACTCTCTAACGTTTTTTGTCTCTTAAGTTAGTTTTTCTTCATACCGGTGATACATGTCTTGTATATATTCCACTCACCCCTTGTCACTATGGGTCATTCCAGTCCCTCTCTAAAATCATCGAACATTTTTTATGTCTATACTGGGTAGTGTTCTATATACACTTATGGATCTTTCGTTCCACTCCTTATTTTCCACGTCTATGTGGAGATTCTTATTGATTATGTATTCGTCGTACACCTATTTTTCATGATCGTCTCTGTTTACCACTATAACTCTTCCTTGGTAGTGTCTCTCATCTTGGTCTCCTATTTCTATAGTTCGTAGTCAAGTCAAGTCAAGTCAACGAGTCGGCACAGGCTGAGAAACGCTGAGGTACTTAACGTCGTGCGATCCGGAGGGACAGGTAGTGGTGAGGACCTCAAGTGAGTCTGAGTGTAGGTAGGTCAGTCACTACGGTAGGTCGGTAGAGTAGGAGGCAGTAGGGGAAGAGGAGGACGGGGGTTAGGGAGGGTCGTAGTCAGAAAAGGTTACTCACTTGAGAAGTGTAGTCCACCGGTTTCATGACCTCGAAGTCGAAGTCGTAGTAAGGGAGGTTTCTTTAGGGTCCCGACTAGAGGAAGTCTTACCTGACCAACCTAGAGGAACGTCAGGTTCCCTGAGAGTTCTCAGAAGAGGTTGTGGTGTCAAGTTTGCGTAGTTAAGAAAACTGTGAGTCGAAAAAAGTGTCAGGTTGAGAGTGTAGGTATGTACTGGTGACCTTTTTGGTATCGGAACTGATCTACCTGGAAACAACCGTTTCATTACAGAGACGAAAACTTATACGCCAGATCCAACCAGTATTGAAAAGAAGGTTCCTCATTCGCAGAAAATTAAAGTACCGACGTTAGTGGTAGACGTCACTAAAACCTCGGGTTTTTTTATTTCGGACTGTGACAAAGGTGACAAAAGGGTAAATAAAGGGTGTTTCACTACCCTGACCTACGATACGAGAAGCAAAAGACTTACAACTCGAAATTCGGTTAAAAAAAGTGAGAGGTGAAAGTGAAAGTAGTTCTCCTTACTCATAGCACTGTAACATGTCCCCTGTCCCTAGTTTTGGTAGGAGTACCTTTTCTTTACGTTTTTTCGTTTTACCAACAGACCTCTCCGGAATGTTTATCGACACTTTTCTTCTCTTCGTTTTTCGTTTCCTCTTTTCCTTACTATATTCGTAGATTACGTCTCAAGGTCTCTTATCGTTCTTCTCTATTCTTTCGGAAGAAGTCGCTAGTTACGTTTCTTTATCTCCTTTTATTTTCTTACCCTTTCTGATCTCTATAGAAGTTCTTTTAATCTTTATGGTTCCCTTGTGAAGTACGTTTCTACCCGAGCTATTTCCTGTCTTTACCATACTTAGATTGTCTTCTTCTTCTATAATTCTTCTCCACCGTTTGAATGTGTCTTCTTGACATGTTTTTTCTAGAAGTACTGGGTCTATTAGTACTACCACACTAGTGAGGAGGTCTCGGTCTGTAGGACCTTACACTTCAGTTCACCCGGAATCTTTCGTAGTGATACTTGTTTCGATCACCTCCACTACCTTAAGGTCAACTCGATAAAGTTTAGGACTTTCTACTACAACACTTTCACGACGTGAGTTATACGGTCTTTTAAACCTTTTGAATCGTCACTGGTGTCCTGACCTTTTCCAGTCAAAAGTAAGGTTAGGATTTCTTTCCGTTACGGTTTCTTACGAGTTTGATGGCGTGTTAACGTGAGTAGAGTGTGCGATCATTTCACTACGAGTTTTAACAGGTTCGGTCCGAAGTCGTTATGCATTTGGCACTTGAAGGACTACAAGTTAGACCAAAATCTTTTCCGTCTCCTTGGTTTCTAGTTTAACGGTTGTAGGTGACCTAGTACCTTTTTCGTTCTCTCAAGGTCTTTTTGTAGATAAAGACAAAATAACTGATACGGTTTTGTAAACTGAAACACCTAGAGTCATTTGACACCTTTTAAGACTCTACCCTTATGGTCTGGTGGACTGGACGGAGAACTCTTTAGACATACATCCAGTCCTTCGTTGTCAATCTTGACCTGTACCTTGTTGTCTGGCCAAGGTTTATCCTTTTCCTCATACAGTTCCGACATATAACAGTGAGACGAATAAATTGAATATACGTCTCATGTAGTACTCTTTGCGACCTAACCTTCTTTGTGTTCGACCTTAGTTCTAACGGCCTTCTTTATAGTTATTGGAGTCTATAGTTCGTATCTCTTCGTAATATATTTCACATAATACTTCGGTGGAGTCGTTTCTCTATCCCATACTAGTTAAGTCGTTTCCAATCGACTTAAACCGTTAATCTTGTAATGACTATGAAACATATTTCTTAAGACTTAAACGTCATTTCTTTTTCATTCAACAAACAGTGTCACTTGACGGAGTCCCGAAAGGTATACGGTCCTGGGAATAGAAGGGAACGACCCAGTCGATACCACCGACACTTTTAGGATTTGGAGTTCTGGCTCCACCGGACTCGGGTTCGTCGTAACCATCAGTTATAGTCACGTCACGTCCCCAAGTTCCCTACATCCTGCACGACTCCTGGTTGCACCTTGTATTCCCGTGGTACTTCTACGAACGAAGACCACGACCTCTGTAGTTCGATGATTTCTACCTTTATACGAAGAAGTATTTAATGTTTAAATTATGGACTGTTGGAGGAATTGTCGGTTTCATCGTTGTAGGGTCCTACTGTTTTGACATCTACCGTATGAAGGTCACAGGATTAGTAATCTCTCGAGGATTTCGTGTACCGTCTTTCACTTCTCCTTGTTTTTCGGAGAACAACTTTCACTTTCTCCTCTCACTTTTTCAACCGAATTTGGAGTTGTAAGTCTTTTGATTCTAGTACCGTAGACCAGGGTAGTGAAGTGTCGTTTATCTACCCCTTTGTCCCCTTTGTCACAGTCTGAAACAAAGAACCCCGAGGTTTTAGTGATGTCTAACACTACCGTCGGTACTTTAATTTTCTGTGAATGAGGAACCTTCCTTTCAATACTAGTTGGATCTATCGTATAAGTTTTCGTCTCTATAATGAAAATGTTGTTTCTAGGTAGATCAGTTCCGGCACCAAAAAGGTCACCAGTACATACCTACAATCTCAACTTGACACTTCTTTCGACTCGTGGCTTCTTAACTACGAAAACTTGACACCACAACCTCTTCTGAGAACTCTCAGGGAACCTGATGTTCCTCTAGGTTGGTCAGATAAGATTTCCTCTAGTCAGGACCCACAAATAACCTTTCTGACTACAACTTCGACTTTGAGGTCATGAAACCGGTGAAGTACGCTTCTCAACTGAGTAACCTTTTTTGGGACTACGACCCTCCCTAACGCCCGTCCTCCTCTTCCCCTACTGTCTCCTACTCTACCGACTTACAGTAGTGGTTGAGCTACCTGTACTCAAACTCACTTGACGTCCTCAACCACTATCTGTCCCTCCGGACCGTACGACGCTAAGTACCCCAGTGTCTCTGCCTGTACTGACTAACTGACTTGACTTGACTACCGATGATATTTACCTAAGTTAAATATCTTCTTAAACTTCCCCTCGTCACCCCGGACTCTGAGTACAGTAGGACCAAGTGTAACTCCGTTAGGACCACCATAACAGTCGAAGTGGGACGGGATCGAAGTCTTACCCCGAACCCTGAAAAACTGTTTTTACAAGGTTTTAAAACCAGGTGACTCCCTATTTTGGACCCACCCTTGGGTAAACGGTCCCAGACTCCCTTAATGTTGAATACCCCTGGAGGAGACTATAGGTAAATGAACATGTTTAAAGGAATTCTTTTAGAGAATGTTCTAAAACCATCGTGAGAAAAGTCAGTGTTCGAACGTAAACAACGGAAAAAAAAAAAAAAACCGATATGGTAACGTCTCGAACACCCTAGGATCAGTTAGGAGTAAGAAGTTGATTCCTACCTTGGACCCGTGAATCGTCACTTTCCTACATCAGGATTGGAGACCTGAGTGTCCCTTAAGGAACAACGATAGTAATAATTTAATTTTTAAAAGACACGGTTATTCAAAGTACTACCGTTCCTACTATGTAGAAGACAGAATAAAGAAACAGTAGATCAAGTCTGATTAAGTCAAACTTTATTGTTTAGGTTTATAGTAATCGAATATTCTTGGTTTTTACATAAAAAGTAAATACAATTACAGAAAATAACCAGTTCACACCGACACAAGGTTCAGAAGTAGTAAAGATTTAGGTCCGATTTCTTTGTCGGAGTCGGATATTTATAAGTCTGAGGATTGTTTGTCCTTTTATCTCTGTCGTCTTAGAACACTACCGAGAATTTCGAGAACAGGTCTTCATCGTGTACAGTAGGTGTGAGTGTAAAGTAACCATTTTCGTTTATCGTGTTGGTCAGACTCAAGGTCCCTTTACGTTAGGAGGGTGTTTTTGTCCCCACTATGTTTCCGTTTAGAAACAACTATTGTAGATTTTCTTGGACAGGAGAATCAGTTTATCAAAGGGAGGAGATTCGTGTGTCTCTTTATGAGTAGGATGGAGATCCGTCTGGTGAATTTTCCGGGTAAGTAAGTACCGTTTCTCAGTTTCAAGTCCTAGAACACTACCAGGAATATAGACTAAACTTACACTAAGGAGAACTAATTCTAAATAAATATAAGAATGGATATAAATATAGAGTTATACAAACCAAACATCATCGATGTGTTATTTACGATTCACTGATTTGTTAAGTGGTTTGTTCCGTCTCATATTTCACAATATATTCGTAATATCTTTGAGTTTACTACCCTAGTCAATCCTAACAATAAAGTCCCGTCGGACCTCATCATCCCATACTCTACCTTTCTTCCACGGTAAAGGTCTTTTACCATTTCTACTCCTTTCGGTAGTTTCTTGCATTATACATACTGGGTTCGAACTGCTCTTTAGACTTCCTTTTACTACAGAAACATATTTTTGTAGATACTAAATATTGCCATCTATACAATTTAATATGTATACTTTTAGATAAAGATTTATAAAGATTTTTCATTTAACTTTATAAGAAATAGATTATGTATACTAAAAAAACATATTTTATTAAATCAATTTTGATTCCAAAGAGTATAAAGGGAGCCTTAGAAACAAAAGTATAGTCTGTGTGACTTCTTAGAAGAGTAATTTTTACTGTGACCGTTGTCGTTTGAGTGTTTGTTTTACAAGACCGAAGTGGGAGGAGCGGTACTAAATACTAGTACATGTATTTCACAGATGGGTTTCGTAATTGTACTAATTCACAAGGTTCTAGTGTTTTGTTGCGGTCCCTCTTCAATTTCCTTACTACCCTCTTAACATTCTCCTTTTATTGTCTTAAAATAAAATACTACTGTGACTGGAAGAGATTTAAAGACGAGTTAAGAAAGAATAGTCAAGACTATGCAAACAGTGTATGGATTTAATTTGTGGACAGACATTTGATGTAAGTAAGGGTATACTCCTCTTTTTTTTTATTTTTTTTGTTTGACAACTCGAGTGGTATACGCTTTAACAAGTATTCGAAAATTTGAAATTGAGAGCTACGGAGAGGACACTTGTCATTAATTCGTCTGTACTACTTCGTTGAAGTCATTCATGAATTTACTGTATAGAACCCATATAAAGGAGGTAGAGAAAGTTGTAAGTCGTTTACATATAATCCATAGTCGATATTCATTAAGGGACTCGGCCGACGACTCTAAAAAAATAACTCCTTATACTTTTACCTTATTTTAGGTAAGTACGTCACGAGACGAAGACGGTACATCGTCTGCACTTTTGAACACGTTCAACAAATTGGTAAAGACACGAAGTCAAAGGAATAAACATTATGGTCCTACAATTGTTTGGAGAGAGAGTTTCAATAATAGTTCTTTTTAATTATTTATTTACAAACGGACCTTATCTTAGGTTTGTAATCAAAAATTATTAAAATAGTCTTTTTAATTTTAGTGTTACACTATTTGTCTATATTATAACTATCTATCGTTAGGGACATCTGAGACTTCCTCCCTAATTGAGAGTAAATCATGTTCCAACGGACCCTTTTTATTAAGAACGTGACTGATAACTCCAGTCTTATTCTTAATTGGACTATCTTCCAATTAACCTTATCTTCTTCTTCCCGTCAGGTCCTTCTCCTGTCACGTACCGATGTTTTATTTACACGTTCTCGTATTGTCGAAAACTTTTAACGTTTAGTAACACGTCTCGACCTTGGTTTCAAAGATTTCCTTTCGAAGACATTTACCACAATCTTTTATAAAGAGTTCCGACCTAGTGTTTTTCCTTGATAAAGTCCAATACGAAAGATAGTGTCAAAAACAATAGAATGGATATTTATATGTTATAGTATAGTGATCACATTTTTCAACACATACTTTACGCCTTTCACGTATAGTTCCTATTTTCATAACAATTACTAAATCTTACAATAATATTCTAAGTATACGTTACTAATACACCTTTTCGTATGACCATTTTTTCCAAAGTCTTTGTCCTACCAATCGTCCTCCCTAATACCTCGTTTTGTGATCGAATAGTTCTTTACCATCTTCTCGTCAGAAAAACAAACAAAACGTGTTAGAGGTCTTGTTCGTTTCTTCGTTCTTTCCTTACTCTTTTCTCACCGTAGTACGTTTGGTACCTGTCATCTCTCATAGTTCTTCCTCAATAATTGACACGTTTCAAGATGACACACAGTCTTTTTTTTTTCCTATTTCGGTTCACTGAGACCAGGTATCTTAGAACTTTCGCACTGTTACAATTGTTGGAAACAATCCCGTCAGGTCACACTAGTATTGGTTTTAGTATAAAACAATAAGACTTCATACTTATTCTCTATTGTAATTTGTGTTTTTGTTTGTTGTTTTTACGTCGATGAATCTCGTTCTTTCTCTCTTTAACCTCGGTAATTCATAAATTTATTTTATAAGGATATAAGAAGGAGTCAGTAATTAGCTCACTATGGAGTTTCGATATTTTTCTTTACACTACGACGTCTTATTTCTACTCTTCCTTACATGTATGTATCCACTCACACCCCGTTCCTTACACTAATATAGACAAAGAGATAAAAAAAGAAAAATTTATATTTCTTTTATATTACTCGTCTTTCAGTATCTCCCTCTAATCACTGGGTCCCTTCCAAAGTCTTGAAATTCCACCATCTTTACAAACCTTTATCGAATTGAAATCAATTAGATTCAGTTGTGAATAGTCTTTTTTTCTATATAAGTCAACCGTGAATTTTAAAGTCTCTAAGGAGTTTTGGTGTTTTAGCTCGACCAAGTTCCTCAACCAAATGACTAACAAATCAAGTAGAAAAGTCCGTTATTAGACGACCCATCCCATTCATATCTCCACCTTTTCCTTATATTTAATATAACTAATTGTTGACTTTAAAAATCCAGGGTTTATGACCTTTCTTTATTCTCCAACTGCTATAAAAGTTCTTGTAGTGCTCCGGAACTTTACCCTCACTACCGTTCTCCTTTAACTATCGGATCGTATTTTTATTGTTTCAATTTCTAGAGTCACTCCTATTCCTAGTTGAACTGTAGTATTTATTTTGTCCAAAATAAGTCTTCAAGTCTTCCACCCTATAAACTCAAATGTGAAAGTCTTCACCTAGTCAGACTGGTCTAAGTAGTTTTTGTAAATACCCTTATCCACTCACGTTACTTTTACTTCCACTTTCGATGACAGTGTCGTACCACTTAATTGATATAGAAGTCAGAAGAGTAAAATTGGTTTCTCCTACTCTACCAACCGACCGTAGTAGGTGAGTTACCTGTGCTCAAACTCGTTTGAGACCCTCTGTCACTTCCTCTCCCTTCACACCGTACGACGTCAGGTACCTCAACGTTTCTCAGTCTGTACGGACTCACTGATTTGTCGTCGTTGAAAGTCATTTATAGTCCAGTGTGCTAGAAGAGAACGTTTTAGGAGGGTCTTGATCCTGTTCACATTTATTATCAGATTGAAATTTTAACCTTAGTTAAATCTTATTACTCGTATACTTTAGATAGAGTTGTATGATTGATACCTCCTTTACGATCCGATAGTTAAAAGAGAACGGTAGTGAGGGTAAAGTTCCGGAGTACTGCAAGAACCTTTGTAGTAGTTGGAGAATAAAGAAAAACCATAAACCCTGGATTTTTAAGGTCAACGATTAGTCATAAGACTCTTAGGGTTCCTGTCTCTTCGGACCACCTGGTGTCAGGTGTCCCAGCGTTTTCAGCCTTTGTTGACTTCACTGAATCGCACGTATGTTCGTCACTCAGTAATTGAAGAGAATGGGAACTAAAGAGATTAACATTTTAACATTATTATAAATAAAATAGTTTAATTCAAAATATTCTCATTTCAATATATTGTACAGTTTTGTGACATAGGATATACTTACAAGTGTTTATAATGAATTTTCACACTAAAATGAATAATAGTAGTAGTTATAATGAGTTTAAACTTAATAGACATGTTGTATTTGTGTCTACAAGTTTTATGTCTGGCTCAGATTAGTCGATACTAACTAGAGAAGAGGTGGGTCCTTTATACTTAAACGGTTTTCAACAACTGTATTAAAACCCTATTTTGAACTTACCGAAGGAAAACTTTCGTTGGACGTACGATTGCTTGCGACTGAAAAAGAAATATTTTCTGGTTTTACTTATGTACATTTTAAAATAAGGAAAATCACTTATTATTAACTGACAACCAGAATAAGAACTGTTCATGTCATTTTTGGTCAAGTAATAGTGTTAAATCTTGTCAAACCCTAACACAAATTGAAGTCAATACGTTACACTGATGGTCACTGAAGAATGTAATCCTTTACACGTTTCCGTCCGTCGGGTCCCAACCTTGTCTCGGAGATTACATGGTCCTTACAAGGTCCGAGGAGTAAAGATGAAGTGGTAGAAGTCGTTTACCGTAGATAAAAGCATCAGTATATACCAACGTTCCATCACGAAATGAATTCCAAAGTGAACACTTTAGGTACAGTCTTATTTATATCATTATTTATTTGTTGTTGTTTTTATTCACTACGAACATAGTTCTTTCGTTTAAAAGGGTCTTTGGGGTCGTCTTTTAAGTAACCGTCATTGACACAGAGTTCTGTCCTGATTTAACGTTTCCCCCAACCTTTTACATTAAAAGAGTTGACCCGTGAAACTTTGAAATTTGTTTAACCCCTGAAACCATTATTCCTACATTTTTTCTGATCCGTAATTCGTCTGTTGGTTGTCAGTCGGTGTACTTATACGTACGTAATACTTAAGGACTAATTCTCGGAAGTTAATAATTAATTGACGGAGAGATAATACATAAGGATTAATTCCAGGATGTTTATAATAGGGTTCTCACACACAATGATGATTAAGTGTGTGTGTGTGTGGGGGAGATATGACTCCATTTAAAGTCTGTATTGGTCATTTACGTAAACTAGTGTTTCCAATTGTACTGGTAACGTGATGTGTCGTTGATCTCTTCCCCATCTCCTAAAGTGTTTACAAATTTCCCCTAGACATCGTGATCGACTTCCGGTACCGTCTACTTCACTCGACTTCTTACGGACTTTTACTTTCGGTATTGTGTAACTCTCACTGGTTCGATGTCCTGTCGAGTCTGGTTGGTGAAACGGACTTTGGTGAGTCGTAGGGTTCTAAAGTGACACTGACTCTTAGGACAGTCGAGAGTTCAGAAACCGAAAATTTCATAAAACAAACGACGAATGTCAGATTTCATGGCACTTGACCGTTAATCTACGGAGGGATTAGGAGAAAGTCCCGAAGGGACGCGTTACGTCCTGTGGGGTCACGTTAAGGACCGAGTCCTTCTAGGTGAACTCTTCCCTATCCGATGGGTAAGGTCATAGGAACGGACTTCTTAAGGTACCTGTCTCCTCGGACTGTCCTATGTCAGGTACCCCAACGTTTTTCAGACTGTACTGACTTGTCGAAAGTGAAGTTAAGAGAAAGTTCGAAATGCGACAAATAGGCTAATACGAAGTACTAAACACCAAAAGAGAGTACTTGTAAAAGTACAAAGTACACACTAAAGATCTGAAAGTTAAGGTAACACAAGACGTTGTGTGTAAATCCTCATATTATTTCGTACAAACAATTTTTAAAATGACTGAAAGAGTACAACTTAACACGTCAGTTATATCAAAGAGACATAAGTATGGACGTACAATTTTACAAGGATAAACCTTGAACGATATCGTTATTTAAACTTGAACCGTCATGATCATAAATTTATATGGTGTTTGGTACTCTTTTTTATTCGTTATATATTTAAAATGCACTGATAAAGTCAACAAAATGGTATACGTAGGAGTTATTTTTATATTAACCAACGGATCTTTTAATGAATACCATACGGTATTTTACTGTGATATTTTTGATAAAAGTGAGTCAACTTTCGAACGAAACACAACGTAACATTAAAAGTGCCTGTTACTCTTTAGTTGTATAAAATATTATTAATGAATGAAGTAATTTTAAGTTTAGTTTTGTAAATCGTATGAATTTAGTCTAACAACGTCGATGGTAGAGGTTACTCGAGCTTAATCCCAATTCTATAATTTTTATTTTAGAGATTTTTATGGATTTTAAAAAATTATAAGTTTCACAAATATTTGAGAGTCTTACTATTATTACAATGAATAGTCCATAAAATGGAATATATAAAAGATGGAACATATAATATAATATGAGATGGTATATATATATATAGTATATAATATAGGAGATCGACAATTTTATAAAGAAACCTAGTTTTAATATCTTTGTTTGTAAAAATTTTATATAATGAGTTTAACTACAGGTGGAGCGATCGTCCACTATCGAGAAGGAATCTATGACAAAGTGACACCGGAGTAATGATTGGGGCAATCAACTGACTTTGAGTTCAGGATGAGTCAACTAAGTTCCATTGTTCTGTCTACGAATCCTTAAAATAAGACATTAATAAACAAATATAAACCAGTAAACTGAAATAAGGGAATCCTATGTGTGAAGTGGTCTTATCAAATCCTCCCCGTGTCAGTCAATAGAATTTGACATTGGTCACCAACATCATCTTCGTCACACGAGAAGACGAGAGTCTGATCGATTTATCGTAGAGAAAGATCTATTTATCGAGTTATGAAAGAACGAAGTCTACCTAACGAAGGGACTCGGGTCTTAGATGGGAACACCATACTGAGTTTTCGCATAGGAGATGTACACGGACGGACTTTAAGAAAAGGTATATACTTATGATCATCTTTCTTATTTCTACGATAATCCTAAATGGGAAGTAGGTTTCTAGAGAGCTTTTGTCTTACTTAAGAAGTGGATAGATGGTCCTTTGAGGTATTGAACAATAAAGCCTTTACAAAATTTAAATAGTCAAACGGAGTCTACCATTTCTTAGACGGACATAACGTCCCCTGGACCCAAGTTAAGGATCCAGTCCTTCTAGAGGAGTTTTTCCCTTACCGATGAGTAATGTCATAAGAACAGTCCTTTTAAGGTTCCTGTCTCCTTGGACCATCCGATATCAGGTACCCCAACGTTCCTCAACCGGTAATGACTAGTGGATTATGATGAAAGTTATGGTCCCTAACATACAATACGGTTCTTTGATTTACTCTGACGGGAAGGGTGAGTCGGTAATTTTTCTTATGTAAACTTAGTCAAGATTACTCCACCTACTTTGACCTCGTATAATATGACTCACTTCATTCGGTCTTTCTTTTTGTGGTTATGTCATATGATTACGTATATATACCTTAAATTTTTCTACCATGGTTATTGAGATATACACTCTATCGTTTTCTCTGTGACTACATATCTTGTCAGAAAACCTGAGACACAGTCTCCCGTTACCACCCTACTAAACCCTCTTACCGTAACTTTGTACATTATAATAGAATACACTTTGTTTAGTGGTCAGGTTCAAGTTACGTACTCTGTCCCACGAGTCCCGACCACGTGACCTTACTGGGTCTTCCTACCCTACCCCTCCCTCCACCCTCCCCCCAAGTCCTACTCCTTGTATACATGTGGGCACCGTCTAAGTACAGTTACATACCGTTTTGGTTGTGTTATAACATTTCATTAATAGGAGGTTAATTTTATTTATTTAAATATAATTTTTATAAAATTTTCAAAAAAAGAAACCTCAAGTTGTTGTACTGAGTCACTGATTTGTTGTTGTTGTCTGTTCCTTGGTCGTTTCTAAAGAGGTTCTAAAGTCTTATACAGTGGGACAGTGTACGTAGGAATAATGGTCTCTGTCCCTTAAATCCCGATTCTTCCACTATATTTGTTTATAAAGATGAAGAAGTGATTGAATGAGGGGATTCGGGTTTGGGGAAACAGAACAATTAAAACGTGTTTACATAACGAAAAAACAGATTTTCTATATTTCTGGAGGACGAAACCAGCGAAAGAACTCAGAGTATAAAAATATCCTTAGGAGAGGCGTACTTTAATAAAAAGGGGACATTAGACAAATACAGTGAAATGGATAATCTGGTTAGTTACTTGGTCATCACTTTTTACCTTTAAAAAAGGACGGATACGAAGTTATCTCTTATCACGTATCAGCTATACGTCCATATTCTTTGATGACATCTTTGTTTTCTAGGATAATAGACCATGTTAGTTCTTTCATAAGTATCTGTACTCGTGGATTTCAATCTACGAGGACTTCATTATGTTATACGACCATTTTTCTTATGTACCTCGTACCTTACGTGTCGGTTAACCTCCTTTTTGTAAGTGTTTTAATATAACGACACGTTTCCGTTATAACTACCGTATCTTGTACAGTCTCATAGACTCGTTCAAAGTCCTCGTCCACTTCGAATCTTTTTGACCAACTCTCCCTTCTAGTACAAAAACAGAAGGAATGGGACTATTTACTAACAGTATGAACATCTTATCTTAAACTATAAAGAGAAAAGGTAAAGTTCGTCTTTAGGATAAAAGGATTTAACACTAGATCCTTTTGAGGAGAAAGACGAGACTGTAGTATGTTGGACACATCAAATCTTTTCTTATAAAATAAGTCGTCGTTAAAATAAAAATCGTTTCACAGAAACCCAAGATCGAATGTTGAGAACCTCTCTTCGAACGCTCCAAAGAAAGAAATACCTCCACTTGGTCACTTGGTCACTTCAACAAGTCAGCACAGGCTGAGAAACTCTAAGGTCCTGATATCGGATGGTCCGAGGATTTAGATTCCTTAAAAGGTCCGTTCTCATGACCTCACCCAACGGTAAAGGAAGAGGTCCCCTAGAAGGGTTGGGTCCCTGACTCGGGTCCAGAGGACGTAACGTCCGTCTACGATATGACAGATTCGGTGGACCCTTCGGGGGAGATACCTACATCCAGTTGAATTTATAGATCAAACGAGATCCGACACCGTAGTCCATAGGATGTTTCACAACGGGACAGTGAGAGAATAAGATGAAGAGAGACTCCTACCTATTTATATACATGGTGTTGATAAAGGTAAAATAAAGAAGAACAACGTTCAAATAAATATATGTAACAATCTTGTCCGGTTCAATGTACTGGTTACAAAGTGGTTTTAAATAGTTTTTTAAGTGATTTCGGTGTCTTCTTAGACTTCAATAATTGACTTCTTTTTTTACCTTCGACTGTAAAATCGACCCTGTAACTAGTAGACAAAGTACAACCCGTTTTGGGGATCTCAAAGACTCCATCAAATAGAAGTAGACTTTACCACCTATCACTATAGACGATATGTTCTAACGAGAGTTCTTGAATTAGTCTAATACATCAACCTTTAATACGATACGTATTTACGACATCTACTACCTTTTTTAGGGTACGAATCACGATTGTTGAAACCTTTTTTAAGTTAAATTTGTTTGAATAAATTTATCTTATTCTTTAACACTAATTTATGGAACGGTGCCACTGATTCTTAAACCGTGTACCCAGTCTTGTATAACAGTCATACTAACGTCTCCTACTACGATAACCACCCTGAAACGTTTTCAAACGAGTAGGTAGTTTCGGTGTTACAGTAGTAAATATTTTTCACCTATTGTTCTCCTAAATAAAGTATCGAAAAGAAACCCAATTTATTGTTATATACATTTCGTACATAAATCTTAGACAATCACAGACTATATGTTATTACAATAGATAATTACTCTTACACCTACCCCATCAATAAAGTTTTGTAAACAAGTGAATTTCTCCAAATAAACACTTTACTCTATTGTTCAAATCGTATACTGTCATGTATTCATTTCCTACGTCTTTACAACCACTCTCTGGTATATATTTCAAAAACTCTCGACTCAAAAAAATACAAGAGGAAAAGTAGGTATTATGGAAAAGTAATTTGTTTCGTGTATCA
The DNA here is from genome assembly GCA_006410555.1 of Capra ibex. Taxonomy (NCBI): domain Eukaryota; kingdom Metazoa; phylum Chordata; class Mammalia; order Artiodactyla; family Bovidae; genus Capra; species Capra ibex. Next base: position 18,117,964 of record SJYO01048061.1, on the reverse strand, counting down.
TCCGATAAAAACAAATTTACGAAGTAGAATGTACCTACCTTTGTTTGACTCCACTGGATTGTTAGTTAAGGAAACGTTTCGTCTCAGTAAGTAATACTATTTCAAAGTGAACGTAGGTTTGGTTTGATCAGTGGAAGGTTTGACTCACTACAAGTTCCTCTTTTCTTGTCTTCACATTGTACTATTTTTTATTTACACCACTATTTACTTTTGTTATCCGTCGAAAAGAACACTAAGTACGAAGATACCGACGTGTGTATACGAATTCCTACACTCCGTCCTTGGACCTAATATATATTTTTTATTTGAAAATTTATTAATTATATGATCCATGATTGTGTCTTAGTTTAAGTATTAACAGAGAGAAAGGAAAAGACTCTTTCACAAAAACTGTATGTCATTTTTGTTCCCACTAAGCATCGTGATTGGAACGTGTATATATTTATTGAACGTTCATACTAAATAATGTTTGATTTGAGATTTACTTGATAAACGAAATTAACGTTTTCCCAGTTAGAATGACTAATGTGTTTGGCTCAAGTTGGGTTCTAAATACTTATTACTTACTCGGGGGTTTCCCAGTAAATGTTTTAGAAACTTTTTAATGTAAAGATTTTAGTTTTACTAATATAGTTTGAACAAACTTCTATACTTTTGAATAAAAGTTTTTGACTCGAAAATCTTTATCTATTGTAAAATTCCCTTTCTATATAATTCAAGTAATAATCCAGTAAAAGTATTGACACAATTACAAAATTTTGACGTAACTATTATAATGTACTTTTCCGTACTTTGTTATATAAATAAACACTAATGGTGTGTATCGTATATACTTCATTTTAACGACTTATTTTATGTGTTAATAAAAATCTTCTAATTTAAATCACGTCATAATCACCATCGCGAATGACACCATTCGTAACAACACCCTTTACCTTCTTTTGTACCACGACACTTCCTGATCTCGAGAGTACATGAGTTTTGTGTACGATATAAGAAGAAATATACACACACACATATATATATATATACATACATACATACATATATGTACGACACGACACGAATTACCGAGTCAGTACAGATTTAGACACTTGGGTATCGGACATCTGGAGGTCAGTTCTTATGACCTTACTCAATTGTACAAGAGGAAGTCCCCTAGAAGGGTTGGGTCCCTAGTTTGGGTCCAGTGGGTGTAACGTCCACCTAAGAAATGAGAGACTCGGTGGTACCTTCGGGTTCTTATAACCTCACCCATCAGATAGGGAAGAGGTCCCTATATCTCGGTCTGTAGGACGTTACATTTCAGCTCACCCTGAATACTTCGTAGTGATACTTGTTTCGAACACCTCCACTACTTTAAGGTCAACTCGAGAAAGTTTAGGATTTTCTACTACGACACTTTCACGACGAAAGTTATACGGTCGTTTAAACCTTTTGAGGTGTCACCGGTGTCCTGACCTTTTTAAGTCAAAAGTAAGGTTAAGTTTTCTTTCCGTTACGGTTTCTTACGAGTCTAATGACATATTAACGTGAGTAGAGTGTCCGATCGTTTCATTACGAGTTTTAAGAGATTCGGTCCGAAGTTGTTATGTACTTGGTACTTGAAGGTCGACCAAAATCTTTTCAGTCTCCTTGGTCTCTAGTTTAACGGTTGTAGACAACCTAGTGACTTTTTCGTTCTCTCAAAGTCTTTTTGTAGATGAAGACGAATTAACTGATACGGTTTCGGAAACTGACACACCTGGTGTTGTTTGAGACCTTTTAAGAAGTCCTCTACCTTTATGGTCTAGTGAGTAGACGGAGGACTCTTTAGACATACGTCAAGTCCTTCGTTGTCTGGACCGGTACCTTGCTGTCTGACCAAGGTTTATCCCTTTCCTCATGTAGTTCCGACATATTACAGTGGGACAAATAAATTGAATATACGTCTCATGTAGTACTTTTTGTAGCCCGACCTCCTTCGTGTTCGACCTTAGTTCTAACGGCCCTCTTTATAGTTATTGGGGACTATACGTCTACTGGGGTGAGAATACCGTCTTTCACTTCTTGATTTCTAGGAGAACTAATTTCACTTTCTCCTCTCACTTTTTCAACTGAATTTTGAGTTGTAAGTCTTTTGATTCTAGTACCGTAGACCAGGGTAGTGAAGTACCGTTTATCTACCCCTTTGTCACCTTTGTCACCGTCTGAAGTAAAACCCCCGAGGTTTTAGTGACTTCTACCACTAACGTCGGTACTTTTCTACGAACGAGGAACCTTCTTTTCAATACTGGTTGACTCTATCGTATAATTTTTCGTCTCTGTAATAACGGTCTTTTCAAGGTAGATCAGTTTCGACACCAAAAAGTCATCATTACATACCTACACTCTCAACCTGATATTTCTCTCGACTCGTGACTTCTTAACTACGAAAACTTGAAACCACAACCTCCTCTGAGAACTCTCAGGGAACGTGACGTTCCCCTAGGTTGGTTAGGTAGGATTTCCTTTATTCAGGACTTATAAGTGACCTTCCTGACTACGACTTCGAGGTTATGAAACCAGCGTACTACGGTTCTCGACTGAATAATCTTTTCTAGAACTACGACCCTTCCTGACTTCCGTCCTCCTTTTCCCATACTGTCTTACTTTACTAAACTACCGTAATGGCTGAACTACCTGTACTCAAACTCGTTCGAGACCCTCAACCACTTCCTGTCACTTCGGACCACACGACGTCAGGTCCTCCTACGTTTCTCAGTCTATGTTGACTCGTTGACTTGATATATATATATATATATATATATAGACGACGATGACGATTCAGTGAAGTCAGCACAGGCTGAGACAAACTGGGGTATCTACCGTCAGGTGGTCCGAGGCGGCAGGGACCCTAAGAGGTCCGTTCTTGTGACCTCACCCAACGGTAAAGGAAGAGGTTACGTACTTTCACTTTTCACTTTCACTTCAACGAGTCAGTACAAGTTGAGAATCGCTNTCAAGTTCCAGTTCAAGTTCAAGTTACAGTTCCAGTTCTAGTTCAAGTTCAAGTTCCAGTTCAAGTTCAAGTTTCAGTTCAAGTTCCAGTTCAAGTTCAAGTTGCAGTTCAAGTTCAAGTTCAAGTTTCAGTTCAACTTCAAGTTCAACTTCCAGTTCCAGTTCAAGTTCAACTTCAACTTCAAGTTCAAGTTCCAGTTCCAGTTCCAGTTCAAGTTCCAGTTCAAGTTCAAGTTCCCGTCCCGGTCCGGTTCGGGTTCTGGTTCCGTTCCCGTTGCCGTTGCGGTTCCCGTTCCGGTTCCGGGTCCGGTTCCGTTTCCGGTTCCGGTGGTTTCGCTTCGGGTTTGGGGCATTGCGGACTGTTTTCCNACCCAACGGTAAAGGAAGAGGTTACGTACTTTCACTTTTCACTTTCACTTCAACGAGTCAGTACAAGTTGAGAATCGCTGGGGTACCTGACGTCGGATGGTCCGAGGAGACAGGTGCCCTAAAAGGTCCGATCTCATGACCTCACCCAATGGTAACGGAAGAGGTTATATATATATATATATGTGTGTATATATATATATATATATATATATATACATATTAAAATACAGATAAACCAACTAAACCAATATTAAGACAAGAAGAATTTGACTTTTCGTCCTTTATGTTGAAATAATCGATTTCATTATTAATTTTACTTATGTGATTTTTAAACATAATAAGTAATATTCTTTCACTTGTTACAACATTTCAATCTAATTAGAAATTTACCATTTATAATAAACCCCTATATCTATTTATCTTCTATACGTTTTCATACACATTAAATAATAGGATCTAAAATCAAATCTTTTTTACACCTACGTATAAAGAGTTCATAGATCTTTACATTAAATTGAAAGATATTTTGAAGAGGTGTCTTTCATTAACGAATTTCTTCTTTTTAGTAGAGTTACGTTTAGATTTTAAGATCCCTAAATTTTGAATAGAGTACGGAAAGTTTTTCGTTTGTGTGTCGACTTACATGGACTATAATTTAAACGTGAGATTCATGTTGGTTAACTTTGTTCAACATTATATTTCGATCAGACTATAACTTGACAAGTTTTATCAGAGAGACATTCACTCCTTCAATTCATAAAGAACTTAATTGTATACAACCTTATATCTTTTCACATTCTGTCTTGTTCTCTTTTCTTACACTATAATCTTTTCTTAATCCGGGACCACGATCTAAGACTCAGACTCTTGGTCATCAATTTTAAAGTGGAAAGTCACTTCCACTTCAAGTTTCTGTCACTAGAGGGTACCATAAGATAGTGTCTTCACACAATTACTAATACCTTATATTATATGAGATGAGACAAGGAAAGATTTTTCCTACAGAGACTTTTAAAAGTAAAGTTCTTTAAATGTCTTAGAATGAGGTCACCAACGGTTTCACTTGACGGACATCTGTTTTTCATATATTCTTATGACTATGACCATCCAATTTTTTTGTTTTGTTTTGATAAGTTGAAGATAAATATACATTGAAATATTTTTTACTGTATGTATAAATAAGAGGGAACGGTTCCCGGTTGAGGTTATTCACGTCATAGGACTCCCTAATTCCCTTCAAAACGTTATATGTCTCTGACTTCTGTCACGGTGATTGTAGATAAGTAAGAGTCACCTAACATGATACATTTCTCGTAACGACTTAGTTTCGAAACCTTTTCAACTGTATGAACATACTAAAACAATGTCTAACGGACATGTTCGAGAGTGTAATTAATTGACGTACTTTTTAAATCTTTGAAAAAAGAACAAAGTTTAAAAACTTTACTTTCAAAGGTAACCAAATTTGGTATTGTATTAAAAATTTACCGTAGAAGGTTAATCAAAATTTTCCTTATCTATAGGTGTCCCTTGATATAAGTTATAGAATATCATTTGTTATCAGTTTGTCCTATACTTTTTATTATATGTACATATATACGAGTAAATATACAACGAATCAGAGATTCAGTACACGTTGAGAAAAAACTAGAGTACCTGATATCGGACGGTCGAGGAAGACAAGTACTCTAAAGTACCCGTTCTTATGATCTCACACAATGGTAAAGGAAGAGGTCCCCTAGAAGGACTAGGTCCCTAGTTTTGACGTAGACTACGTAACCGTCCTCCTAAGAAATGGTACTTGGAGGTCCCTTTACATACATACACACACACACATATATATATATGTTACCTTAGTGAAATGACAGTGGTCTTTGATTGTTTTGTAACATTTAATTGATGTCAAGTTATCTATATTTTATTTCGTTTTCTTATCGATAGTTCGTCCTACTGTTAAAAGGAAGGTCTCAAGTACGTTGAACAGAATAAAAAGAAAAAAAAAAGATGACTTTTTACTAAAATAACCTCAATAAAGATTAATAAAAATCACCTACTGTTTCAAGACTGGTATAAATCTCACTATTAGTTTTTATTTCTACTTTTTTGAAACCGTATTTACAATTAATAAAAGTACAAAAATAGTGACATTGTCGTATTAACCCAGTTTATAAGTCCATGATAAATTTTATGTTTGTGTGTATAAATGTATAATGTATATATAAATTTTATTAGTCTCCATAAAGTTTAGGGAAAGGAATTACAGAAGAAATTCATACGACAAGTAATGGACTCAGAGAATCCCTTTATATAAAAGACTATATTTAAATAACTGAAAAAAAGGAAAGGAGTAATCACTGTTGTTGAAATTCGATACTACCAGTTTGGTCTTTGTCACGTCACAAATTTGTTCTCAGTAAATCACGAGGAAAGAGTAAAGGAAGACAGATGATGACGTCTGACTCCGTTTTATAAAAGGTTCTGATTACACATCGAATCCCAACTGAACACTGGGTAAAGATCCGTAACTTTATGTTCGTCACCAACACAATCTCTTCTTCGAATATTGTACGGAGAAGCAAGAAAACTGAGAATACGGGGTATCAGATTAAAGTGCAGAATGGACTTATTGTTTATATTACTCTTTCTATGTCGTCGGTAACACACTTGTACTTCTACTTTCAGTATATTACCTTTTCTGACTTAACCTTCTGTCTCCCTACCATTAGTAAGTTTTATGAAACTTGTCTAAGTTATGGACGTCTAAACCATAAAAAAATTAAGAGTTTCCTTAAGGATAACAAATTGAGTAAAATTTTTAGAATAAGGAATTTTTAGATTGTATAAAGAATTTCTATAAAAATCGTGACTGCCCGAATTTTTAGTGACGTCTACTACTAAAGTCGGTACTTTAATTTTCTGTGAATGAGGAACCTTCCTTTCAATACTGGTTGGATATATGGTATAATTTTTCGTCTCTGTAATGAAACGGTTGTTTCCAGGAAAATCAGTTCCGATACCAAAAAGGTCACCACTACATACCTACACTCTCAACCTGATATTTCTTTCGACTCACGTCTTCTTAACCACGAAAACTTGACACCACAACCTCTTTTGAGAGAACTCTCAGGGAACCTGAGGTTCCTCCAGGTTGGTCAGGTAAGACTTCCTCTAGTCAGGACCCACAAGTGACCTTCCTGACTACGATTTCGACTTTGAGGTTATGAAACCGGTGAAGTACGCTTCTCGACTGAGTAACCTTTTCTGAGACAACGACCCTCCCTAAACCCCCATCCTCCTCTTCCCCGGCTGTCTCCTACTCTACCGACCTACCGTAGTGGCTGAGCTACCTGTACTCAAACCCATTTGAGGTCCTCAACCACTACCTGTCCCTCCGGACCACACGACACTAAGTACCCCACCCTTTCTCAGTCTGTGCTGACTCGCTGACTTGACTTGACTTGACTACGATTTTATTATCGATCTCAAAATTTAACTATAATTTATAAATATTTTATAATACATTTACAATAAAATAATTGGTTACGTATTAAATATAACATTAATTGAAGTGAATAAAAAGTGAGGAAAAATATAAAACGTATAAAATTTCGGTGACCTATATAATCATATCCAGTCAAGTAAAGTCAGTGAGTCAGTGCAGACTAAGAAACGCTGGGGTACTTAGTGTCGTGCAGTCCGGAGGGACAGGTAGTGGTTGTGGGTCTCAAGTGGGTTTGAGTACAGGTATCTCAACCACTACGGTAGGTCGGTTGAGTAGGAGACAACAGGGGAAGAGGAAGACGGGGGTTAGGGAGGATCGTAGTCAGAAAAGGTTACTCAGTTGAGAAACGTACTCCACAGGTTTAATAACCTCAAAGTCGGAGTCGTCATCCTTTGTATTAAATTTGATATATATAGGTTTTTATTAATAGTCTTACATTTTCAAACATGTCATTATTAGATCCCGTAAAAAAGTAGATAAAAAAGTTAAATAATAGATAACTCTTGAGCAACATACGATCCGGGATACCACACACAATCGTTCCATTAAATCAGTTCATCAATTTTAAACTATACAATAACCAACTTTCCACTATCCCCGTCAATATTCTGATCATAACATTTTCACGAAACCAGAAAGGAAAAGATTTGTACATTTTGTGATATGTATCATTCTATGACACCCTGTATAAACCGAAGGATCGTATATTTCTGTGTTTTAATACAAATGGGAATTTTAAAATGTTTCGTTCCTATGACATATGTCAAGTAACGGAAAGTAGTATTAACGAAATGAGATTTCCATACAGAAGGAATGATAATAAACTTAAGAAGTCTTGTTACTCATTGTGATAGGAGAGTGGTACTCATGAACCGAGATAATGATACGGACCATACGTCATCTATAAAAAATTTTTTAGACTACACACCGACTTATGTAATTGAGTAAACAAAGATATTTTCCATTAATGACTTTTGTGAAATACTGTCTTACTTAAAGTCACGTTAACCCCATCGTTTCTACTCTTCTTTCTCAGGATCGAAGACTCTCTTATGTCAAATCAATCTCCTTATTTAGTTACGTACTACAGAACTCATTGTATGCCTATTACAACTGTTCATTTAATATTCATTTTTACTTCCGCGAGAGTATGGAAAAACTCTCCCAGTCATTTCTAACTTAAACCTGACTTGAACTACTTCTCACCCTTAAACGGTTCACCCGTTCTACTTTGTCATACAGGGTCCTTCCCTCTTGTCGGACACTTTTATGTCTCCCGAACTCGGGAACGTTCATGAATTATTTCTGACAACGTGACTTGACTTACTCACTAAGGATGGTCTTATTTAAACGACCAGAGTCCAATTAAGAACCTAGTCCTTCGTTCTATATATAAACATAGAACGTTTCATATTTAGGTTTTATTGTAACGAGGATACAGTTCCAAAATCCAAACCCCTATCCAAAAAGTTTTGTCAAATGTCCTCAAAACTATGAAAACGATTATATCAACTTAACGAGAACCACGATCTCATGTTTATAATCTAACCGCTCTTTCATTAACGGTAAAACGTAACAATTAACGTTACACCAATATAACATATAGTAAAATTACACGTAAAGAACGAAATACAAAAGGAAACGGATTACTATAATGAACGACAAATAAGATATAAATAAAAACTGATCCCTTTATTATAAACAATCTGCTTTCCTTTTAAGTTCACTAAAAGAATAAACTCAAGTTTTACGTAGTATTCCGTCGTTCTATTCAACGTTGTAGTTGTTGAGTAAACCGAATGTTTAAACATTACTTGTATGTGCTCGTCTCCACCAAGTTCTTCAAAACGTCTCTACTCAAAACTTCTACTCCTTAATACCGACCGATAGTTTTCAACAACAAGTCAGCGATTCAGTACAGGCTGAGAAACGTTGTGGTACCTGGTGTCGTGTGTTCCGAAGGGACAGAAAGTGACAGAGAACCTCAAACGAGTTTGAGTACAGGTAACTCAACCACTAACCTTCAACTATTACTGGTTAACTCTCCTAGTAATTTCGACTAGGAGAATGTTGATGTACTCTTCCACGTCTTCTTGAGTCGCAGCTGGTAAGATATTCGTAAGTCGTAGACTGCATTAACCTCTCCACTTTTCGAGCCATTCAACCACGGAGTAATCGACTGGTGTTTGGTTTCTTTTTTTTTTAGTCGTAAAACCTCACAGTAGAAGAGAATAAGACACGTTGTTGTTGCTTGGTAAAGAGCTAGCCTAACACTGTACACTGTTTTTCACCAAAATGTGTTGACCACTACTGGTCGAGTCGTCAACCTACCTCTTCTTCGAAGTTTCGTGAAGAGTTTCGGTTTAGACGTGGGGTTTTGTTCCAGTACCAGTGACAAACCACCACACGACGACCAGACGAGATATTGTCGAAAGACTTAGGACCGTTTTATTAACGTAAACTCTTCATTACGAGTCGTTTAACTACTTTACGGGACTTTTGATGTTATGTACGTCGACCGTAACCAATTGTTTTACCCGGATTAAGAAGACGTTCTGTTGAGGGTTGGTGTACAACGTGTCGGTTGTAAAATTTTTAACTTGCTTGACCCGATACTTCAAAACGGAGTAGACAGTATAAGTAGACTGGAGAACGGTTGACTGATGGTGAAGAAGTTCGTAGAGTCATTGAAAAATGTCCCCTTCGTGAAGATGTTGGTCCTCCGTCTTTTAGAAAAGGGTCTAAACAGTTTAGAGTTCCGTTACTAAAAATACGATGTCCTTACTTGTTTGTAAAGAGTAACCGTTTTTACACAACTATCATTACCAAGAATAAAACTAATTATTTCTATACAAACTCGGATCCATATTACTGAATTTATCGTGCCAGGTTTTGGTGTTAATGAAGACATGGTTGGGTTGTATAGGTTTTAATTTAATTTACATTTCTGTTCCTCGAAGTACTATTTTTACAATCTAGTAAAACATATCACGGAGTCCAGGGACTCAAAGATAAGTATTAAAAAAAAGACAGAAAAAAAAAAGAGAAAGTAAGTCTAACACTATAAAGATAACAAGGTAAATTTTAAGGGACTATTAAAGAGAGAAAACAAGACGATGACTAGGGTAAGTGTCTCCAAAGACAACAAAACAAAATTAAAACCGATAACATAATAAAAGGTAAACAAAGTAGAGACGTAGAAGATAAAGAATCAGACCAGAAAATAAAAATGTAAACGAAGTTCACGTAAGTATTAACGAATAACTTCGTGAAAACAGTACCTACGAAACTTTATGCATAGTGTATTAAGGTTGCAAGACGATCGAGTCATTTAGAGTCATTACTGTAGATAACTGAAATATATATATATGTAAAAAAGTAAATCAAGCTCTTAAAGGAATAAGGACCATACTGTTTCTCAATAACTAACGTTGGACTTATAAAAACACAACATTATAAAAAGACAAAACTATATTGTTCCCAAATAACTAACTGTATCCTTATAAAAAACCACAATACACTCAGAGTCCTAGAATAAATTTGAAAAACGAAATTGAATGAAAGAGACCGTTTCCTTCCGTACCGTGGGACAGAGTAATGATTGTCCACCTCCAATTCTAGGTCCACGGAGTGAATCCCTTCCGTTCTACCCTTGGGGGTAAATGTGGGGTCTATCCCCAACGAGGACAAATTACGATCGTCCCCACCCGTGAGAGCGAAAGGTACGTAAAAGGTCACTGTGACGTCTACGACACCGGAAAGATAGTGACCCATACCATTACCAGGACTAAGTGGTAGAGACTGTGGTGGAGTCACACCTCCTTTCCGTACAGACAACGACGGTCACTTCCCACTAGGTTAGAAGGATATACGCCAGAGGAGATTGTGGTGTCACAGATTCCTACTTTTGGACTCTACGGTGAACGAAGGAACCGGTAGTGTGACCATCCTACAACCCTCTGGAACAGTGTCGGATCCTTCAGATGTAGAGGTAAGTTTGAAACGACCATATCGACCTGTTACTCTGTGTTATAACTGAAATAAAAACAAGAATAAAAATGGTACCGAAAACCGACATTTCTTATCAATGAAGGATTTCCAAAAGATAAAACGATCTAACGAGAAACAGGACCAGAAAACAGACCTCTATCGTCCGTAATAACCCCGAAAATAACACAGACGTGTAACCGTAAAGACCCAGTAAATAAAGAAGTCGAGGTACAGATCTTACTTCATTTTCTTCAGTCTCTTTCTGTTGTGTGTGTTAAACAACGTGGTTCCTTTTATGAAAAAGAGAATCCTTTCCTCTCCCTCCCTTAGTAAATTAAGGGACCCAAAACTCCAGGGGTTTATGAAATGAAAAGAGGGAGATGAAAAGTCTTAGAATACAAAATGTATATTAAAGGTTCCTAAAATCAATTGTGAATCACATTGTTATCTCTTTTTCTGTAGATATAAGAGATTGTGTACTTACTATAAATTCAGAATTCCTATCCAAAGAAAAGTGAATCGTATTAAAATTTTGACGTACACACACACACGAGTCAGTGAAATCATCACAGAAATGATAGTCGTGGTCCGAGGGGACAGATACCCTAAGAGGTCCGTTCTTATGACCTTCCCCAACGGCACGGAAGGAGGTTCCCTAGAAGGACTGGGTTCCTAACTTGGACTCGGAGGACGTTACCGTCCGTCTAAGAAATGGTAACTCAGTGGTCCCTCCTGGTTATCACGAACAAGTCAAGTCAAGTCAAATCAGCGAGTCAGCACAGGCTGAGGTTGGGGTACTGGGGTCGTACGTTCCGGAGGGACAGGTAGTGGTTGTAGACCTCAGGTGGGTTTGGGTACAGGTAACTCAGCCACTACGGTAGGTTGGTAGAGTAGGAGACAGTAGGGAAAGAGGAGGACGGGAGTTGAAAAGGGTCGTAGTCCCATAAAAGTTTATTCAGTCGAGAAACGTAGTTCACCTGTTTCATAACCTCAAAGTCGAAATCGTAGTCAGAAAGGTTACTTGTGGGTCCTGATTAGAGGAAATCCTACCTGACCAACCTGGAGAAACGTCAGGTTCCATGAGAGTTCTCAGAAGAGGTTGTGGTGTCAAGTTTTCTTAGTAAAGAAGTCGCAAGTCGAAAGAAATATCAGATTGAGAGTGTAGGTATGGACTGATGACCTTTTTGGTATCGGAACTGATTTTCCTGGAAACAACCGTTTCATTACAGAGACGAAAAATTATACGACAGATTCAACCAGTATTGAAAGGAAGGTTCCTCATTTACAGAAAATTAAAGCACCGACGTTAGTGGTAGACGTCACTAAAACCTCGGGTCTTTTTATTTCAGTCTGTGACAAAGGTGATAAAGGGGTTGATAAACGGTGCTTCACTACCCCGGTCTACGGTACTAGTATCAAAAGACTTACAACTCTAAATTTCGGTTGAAAAAGTGAGAGGAGAAAGTGAAAGTAGTTCTCCGAGAAATCATTTACAATAGTTTATGTCAAAGATATAAATTATTTAGTTTGTTGGGAGACCGAAATAATCAATGGAGACCTTTTGAAAACTCTACTACAGTTTAAGTTAAAGATGTTACCAATTTAACATTAATTATGATGAATGTTACATAAGGTTAATAAATGTAAACTAAAAATCATCGGAATACTTCTTACTTCCAGTTTTTTGATAATGAATTTACTTTACATACATTTTATCACAATCTATCACAAATAACGACTCTAAACAATTTACATTAAATGATTATATTTACAAAACAGAAGTTACTTTATGTCAACATCATCAAGTGGTAATTTTTACTTATGTTGACAGTTGACAGAAGGAGTTTTTTAATCTTTTATGTTCACAAGGGGTAGGACTTGGGAGGAGGGAGGAAGGAGGGGTCTAAGTACGACTATATACCGTTTTGGTTATATTATAACATTTCATTAATTGGAGGTTAATTTTATTTATTTAAATATAAAATTTTTTAATCCTTTATTTATTTTCCTTCCAATGAATAATAATAAAAGGATAAGAACATGAAAAAAAATATCAAAATCTAGTCTAGTTAGAACTTATGAAACCGAGGTGACGTCACTGTGAAGTTAACGGAGAGCGAAAAGATCTTGAACTTCTCCTTNCAATGAATTGGTATTTCTTTGAAAATAAAAGTAGGTTTCGGTTTCAATGGACTACATATAGAAATCTATAACATTTAAACATAAACGGTAACTAAAACCCCACAAAAAACAATAAATAAATAAGTAGAAATAAGTAAATAAATAGAGTCAAAATAACTAAATAAATGAAATGTTATAATATAACCAAAACGGTATGTAACTGTAAGAATTAAGTTTTAACAATGAAATAAATTAACCGTCGTATAGGTCTCTAAATATCACAAAAAAAAAATTATCGTCTTTATTCTCTTTACGTTGTATGTATTGACTGTGTGACTCCTTTTTTTAAAGAGAGAATTCCTTTCCTTATATAAAAGTAAGAAAATTAAGGATTTATTAATTCGTAAATAATAGATTCATCTAACTTTCTGTATATTTTTACCAAACAGTACTGTCTTTGAGCTCGTCGTTCGTGTAATTGAACTTTCCAGAAACGTAGGTAGTGGATGAAAATACAGTCCCGAAGTCTTCGTAACTTTATCTCCTTCCCTTAACGGAAGGTCCCAACAGGAATGTCAACAGTTCGGATCTTTATTATACAATCCATAATCTCATGAGAGTCTGTAATACTAATTAACTTCCAACCGAATGACTGTTGTCTCAGTACACGACGCTTAAGTACTTTATCGAATCGAAAAGGACAGAAAACATTTTTGACGATCGTGTAAAGTTTACAAGGCGTTTTCTGTCTCATCTTACTTTTTCTCTTTGAGTCAGGAGTCATATTTTACATAAAATATCAAAATATTTGGTATATATATATCAATGTATCGTATATAAATCGATATATATATACACACACACACGTGTGTCTGTATGCGTGTGTGTATGTATGAATTGGAAATTATTATCAAAGGGTACCAATCCCAAGGTTTCGTTTAGTTCGAAAGAACACGGAGGTCTCTCAAATTACTACAGGTTCAACACTAATTAATTCGGTTGTTTAGGATTCTCTATAAACGACCCTATTTCCAACATGCTCTTACCTCAACTTTATCGACGGAAGGTTGACAAAGATTTACCTCAAATTGGTACGTCTTCATAATCTACTCGTTTTTTCTTTAAGTAAAGAAAATCTTTGAAGAGGTAATCGGAGACTTTATGGTAGTATAACTGTCATTTTTACTGTTTACCGTTATACTTTCCTTACCCTACATTTATGACAAATACTTTACCTTCCTTTAAGACACATAGTTGATGTTTTTACTTCGACGAACTTCATCCAGTTGTCCCAGAGAGGACGAAGTCAAGTCAACGAGTCAGCACAGACTGAGAAACGGTGGGGTATTTAGCGTCGTACGGTTCGGAGGCACAGGTAGTGGTTGAGGATCTCAAGTGAGTCTGAGTACAGGTAGTTCAACCACTACGGTAGGTCGGCAGAGTAGGAGGCAGCAAGGGAAGAGGAGGACGGGGGTTGGGGAGGGTCGTAGTCCCAGAAAAGGTTACTCAGTCGAGAAGAGTACTCCACTGGTTTCATAACCTCAAAGTCGAAGTCGTAGTCAGGAAGGTTACTTATGGGTCCTGACTAGAGGAAATCCTACGTGACCAACCTAGACGAACGTCAGGTTCCCTCAGAGTTCTCAGAAGAGGTTGTGGTGTCAAGTTTTCGTAGTCAAGAAACCACGAGTCGAAAGAAGTGTCAGGTCTCCTCGATGGGGAACGGGCTCCAGTCCCGTCACCAGCTCTTCTCGATGGTGTACGTCCTCCAGTTCTCCCCGTCGGGACTCCTTTATAGTGAGCAGGTTCCATTCCTCGTCACCGACGTGAAACGACCTCGTCGGTACTTCTCTATGGGGTGCAGGTTCCATTCTCTTTGGGTTCATTCTACCATCCACAACGCTCTCCCGTAGTCTCCCGTCTGTGTGACTTTAGTATTAGTGTCTTTTGATCGTTAGACTAGTGTACCTAGTGTCGGAGAGGACGAATGATGAAGGGAATTGATTTGTGGTTTTCACAGTCACTTGACATAAATAAATTTTATTTGGGACAGATAACACTTTATAAATGTAGACTGTCTCACGAAAATTACACATATACAATCATATAATTTCATGTAGTTATTACTAATAATTAAAACTCATGTAAACCTATCGGATCTAGTAGAGTTTGAGGGTAGGGTTACAGTGTTCTGACTTCAATCCTGACTTAAAGAAATAAATTTTTACAAAATAGGTATATATATAAAACGTAATTCTATCCAAAGGGTCCACCTCTTCCGTTACCGTGGGGTGAGGTCATGAGAACGGACCTTTTAGGGTACCTGCCTCCTCGGACCATCCGACGTCAGGTACCCCAGTGATTCTGAGCCTGTACTGACTCGCTGAAGTGAAAGTGAAAAGTGAAAGTACGTAACCTCTTCTTTTACCGTTGGGTGAGGTGACAAGAACGGACCTCTTAGGGTCCCTGTCCCGTCGGACCACCCGACGACAGATACCCCAGCGTGTTTCAACCTGTACTGACTTCCCCTGAATCGTCGTCGTCGCCGTCGTCGTCCGAAGGGTCCACCATGATTACCAGTTCTTGTACGGACGGTTACGTCGTCTGTATTTTTTGCACAAACTAGGGACCCACCTCTTCTAGGGGACCTCCTCTTGTACCGTTGGGTGAGGTGATAAGAACGAACCTCTTAGGGTACCTGTCTCCTCGGACCGCCCGATGTCAGGTATCCCATCGTTTCTCAGTCTGTGTTGTTTTGACTTCACTGAATCGTGTGCGTGTGTGTGTGTGTGTGTGTCTTTAAAGAATTTATGTAGTTTACATTAAATACAAACAATTATTAAAAAACTGACATCTTTTTGTGTGTTGGACTTTCAACCTCAATAGAAAATAAACACCTAAAATAACTTTTGATATCGGACCCTCTATCAGAGAGACTTTAGAGACTCCTTGACAGGGTTTCTCCATTCCCTTCTTTGTATTTCCTATATTTCCTTATAAAAAGGTTTTTCTTTTTTTTTTACATCATCAACTTGTAGTTCACTAATGACGATTAGTGTTTTCGTCTGTAGAGGTCAATTACTATAATGATGAAAAGATACATACCCTTCTGAGTTATCAGACCCTAATAACTCAGGTCCAATAAGGAATCTATGCGTGAAATCGAAGATCGCGGTCATAAGACAAAAGGAAATAGGTATTAACAGGAGACCCGTGTGTAAGACCCCATACCGTTATCGACTACCGAACTACCGTCTGTTGTAAACAACAAATAACCTTACCGTACACTGTAAGATACGAATGAGTTTACAAGTCAAGTCACAAAGTCAAGTCAGTGAGTCAGTACATGTTGAAAAACGTTTGGGTGTCTGACGTCGTACGGTCCGAAGGGACAGGTAGTGGTTGGGGCCCTCGAACGAGTTTGAGTACAGGTAGCTCATACACTACAGTAGGTTGGTAAAGTAGGAGAGAAAAGGGGATGAGGAAGACGAAAGTGAAAAAGGGTCGTAGTCCCAGAAAAGGTCACTCAGTAAAGAGTAGTCCACCGACTTCATAGCCTCAAAGTCGAAGTCGTAGTCAGGAAGGTTGCTTATAAGTCCTGACTAACTAAAGGAAATCCCAACTGACCAAACTAGGGGAACGTCAGGTTCCCTGAGAGTTCTCAGAAGAGGTTGTGGTGTCAAGTTTTCATAGTCAAGAAGTCACGAGTCGGAAGAAATACCAAGTTGAAAGTGTATATATGTACCGTCGTCACCACCAAATCAGCGATTCAACACAGGTTAAGAAACACTGGGGTACCTGACATGAGACGGTACAAGGAGACAGGTACCCTAAAAGGTTCGTTCTAAAAACCTCACCCAGTGGTAAAGGAAGAGGTTCCCTAAAAAGGTTGGGTCATTAACTTAGGTCCAGAGGACGTAACGTCCGTCTAAGAATAAACTCGAAACTACCTTCGGGTGTAGGTATATATTGATGACCTTTTTGGTATCAAAACTGATCTACCTGGAAATAACCGTTTCATTACAGAGACGAAAAATTATACGACAGATCCTACAAGTCTCGAAAAGAAGGTCCCTCGTTTACAAAAAATTAAAGTACCGACGTCAGTAGTAGAAGTCACTAAAACCTCGGGTTCTTTTATTTCGGAACGGGTCAAAGGTAGTCAAGGGGGAGATGTACGGTACTTCCCTACCCTGACTTACGGTACTAGAATCAAAAAACTTACAACTCAAAATTCTATTGAAAAATGAGATAAGGAAGTGAAAGTAGTTCTCCTAAAATAAATAAAAAATTAAATAAATTACCTTGTCAAAACAGGTGTCTCCGTACTGAGGTAGTCACGTAATCCTGTCCTTCCCCTCTCTGCGACCTTTGTTTATAGGGTAGTGGCTGAAAAACTCATGAGGAGAACTAGAAATGACAATCCCAGAGACCAGTTATAACTGAGAGAAGACATAGTGTGTACAAGAATTATACGACTTTCATTAAATCTTACACACACACACACACACAAAGAATTTTAATGTACCGTGGAGTTAGTGTATGATACCCTCTAGAGTGACAACGAGTTAAAGGGTTTGTGAGGTAGGGTCACAATACTAGAACGGGGAATTTTGTCAGGGGTAACAGGGTAACATACAAAAGTAACCACAAGGAAGTAGTCAAGGGAAGGGACCTGAGAACCCCTTTTCTGTACACAATTTAAATTTATATGTGTACGATAAAATTCAAAAATTATACGACTACCGAAATGATTTGTAAATAATTTTCTTTCGAAAGATTAAATTTCGATTCTACACCATGGTTTTTTTTTCTTCTTACACTTTCCTCCAAATCTAACCACTACTTTTCCTTAAAGTTTCTTTACGAAAATATAAATTATAAAATTCAAATTATAGATTTTACTGATAAAAATGGTAGATCGTATTATAAGGGAAGAAATGTGATTTATTAAACGGATGAGTACCATAAATACTTTTAATGGAGTAGTTACGTTCAAAGAGTAAAGTAAAAGTGTATTATTTTACATAAAAGGTAAAAAAACCAAGGTTTTTGTGACATGTCTTCAGGTATTGAGAAAAGTTAATTCTAACCATAGAATCGTTAACAAAATTTTTATTTTTCTAAAAACTATATGGTATATTGACATGAGATACTGACCGTAAAAATTCCTGTTATAAGGGTTATGTAATGTTGTTAGATTACATCAATACTAACGAAATCTTATGTATAATTATCTTATAGAACTAGGACTAAAAAACGGGTCTGATTAAAATTAACATTGTTAGATACTTTTTATAACACTCTCCTTGGAATATTTCTGATTCATAAAAGTTCAACAAAAAGATAATAAGACACTCCCACAACATTAATATTCACCCTATAAAATGTTGGGATTTAACGTTTGTTAATCTTTTAATGTACACCGTCACACAGACTTCGTTTTGTACGTACAGGTCCAGAGACTGTAATGTGACGTAAGAGTTCCACTGATTTCCCTTTACACTGATGTCCTGCCGATAAACTCAGTACGGTTTATGTCGTATAACAGATCGGAAGAAAAAAAGACAAATAGAAGACGCCCACGAGGTCTTTGTTTCAAAACCCAACTTCCTAATCGGAGTCGTCTAAGTGAATAAACTAATCACAGGACGGAGGAGACGAAAATGAGTCCAAGTAACTAGTTCTACTAACGTAAGAGACAGGAAACGACCTGTTCAGTCCGTCTCCTTTCCCTAGTAAACGACTTTACACTCAGGAATCCCGTCCAGATACAGAAACTTGTGTGTCAGTTGACCGATGAAGTGATACCACAAGTCATTATTTTTATTATTTTGTTCAGTTTACCGGGGAGACAATATTCCTTTAAGGTGAGATGAGACTAAGAGTCAGTCCTTTCAACCTGAAACTGTATCGATCACTTGACATAATCTACCATCTTATCAGAGGGGTTTCTCCTCTATCTACTAGGTATCGAACCTCCTAAAATTTC
Organism: Capra ibex; assembly: GCA_006410555.1. Lineage (NCBI taxonomy): Eukaryota > Metazoa > Chordata > Mammalia > Artiodactyla > Bovidae > Capra > Capra ibex. Next base: position 18,099,014 of record SJYO01048061.1, on the reverse strand, counting down.
TCTTTTCGTGTATCGGACTGTTTCCTGTTTTTTTCTTTTTGAGCACGACAGTTTCCTATCGGTTTACACTCAAAAAAGTGAACCAAAAATGACAGAGATTAAATTGAGACAACATAAATTTGAGATTTTGTTTTTGTCAAAACATGAAAAAGTCCTAAAACCTTCTTTGCATACTCGAAGTTAATGTCATCTCAGTATATCCTTTTAAATGTATAACGTGCGACTTTATAATTATATAATCAGTTTAAGAGTAGTCCAAATTTATACAACAATTTTATTTTTGAGTCGTGCAAACTATCTCTTACAACTTTATTCTCTCTGTAAAAGGGTTACCTTTGATTTCCGTATAAGCTTCGAACACCTCTGTACAGTCACGGATTCCGTGTCTCATCCGTTCTGAAAAAACCGTCTCTAAAATACCCTTAAAAGTCATATTGTTTTACTTATTCAGTGATTAAGTAAAACCAACGATATTCACTTTTAAACGTAAATTACCTGGTCGATTACTTTAGTCATTTTAATTTAATTCTGTATGATATACGATTGTTCTTATTATTAATCGAGATAATGTTAAATAATTGAAAAGAAAAGGTGTAAAAACATCATTTTACATAGTAGGATTTTTATAAGGACTTGGACATCGTAATTGTAAAGGGATCCTCCGGACTAAATTTATGAGAATTACACAGACGGAGTTAGAAGATGAAATATACCATTTTGATTATATATTAATCTCGGTGTTTACACATTAAGTACCATTACATTACTTTAAATACAAAGTCATATATTTACGAAGGGATCATGTAATCACCATAATTACTGTTAATATACTCTAGACTAAACTTTCTTTCGTCATAAAAACTCCAGAAATAATGTATACTTGTTTTACATAAAATTGATGTTTATAAGGAAACAGATAATTAAGGTCGTCCTAGAGATGAACTAATGTAGAATAAATGGTTTATCAAAAAATCCTGTTTTAATTTGACGTAAATAAAAAAATTATTTTAAGGAAGTATAAGAGAATAAATTTTGACTAGAGGGGGAGTTGGAACTTAAGTAAGTGTAACCAGTATAACATACACATACACTGATAAAGAAGAGATTCTTGTACTATGAGAAGTTTTTGTACTTACATTGATAACATATAAAATAATAATATGGGATGGTTACTATGGTTTTCAGAAATCTTAATAGTTATACGAAATCTTAGACGGACAAAAGTAACCTGTATACTTTTATTATCTAAAAGTATATATCTTCAAAAGATTACAAACATCCGTATAAAAGGGTTCAGTAAGAGTACAAAAAAGTCAAAGGATGATTAAGGGGTTTGGAGTCGAAGGAGGGACAATATCTCTCGGATGAACTCGGTTGGAGAAAGATTTTTACCTATACTGATTTTATGAATAAGAAAAAATTCTAAAAAGAAAATACGACTTCTTAAATTAAGTGAATCTAAAATAGATTTCATGATTTACTCTGTGTCTCATTTTCCAAAAGAATATCTCATTAAAATCCAAGGACTTTTTGACTCTCCTTCCATGTTTCTAAAGGGTATATGAGGGACAAGGACTTGTATGTATCGGAGGAGAGAGTAATAATTGTGGAGGGTGACCTTACTATGTATACAATATGAACTACTGGGACGTAATTGTATAGTATTAGTAGGTCTCAAGTATCAAATGTAATCCCAAGTGAGAACCACGACATGTCAGATAACCAAACCCGTTTGTATATTACTGTACTGGGTTGGTAACATCATAGTATATCCCATTAAAACAAAGGGATTTTTTTAAGAGGAATGAGGTGAATCGATAGGACGTTAGATTAATTGGGGACCTTTGGTGACTAGAAAAACGACAGAGATACCAAAACGGAAGAAGTCTTATAGTATGTTACCCTTAGTATGTCATACAACGGAAAAGTCTAACTGAATAAAATAAGTTATAATACATAAATTCAAAGGAGACATAATAAAGTACCGAACTATCGAGTAAGTAAAAATAGTGACATACCTACACTGTTAACCTGACACTTCTTCCGACTCGTGGCTTCTTAACTACGAAAACTTGAGACCACAACCTCTTCTGAGAACTCTCAGGGAACCTGACGTTCCTTTAGGTTGGTCAGGTAAGACTTCCTCTAGTCGGGACCCTAAAGAAACCTTCCTTACTACAATTTCGACTTTGAGGTCATGAAACCGGTGGAGTACGTTTCTCAACTGAGTAACCTTTTCTGAGACTACGACCCTCCCTAACCCCCGTCCTCCTCTTCCCCTGCTGGCTCCTACTCTACCGACCTACCGTAGTGACTGAGCTACCTACACCGTCCAGACTCACTTGAGGCCCTCAACCACTACCTGTCTCTCCTGTCCACACGACGCTAAGTACCCCGACGTTTCTCAGCCTGTGCTGACTCACTGACTTGACTTGACTATTCTATGTGGTGTCGAATAAATGAGTAAGTGGATGATTTCTTCTGGAATCAAAGAAGATTCTAAACCGTCATTTCAACGATAATTATAGGTACTAAATAAAAAACACATATACCAGTATTCAAAAGTTGAGGAAATTCGTTTATGGTTCATCGTGTTACGACCTAGTATGTCAATATGGTGTTTATCAAAACATTATTTGTCAGAAGGTTTCACTAACATATTAAAAGGTAAAAGTGACGACCACCTTAATAAAAATTATAGAAGAAACTAATTCACGAAATACCGGATAAAATTAACATGGACACTAAAGTAACAGAATATATTCTGGGTAATGACTTACGTTATATAAAGATACAAAAGAAGATTCTCAAAATATCAAACTGAAGAATATAAATCCGGACACTAGGGAAGACTTAATAAATACATGAATAAACAAACAAAAACATATTCCATCTTCCATCCCCTATATAGAGTAAAGAACATACCTATAGATTAAAAAAAGGTATAGTAAAATAACTTTATTGATAAAAAGAAGAAAGTCAAAAGAATCTTTGAAACAGTTTTAATTAACTAGTACTTCTCTAATAAAGACTTGATAGTTAAAATAAGACAACTAGATATACGGTTAAACATACAATCGTGGTGTGACAGAACTAATGATAACGTAACATCATTCGAAACTTCAGTCCTTTACATTCAGAGTGTTAAAATAAGAAAAAAACATATAACAAAACCGATAAGACCTAGGAAACCAAAAGGTGAAGTTAAAGGTAAATCTTTAAAGACACCCTAATACTATCCCTGACGTAACTTAGGTATCTAATTAAACTCATCACACAGTGACATTGTTATAATTTATAAAGTCAGATACTGAAACAGAATTGTAACTAAATCAAGAAAAGATAAAAACAAGTTTATACGAAACTTTAAAAACAACATATTTACCTTTCCTTCACTTTAACAGTAGGGGTTTACAGAGAAAATCGTACAACTAATAAAGTTCAATTTTTCTTAGTTCCCGGTTTTCGGGTCTTTCTTTAAACTGGAAGAAAGATTGATGGATTCCTCGAAGGGACTATCGAGTCAACCATTTCTTAGGTGGAAGTTACGTCATCTGGGGACAAGCTAAGGACCCAACCCTTCTAGGTTACCTCTTCCTTTTCCGATGGGCGAGGTCATAAGAACCCGAAAGGAACACCGAGTCGACTATTTCTTAGACGGACGTTACGTCCTCTGGACACAAACTAGGGACTCAACCCTTCTAGGGGACCTCTTCCCTTTCCCATGGGTGAGGTCATAAGACCGGACCTAAGGTTCTTGACATACCCTAGTGTTTCTCAACCTGTGTTGACTCGTTGAAAGTGAAAGTGGGTGAGGTCATAAGAACCCGAAGGGAAGACCGAGTCGACCATTTCTTAGACGCACGTTACGTCCTCTGGACCCAAGTAAGGGACCCAACCCTTCTAGGTGACTTCTTCGTTTTCCGAAGGGTGAGGTCATCAGACAGGACCCCTTAAGGTACTTGACATACCCCAGTGTTTCTCAACTTGTGTTGACTCTCTGAAAGTGAAAATGATGGATGGATTTTATAAAATATATCTCTCGGATAAGGAGTTTGTCTCTAGAGTGTTCTCTATAGACGTTTCTTATGTTCGATCTACACCACCCCAATTCTTCTGGATCTCTAGTCTCAGGTAAGACACAGGGTAACAGAGACATACCGGGTCGTTTGAAAAAAAAAGGAGGGTGTTTTATACACGAACAGGTAGAGGAACACTCGAAAGAAGGAAAAGAAACTTCAGGGTTTTTTGATGGGGTAGTAGGTGAAAACGAAAATCGACTTCTACAATAAATTCCATACCAGTAGTCGGTGAAACCACTCAATGAGTCAAAAGGATCCAGAGAGGGTCCCTATGTACAATAATTCGAAAACAAACTGAGATTAGACACATTACAGTTAAATTAGGATCTGTTTGGTCTTCTTCGATCTTCCCATTTCCTACTAAAGAAGGAGAGGTTTTCAAAGAGTATGTAAAAAACAGTTTAACGAATTCATGAAAAATCAAAAACTACGAACATTAAACTTAACAACAGAAATCAAGTCAAAGTCCAACAAATGATAATGATATGTCTTTATATGAAGGAGAGAAACTTACTTAGAAAATAGATCCTTAATTGGGTACAATATTCAAGATTCTTAATAAAACACCTAAAACATCCTAAAAGATATAAAGTCTAATATAGTAGATGTTTATGTCTCAAAGTGAAAAAATAAATGTTAGACCTACGGGGATTAAATAAGTAGAACGGATTAATAAGTCCTATCTTGAAAGTCTTTTTACTAATTATTTTCATCATTCCTACCTATAAAAACAGAAAGACTAAACTCCTTTTTAGAAAGTCAGAAAGTGGTAATTTATACTACAATCGATGTCCAAAAACATGACTACCTACGAGAAAAAGTCAAACTCGTTTACAGTAAGATAAGGAACAAACAACTCAAAAGAAATGGTGTTTTAAATGATCTGAAACGATTCATGTATAAGATACAAATAACTCTACTGATATACTTAAAACGAGAGATGACAGATAAGACAATTATACTACACAAGATAGGTAAATATTTAATACTAGTGACTCACCAAAAAGAAAGACTGTGAGACACGACTGACCTAACACGATATCTGGTTCTAGTTCAAATTTCCACTGACTAAGATAAGCAGTGGAGATGTCAGAAGTATACGTCAAGTGTCTCAGATGTGAAACGACAAGAAATCAACCATTCAGTAAAGATTGAGAAACACTGGGGTCCCTGACATCGGGAAGGTCCGAGGAGACAGGTACCCTAAAGAGTCCGTTCTTATAACTTGTCCCAATGGTAAAGGAAGACGTCTCCTAGAGAGATTGGGTCCCCAACTTGGACGTAGAAGAAACAACTGTCCGTCTAAGAAATGGTGACTCAGTTGTCCCTTTGGGTTCCAGATGTGAATGCCCCTACATTATAATCATTTAAACGTATAAACCGGAGTCCAAGTTAGGTACCAGAGTTTGAAAACAAATGACCATTATTTCTCCTCATCGAGAACGACTGATAAGATAAGGAAAAAACGAATTTTAAACTCCATTTCTTACACTGATTAACTATTAAGAATTTTTGACATTTAGTCTAAAAAATCACCGATGATTTGATCTTAAATTCCATATTGAAAAAAAAAAAGGTAAAAGTGGTTATTAACGTAATTGGATGGTAAACCCATTTTTATAGCGGTGTTGAATTTATATAAGGAACGACGACGACGACCCAACGAAGTCACCATAGGCTGAGACACGTTGGGGTATCTGCCGTCGGGTGGTCCGAGGAGACAGGGACCCTAACAGGTCCGTTCTTATGACCTCACCCAACGGTAAAGGAAGAGGTTACGTACGTACGTACGTACGTTTCAACGAAGTCACCAAAGACTGAGACACGTTGGGATACCTGTTGTCGGGTGGCCCGAGGAGACAGGTGTCCTAAGAGAACTCTTCTTATGACCTCACCCAACGGTAAAGGGAGAGGGTTTATATAAGAAATTTATACGGATAAATTTAAACCGTAAGTTCATTCCAAGTGTGTCTGTATTTAAACTAATTCTACTTCCTGACGAATAGGACTAAATCGGTTTTTGTTTAGAACTTCAATAAGGTGTGTAATGACAAAAATCTCTTGTTTGTAAAAGACAATCATTTTAGTTTCCATTTTGTGAAATTGCATCTCGTACCGTGATATAATTTACATTAAAATGAGGATAATTAAAATATAAAAAATAATTTATGTTAAATATTTGCATAAGTAAAATATTAAAGTAATATACAAATACATATTCCATAAAATTTCACTACAGGATATTGATATTTATAATCCATTATAATCATTAGGTTAAACCTTATTTTATTATACCTTTGACATGTTCTAAATAAAAAGACAAATACGATCAAAAAATGTAATCAGTTTAAACTCTCAGAAATGAAACCCATTAGATTTAACGAACGTTTAGGGACCAGACTAGACTGGGAATCAATCACAAAAAAAATGAGAGGGACAATAGGGAAAGACTAAGGACGGACCACTTAAGGACCAAGAGGAAAACCCATGTCTTGTTTTCGCTGTCATAAAGAGGTTGAGGGACAATTAGTAAGTGGTCGATACAGACAGGGACACATACATCCACATGTATACGTGTGTCGTGCATGTGTGTGTGTACGTGTGTGTGCGAGCGTGTGTGTGTGTGTGTGTGTGTGTGTGTGTGTGTGGGAAGACAAAAGATGAGACACAAGGATCTCACACAAAATGAAGACATAGTAAAACGATAGAATAAATGAGACAATTGAATGAAGAGAAGAATACAATTTTAAAGGAACTCTTTTTCTACATAAAAAATGAGACGAGATACAGAAGAGAAAGGTCGTAAGATGAATAAAGTGTCATGGAAAGTAACTAAGACTCAACTTAACTCATTTGTGTATTGGACATACACAATCTTCAACGGACGTTACGTTTTCTGGGTCCAAGTTAGGGACCCAAACCTTCTAGGGGACCTCTTCCTTTACTGATGGGTGTCTCTGAAGGTACCTGTCTCCTCGGACTATCCGATGTCAAGTACCTTAGTGATTCTCAGTGTGTTCTGATTCACTAATTGTGTGTGTGTATTGGACATAATATTATAAAATTTTTCTTCACTACCTATTATTGGACTTAAATACGAAAAACATACAATTTTTACAAATTTTTGAGGAGAAAATTTTTGTATACTTTTCATATAGGGTAAAAATCCTGTAATTGTGTAAAATATAATTTATGAATCCAAAGATTCTTCTTCAATTACGGAAAAATACAATCTTTTACGTTACTCTTTCTTTATACATAAATTTAAGAAATATCATACGTAAAATTAAAACCTTACCAAACGATAATTATGGGTGACATTATTATCATTTAGGTTAAAGACAAAATGACCACTGAATCACTAAAGTCGAAAGAGTAAGGTTAAATCGAATAAAGGGTTCACTGTCACGTTATAAAATTTCATGTAATGATAAGGGTGATTAGTACTGTTGAGATAAGTGTGTTATTACGTTAGTTATTTATGTACAACTAGAGGATGATTCACAGTTCGTTATTCTACTGATGGTCTATGTCTTCAATTTCAATATAAAAACACAGAGTCTTTCTTTTTTATTTATTTATAACTTTATGTCCCAATATTACACGTTCTTGTACAGGTCCCAAGTTCTTGGTATCGACTCAGGACCGTACCGAACTCATTCCTCCTAAAATAACAACAAAACCGAACCAAAAACAAGTAAAATTGGATTTTATCTTATGCTTCCTTAGTTCATTTAGTATGATTTATTTTATGAGATCTGTTTCTGTTTATAGTACACTATAGTGAATATACGTCTTTGAATTTTTTTTCCATTTTTTTCCGTGTTTACTTGAATAAAGGATTTGTCTATATTTCAGTGTCTGTCGCTTTTTTTTTTTTTTTTTTTCATAACAATGGTTTCCACTTCCCACCCACCTTCCTCCAACCCTAATTATACATGTGTGATGTCACATATTTTATCTATTGGTTGTTCCTGGATGACATATGGTGTCCCTTGATATGAGTTATTTTAAATTATTCCCTTTTCTTAGACTTTTTCTTATACACACATACAATCAACGAATCAACGGCCCCAGGTCGCGGCCACCTAGGTACCACTAAGCTTCCCCTCTACCTCAACCGCTCCTTTTTTGAATAAATATTTATATTCTAATCTAATCCTTCTTTGTCACATCATCCTTTTAATTCACCTCTTTTCTTCGACTTATTGAACCAAATGCACCTTGCGGTTATTTCAAGGTCTGTTCCTCGAACGTGGTAGATGTAATCCGGTGGTCGTAGGTAAACTTATAGCCTCTCATGGGGCGGAACCCGGGAGAGAGAATCCCTAGAATCTTCGACCCTGTTGATTCATCTGTACCGATCGGAGGTGCGGGATCAACCCTTATGTCGGACTTTAATTTCATTTCTCCTCTGTGACCCCTTTGTTCAGGAAGGTTACTGAACGGACCGGAGATAACAGATCTTTCCGGAAAATATGGAAAAACTAACATGTATCTCTAGTTACCCATTATGTTTCAGTACGTCGAAATCGTCGGGTCTGAGAATAGTTTTGGTCCGAAAGAGAGACGTATGGATTAACATATGTGTTCGGAAACCACTAAATGTAGTAGAAGACCGGTCTCCCGGTTAATTGTAAAATGTCGGAAAAAAGACTATTCCCAAACAGTTGGTCTTCTGAATAAACACAACTAGAAGGGTTTCAGACCACGGTGGGAGTCTTTTGTGATTTATTTCAATGTAAGAATGTATCGTTCCTGTGTTCTCCTCACGTCACTATATACTGTTTTCTTTTCATTAATTGAGTTTGCAGATCACAACGATTGTAGTTTTGATGATATATGGGATTTAAAATGTATTACCTTCTATGTCTCAGTACGTCCCCGTCGTCAGGACTGGGAAAGACATATAGAAAAATATATGTTTTCCAGAATCCACTAAATGTAATAGAAGACCGGTTCTCCGAACGATTGTGAAAAACCGAGGGAAGGAATTACTTACAATTAGAGCAAAGGGGACTTCACAAAAAGAAATTAGACGTAGAGGAATTTCGTGATTTCAATTTAGAGACATCTTGTTTCCACGTCACCCAATATTGTTTCTTCCATGAATTGAGTTTCTAGATTACAATGATGAACAAAAAAGATATATGGTTGATATAGTTGTTTATTTTCTATACTTTTAAACCGTCGTTCATAACCGAGTTGTTACTTTACGTATTAGTCAAAATAAGATTACTAGAACTGTGGAACCTTCGGGAACGTTAGGATCCTATAAAATTCGAAGGACACGGAGAGCTCCAACCCTCTAACATTTGTTAAGTGTTCGACATTTTTCAGGCCCCCTTAGACAATCCGTTCAATCTCTCGATAGTCTCCCCCAAAATTCGGTTCTGTAAGAAAACGTCCTCTGACTTCGGGACTTAATTGAAAAAGGTCTCTCACAGTCTTTTCATCTTTTTATGTTATTCCGTCCGTATAAAAAAAAAAAAAAAGAAAAACCTCATGTACGTGTCCTTTACGGTCCCCCTTTTGGACTCCGGACTAAGCAGAACGGGTAGTCCGAAGAACGGTGTACTGGAACAGTACCCACCCTAAAGAGTGCGACCGGGGGCCGTGAATCAGAATAGGTTGAGAAACACTGGGGTACCTAACGTCAGGTGGTTCAAGGAGACAGGTACATTAAGAGGTCCGTTCTTATGACCTCACCCAACAGCAAAGTAAGAGGTCCCCTAAAAGATCTGGGTCCCTAACTTGGACCTAGAAGAAATGGTTGACTCGGTGGTCTTATATCTACATATTGACTTAGCGACACCATACGTGAACTTTTAATGTACTATTACACGTAGTTTATATGAAGGTATTTTTAAGAAGTTTAATTTTTTTTTTTCTCAGACTTCCTTCACGTAACTTCTGTGTTCCATCTTTTTCATCTTTCCTTGACTTTCCCTTTTTAATGTTTCCTTTTTGACATTCACCAAAAGAGAAGTATCGGCTCGACATTTCGTGAGAACCACTCTTTCGTTTGTGATTTTTTCCTCTCAATCATGTCATCCAAGTTATTACTGATGGGGTTTTATGTCCCGAAGGGTTCACCGTGGACACCATTCCTTGAGTGGACGGTTACGACCTCTGTATTTTCTCCGTCCAAGTTAGGGATCCAGTCTTTATAGGAGACCTCCTCCGTACCGTTGGGTAAGGGTATAAGAACGGACCTCTTATGGTACCTGTCTCCTCGGACCACCCGATGTCATGTAACCCAGTCTTTCTTAGACTTTGTTAACTTCACTGAATCATACGTGTGTTTGGGGAGTTTTATACGTACGGGATCAGGAACATTTGTCAATTACAAAAACGTGTTTTCTAATTCAATCATTAGAAATCTACCCTTCTAAAATTATCTAATACACGTTAGTATATATAGGAATATAATATTCTCTTAACACACTCAGCGAGTCAGCACAGACTGAGAAAACACTGAGGTACCTGGTATTGGGTGGTCCGAAGAGACAGGTACTTTAAGAGGTCCGTACTTATGACCTCACCCAACGGTTAAGGAAGAGGTTCTCTTTCCGTGTCCCTTTAAACTGTGTGTTTCTCTTCTCCTCTCTCTGACTTCACTGCGTGACTACTCTCTGACTCTACTACTTTGGTTTTTTACCGTCATCGATGGTCCTCGACTTTCTCCGTACCTTATCTGAGACATCTCGAAACCCTCCCTTGGGTCGGGACGTCGGTGGGACTAAAGTCGTTGTTCACGACGACTAAAACTTAAAGACCGAAGATCCTGACATTCACCCCGAATCCTTCGTAGTGATACTTGTTTCGACCACCTCATCTATCTTAAGTCGACTCGATAAAGTTCAGGATTTTACAATGTAACAATTTCACGACGTGAGTTATACGGTCGTTTAAACCTTGTGAGTCGTCACCAGTGTCCTGACTTTCTCCAGTCAAAAGTAAGGTTACGGTTTCTTCCCGTTACGGTTTCTTACAAGTTCGATGACGTGTCAACGTGGGTAGAGTGTTCGATCGTTTCATTACGAGTTTTAAGAGGTTCGTTCAGAAGTTGATACGTATTTGACTCTTGAAAGTGTACAAGTTCGACCTAAATCTTTTCCGTTTCTTTGGTCTCCAGTTTAACGGTTGTAGACCACCTAGTATCTTTTTCGTTCTCAAGGTCTTTTTGTAGATAAAGACGAAATAACTGACACGGAAACTAAAATTACTAGAGTTGTTGACACCTTTTAAAAATTTCTCTATCCTTATGGTCTGGTGGAATAGACGGACGACTCTTTAGACATACGTATAGTTCTCTGTTATCAATCTTAACTTGTACCTTGTTACCTGATCGAGTTTTAACCTTTTCCTCATGTATTTCCGACATATAACAGTGGAACGAATAAATTGAAGATACGTCTCCTGTTGTACGTTTTACGGTCCGACCTACTTCGTGTCAGACCTTAGTTCTAACGACCCTCTTTATAGTTATTGAAGACTATACATCTACTGCGGTGGGAATACCGTCTTTTACTTCTACTTGACTTCCTGGAGAACTACTTTCACTTTCTCGACCTCAACTTTTCGACCGAATTTTGAGTTGTAAGTTTTTTTTTTTTTCTAGTGCCGTAGACCAGGGTAGTGAAGTACCGTTTATATACCCCTTTGTTACCTTTGTCACTGTCTAAAATAAAAGAACCCGAGGTTTTAGTGACGTCCACCACTGACGTCGATATTTTAATTTTTTGGGAACGAGGAACCTTCTTTTAGATACTGTTTCGATCTGTCGTATAATTTTTTGTCTCTGTAATGAACCGGTTTTGTTTCCAGGTAGATCAGTTTCGATACCAAAAAGGTCATAAGTACATACCTACACTCTCAACTTGGTATTTCTTTTGAATCGTGACTTCTTAACTACCAAAATTCGAGACCACTACCTCTTCTAAGAACTTTCAGGGAACCTGACGTTCCTCTAAGTTGGTCAGGTAGGACTTCCTTTAGTCAGGACTTATAAGTAACTTTCCTGACTACTACTTCAACTTAGAGGTTATGAAACAGATGGACTACGCTTCTTGAATGAGTAACCTTTTCTGAGACTACGACCCTTCCTGATTTCCGTCTTCTTCTTCCTCTACCGTCTCTTACTCTACCAACCTACCGTAGTCACTGATCTATCTGAACTCAAACTCGTCCGAGACCATCAACAACTACCTGTCGCTTCGGACCTCACGACGTCACGTACCAAAACGTTACTCAGTCGGTACTGACTCGCTGACTTGACTTGACTTGACCCTTGACATTCCGTTATGCAAAGACAATAAAATTCGGTATCTCAACCATGACTACGTAATTTAATAGGGGTTCTTTATTTGTAACTTTTCCCGTATAATTCGTCCCACCCACTAACGTACCATTCGATTTGCTAAACGTGAGACTAATTACTTCTGTCAGAATTTTTATTCTTTCATTATTAGTTTTTTTAACTTATCCATTACTTGCTATATAGAAGTTGATGTTACGTTCACATATTAGAATGGTACATACGTAAAAGATTTTATTCCCTAAAAAATTTTATAATTAGTAAGTCAGATGTATATATAGTCAATACAGACATACGAAATAAAAGGACTTTTCTGATACTTAGGATTTGAATGTCCAGTAAAAAAGGAAAACTATTAAAATAGTTTAAATAGGTATACGGTATCCTTTAAGACGTTTATATATTTTATGACGTTTACATACCACCACCACCAAATAAACGATTCAGTACAGGTTGAGTAACATAGGGGTGTCTGACATCGGATGTTCCGAGGAGACACGAAAAGGTCCGTTTTTATGACGTCATCCAACGTCAAAAGAAGAGGTCCCCTAAAAGGTCTGGATCCCTGGTTTGGGTCCAGAGGACATAAGTCCGCCTAAAAAATGGTTAACTTTGTGAACCCTTTGGGTTATGTTACATATCGGGAATGTTTGGAGACTTTGTCTTAGTAAGTAAGGTGTCTTCCATTATCTTGAAACCTTTCCTATCTGACATTTTACTAACTGACTAGGGGTAATATACACGTAAGATTAAAAATCGGTCTCACTTTTTACCCGTCTCTCTCTTGATCGGATGACCTAGTAAACGACTATCACTCAATTTCACTTTACGTTAAACCAAAATGAGAAAAAGACACATTGGTCGTCGTACTGAAACCTTTTCAATGAAACTCCAAAAGACAAAGTTTAAGGGTAAATGTGTAAAGATGTCCGTAAGAGATTCCGGACAAGGTCGACAAGATAAGGAGAAGAGAAGACCACTATTACAAGATGAAGAGATACCATCTCTTCATTCTGGTCTATTATTAAAATTTTATTAAATTGATAAGTTCTTTACAACTGTTTCTTATTAAGTTTTAATCTCGTCGGTTCTTTCTTCACTTGACACTTTGTCAACCGTAACGATAAGAAAAGATAGTTAACACTCTTCTGACAATCTAAAACTATACATTTGAACGAAGGATCTTATACATCTGTAAGACCTAGTATGATATTTAATGAACTAAGAACGATTAGTCCGTCTACCTCCGAAGGGACCACCGAGTCTATTATTTCTTAGACGGACGTTACGTCCTCTAGGTCCAAACTAGGGACCCAACTCTTCTAGGGGACTTCTTCCCTTATCGATGGGTGAGCTCATAAGAACGGACCTGTAAGGGTACCTGTTTTCTCGGACTACCAGATATCAAGTACCCCAGCGTTTCTTAGTCTGTGCTAACTCACTGATTTTGTGTACGTGTATTAGTCTGTCTACAGATAAAGATGGAATCCCACCAATCAGTGACTTTGAAACAAAGTACCTGTACTAGAGATGGTGACACTGTTCTCAGCTAGAACTTTCATTAGAGAGAACTTTTATCTTTATTTATGTGTTTGTATATACCGACTTGACACGTGTCTGAAGTTATGACAAATAGTCACATAAATTAATTTTATCGAGTCATTTGTTCATTGGATGTTTACCATATAGACCCCTAAGTTTTTTCTTCTCGTACGTAAATAACTATTATGACTAATATACAGACGTAAGAGTGTAAAAGGATATACGATACCAATAGATTGATACTTCCTATTGATCTTTGACATCTAACGTAACTGATATGAACAAGACGTCACAAATCCTGTACGTCACCTATTATGCTGTAAATCATATACAAAACTAGTACAAACTGGTAAAACTTAATAGGAACAAGAAGTGAGGTAAGGTTGATATTGTTTCGACTTTAACGTTATCAGAAATACTTAGATCTTACAAATAAAGATATGGTTCTTCATTCTAAAATCATATAAACATTTGAGTAATGTGAAGTAATTTAAAATGTAAGGAGTATATTTGTAACCACAATGAATCCGACAACGTTAGTTGATGTTATGTAAAAATGTTAATAAATATCTTAATTTCTTAAAGGTAATACGTATACTGTGACAGACATAAAGTAAATACAAACGTATATTTCTAGGATCCGTTAATATGTGATATATAGGATTTAATTTCGAATAATCTTATTATTTTAAAGATACAACGGATTACAAAGTTATTCGATACGGTTTAATACGTTTAATTTAATTATATTACGTATAATGAAGATTTATAATTACTACAGTCACGGATAAAACTAATTTATTTACAAGTATGAAATATGTTTAAACCAAAACGTTTGATTATAGGATTTACGTGATTAGTTTGTATTATCGATTCATTATTATATCGATGAGTACATCATTCGTCCATTAGTGGACGGTAATTATAAAACTCACAGTAAAACATTTAGGTTTAAAAATGAAAACCTCACTTACGTAAATTTGTATGTTAATGTATCGAAATTAGTATGACACTTTAGTAACACTTTTACTTGATTTAGGAATCTATACTAACCTAACTAAGTTTTAAAACACGGACAGTGTAATTTTTCAAAAGAAATCATAATTATAATAATGAAGTGGGTAAACTGTTTGACATTTAGGTCCATTTCTCTTCATTACACTAAACCGATAATGGATTCCTTGGTAAACCTAAGTTGGCAATGATCATCGCGACTTCTGAGGTTAACGACCCTAATTAAAGTTAAGACTATCCACTTTATTCTTACGATTAAAGACTGTAGTGTAAATGTCTTTTTCACTTGTTACATCTTACACTTATTTTCTGTGTAACATTGTCTGTACATGTAAATACTCAGTTCTACAGACTATGTTCATATAGGACTTCGTGGATGTCCCAGTTAGTTTTATTAAATGAGTTCCCATAACTGGTAAGACTAAGACACCTATTCTTATCTGACGAATGTGTCATCTGTGGTTAGTGGACAAACTTGGTTCGTTTCTATATTTAGTAGTTCGTTTTCTTTCAAAAGTTTCATAAGGTTTGTCTTGAAGTCGTGGGTTACTTCGACATTGTTCGTTTGTGTAATGTGCCTAGTCCGACGACAAGCCTTTTATCTCCTCCATCGAAACAAGTTACGTCCGAGACTCGACTGGACCCCGAATTATCCGTTAGTGTCGTGGTTTGAGACATTCGGTGTTGTGACCGGTGTTTAGTTTTGTGTCCGAGGAAGTCGTAGGTACAGAAAAGTGTCTCGACTTGAGTATCCGATAATTTTTTCTGTCACAGTATGTCCATTCTTTCCGTGTAGTAGATCTGTATACACGTATATTTATAAATACATTAAAAGGGGTTTTATTATTATATGTATAAGTAAATTTTATTAAAAGTTAAATATATTACACGACGTAAACAATAAAGTTGAAAAATTTTACTTACACTTGATAAAGAGTTCCATTATCGTAGGGTAAAAGTTTCAAGTTTTCGTTATAAAATTTCATTAACTCTAACTGTATTACCGTAATGTACATATGTATATCGTACCTAAACTTCAGTCAAATGATTGAATTGGTGGTAGGTGTAACTAAAACTTCCGGTTCTTCCATTTTAGATATTCGTAATGGTTAAAAAGGGGAAGATAACCGGTACTTCTCTACCCTGGTCTACGGTACTAGAATCAAAATACTTACAAGTTAAAATTCGGTCGAAAAAAAAAAAAAAATGATAACAGAAGATGGGGGTTGTTCTCGGAGAATTAATGAGACGTGAAAGACGGTAATCTCACCGTAGTAGATGGATAGATTCCAATAACTATAAAGAGGACCTTTAGAACTAAGGTCGAACACAAAATAAGTCGGACCGTAAAGTGTACTACATGAGACGTATATTTCATTTGCTTGTCCACTGTTATGTCAGAACATGTGGAAGAGGTTAAACATTGGTCAGTCGGTCAAGATTGACAACGAAGAACTGGACGTATGTCCAAAGAGTCCTCTGTCTATTCCACCAAACAATAAGGGTAGAGATGCTTAAAAGGTCAAACAAAAGTAAGTATGTTGGTTTTCGAAAACGTATGAGTTACTTTGTCTTCATCTAAAAAAAAAAAAAGACCTTAAGGGAACGAAATAATACTAGGTTACTTACAACCGTCAAACTAGAGACCAAGGAGACAGAAAAGATTTAGGTCGAATATATAGACCTTCAAGAACCAAGTACATGACAACTTCTGATCGTACTTCTTAAAACTCGTAATAGAATGATCGTACACTTTACTCACGTTGATAGGTCATCAAACTTGTAAAAATCGTGACGGAAGGAAGCCCTGCCCTTACTTTTGATTGTAAAAGTTCAGGACACCTCTGACGACTTAAAAGATTTAAACGACTGTTTAACTCACGTTGTGAAATAGTCATAGTAGAAAATCCTAAAATTTATCAAGTTAACCTTAAGATAGTGAACATAACCGAAACAAAGATCATTACGAATGATTCCCGATGAACTGAAGTGTGAGGTCTTACAGACCGAAATCCACTTACTACTATGGTTATCACCAATAGACTTAGTAATTATGGAAAGCACATATCAAGAAGACATGTAAGAACGGTGGAGAAGAATTAAAGAAGACTAAGACAGTCCAGGAATGTAAAAGACAGGAACTAACACGGGTAGAAACGTACTTTACAAGGGAACTACAGAGGTTAAAAAACCTTCACTAGAGATCGGAAAGGGTAAGATAACAAAAGGAGATAAAGAAAGTAACAATTGAATTCTTCCGGAAGAATAGAGAGGAACGATAACAGACCTTGAGACGTAAGTCAACTCATATAGAAACGGAAAGAGAGAACGAGAAGTAAAAAGAAAAAGGAGTCGATTATCATTTCAGAGGAGTCTGAAACTGAAACGTAAAGAAAAAGAACACCTACCAAAACCAGTGATAAAGGACGTGTTACCTAACTTGGAGGTAAGTATCAAGAGGTCCGTAAGATAGATGGGTTAGATTAGGAAACTTAAATAAGTAGTGGAGGTGACATATTAGTGTTCCCTAAACTAAATCCAGTATGGACTTACTAGATCACTAAAAAGGTATGAAAAAGTTAAATTCAGATTTAAAGTATTATTCCTCGTCTATTAGATTCGTTTTCAGTCGAGGTACAAAACGAAAACGACTGACACATATTACAGAGGTAGAAACCGACTTCTCTTATATTAGTCCGAAGTCAAAACTGGTGAACCACTAAAAGTACACATCTCAGTAGATAACACAACAACCTAATCCTACAAACGATACTGGTCACACAAAAAACTGTTTTGAGACAATCTGAAGCGGAACAACGTTAAACACGAGGTTCTAGTATGAACGGACAATAATGTTCATAGAGAACTGAAGGAGGAAACGTAAGGTTAAGTGAAACTACTTTTTCTGTAACAAAAAAAAACCCCCCCCACAATTAAGATCTTCCAGAACGTCAAGAAGTACACGTGCGTACGAGTCAGTGGAATCAGTACAGACTGAGAAACCCGTGGATACCTGACATTGAACGGTCG
This sequence comes from Capra ibex, assembly GCA_006410555.1. Classification (NCBI taxonomy): domain Eukaryota; kingdom Metazoa; phylum Chordata; class Mammalia; order Artiodactyla; family Bovidae; genus Capra; species Capra ibex. Next base: position 18,081,026 of record SJYO01048061.1, on the reverse strand, counting down.
GAGGAATCAGGTGACTTAATAGGTCCGTTCTTATGACCTCACCGAACGGTATGGGAGTAGGTCCTCTAGAAGGTTGGGTCCCAAGTTTAGACGAATAGGACACAGTTCCGAGGGGACGATCGAGTCAGCCATTTCTTAGGTGGACGTTACGTCCTCTGGGATCAAATTAAGGACCCAGTCCTTCTAGGTGACCTCTTCACTATCCGATAGGTGAGGTCATAAGAACCCGAAGGGATCACAGAGTCTACCATTTCTTAGACGGACGTTACACTCTCTGGATCCAAGATAGGACACAGAGGACATCCAGAAGTATCTTGACCAATTGAAGTCGAAGAAACGGAAGTCACCAACCCCGTATTGAACCTAACGACACTACAACTTAGGAAACGCAACCATTACTTGGTTCTAGTGAAACAACAAAAACTCTGACGTGTATTCATGAAGTAAAACATAAATTTTTTTTTAAAAAAACGATGCACATGATAAGGTGAAATATCATAAGAAGACTAAATTTAATAGAATAAAGGTAGGTAAAATGAAGTGACTTAGGATTCTACAGCTAAAAGTGAGAACGGTAGAGGACGAACTGGTACAGGTTAAATGGAACTAAGTACCTGAATTGGAAGGTCTAAGGATACGTTATAACGAGAGATGTCGTAGTGTAAAGTGTAAGTGGTCTTCTGAGTAGGTGTTGACTCGTGGTAAAGACGGCACAGGTTCAACGAAGTAAGAAAGACACGACGACGATTCAGTGAAGTCAGTACAGGCTGAGACACGCTGGGGTATCTGTCGTCGGGTGGTCCGAGGGGGTAGGGACCCTAAGAGGTCCGTTCTTGTGACCTCACCCAACGGTAAAGGAAGAGGTTACGTACTTTCACTTTTCACTTTCGCTTCAGTGAGTCAGAACAGGCTGGGAGTCGTTGGGGTACCTGACGTCGGAAAGTCCGAAGAGGCAGGTACCCTAAAAGGTCCGTTCTCATGACCTCACCCCACGGTAACGGAAGAGGTAGTAAGAAAGACATCGATAATCATTAACGTCGTATTGCCTGTGGAGGATTGGACCTCCTGAGTAGACGGTCATAGTATAGAAAAAATGGAAAGACACGTCAAGTACCCTAAGAGTCCTGTTCGAATTGACCTCGTCAAACGGTAAGGCAGAAGATCCCTTGGTGACCTTAAGACAGTCTTGAGAGGTGGTACTGGGTCAGTAGAGCCCACCGGGAAGTATCGTACCAAGTATCGAAGTGACTCAATGTGTTCGGGGAAATGATGTTGTTCCGACACTAGGTACTTTCACTTATATATATATACAAAAGTGTTCTGACTTCTATGTCCATTTTCCTCATCCTCAGTCAAACTCAAGAACGATTTCAAACACTGTTTCAAAGACCAAAACTTTGATTTCCGTTAGTATCCTTTCTCTTTAAGTGTATAGTCTTAAACTAAATACTGTTATATTCTACCATAATTATAACTTAGTGTTCTTACCTTTAGATAAAAGGAATACAAAATGTTGGGTGTAAAGATTAAAAAATCTTTTTAAAGACGGAGTCGTCATAAATTTAACTATAACAAAAACTAATATCAGAGGGATGACTTTGGTAGTTAATTTAACGGACTATTTTTGAATAAGATCAAACGGTATAAATGTTAAAACTAATGATTTCATTGTAATGTGATGTAAATAGGACTTCCCAGTGACGTAGTTTTATTTATTTATTGTCTGATATTACGTCTACATCATAACAATTTTCAAAGATTTATATTTTTTACAATTACTAAATAATTTAACACTTATGTCAAACTCTACCATCTGGTTTTTTGATTAATAAAATTACAAACGTCTATAATAAACCTTGAAATTATATACTTTCTTTTAGAGGTGAGTCTCACTACTGATCCTACAAACACTCTATTACAATCTACTTGACCGAAGTTTAAACGAGACAGATATACGTACGTTACGATAATACACTTAGTGTTAATGAAACTTTATCAAGAAGGTTCAAGATTTTCACTCGATAACAACGGAACTCTTTATAAGTCAGAGGTTGTAAGACAGGAAAAGTATTTTAAGTGTAAATAAAGTTCACAAATTTTATTATTACATAGTTTAATATACAGACATTAACAAATTTACTTAACTAACGGAATTTTCAACCTTACTACGTCATTAGTTTCACAAGGTAGACCATCTATTTTAGTCTTAAGGTTAAGATCGTTATCGATAGACACTGGAAAAATCTCTGTAATAAATGAGAGAGACATTGAGTCTTATACTTTATTAGTGTAAGATGAGTCGTTACACATTTTATAGATTTTAAACGGACACGGTAACAAATTTTACATAAATGGTCTTCGTTTTTTAAAAGTGGGTGATCTTAACTAATATAATTTGTTATTTTTCGACATGATTTCTCGATGTACCCAACTAAATAGAGTATTATTCTTATGTCTTCAGTAAAAAAAAGTTCATTTTAACCGTCAACCGGAAAACTTTTGGAGATCTCTTATCCTTTATGTCCGAGTAAATACTCTTTTCTAAAAGAAATGAATAGGTTTACATCGTTTCTTTCATAGAAATTTACCGAAACAAATACGTAAAATGACTCACGACTTTATGATAAAACACTGTGAGTCTTCGTCATAATGGTTTCCATACTGTAAAAATTTATATATGGTTCTCTAACACTGAATTCAAAATACTTTTTTCATATAGTACACGAATTAAGAGTAATGACGACCATCATCTTTTCTCTTGAGGAAAATTCATTTTGACATAAATTTATAAAGAAGAGTGAGACACTTATTTCGTAAAGAAATACACTTTAAATTATTATCTTAACTACGTTTTTACCCTTTATAAATACTATATCTCTTTTTAATTATGGATACAATTTCAGTCGATAAACTAAACTGACGATAGACACGGTCTTTTTGATTGAGTTTTCATCTAATTTTTAAATATACTCCTTTCGTATTACGATTCGTTAAATATTTTCATCTAAACTTATAGAAGTCCTTCAGCACCATCGTACAATAAAGAATCGTTCTGAGTTTTTTGTATCTCACGCTTCACTTTTGACAATCAAACTGGTGTGACAACGATAAGTTAACGATTTAACATAGACTGAGAAAGGTTGGGGTACTTGATGTCCTGCAGTCCAAAGAGACGGAAAGTGATACAGAGTGTCAAACGAGATTGAGCACAGGTAACTGAGTCACTACGGTAGGTTGGTAGAATAGGAGACAGTTGGGGAAGGGGACGGAAGTCAGAAAGGGTCGTAGTTCCAGAAAAGGTTACTTAGCTAAGAAGTGTAGTCCACCTGTTTTTTTTTGGGTATCAAAACTGATATACTTGAAACTAATTTGTCTGGAAAGTCTTTTTGGAGATGAAGACGAAAATAACTGATGTCATTTCAGAACTAACACACCTAGTGTTGTTTAACACCTTTTAAGATTTACCTATCCTTACAGTCTGGTGGAATGGACGGAGGACTCTTTGGACATACGTCCAGTTCTTCGATGTCAATCTTACCCTGTACCTTGTTGACTGACCAAGTTTTAACCCTTTCCATATGTAGTTCCGACATTTAACACTAGGACGAATAAATTAAATATACGTCTCATATAGTACACTCTACGGTCGGACCTTGGTTCCAACAGTCCTCTTTCCAACAGTGAGATTGTCGTCTTTCATTTCTCCTTGTTTCTTCAGAGAACTACTCCTACTTTATTTCACTTTTCAAACCGAATTTTGAGTCGTAAGTTTTGTGATTCTATTACCGTAGACCAGGGTAGTGAAGTACCGTTTAGTCAAGTCAGCGAGTCAACACAGGATGAGAAACGTCGGAGTACCTGACGTCGTGTGGTCGGGAGGGACAGGTAGTGGTTGAGGGTCTCAAATGAGTCTGAGTACAGGTAACTCAACCATTACGGTAGGTTGGTAGAGTAGGAGAGGACAAGGGAAGAGAAGGGTGGAAGTTAGAAAGGTTCGTAGTCCCAGAAAAGTTTACTCAGTCAAGAAGTGTAGTCCACAGGTTTCAGAACCTCGAAGTCGGAGTCGTAGTCAGGAAGGTTACTTATAAGTCCTGACTAAAGGAAATCCTTTATAAGTACCGTTTATCTACCCCTTTTTTACCTTTATCACTGTCTAAAATAAAAGAACCCGAGAGTTTGGTGACACCTACCACTGACGTCGGTACTTTAATTCTCCGAACGAGAAACTTTCCTTCCGATACTGTTTGTGTCTGTCGTATAATTTTTAGTTTCTATAAAGAAACGACTCTTTCCAAGAATATCACTTTCGACACCAAGAAGGTCAAACTGGTGTGAATTTATTTATGTAAAATATTCTCAAATTTGTTTCAAATTTCTGTTCAGTGTGACAACCTCCCCCCCGTTTCCCTTTCCGTAAATATTGGGTATATTAACTGTTTCTTTAGATCTAGAGAATTTCAAACATTCATTGAGAATTTATAATGTTCGGTATCTTTTCTATGTCTTGAAGAGATTACTCCTTTTACACTTAATTTTTACCAAACTACTTTGACCTAGGCTAATATGTCTCACTTCATTCGGTCTTTCTTTTTGTGGTTATGTCATATGATTGTGTATATATACCTTAAATCCTTCTACCGTTACTGCTGGGACATACGTTCTGTCCCTTTCTCTGTGTCTACACATATTACCTGAAAACCTGAGTCTCCCTCTCTCTCTCCCACCCTACTAAACCCTCTTACTGTAAGATTGTACATATGATAGTACATTCTTAACTTAGCGGTCAGATACAGACTACGTCCTATGTCGTACGAACCTCGACCACGTACCCCTACTGGGTCTCTCTACAATACCCCTCCCTCCACCCTCCCCCCAAGTACAAACCCTTACGTACATTCTTAATTTCTAAAATTTTAATTTTTTTATTTATTTATTTTTATTTTTATTTATTTATTTAATTAATTAATTTTTTTCTTTTGATTATTTTTCATGATATTTCATATTTCTTTTTTTCTTAATAGTATATAACTTAAGACAGTCGATCGAAATTTACCTATAAGTACTTTGATTTAATCTTTACTCTATATATAACTTCCATCCGTTATTTACGTTTGTGATACTTTTTTTAATTTTTTTTATTTTTATTTATTTTTATTTTTACCAAACTACTTTAACGAGTGGGTTATAAAACCGTTTGTAAATTTTAGACTTTTATAAAAGTTAGAATACCTCAGAAAAATTTTGTATAAAACGTTCCGTTACCATATTAAAACGAATATAGATTGACATGTAGGTAAACATGTCTACCGTAAATAAATATTAGTAATAAAACTAACATATATCATTAGTATGAAGATAGTATAGGGACCCATAGTGAGTGAGTATGTGTGTATTCGTGTGTGTACGTGTCTGTACGTGTATGTGTGTCTGTTTATAGAAAAATATAAAAGATTAGGTGACTATGAAACAACGATAAGAGAGTCGAGATAGTACACAGGTAAAACGTAATAAAACCACCGTAAAAAAATTTAAAGAGGACCCCAGTCGAAGTATTAGAAGTTTTAAAAAGTTTTTAAACGGAAACGTTTTCTCATGATATTGGTTTAGAGACTCTTATCATTTACTAGGATACTCTTAACACTACTTTTGACGTACCTGTAACAAAGTCGTAAAAGGAGTAATAGATGTTGGAGTAATTCTATATTGAATAAATGAGTTTTTATTTATTTTTGTGTAGTTATAGTCTCACAGAAATCGTCAATTCGATTAAGAGAAAGAAAAAGGGAAATTTCTCTTTAGGTATTTACAAAACAAAAAACAAGAAAAAGAGAGACCTTAGTGAGGTTATTAAATAAATATTTTTCTTCAGGTAATTTACTCTAGAATAGTTTCCATTGTTAGTGGACCTTTAATAATGTAGAGTATCAATTAAGAACGAGGGACATATTAAAGTGGATACTCGTCATAGACTACGTCGTAAACTAGTAGGAAAGGATACAAAAAAGGATCAAAGGTCCTGTAATACAACATAAAAAGATGGCGTAAACCAATGAAGACAAAGGAAGTGATCGCAGAGGAGCATAGCTATTGGAATTCTATAATTCAATAGAAACTCGTGTCAAGGTCCTACAGAGGAAAACAGACAGAATAGGTTAGAGTTCCGAAATTTGTGGTAGGTATTTAATGGTTAAGGAGTGAAATATAAAGGTGATTTAAAAAGGAGACTTGTTTTCTGAGTAAATAGTTTCACGACTGATTTTAGACGTAAACCTACAGATTATTTGTAGAGTCGAATTTAGGGAAATTTAAGACTATGTTACGATGGGACACGGTTTGTCGAAGAGGAAGTTAAAATAAGTTGAGTTATTTACCGTTTAATTATAAAGATCGACGTATGCAGATCAAATAAAGAGAAGTGGAGGTGACGTTTCTTATTGTAACTTTTCAAGTAAAGATACCAGTGAACCAAACATAGTCTATCATCTTCTGTGGTTAGAAACTACATCACCTTCAGTCCTTTAGACTAATAGAAATATATACAAACGAAAAGAACTTCTAAGAGAATAGAGGTTCGTCAACCTTGTGATCTCCTAATAAAATATAAAAATGGTTAATAAATTTTATCTGTCGTGGAAAATAGAATATAAAAAGTAAGTCAAAATAACTAGAAAAGGTGGACTACAACATTTAATTTTAAAATTTTTTAGACGAATATTCTCCTTTCATGAATCGGGATAAATATCGAAAGAAGACATAGATACCTTTGTTAAAAATTTGTATTCCTCAAATAACCTTTACCCGTAAATGGTAAACACACGTGATACCTTTATATTTCATATTTGGTTATGACTATAACCTCATTAGTGTTTCTTGAGATTAACGAAAAATGTTATTAAAGTACCATCTGTATTTACAACTTTACACCTACGTCTATCCTACTCTTTACTACTAAAGACCGAACGGACATGGAAACACACGAGTCACTGAGTCAACACAGGTTTAAAAATGTTGGGATACCTGATATAGGGTGATCCGAGGAGACACGTACGCTAAAAGGACCGTTCTTATGACCCCATCCAACGGTAAAGGACAAAGTCCCCTAGCAGACCTGTGTCCCTAGTTTGAGTGTTGAGGACTCAGAGAACTTAACCGTCCGCCTCAGAAATGGTGACTGAGTGGACTCTTCTGGATAGACATCGACATACGGAGGTATTCTAGGACTGTACTCAAGAGTCTTTATTCAAAAAGGAACGAGAAACCTTAAAAGTATTTTACATGTGTTCCCTCTCGTTCCGATATCACTTCTTCTAGAAGTATACAACTGGTGTCCTCTATGATTTACAATTTCAGTTAGGATTACGTTGGGTGTTATTGAGACTTGTACATAACTCTTTTATGGTGTATTACTTCATCTCTTTTGAGTAAATATTCGATAATATTCTAACGAAACCAACAAACTTTCAAATCATACAGGAGAAAACACACTTATGTTTTATAAACGTTTATTTGTGAAATCAATATAAAAACGAATAAAGAACTCCCCTTTTTTCATTAAAACTACTATTTCAGAGACTTTAAATTTTCTAGATAAACGAATGTTTCTTGAATTTATTTAGATTTATTCCCTTAAGTATTCAAAGGATGTTATTTATTTAAATCGAGATTTACGATATTTGTTCAATAATGAAATTTTTCAAAATGTGTAGACTCGACATTGGGACTTTTGTTTAAAAATTTTTAAATCGGTGGTCTATTTTTAGTGACATTAAATATTTTATATTTTTTTGTTTCTTTCAACCTATCTCTCGACCGTTCCTCAACTTTTTTATATTTTACTAAGATTATATAAATATGATGAAAACTTTTAAAATTCAGTACGATTAAACGTATACTTATGTTTATTTAGTACGTAATTCTTTATAAAGATTAGTTCCGTGTAGAAACAAAAAACAAATTTTTGTTAAAAGAGAGACTAAAGTAAGGTTATATTTTTAATTTACTAACATATTCGGACCCAGATGAAGAAGTGATATAATATTACTAGATAAAGAAAAATAAGAATACGTTCATAAAGGGACAGAACTAATAGTATTGAAATGTTAATCCATGACTACTACGTTGAAACAAGAAAAAGTTCAACCTAACTTATTAGATCTAGAAAAAGTAAAGACATATTTCAAATATTAAAGAAATAGTTAAAGGTGTTGTTTCGGTTGTTTATCTTAATATTACTAAAGATGAGATATCTGTTTGAACCTCTTGACAGTAGAATTCTTAAATAAGTATAAGAATAAATAAAAGAAAATAAATGTAGAAAATTTTAAAACGAATCGTTTTAAAGTATCTAAAGTCACATGGTAAATATATATATATATAAATATATATATAAAAACAACTTAAATAAGAATTATGTAAAACTACAACACCTACTTATATTAATTCACTACAGACCTTTGTTGAAAACCGACTTGACAATACATAAACAGTCCAATTATTGTCGGTTATATACGAGGAGACGTGAGGGACCCACTCGAGTCGTGTCGGGAATGTGATATATATAAAAATGACGACCGGAGTTCGATAGTGGTAGTGGAGGAAGACTTCGACATTCTCAGAAAAACGAGTACCCAGTACGGAGAAAGAGTCCTTACTGGAACCAAACGAATACGGACTCACTTTTTATTCGTACGTGGTAAAAAAAAAAAGTTATTTACGACGACACTACAACACACAGAACTGTAGACCGGAATATTTCCCCTCCTCCACCGTGAGATTCGGTGTCAGGGTCGTTTCCCAACCCACTATGACATTGTCTGTAATAACATTTATTTTAAGAAGAAAATTTAAATTAAAGGTAAACAAATGGTTTACATATTTTTTAATCTTAATCGAAAACACACCTTGGGGAATTTAAATGATTTAAGTATATTACAAGATCAACAAAACATCTAGGGAATTCTAAAAGAGATATTTGTTAGTACAGGGAACTCTAATTTATATTAAATCGAAGAGGAAAGGTTTACCGAAGGGACCACCGAGTCTACCATTTCTTAGACGGATGTCACGTTCTCTGAACCCAAGTCAGGGACTCAGTCCTTCTAGGGAATCTCTTCCCTTACCATGAATAAGATCATAAGAACGGACCTCTTAAGGTACCTGTCTCTTTGGACAACCCAATTTCTGGTACCTCAGTTTTTCTTAGACTGTACTGACTCACTGATGGTATAAGTAAGTGAAAAGTGAAAGTGAAAGTGTACAATATATATATGTATATGTATATATATATATATATATAAAGGAAAGAATTTAGACACAAAAACCAAACAAACCAAAAGTAAAAAACTGTACGGAGTACCGTTCACCCTAGAATCAGGGGGTTGATCCCTAGATTGGTCTCGGGGGACATAACCTTCCATAGGTTATGATACATCTTTACCCTTGTTGTCTTTAGGACCACAACAAGAATTAAAATTCCCATTTAGAAAGTTATAAAAATGATGATTAATTCATACGATAATCGACATCTGAAAATAAAAGACAAAAGAAGAGAAGGAGGGAGAAAAAAAAAAGTATCTAAAGGAAAAGACAATCTGTTCTGACAGAAGATGACTTTTTAAACGGCTCTCAAAAACAGTAATATGACTGACAACTGAAAAAAGTAAAAAGAAACGTAGGTACTTTTATTAAAAACCCAACTTTTTTCCAAGAAAAAAAAAAAAGGGGTATTGTAGAATACTTTCGGGGTTGTTTGAAAAACCGGTTAGTTTATGTAAAAAAGAGAAAGTAAGTTACTTAATACAGCTAACTAAAAAGTTCACAATTTAGTGGGAACCTAAAAACCTTATCTTGGTATAACCAATAATAAAATATATAATTAAAATACAGTAGTGACTATAAGTAAATTAAATAACGATCTAACATAAGTGATTATAAAACAATTCAAAACAAGAATATATAATAAAGTATTAAAACCAATCCAAAAATTGTCGTTAAAATATTTCACTAGAAATATTGAATGACTTAAATATTTAAAAATTTAACGACTTGTGTACTTCGTCGAATCCTTATAAAAGGCACAGACGGATGTTACACCCTCTGGACCCAAGTTAGGGACCCAACCGTTCTAGAGGACCTCTTCCTTTACCGTTGGGTGAGGTCATAAGAAGGGACCTTTTAAGGTACCTGTCTCTTCGGACCATCAGATGTCAAGTACCTCAGCGTCTCAGCCTGTACTGACTCGTTGAAGTGAAAGTTGAAATGAAAATACAACATTTTCATTCTAACAATAGAAAAGAAGAAATCGACTCACTAACTTTAATCTTAAATGGTTATTTTAGTAGCTATAGAACTTAAAGAAACACCCTTCTAAAATTCTTATTTAAGTCACATAAAATGTCTATATTCGGAGAAACGACGACGATTCAGCTAAGTCAGTACAGACTGAGACACGTTGGTGTATCTACCGACGGGTGGTCCGAAAGAGTAGAGACCCTAAGAGGTCCGTTCTTATGACCTCACCCAACGGTAAAGGAAGAGGTTACGTACTTTCAATTTTCACTTTCACTTCAACGAGTCAGTACATGTTGAGAATCGCTGGGGTACCTGACGTCGGATGGCCCGAGGAGGCGGTACCTTAAATGGTCCGTTCTCATGACCTCACCCAACGGTAACGGTAGAGGTATTCGGGGAAATCTAAACATAATTAGTGTATGATCAAACCCAACCAAAATTAAAAGTTCTTTAAATAGGTAAAGTATATTTGATTAAATAACAGTGTTACGATAAGTGTTATAAGAACACTGTAAAAGAAAGAGACAGACTTCTTATACATCTTTTAGAAAAAAGGGAAGTACAGACCAAAACTATACGTATAAGAGACAAAGGAACTATTGAGATTTTGAAAAGTGACAAACCTTGTAAGATTTTACACGATATTTGAACATAATCAAAAGAACCCGACGGTATAGTTTAATAGTGTTTGAGTCACCGAATTCTTTGTCTTTAAGGACTTATTTAAAAAAGAAAGTGTCAAAACCTCAGGTCTTCAGACTAGTTCCACACCCGTCCTGATATATGAGAGTCTTTATCTTAATGTTATATTTTAGGTTTTAGTAGTCTCAGACTCTTCTTACTTTTACAGATCTTTTGTGTAGATCAGATGGATAGAACCCTAACAAACAGAATCTAAGACATCCCGTCTTACATGAAGTACGACATTCGTGGTGGAACCGGAATCTTGAATATGAAATGTGAAGTTCGGAAATGTATTCTGTCTTATATTATCAAATCAGTGATTCGTTTCTCTTCCCCTAAAAATCAATAAGGAGTTCCAGGTATCCATTATATGACTCGGTATAGGACATTCGATAAAATGTCTGTAACTTCAAGAGTCGTCCATCTTCTACTGATGTGCCACTAGTTTAACTTCGGTACTGTATTCGACGAGGTGAAGTATGTCAAGGTTCTTGGCCGGAGTTTCTTTAACCTCGTTTAAGACCTTGAGTTCTAATTCACATAAATGTTGTCGGTTCTACTGCGACCAGCCTGGTGGTGCAATGACTAAAACTTTAGTCGACTGACACGGTAAGACGAGGGAGGTAGACGGATATGTTGAGACTTTGAGGGGAAAGTTTCAAGGAAAGAGGGCTCATCGTTACCCCTCAATGAAGAATCTGTCTTCAGGTGGAAGAGGAGGTCAAAGGATGGAGACTTCATTTCGTTAGAAAGGAAATAATAGTTGTGACCAGAGAGTATTTAACCGAAAGTTCGTCACTCGTAGACCTGAACCCAAACCATTGTTACGTATATCCGAAGGGACCGTCGAGTGACCATTTCTGAGGTGGTTACGAATGGTTACTTCCTCTACGTCCAAGTTATAGACCCAATCCTTCTATGGGACCTTTTCCTTTACCGTTCGGTGAGGTCATAAGAACGGACCTCTTAGGGTACCTGTCTCCTAGGACCACCCGGTGACAGGGATCCCAGTGTTTTTCATCCTGTACAGAATCGTTTCTTTGTTGTCGTTACGTATATCGAAGACCACTATTGACTGGAAGAAAATGAATTCCGGTATAGTAAGGTTAAAAGGAAAGTAGAATGTAGTTACAGAAAAGACAATAGACAGTTCCGAGAGGGACAGAATAAGAATATTTCTGAACAGTAACCCAACCCGGGAGAATCATTAGATCCTACTTGAGTCAATGTCCGAAATGTATTAATTTGGCCTTTTTTTTTTTTTTTTTTTGGAAGACTTAGTAAAAAGGGTTTATTATATTACCAGTGTCCAAGACACTTAAGTTTACACCTGTATTGAAACCCTCTATTGTAAGTTGGGTGATATTAAAAAAAGGTACAGGGTCAAGTACCCCAGTGTCTCCCGACCTGTACTGAATCACTGACTTTTTGTTTTTAGGAAAAGTAACGAATTTTAATATTGTTCATGTACTATTTATATAATAAGTCCTAAGAGACTTCTATATCTTCCTCTCTTTAACAATATCCTCCTCTATTTCTGTCTCTATTTCTCCACTAATATGTCAATATCCTTGACCGTTCTCACGTTAGATACCCCGTCCTTGTGTGCCCCTTCTTGAATCCGACACGTTAAGTTCAAGTTTCTGTCAGACCTCCGTATTAAGTCCTCTAGAGTCATAAAAGAAACTTCCGGAAGTTAGTCGTAATGAGTTTCAGATGATTAAATTTGTAATTAAATTTTATATATAAGTGTCCGGTAGATCTACCACCAAACTGGTTTATAGACCAATGACACCAGATCAGTTCAACTGTGTATGTAATTGGTAGTTTTAAATAAAGGTATTAAAACAAAAACAAGAACCAATTTTTAGAGAGTCGAAAGAAACGAATCAGGAAAATAGACAATGAAGAAAAGAAATATTATAAAATATCTAAAAGACCTAAGAGACACGAGTTTCTTAAAAAACATCGAAAAATTTAAAATAGTAGATCCTGATGGATTAAATATAATAAAGGAATATCTAAAAAAAAGAAAATTAATACGAGAATTGTAATTGATATTCACAAAGGAAAGACACTCTTAGAGTAAAAGAACGACTGTTAAAATGGACCACAAAACGTGAAACGACTCTAAGAATATGTATCTTCCATGATATTTAGATTCGAAGTATAGGAGATCGTACCTAAAGGGTTAAAAAAAAAGAAAAAATTATATTCCATTCTCGTCAGGAACGAGTTCCTGCCAAGAAATAATCTTAAAAACTATTAGACTTTATCTTTCAAGAACGAGTAGTCTGTGTGGAACGAAGAATTCTGATCAGAAGGTAATCTCTTCATTGAACGGGGAAGAGTAAGTAGAAAGAACTGGTTAGAGAAGATGAGTTAAAAATTCCTTTTTGATAATAGGACGAACTTTAAAAACCTTTTAGTTATATTTCTCGAGTGGAAACATCAAAAGAAATTTAGAAAAAAACGTAAATAAACAAAGTAAGTCTGACCTTTCTCTTTTTATTAGGAAACCGTGTGTAAGATCCTTTCTATCCTTACCTTCATATAACTTTTGTTAGTTTAATTGTAAAGTACTATATAGGGATGAATGGAACTGTACGTTCTAAACGTTGGATTTTGGATTTAGTCCCTATCTTTTTATTGGGTTACTGGTTTAAGTAAAATGACGGGTAAAAAAATTCCAAACCCTTGTTTACGAGCAAACAGATGTATATATAAAGTTCGATGTTTACACTTCGTCACTTTCGTTTCTGTACACTGACTATGTTGAATTTTATAAATGTAAAAAAGGAAATTGTTACTGTTTTTATTTTAACCGGTCGGGACGAATTTTCCAGATGACCTCTTCCCTAGCTCCACAGAAACTTCCCTCTTCTCCTTTACCAGAATAAAAAAGTCGGATCCTTAACTAGAGATTTTTACCGAAAGGAACGAGTGACGATAAAAGTGTATCTCACAGAGTCCTTGACGATCACTGACTCCACCACGATACAAGATTCTGAAAGAAAGAAGGTCCGATGGTAGGGATCTGTCTTAGAACTGTTTTAAATGTAGAATAAATAAATGAAAAAATGAATCGAATGACCCTATTTTAGGGTTACGTAGTTTCAGACTCCTCTTAAAATATACAGACCATACAGTATAGATCAATAGAGTAGTCTTAATTAAGATGTTTAGTCATAGAGAACCGGTTTTATAAACTAGTAGGGATATATCTATAAAGTAGAGTGTCAGAAACCGTGTCACAAGGTCCACTGAGAAATTAAAGGGAACAAAGATAACCGTTTGTCAATTATGATCGTAAAGATTTCGTACAATCTAAAGTCAGGGTGTCTTTTTGATTAAGGAGTCTCTTCTCCCAGGAAACCATCTTAAGTCATTTTGTACCTTATTAAAGTTAAAGTATATAGGTCTTTCTGGAGTTTAAAGAATTATATCCTCTGTAAATACCTTCAACCGGATTGTCATTTAAATGTCTAACGCTCAAGTAAAACCAAACACAGGATGAAATACTCAAATCATCTGAAAGGACCTTTATAGTTTTGAAGTAAGAGTAACGTCGTATCGGTAGTGTGAATAGTCTAAGAGAGGTTTTAGTGTTAACACGAAATGATGAAAGGTTATTAAAATCACGCATTCAGACTAGTTATTGTCGGAACATTGGTTCTACAAATGATTAACATCGTGTCAGTCTATCCCTCTCCTAAAGTTCAATCCCATTGTTAAACAAGGTTCCACGTTGACCCTTACATAACATGAAGTTTCGTTTTTATAGTTTTTTTCAGAGTTTTACGTAAGATATTTTTAACCTGAAGGGATCTTGTCATAGTGTCATTCTTTTTTCAGTATAGACCACGATTTATAAAAAAATTTCGTCCTTTACTACTCAAATACCCACTTAATTGTTTAGACATTCTAAGGAGAGTTTTATAAAGTAAAACGGGGAAAGTACGTTACGACGACGATTTTATGTAGAGTAGACAATGGATCAAAAGGTAGAAGGAGGTGACGATGGAAAAAGAGAAAGAGAGGGAGGAGTAAAAAGGGTGAAGGAGTAAGACGGAAAGGAGGTAAGTAGTAACAATCTCCATAAAAGGTTTGTGATTGTGAGTAGTGATAACGTGTAAGAGTGATGTTTGTCGGGGAACCCTTAATGATTGAAAGGAAAAAAATAAGTTCCACCCAGGATGACCTTAAAATCATTAATTCAGTAAATAATAGAAAGTGTCTATTTACGGTGTTAGGATCAAAAACTAAGAAAAAAAAAAAAACTCAACGGTCATCATACGGAAGAAGTACGACGTATTTCAAAAACGAGGTATTCGGTAGTAATCTTCAGAGGAGTGATAAATTCTTTTACGACACGTAGTCCTTTTAAAGGTCCCTTATCATCGTCCAATAAATATTGTTACATTCGTACTATGTTCAATATCCCCCAGATGTCACGAACGTGCGAAGTCTCACTAAAATTAACAACTTACCCTTATGTCGTAAAACACGAGTTCTATAATATAAGTAAGACACGAAATATAGTTACTAAAATATCTTAAAAATTTTAAATGAATTTTTTAAAATCTAATAAAAATTAAATGTCGTTTTGACTCCCCGTCTATCTCTCAAAGGGAATATTAAGGACGGGGTGTGTACGTATCGAAGGAGACAATAGTCATAGGTAGTCATATCACCATAACTATGTAAATGATATTAGTTACTTTGATGTAAGTGTGTTGTATTCGTAGGCTTCCGGTATTAAAATTAATCCCAAGTGAGAACCACAACATATAAGATAACGAAACATGTTTACATAAGTGGTAATACCCGAAAGGACCACCGAGTCACCATTTGTTAGGTGAACGACTACGTCCTCTGCGTCTAAACTAGGGATCCAACCTTTCTGATGGACCTCTTCCTTTCCTTTTAGGCGAGGTCATAAAAACGGACCCTTTAGGTTACCTGTCTCCTCGGACCACCCGATGTCAGGTACCCCAGTATTTTTTCTCAGCCTGTGTCGACTTGTTGATTTGTATAGTGGTAATACCATAGTATGTGTCATAACAATGGAGGTATTTAAAAGAGGTATGTAGTCAATAAATAGATGGTGGGAAGTGAGTTAAGAAACGTTTGTAACTACAAATATGACAGAGGTAAACGGAAAAAAGTCTTATTCGTCTGAAGAGTCTAACCGAAGAAAGTTAATCAATATTTGTAAATTTAAACACATACAGAAAAATAACGAACTACAGAGTGAAGGAAAGTCGGGAATGATTATAAGATAACAGACCTACATAGTATCAAATAAGTTAAAGAAATAGGTAAGTTATTGACTTCCTGTATACCATCTTAAAAACATCAGTATATATAAAAATTTGTGTCAGTGACGAATATTACAAAGGTCGAATGTCTAGACAGAAATTTTGGCTTCCTGTAAAGGTTTAACATATTTAGATAATAAAAATATCTTTAACCTGGTAATTTCTACAATACTTGGATTACTATGATACCAAAATAAATATTATAATGATAAGAAAAGTTACATTTTACAGTTTTTACTACAAAACTTTATTAAAAGAAAAATCTTATCAGTTTAAAATTGACACGTTAATTTGTTAATATATTACAGTACTATATATAAACATAAAATAGTAACTGTCCATTAAAAAAGTGTAAATAACCGAAAGATATCTGATAAAATACTGATAAGGTTTATACTCAATGTAATTTTAGAAGACTTTTGAATGAAGTTTTTTATATGATTTTACATACAGTGACACAAGGGAATGTAAAATCTAGACGACTCCCTTCTTGTAAGTTAGAAATTTTTGTCTTGAACAAAAGTGTTTAGTCATAATGAGACAAAACTAAATAGAGATTACTTTGATATGTGTTTGTAAAGTGTATATCGAACAAATGTATTATAATAATAATGATTACAGTTTTAACAGATGTTTCTGTGATAAGACTCTCCATATGTGTTACTTTTCAAATCTAAAGGAGTGATTTTGAAACAACGTCGACGTATTTTAATGGCACGGTTCAAGTATCAATTGTAAAATAACATCAATAAAACGTGGAACAACCAGACCTTTGACTATAAAGTCGTAAGATCTCGTCACAATGACATGTCAAATATTGTGTTAGATTATGAATAGTGTAATATATTGATGTAGTAAAGATAAAGATGTTTTTGTCACAAATAATGACTTGTCATTTCGAAAAGTTCACATCTCTTATAGTACTCTAAACGACCTATTTAATTGACGGAACGTTTACCACATTCTTTACAGTGTAAAATACTTAGTCTCAATTGTTCTAGATTTTTTACCATACGGTGTTAAAAGTGTCACGTAATGACATTATAAGATAGACTCATATGACGTCCGTAAATGCTAATTTAAAGTTTCGTAGTCGTTTCTTAGAAAGGGATCGTTCAAAATCTTCATGGAAGTTATTCTCATGAGATTTATAATATTTATTATATGTTATCTAAAGATATATTATATGTACTTCCGTATAACTCTTTTATATCTCCACACGTAAAACAGACCTCATATGGTTAAAGAATTATAAATTTTGAAAGAATAGAAAGTAAAGGGTTACTTCATAAATAACATGCAACGATAAATAAGATTTTCCACCACTGTTAACGGACCGTACAAAGTTTATATAAAGACATATACCTTTTAAAATACACAAAAGTTATAAGAAAGGTATTACACTCCGTTTATTTCGGATAATCCTAAGACAAATATGTTTGATTGAAAAAATTTCTTCCAAAAATGTAACAAAAACTACTAAAAAAAAACTTTCTGGTTCAGTCTTACATTTTTACATAGTCAGAGTTGTGTTTTAGTAAAAAAGAAATTAAAATTAAATAAGTTAATTTCCTTTAATTATCCCTATCTTTGACTTAACATATGTCAATAAGGGATGTACTATTTTCAATTAAATATAATCTTGAATTCATTGTCAATATATTTTTACACCTGGTTTTGGGTATTTGCTATTATAAAAAATGTTTTGATAGTTACAAAAATCTTCTCTTCCATTATCTTCATCCTTTCGTCGACTATTATATTTAATTAGAGTTTCTTCGAATTCCTTTCATATTAAATACATCGATTATGAATGGAATCGATTAATTAAACGAAAAAAGACAGAGACATTGATGACATCAATGAAATATTGCATAGGATCTAATGACTCTACCAGTATGAGGTAAAAACGACTTCTGTCTTGTTCTATTAGTTTAGACACATACGAACCATCGATTATTAAACAATATTACTATTTTCACGATGTGACTATTTTCATTACTTTATTAATAATATTGTAGGGTATGTGTACGTTTTCTAATAGAAATAGAAATGTAAAATTTTAATACTGGACGAAGTAATATTGAATAATTTTTAGAGGAATCTTTACCTTTACGTAACAGAGTAATAATTTCGATTTGTATTGGGTAGTCATTATCCGATCGTTCAATATTATGTCAGGTACCCCAGTGTTTTTCAGTCAGTGCTGACTCACTGATTATGAAAATGAAAAAATTCAACATTATTTAGAAATAAGTTTTACCTTTAGTAATTTCTAATAACGAGACTAAAATCTACGGTAGTCTATTACCAATATGTACAAGTGATTCTTTAACATATGTAACTAATTTATTAGGTCTGATACTCCACGGATAAGTGTCAAGGGATGTACGTATTAAATCCCTCGTAACACTTATGACGAAAGTTGTCATTGTTTTTCGTAAGGATAGACACAAGAAACAAAATTCTAGAAAGAATTACAAACGTTAAATCGAAGTGGGTACGGAGAAGGATCATGTCCCACCTCTCTTATTCGTAATTATGTTAATGGTTTTAAAGGATCTAGAATATCCTGTCTACTATCTTGTTGGTACTAAGATGTTTTAGACGTCTGGAATGACTCATTCCAGAGCCCAGAAAACACTTCACAGAGTACAAGACACTAGGTGTAGAGAAAGAAATCGACTTGAGTAGAGACAGTACATGGCACAGTGACAAATGTTTACAGTGGTTCTATCCACTTGTGGAACTATATCTACAACTATTGATTTACTATAACAACGAAGTTTTGAATCTTAACATATAACACTGAATCACTCCACTTTTGGGTATAAAGGGTAGGGATTTGTGGGACATGGTACTATTTTCATCTAAAGACCAAATACGACATCCTAAATAATCTCATAGTCCTTTACGGGATTATTAATCATTGAGAGTAACAAAGGAAAAGAGTGGAAAGGAGAAAGGACAGAAAGAGAGGAAGAGAGGGAAAGGGAAAAAAGGAAGGTAGAAAAGAAGGAAAGAAAGAAAAATAATAATACATAACGACGAAGAGACATACGACTCTAGTCTTTCAGTACGAGGGAGACCGAAGTTGTGAAGAGTTAAAAGAAAGGATTTGACTTCTCTAAAAGGGGTTTTCCGTATAAAACTTGATGTACCAAATACTACAGTGTAAAACCATTGTAGTTTCCTATCTTACAACAGTACTTTTGGTATAGGTAAATACACTTCGACACGAATCAGTGAGTCAGCACAGGTTGAGAAACGTTGGGATATCTGACATTGGACGGTCCGAGGTGACAGGTACCCTTAAGATGTCCGTTCTTATGACCTCACCCGACGGTACGGGAGGAGGTTCCCCAGTAGGGTTGAGTCCTTGACTTGACCCCAGAGGACGTAAGGTCCATCCAAAAAAATGGTCGACTCGATTCTTATCTTCAGTTTAATCTTTTTTTTTTTTATTAGTGACTTCTTTTTTACACCATTAGATCACAAGTCTACTTTACTTCCGATTCTTAGATGGAAACTCAAGTCGGTACAAGTCTAATAATAGTTGTGTTACACACACTATCCACCCACACACACACACACTCTGTCTCTCTCTCTCTCTCTCTCTGTCAAAATTGTATTTTCTTTATTGAAGTCTTCTCCCCTTTCTCTCTCTTTCTAACTAAAACGGTGACCTTAGGGTCTCACTATACTAGTCTGTTTCTTTCCCAATACAGTTATACTATTTTACTGTAATCATTTTTCTCTCTACTAAATAGAAATAAATATTCTTCTTTCTCTTTCACTAATTACTACGACTGTCTAATCACCTAATAAAAAAGATTTATTTTTCTCTTACTATCAGTCACTTTCTGTTTTACACTGGTGGATTTCATCATTTCTTACACCCTCCATAAATTGATTGAACCCTTCTCTTCTCTACCATATGTATAAGATCTTCTTAACTCATTATTTGTCTGGTACTCTGTCGTTATATAAGAGTCCCGTCGTAAATCCCGGATGAACTCTACTCACCCTACCTAGACTTCTCTCTGGTCAATTAGTAAAATATAGAAGATAGGGATAAGTCTCTGTAGGACATTTCATTTAATAAAGATCATTTACATTTCCCGTGACCTCTTATTGTTGATCCAAAAAGACACGTCTTGTCTTCTCTATCCTTCTGATACGTAATGGAAACTCCTACACACAGATTTTGAGTATACTAAAGAGATCAACTACGTAAATTCTTTCTTCTACGTTTTCTTTTTGATATTTTTATCGGTAGGAATCCAAGAAGTACACGAATATCTCCAGTTTGGTCAGAAGAACGGATACCTCAATTTCTTATAAAGTTCACAGGAACTCGAACATCTACCAGTCACATATATATTACTAATAGATCTAAAAACGGAGGTACTTTACTCTTTTATACAAGACACTATCAACTAAAACAACACTAAAAAAACACTTTAAAGATGGAATGATCGTTGTAAAAAGTATACACATCTTATATCCATCCACTTTTTTGGGTTCCGAATTTTACATGTATGAAAATAAAGTGATATTTGACATTATAAAAAATATAAGAGGCCAAAGTGTAAACTCTGACAGTAGAAAAGACGGGAGACGACTACCCTAAACGAATGTATTCAAAGTTCCGGACGAGATAAAACCCTTGGTCAATCCAATCCTTTCTTAAAAATCAAATGTAATTTTGATTTAGTACACTGAAAAAGTACATAGGGATTAATCAAAAATTACATTTTAACTCCTCTGATCTCACAGTGTTAATTTTCCTTTTGGTATTAACCCAATTCATATAAAAAGACGAAAAGAGAGTATATAGTTTTAGTGATACTCACTCAAATGTGACTACAAAGTTTGGATAAAAGTAATAAAACAATAGTCTGTATACTAAATTTTAGTCCTATGTTATTATTTTCATTTCTTATCTAATTTTCCTGTCAGATCAAGAACAGTACACCCGACTTATTTAATATTACTTTTTAAAAAAAAATATAAAGATTGGAACTTGATTCATTTCTTCGTTTCACTTTTTACTTCTTACTACACACGTAAGAAAAAAAGGTTTCTCGTCTGTGGAAGTCACTAAACATGTTGTCCTCCACAAAATATGTGAAATACAAACGAGTAAACGAAAGTCAATACAAAGTCAAGACATAGAATAAATCCAAAATTAAAAAAAACTCCTTTTAATGATCTTATAGTAAAATAAGGTATTTTTTAAAATTTTTTTCTCTTCTTTTTTTTGAAAATGAGATAAATTTTTTTTTTTTTAGTGTCAAAAGAATGTTTCTATTACGGAGACCGTTATTTGATCCATATAAAACTTTGATTTTTTGACATTAAGACTCTTCAGAAACAAAGTCCTACGAGTTTATAAAATTCACTGTATTTAAAAAAGATTTCGACTTTTATTTTGATTTACATATGATTTAAGGATAGTTCCAATGTCATTAACAGGAAATTGATTACCTATACCAAAATTTGGGGTCAAGATGGTCATAGATTCAGAAATAAGAAACCGTTCAATAAAAAAAAGAGACAGGGAATTACAAGAGTTACTATTTGTCTCCACTATAAAAGATGGGGTCACTCAATCGTATTTCTAATTTGATTTATTATATCCGTTTAATACACTATCTAAAACTACGTATTACTCATAAAACCTATACGTCTACTGTGGTGGGAATATTCTTGATTTCTCTGAGAATTTTCACTTTTTCCCTCACTTTTCAACAGTTTTTGAGTTGTAAGTCTTTGTTTCTAGTACCGTAGACCAGGGAAAGTGAAGCACTGTTTGACTACCCTTTTGTCACCGTCTAAAGTAAAACCCCCTCGAGGTTTTAGTGACGTCTACCATTAACGTCGGTACTTTATTTTTCTACGAATGAGGAACCCTCTTTTGAATACTGGTTGGATTTGTCGTATAATTTTTCATCTCTGTAATGAAAAGGTTGGTATCAGTTTCGATACTAAAAAGGTCATCAGTACATACCTACACTCTCAACCTGGAATTTCTCTCGACTCGTAACTTCTTAACTACGAAAACTTGACACCGTAACCTCTTCTGAGAACTCTCAGGGAACTTGATGTTCCTCTAGTTTGGTCAGTTAGGATTTCCTTTATTCAGGTCTTATAAGTAACCTTCCTGACTACCACTTTTACTTTGAGGTTATGAAACCGGTGGACTACACTTCTTGACTGAGTAAACTTTTCTGAGACTATGACCCTTTCTAACTTCCACCCTCCTCTTCCCCTACTGTCTCTTACTCTACCAACCTACCGTAGTAGTTGAGTTACCTGTACTCATACTCATTTGAGACCCACAACCACTCCCTGTCCCTCCGGACCGCACGACGTTAGGAAGCCCAGTGTTTCTCAGTCGGTGTTGATTCGCTGACTTGCTTGTCATAAAAATTTTATACAATAACATTATTGTTTTTTATTTACGATTTGATCTATTAGAATTCTTTCGTTGTGTATTAATCTGTATGTTGTATACCGAATTTTAAATATGTGTATAATATCAACGACAAGTAAAAGGGTCAACACAGACTCAGAAACACTGGGGTACCTGACGTCGTGCGGTCCGGAAGGACAGGAAGTGGTAGAGGGTTTCAAAAGGGTCCAGTAGAGGTAACGTAGTCACTACGGTAGGTTGATAGAGTAGGTGACAGTAGGAGAAGAGGACGGAAGTCAGAAAGGGTCATATTCCCGGAAAAGATTATTCAGTCGAGAAACGTAATCCACCGGTTTCATAACCTCGAAGTCGAAGTCGTAGTCAGGAAGGTTACTCAAACGTCCCAACTAAAGGTAATTCTAACTGACCGAACTAGAGGAACGACATGTTCTCTAAGACTCTTCAGAATAGGTCATGGTGTTAACCTTCCGTATTTAAGAAACCACGAGACGGAAGAAATGTCAGGTCGAGAGTGTTAGTAAGTACTGGTTACCCTTCTGGTGTCGGAACTGGAAACAACCGTCTCATTACAGAGGCGAAAAGTTGTGTGATAGATCCAAACAGTATCAAAAAGACGGTTCTTCGTTTACAGAATACTAAAGTACCGACGACAGTGTTAGACGTCACTAAAATCTATGGTTCCTCTCCTTTAAACAGTGATGAAGGTGAAAAGGGTGAGATAAACGGAACTTCATTACCCTGGTCTACGGTACTAGAAAAAAAAAAAAAAAAAAAAAAAATTGAAAATTCGGTCTAGAAAGTGAGAGGAAGAAGTGGGAATTAGTTCTCCGAGATATCAAGAAGAAGCGAAAGACACGAATATCACCATAGTAGGTGTATAGACTGTAACAACTTGAAAGAGGACGGATAGAACTAAGGTCGAACATTGAGTAGGTCGGGACGGAAAGATAACTACACGAGTCGTATATCTAATTTGTTCGTCCCACTGTCGTCTATCGAGACGATATGAGGAAAGAGTTAAAACTGGGTTATTCAACAGTTTTTGTCCCAAGACTGACAACGAGGAACTGGACGTATGTCCAAAGAGTTCTCTGTTCATTCTGAAAGACCATAAGGGTAGAGAAATTCTCGAAAGGTTTCAATACAACTAGGTGTGTTAGTTTCCTAAACCGTATCAGTTTCTTTGTCTCCATCTAAAAAAAAAGACCTTAAGGGATCGAAAGAGATACTATGTCACTTACAACGGTAAATAGAGACCAAGAAGAAGGAAAAGATTTGGGGTCGAACCTGTAGACCTTCAAGAACTAAGTGTATTACGAGTCCGGATCGTACATTCTAAAATTCGTACTGGAATGGTCGTACCCTATACTCACGTTAACAGGCTACTAATCGTGTAAGAAACCATGATGGGAAGAACCTTTAACCCTATGTCTAACTGGAAAAGGTCAGGACACCACTGACGACCCAGAAAGTCTAAACGACTGTATATCTTACGTTGTAGAACTACCGTAGTAGGAAATCCCAAAACTTATCAAGATGACCTTAAGGTAGTGTAGGTGATCGAAATAATTGTCGTCACGAAGGATTCTGTGTGAACTCAAACGAGAGGCCTTACAGACCGAGAGCTACCGAATGGTGTGGTAGTATCATTAGTCTAGTGAATCTAGAAAATATGTCAAGAAGGTACATACGAAAGGTATAGAAGAACTAGAGAGGGCAGATGATCCAGAGAGGTCAAAGGTGGGAAATAACACGGGTAGAAACCCGTTTTATAAGGGGACTATAGAGGTTAAAAGGACTTCTCTAGAGATTAGAAAGGGTATACAACAAAAGAAGATCAAAATATGTGACAAGTAACTTCTTCCGGAAGAACAGAGAGATGCGACAAGAAACCTTTAGACGCAAATTAACCTATATGGAAAGAGAAAGAGGGAACGAAGTATGTGTATATAGGAATGACAGTTAAGTCAATATAGACTTTCCTAAGGATAGAATTTAATTACAAATCCTCTGATAATGTTTTTTGATATGGTCTGTCTCATAATAGAATTGTTTTATAAGTCGTTCGAGTCCTAATCGGTAAGGAACTCGGCTCTCCAACTGAAATGTTCCGTAGATTGACTCTCTCTAACGAAATATTACTGTGTCTTTTATGTTTTGTGGTGTTCAAACAAATGAATTGTCCATTAAATTTTTGAAGCACAATTCGTACTACAATATATCACATATATATGGTCAGTTATTTTGTCTCTGTCGGACAGGTGAGTAGTCAAATGAAACTACCTTGAGTTCTACCTTTCTGTTTATTTTTATCTATTCAGTTGTTTTAATTTCAATAATTTCGATAATATTAACGAAACTAATTTTTACGCTTAAGAATCTATTTCTAATTATCCTACTCGTTCTCGTTCCGAATAATTACATCAGTGGGATCTGTCTCTAGCTCCTTTTTATCATATAATGTTACCCTTAGTTTATTACTCCGTTTCGGTCTGTACATATCTTTTTACCTTTGTCATTTTCGTTTTTCAGATTTTACCTACCTCACGGAACCCTTAACTTTCATTTGGTTAAAAGACTCTGTATAATTTTTTCTCAGTAAACTTCACTACAACCTTTTTTACTTTCCTTTAGTACTACCCATAATATCTGGTACAATTCTTTAGACGTAAAATAAAAGTCCCAATACCTTTCAGTGACTAATCAAAATTAGTTGTTTAATTATTTTAGTCTAAATATTAATTGTCTCTAGTGAAACAATATACCTTGTGAAAATTCAAAACATTATACGAAACTTTTAAGAAACTATAACTGTTTCACCAAACACTCACACACACACACATACACACGCACACACACTCTCTCTCTCTCGTGATTGTTACATAATGTTTGTACCCCTTCCATACAAATTTCGGTTATCACGGACTTAGGTAGTAAAGGTGAGGATCTCACCGTTTAATTCTTAGGTTCCTATTTTTCTTCGGTATTTATACAGTTCAATTTGTGACACTGGAAATTCGACTAACCGATCTTTACTGTTTCAATTTTCATTCTTGGTTAGATTCACATGTTAGTTGTGATCATTCCATATTTGACGACATCCAGGGTGGAAAAGTCTGGGGGAGAGTAACAGATACAACTCTCGAAACATGAGTCGTATGTAAATAAAGAGAGACTTTATTTAGGACACACGAACGATGGTACTTATAAACATACAAACGTTTCAAGTAAGAAGCTAAGACTCTTGTTCTTGAACCTAAGGACAAAGTTGTGTGATGATCTGTCTTACGAAACGTATAATTCAACGTAGTCAGCACAGGTTGAGAAACACTAGGATACCGGACATCGGGAGGTCCGAAGAGACAGGTATCCTAAGAAGTCCGTTCTTATGATCTCACTCAACAGTACAAGAGGAGGTCTCCTAGAAGGACTGGATCCCTAGTTCGAATATAGAGATTACGGAGGAGGTAACTGTCCATACAAGAAATGGTGATCTTGATGGACCCTTCGGGTTGATCTGAATTATCATGGTGAATAAGGAAAAGAAGTAAACAGTTGATGTTTAACCGTGAACGGTTCTCGTAAACAGACACTGATTAGTTGTTGTTTCCGTAAACGGGAGACAGAGACACTTCGGACTCGGGACACGACGAGGTCGATGACTGGAAGTTTTGTGGTGGATACTCCTTTAGTCCCACCTCTCACTCCGTGAGACGAGGTCCTTTGACCACTTGTCCAGAAATCTATCAGTCTGTAAAAGTTCTTTACTAAAGTCCTGGGGTTTGAAACCTAGAGAAGTATAGCTCTCTTAGTGATTTAGACAATCCCCTTTGTGTTACTGACTTTGATGGGTGGGATCGGTCCGTGATCTCATTGGTGAACACACTCAATAAAATGTTGTCCTCCAGGATCATTCCTTATACCTTAATCATTCGGTGGTGTTTGGTCTTTTCAAACCCTTTCCAAGTTTACTCTGTAGTGTACAACCTGATGAAGGGTCTTAGAAGAGTGACTATAGGTAGAACCGACTCGTTACCCACACGGTGGTTCTTTCTGAGACTCAGTCCTACTGACCGATTTCTGTTAGGTCTTTGATTAGGGTAGTGGTATTTTAGGTTCTGACGTTCAGTGTACTGTGTCGTCAAGAGGACTCGAGGGAATGGGAAGACAAGAGGTGGGTCCACGGGGAAGGGTCATTTTAAAGAACGAAACAGTCGTAGACACAGAGGAACTGTTAAGTAAAAACTCACAATCTGTTCTCAGGTGAAAAACCGGGACCTTTCCCAGGGAGAAGGACGTTGTTTAAGGAAGTACCACTGATCCTCTTTTAGAAAGATTTCGTACGAACTAACGTGACTTGTAGAGGAATTGTTTTTAGAATATATAACTGAAGGGAGGTGATGTAGAAACCTCGTTAGAGAATCTCGATAAACACCACGACTTATCGTCCGACGTCAGGAGTAAAACGGGGTTCATTTTGGATTGAGTATGGAGAGTGCAATAAGTAGGAAAATCAGCTGTTTTGTCACCGTCTGAAAGAAAAGAACCCAAGGTTTTAGTGACGTCTGTCACTAACGACGGTACTTTAATTTTGTACGAACGAGGAATCATCTTTTCGATACTGTTTGGATCTCTCGTATAATTGTTCGTTTCTGTAGTGAAACGACTGTTTCGAGGTATATCAGTTTCGATACCGAAAAAGTCATCAGTACATACCTACCCTCTTAACCTGGTATTTCTTTCGACTCACGGTTTCTCAACTACGAAAACTTGACACCATGACCCCTTCTGAGAACTCTCAGGGAACCTGACGTTCCTCTAGTTTGGTCAACTAAGATTTCCCTTAGTTGGGACTTATAAGTAACCTTCCTGACTACAACTTCTACTTCGAGGTTATGAAACCGGTGGACAACGTTTCTCAGTTGAGTGACCTTTTCTGGGACTACGACCTTTCAAACTCCCATCCTCATCTTTTCCCACTGTCTCTTACTCTACCAACATACCGTAGTATCTGAGTTACCTGTACTCAAAATCGTTTGAGTTCCTCTATCACTTCCGGTCCCTTCAGACAGTACGATGTCAGGTACTCCAAAGTTTCTCAGTCTGTACTGACTTTTTGACTTGTTTTGGTGTTATCTAGTAATCCATAAAATGATCCGTGACTCTCTTCTCGTGATTTGTGTTAAGAGTCTCTTTATTTCAAGGTCACTTATTTATCTTTTACTATTTTGTGTGTTGGATTTATGTCTTACTTTACGATCCAAAGTTTTCTCAACATTTGGTTCATTTCTTGACAAGACTACAACACTAAACAGAATCTCTCACGACAAACCTGAGAGTCCTGAGAGTCTATTTGTAAACTTTTATTTAGATTTACTTTATTTCAGTATTTACTTACCGTACTTTAGGATTTATTTCGTGAAATTCGTTACCCTGATCTAAAGAGACTTTACCCTTACACAAATTTTGTGCTTTTAACCCTCAAGTCTCACCAAGTCACAACCAACCTTCACGTCTTATTAGTATTCTACAGTCTAGTCAGTCCGACGAACACCCGTTTCATGTACAATAGACACATCCTACTCTAGAACAAAAGGTGAGGGTTACAAAAGAGAAATCTTTCTAGAATCAAGGGATGACGGAAGAGAGAAGATACAGAGCACTCGGTATCTCCTGAATCTTTCTCACAAGACTGAAACAAATCTTCTACTCAGACACGTACGTGATCAATATAAGAGAGAGACAGGAAAATAAAGAACCTTTTCTCAGGTAGAAGTCAGTCGGACTAAAAAGGTAAAGAAACAAGGTGCTTTTTTCTCCTCCCCTAAAGACGAGTTCATCCAAAACCTATCCCATTCTGCGACATCAGAATCTCTCACTCAAGTTTATAGTCACTATTCTTAGACTAATGGAAAAATAGTATTTATACTACTCTTTATTTAAGTCCAAAGTCAAAATTTATTAGTCGATTTGGTTTTAATAACCTTCAAATTTTTTTTTTTTTTTTCTTTCTTTCTTTTCTTTAGGTTCTTTCCTTTAGTGACACGACCCCACTTTTAGAGGTTTACATTTTTATACCGATAAGAAACTAAACCGATGGTGTGTTATAGAACAATTTCTAAAATTTTCCATGAAAAAACTCTACTCCGATAATAATGGAAAGATGGTTACCCAACCTCACAAAGCGTCATTGAACCGATTTTGTTCACAATTCATCACTGAAGGAGAAGAAATCTCGATATCTCGTTCTCTAGAGAAATCTCTTTCTATAATTTTTAAGTCTCCGTATTTTATGGGAGAAGTCCGATATATTCTCTGATAGGGAAACTCAATGAATTTTCTTTTCTACAACTTGTATCTAGGTTTGACACTTCCTCAAGTAATAGTGTACTTGAACTGAGACATCAAAGTGGTGAATAGGTAGAGTCGGTTGTAAGATTCGTTCCCCTTCTAGACAGAGAACAGATAATACAAAAGTTGTTACTCAGGCCTTAGATCATGTTACAGACCTTATAAATTGTGTGACAGTGATCTACTTAGTTATAATAACACACAAACACACTTGTCTTTTAGACCAGATCGTAGACGAAGTAACAGGATCAGACATGTGCATATTACTAGACGTATACCTTTATTCACCGATAACACGAAACGAAGGATTCAAAATACAGATGTAACATTTAAAATATATATTATAATTATAAAAATATATAAAATCTCCCTAGATACCCATATAATTAAAATCTGTTTGTCGTTAGAGGTTTGTGGAAATCTTGTATTTAAAGTCTTCTTACCGAGGGAACCGTAACGGACTTTTGTAGAGTGAACAACCGTTATCTTTTGATAAAGGGTTTCGTGGAAATTGGGTCTGAGGGATAGATTTTTGTGTTTTCGTGTATACGTAAGTGTCATTAAGTGTTTTTCAGTTAATTCGACAAAATCTTCTTGTTCCTTTACTTTACAGAATCGTTATTTTTTTTATACATTTAGTCCAAACTTTCGTTATCTGGCACAACGTTTAACATCAGATAAAGTCAGTCTGAAAAACATCATCGTTTAAGTTGTGTGATTGTGATAGGTTATGAAAGTTGAAATCAAAGATGTACAATAGGAATCAAATAGTTATGTATTTCGGAGAAAAAGTTCTGGATCTTCTTTACATTGAAGAAAGGACTTCAAAAGGACGAAGGGGTAAAGAAGTATAGTAAAAATACGAGGAACGAAGATATATAAACAAGTACGAAACTAATAATGTTGAAATTTTTAAATTGGGTGTTATATGACTTAGTAAAAAGAGGAATTTGAGAGGGTAAAGGTATAGTATGAAATTCGAACGTGTCTATGAACAGTCTCAAGATGAGTGTAACGATAAGATAAATAGATAGTATTCGGGTCTTAAAATATTTTCGGTTTTAATTCAACTGACATAAATTACTAGACACTTTTCCTCTTTTGTTCTTTTTTTAGTCTGTCACGATTACAATTATTTTCATTATTGATTTGTAAATGTACTGACAATTCTCAAAGTTAGTCTAAACATTAAAATTAGTCGAAGGGACCACCGAACCCATTTCTTAGACGGACGTTAAGTCTCCTGGACCCAAACTAGGGACGTAACCCTTCTAGGGGACCCCTTCCCTTATCGTTGGTTGAGGTCATAAGAACGTCTCTCTTAAAGTACCTGTCTCCTTGGACCTCCCGATTTCAGGTGCTTCAGCGCTTCTCAGGCTGTCCTGACTGGGTGATTGTGGGAGTAAAAAAACATTACAATTGTTTAAGTTTTATTAATTAACAAATGCACAATCGGTGTTATGACGTGTAAATGTATTAATAAAATCTAGGTCTATGAGTCATATTTAGATAGTCTCTAAATCAGCGTACTGTTGCAAATATGACCAAACCGTTTTCTGTCGATACGTGAAATGACGTTACTGAAACCAAGTCCAAGACTGTGATTTTATGTTAAGAGAAACAGAACAAAAGAAAAAGATAACGGAGGAAAGTACATAAGAGAAACGAAAAAGGAGAAAGGTTTGGGATAGTGACTTTTTATAGAGTCCTTCTCAGTTTAATGACTTAAACTAAAAAGTATCATTTTATTCTTCGGATGTAAAATTACGAATTTCGTATATCATTCTACATTTTGACTGATCATTTGTATTGAACAATGGTTTTGAACAATTACTACTGACTAGTCTGTTTTTTAACTTTAGATAATGTAAAAAAAAAAAGATTATCCTCTCAAGTATTATATACTCAATGAGTGACCTATGGAGTTTTATAAGTGTTTTAATATAAAACCTTTGTAATCTTAGTATTCTTAATAAATTAGGACGGTAAAACAATTTCTTCTTTCTCTATAACTTCTATAGAAACCCAACAGTTGAATATCTAAAAATCTTAAAATTTGCAATATATCTTAAAGTTATATCAGGAAAATGAGGTATCTCTTCCTTTGACCTAAGACCTACGTAATTTGTGAAGTACGTAAAAAGTGTTCATCACATACACGACCGAATCTTGGAAGTCAGACAAGAAGACCGAAGACCCAGGACCGAGAAGAATAATGTTACCTTAACAAAACTCTTGTTAATAAAATAACATAAAAGATCTTTTTGTTTATGTACGATATATAAAAAAAGTTTTAGTCTTTTATTCATGTATCTTAAAAACTTTTGAAAGGTAAGTGTATAATATATGAGATACGAATTCCAAGAAAGGTCGTCATAAAACAAAACTATTCTATTTGATGTAAAAAGACAGTGAAACCTTTCTTTTAAAAACTGTGAAGATAGTCTAATCCAGGTACTTTATGTCCTTTGAAAGATATAACTGAATAAACTTACATCTTAAGTGTAGAACGAGACAAAATGGGACTTAAATACAATGGTGTAGACAGGTAAGAGTCCGACCATCATTACTTCTATACGTCCTACACCTTATAAACTTTTACCAACCATTTTTCGGTAATTAAATTGATCCTTTTCTCGTGCTAAACACAATAATAATCCAACTATGTTTTCATTAACGGTAAAACATAACAACTTTAAACGGTAAACTATAACCTTACGATAAATTTATTTACACCAATACGGTATGTAATAAAATTACGTGTAAAGAACGAAATACAAAACAAACGATTAATAAACAATGAACACATATAAATACAATCTGATCCCTTTATTACAATCTGTTTTTCGTTTGAGTTTCCTAAAATAATAAACTCAATTTTTACCCAGTATTTCGTCTCCTCTGTTGAGTGTAGTCGTTGTGTAAACCGGGTTCTTGACCATTGTTTGTATGTCGTGTCACCACCAAGTTCTTCATAACACTACTCTACTCTCGGAACTTCTACTCCTCACGTCACCGACCGGTAACCTTCGACTGATACTAGACAATTCTCCTAGTAACTTCGACTAGAAGAATGTCGATATCATCTTCAACGACTTCATGAGTTGTAGTTGGTAAGATGTTAGTAAGTGTAAACCTCGTTTAATCTTTCAACTTTTTCGAACTATTCACCCATGTAGTACTCGAGTGACGTTTTTTTTTTTTGTTTTTTTGTTTTTTTGTTTTTTGTTTTTGGGAGTAGAATTTCACAACCGAAGAGAATAAGATACGGTGTCAAGTCAAGTTAAGTCAAGTCAGCGAGTCAGCACAGGTCGAGAAACACTGGAGTACTTAGCGTCGTGTGGTCCGGAGGGACAGGTAGTGGTTTAGGGCCTCAAGTGAGGCTGAGTATAGGTAACTCAGTCACTACGGTAGGTCGGTAGAGTAGGAGACAACAGGGGAAGAGGAGGACGGGGGTTAGGGAGGGTTGTAGTCTCAGAAAAGGTTACTCAGTCGAGAAGCGTACTCCACCGGTTTCACGACCTCAAAGTCGAAATCGTAGTAAGGAAGGTTTCTTTGGGGTCCCAACTAAGGGAAGTCTTACCTGACGAACCTAGAGGAACTTCAGGTTCCCTGAGAGGTTGTGGTGTCAAGTTTTCGTAGTTAAGAAACCTCGAGTCGAAAGAAGTATCGAGTATTGGAACTGATCTACCTTGAAACCACCGTTTCATTACAGAAACGAAAAGTTATACGAAAGATCCAACCAGTATTGAAAAGAAGGTTCCTCATTCGTAGAAAGTCAAAGTACCGACGTTAGTGGTAGACGTCACTGAAACCTCGGGTTTATTTATTTCAGACTGTGACAAAGGTGACAAAGGGGTAGATAAAGGGTACTTCACTACCCTGGTCTACGGTAACTAGAAACAAAAGACTTACAACTGGAAATTCGGTTGTAAAAGTGGGAGTGAAAGTGAAAGTAGTCCTCCGAAAAATCAAGGAGAAGTGAAAGACGGATTCCCCCCACAGTAGACGTATAGACTCCAATAACTATAAAGAGGACCGTTAGAACTAAGGTCAAACACAAAGAAGGTCGGGTCGCAAAGAGTACTACATGAGATGTATATTCAATTTATTCGTCCCACTGTTATATGTCGGAACTACATGTTGTTACTTGATAAAGAACTAACCTAACACTACACACTGTTTTTCACCTAGAATGTACTGTTGACCTCAACTGGTCGAGTCGCCAACATGACTCTTCGAGGTTTAAGAAGGGTTTCGGTGTGAACGTGGGTTTTTTGTAGTACCAGTAACAAACTACCAGACGACGACGAGACTAAGTGATGACGAAAGACTTAGGGTCACTTTGGTANGTTTATTTATTTCAGACTGTGACAAAGGTGACAAAGGGGTAGATAAAGGGTACTTCACTACCCTGGTCTACGGTAACTAGAAACAAAAGACTTACAACTGGAAATTCGGTTGTAAAAGTGGGAGTGAAAGTGAAAGTAGTCCTCCGAAAAATCAAGGAGAAGTGAAAGACGGATTCCCCCCACAGTAGACGTATAGACTCCAATAACTATAAAGAGGACCGTTAGAACTAAGGTCAAACACAAAGAAGGTCGGGTCGCAAAGAGTACTACATGAGATGTATATTCAATTTATTCGTCCCACTGTTATATGTCGGAACTACATGTTGTTACTTGATAAAGAACTAACCTAACACTACACACTGTTTTTCACCTAGAATGTACTGTTGACCTCAACTGGTCGAGTCGCCAACATGACTCTTCGAGGTTTAAGAAGGGTTTCGGTGTGAACGTGGGTTTTTTGTAGTACCAGTAACAAACTACCAGACGACGACGAGACTAAGTGATGACGAAAGACTTAGGGTCACTTTGGTAATGTCTTCATGCGAGTCGTCTAGTTACTTTAAGTGACATTTGACGTTCAGGACGTCGGTCGTGACTAGTTCTCTTTCATAGGCTAAGAAGAGGTACTGTTGTGGGTTGATGTACAACGTGTTGATTAATAAGTTTTCAACTTGTTTAACCCGATACTTTAAACCGAAGTAACCGGGATAAGAGAAGTGGAGAACATTTACGATGGTAAAGAAGTTCGTAGAACTGTTGAAAAACATCCCTTTTACGAAGGTATTGGTGTTCTCCTTCTTTTACGAAAGGTTCAAACAACTTAAGACTTTGTATCTAAAAATAGAATATCCTTATTTGTTTGAATAAAGAGGAACCGTTTTTACACAACTAACATTGCCAAGGATAAACTAATAACTTCTACACAAACTCGGATCAATATCACTAAATTTTAAGTGTTAGGGTTTGACGTTAATGTAAACGTGGTAATACCTACACTCTCAACCTGACACTTCTTTCGGTTTACGGCTTCTTAACTACGAAAACTTGACACCACAACCTCTTCTGAGAACTCTCAGGGAACCTGACGTTCCTCTAGGTTGGTCAAGTAGGATTACCTCTGGTCAGGACCAACAAGTCACCTTCCTGACTTCTACTCCGACTTTGAGGTTGTGAAACCGGTGGAGTACACTTCTCAACTGAGTAACCTTTTCTGGGACTACGACCCTCCCTAATCCCCGTCCTTCTCTTCCCCTACTGTCTCCTACTCTATCAACCCACCGTAGTGGTTGAGCTATGTGTACCCAAACCCACTTGAGACCCTTAACCACTACCTGTCCCTCCGGACCACACGACGTTAAGTACCCCAGCGTTTCTTAGCCTGTGCTGACTCGCTGACTTGACTTGACTGACTTACATTCATTTATTTTATATTTTGCGAAATAAAATTCCTTCCAACTACATTCATCAAGGTTTTGTTTACTAATAAAATTAAAAAAATTAAAAAAAATTTGTTGGATCGATTGTAGTAATTTTCATCAGACACACGATTCCACTGTCAAAAAATTTTTTTATAAATACACAGGAATAAAACCCTTATAATTAAAAAAAAAATTTAAAGTTCGTTCTTATTCCTAGTCTATATTTCCGTTTACACATTTCCCGACGAGTATAAATATCTTTATGACTGTACACTAACTACAATATGGGGTGTTTGTACTACTGTATTTAATAAACCTCCATTACTGTATTCGTATTATTTAGTACGATATTTAGTGGTAAAAGGTGTAACGTAAACTTTGTAACAATGACACCTCCTTTTAAGTACTACATAGAATAAAGTACTAACTATAGATTATTTATTTCCTTACTAAGTTTTACGAATTTGAATTCTCAGAGATTTTAGTTGTGAATTAAATGAGTATTTTTAAATTTAGAACATGGTAGTTGATTTTGGAAGTCTTTCAAGGGATTAACAAATGAGTCAATTTTACTTAATTAGAGATTAAGGGGTAGACTCTTATACCATACGATACGATACTAAAAAACCTATTAGTGTGTGTGAGAATGGTTTATTTAGATTGAATTCCCTCTACCTGAGTGAATTTAAAAACCTTGTGGGTGGAGTTGTTTTTAATGAGATACCGGTGTTTTCATGACCTTTTGTAGTATCCGACAGAAAGGACGGAAGAAACCTGAAATGATGTCTCTTTCAACAGAGTCGTCATAGAATCTTTGATAGTTGGATCTGGAAGAGGTTTTACGAAGAAAATTAATTTAGCAGATAAAAAGATATCACACTAATTCGTCAACTTGAACTGTATAAGGATAATAATTTAAATAATTGTAGAAACACTACAAATAATAACAATAAACGTATAGAAATCCCTTTAAAGATTTTAGGACCATCCTTCTCTCAGTTATTTGAGGTTCTAAAAAATGTCTTCCACTAAATATTATTCCCCTCAAAAATCAGGAAACGTTATTGTTTTATCTTATGACGACGGTGAAAACCTTTACTTCTTCGATTTGTTGATGATCCCAAAGACATTGTATCCCTTTTCTTTCCTTATCATCTTCCTAGTGTAATTTGGTTCTACTGTATATCGGAGAATGTATACCCCGAGTCTTCAGGGTAAAACTATACTATTTCCCTTTCTGAAATACCTGGGTCTATCATGGTTATAAATTTGGGTCCATGTCTCTGCTTGTAAACATTAACCGTTTTTCATTCTTTTTGATAGTAAGAAAAATCGGATCAATTTGATTGTATATAGTCATACCAGATATTAAAATTCTACAAACACACAATCTGTGAATCAACTCAGACTGAGAAACACTGGGGTATCAGACATCGTGTGGTCCAGAGAGATAGGTACCCTAAGAGGTGTGTTCTTATGGCCTCACCCAACGGTAAAGGAAGATGTTCCTTTATTAAGATTCTAAATACCGTAATGATCTCAACTTTCTATGATTATACCTATTAACTCTAAACTGTCCTTTTATAAAAAAACAAAAACAAAAACAAAAAAAAAAATTTATATTCCTTTTAGAAATTGGGTATTAGAGTGTACAGTGAAGTTCCCTAGTATCTATTACAGTCGGTAGTATTAGTTTCCGGAGATATAAGTGAGTCATGGTGAAACGACGACTCAATGATTTTATTCATCTAGATACTCTTTCCTTTCAACGTAAACAATTGTGTTTATCAATAAACTCTAAATACGTTTACCTCTCCCGTAATCCCAGTAAAAGAAATTCATAAGACTTTCTTTAACGAATAATTTTTCAAATTTATCTTTCAATTTCTTCGAAAGGAAGAAAAAGAAAGAGTGACAAAAATAAAAGAAGAAGACCCTTATCCTAGGGTTTAGGTGACTTCCTTTGAGTCTCTTTGCTGAGTCTGTCGGGACAAAGAGTCTAAGTGTGTATAGTTGTTATATTAAAAGAATAGTCTAATGTTTCATCTGTGATCCATTGTATATATCATGAAACCCTTTTATAAGATACCGAACTTTATGTGTTTTGTCTCGGTGTTTTGCACTTTGACTATATCGTATTATTTGTTTTAATTACTAATATCTTATTTATGACGAAGTTAGACTAAGTCAATCCTTTATATTTCCATTATCCAATCGTAAAATAATTAAATTAACCATTAAAATTAGTATCCTATCCTATTAGTTAAACCGCTTAAAATTAGTATATGAAAAACGATAAAGTTAAAAATCATTAATTGGTATTATCGTTGTCTATTTAACATATCAAATCTAAAAAGAAGGAAGATTTTACTATCTTTTAATACTGTGTTCCTAAAATACCGGTTCAAAGGGTTACCCTGATAGTCTCTTTTATTGCCTGTAAGTCAATTTAAACTTTAAGTCTATTTGTTGTCACTGTAAAAATCATGTTCATACAGAATTTATAGTGTACCTTATGAATTTATCTTTTGGACAAACTGTAAGTAAAGTTTCAATTTAAATTGACACGTGGGACACAGAAGTAAATGATACGGGACCGTAGGAATAGAATATTTAAGATACTGGAATAAAATATAAAGTTTACATACAAAAGATAAATGTCGTTCGACTTTATTTATTTGACCAAGTCTTGAATATTCATACGGAAGTATCGATTTATAAAGTGATAGGGATTTACAGTTCAATCTTTATACTCTTCTTCCTTTGTCTCTAAAATAGGAATTGTACTTCTTCCCCCACTTTAACACGCGTTCTACATGACCCTTTTCACCCTCGTGTTTGTTATATCACTTCGTAGTAGTCTATTTCTTTATTTACTACGCCATACGAAACATGTATCTGGGATACTGTAGAAAACACGTTAGAATTAGTTGTATTTTTTATAAAGGATGTAGGTCGGTAAAAGAGAATTTTATTAGTGTTTAAGAAATATTACTTTAGTGTAACCGGGTTTCAGAATTTCGTCCTTTTACTTTTACGGTAGTTACACCGATAATTCATTTCCTAAAATGGGAGTCACCTTAAGTAAAACAAAAAAACAAACAAACAAACAATCTTACTTGTTTATCCGGAAACACTTGACTTAACCGTCAGTCTCTAATGACGATTTGGAAAAAAACACAAACGTCATACAGGTAACACTTCTGACCTTCGATGTTAAACAAACGTACAGAAAAAGTTAAACTAAAAAAGGGGGAGAAAAGTCCAATGAAGTGGTGATCGTTCTTGTTATTACGGTCTCCTTTTCTATCGAACTTACTCTGACATACTAACGAAAAGGTTGATTTTACTCATCTTTTACTTTTGTGAAATTTACTTGACAGAGTTTATTTGTAAATTAAATCCTATTCTGTCGTTGACGTATGTATGGTGGTATAGTTTATAACTTTCTCGTAAATAACTTCTCAACTTTCTACGTAAACACCCTTTTATTTACATCGAGATTTTCACTCGACGACTCTCATTTATACATTTTGGTATAAGTTCGTCGTACGTTAATTGTACTTATATGATTTTTTTTTTTTACTTCTGGTACAACTCTAAAACCCCTTAATGTATAAACTTGTTCTTTGACAAAGAAAAAAGTAGTTCGTACTCAGATCGACACGTGACCTACGAGAAATTGTTCGACATTTAAAGTTTATTTGATCTTCCAAAAAGTAAGTATGTAATCCTTTTCACCTACGTAACAAAAGAGTCTGGGGAGACAGAAAAAAATTTATAGAAAAGAATAGAGGAGATGTACAAATTTATAGTCACAGAGGTTGGGAGTACTGAAATAGAAAGAATTAAGAGACAATAATTATTAAGACGAAAAATAAGGGGGATTCAGGAGTGCAAAAGACCGTAATTATAAACGACACAAGGAACAAGAAATATTGTCAAAGTGGAACGAGGTAGGGAAATAAAGAAAGATCGGTGTATTAATTAGAAATGTATATAGATCCGTTACCGTGGGGTGAGGTCATGAGAACGGACCTCTTAGGGAACCCACCTCCTCGGACCATCCGTCGTCAGGTACCCCAACGTTTCTCAACCTGTGCTGACTCGCTGAACTGAAAGTGAAAAGCGAAAGTACGTAACCTCTTCCTTTACCGTTGGGTGCGGTCACAAGAGCGGACCTCTTAGGGTCCCTGTCCCATCGGACCAACCGACGGCAGATACCCCAGCGTGTCTCAGTCTGTGCTGACTTCACTGAATCGTCGTCGTCGTCGTCGTCGTCGTCGTCGTCGTCCGTAACATTTATAAACACATCAATGATTTCGATATTGGGATTGTCCCTCTATCTTTTAATGTACAAAAATTATGTCTGTCTTAACCATAACAATGATCTCATGAAACATTTGGTATTTCATGAATTATTTTAATATTATCATCGAAAACAATGTTCATATAACCTTTACGACTCGAGTATAGTGTGTACTGATCTTATTATTAGATTACCAATGTGATATATTACTTGATATAAATGTTTTAGTATCTATTATATATTGATATTGACATACATTTTAATAAAATTAATATGTTCGTATCTAGTTAGTTTAATTTTATATAAGGTCAAGTTTTATCTCATTAATCGTTTACGTGACTATTTACTAATCTTACAGTCTTGCAATCCGTTCGAGAAGAAGAGAATTATAGTGGTGAAAATAGTTTATCCATCCATCCCTAACAGTTACTTATATGAAAATCTTATTTTCATCTACGACAGGACTAACGAAAATGTCGGTTTCTGTAATTTTTTACCTTGAAGGTTTACCAAACATAGGTGGTAGTTTACAAAAGGACAGGTTATAGTCAATATAATAAAAGAAGATCAAGTCGTAGGTTTTTTAGTTAATTTAAATTTCTTTACCTTAATTTTTACTATTTCACCACAATCAAAAGACTAAGTTACAATTTTTCTCTCTTGAAATCAATGAAATACGGATCAAATTAGGAGTCAGTCCTATACCAAATAAAGTAAGAACGTGAACGTATGTGATTAAAACTTATAAAACGTGGATATATACTAGTATCAAAAATTTAGAAAATGTAACAGAAATCTAAATACCAGATAAAAAGATTCCCAAAAGTCACCTTACCTTTAAAGAGTAATTTAAAAAAAAAATAAGGATCACTATTTTATGTTTATTTTGAGATTAATATTTCTGATCTACTTTACTGATAAGACAATGAATTGAGTAAAAAAACAAACAAAAGTAAGAAGGACTTGAAATTAGTCGAGATATAGTTCTTTATTTTCACATTCGTTCAGACTACCGGACTTTCTATATTACCATTACCATTCTTAATAGTTTTATGGTATAACGTGAAATTTAACGTGGAGTAAAGTTTGGTAATACACTAAAAGTCGAGATAAATGTACTAAAGAGTCGAGATAAACGTTTTAAAAACGTACTATTTAAAACAATAATTTAACCTTGTGTAAAGTAAAGTAAATTTAATTAAAAATTTTTAGAGGACTAAGTATATTTTAAGGTCAATCACTTGTCTTGTAGTAAAAGGGGTAATGTTTACAAACCTTCAACACAACCCAAGGAATATATAAAGGAACATAAGGTAAACCTGAACGAAATTGTACGTACGTGTCAACGACACAACACAGGTTGAGAGGCACTGGGGTACCTGACATCGGACGACCAAGGATACAGACACCCTAAAAGGACCACTCTAATGACCCCACCCAATGGTAAATAAAGAAGGAGGTCCTATAGAAGGGTTGGGTCCCTGACTTGGGTATAGAGGACGAAAAGTCCTTCTACGAAATGGCGACTCGATGACTTCTTCTGGGAACAAAAAGGAGTTTTAATTTCGTCAGTATATAAAATTTTCACGAACAAAATTGTCGTGTAAATTCAATATTGGTGTAATTAAATTTGTTTTTATAAAAGAAACTTTCCATAAAAATGTGTAAGTTCTACACGAGGGACTGATGTAATTGTTTGGTTACACTAAAAGTTGTTTCTTACAAATCAACGGTAATTCCCCTTTTAGGTATGTGATATAATCCTTATAATACGGTGACTGAAGATTTCAACTTCATTTAGATACAGTCTCTATGAATATCAGTAATCAATAAACTAAACTTCTATAATCATACCTCTCTACTTCTTAGTTTCTATAAGAAGTCTAGTCAGAAATCAGATAAGTCTAGAAGGTAGAAATCGATTATCGTAGTTATTAGTATAAAACCTTCATAACACTAATAAGACCCGGACTTACAAACACTGGGGGGTTTTAAGTATACAACTTTAAGATTGAGGGTTTCTACGACCGTAACCCTTCGTTCCAGAAACCGTCCCCCATAAATCTAGTACTCCCGCCTCGGAAGTACTTATTCTAATCAGAAGAATTTACCATGTTTTTTGGATAAATGTTTTGACTTCAACTCAGTGTCTACATCTTTCGTTTGTGTCAATAGCCCTTCTTTTCTCTAACCCTAACCCACTAACGTTAACTGTATGCGTGTAATGATATATATATCTTATCTATTGATTATTCTAGGATATGACATATCGTGTCCTTTGAGATAAGTCATGAGATGTCACCGGATATACCGTTGTCTTAGATTTTTTTCTCACCTATATACACGAACATATATACATATATGTATATGTATATATTTTTTCTCACCTATATATATGTACATATATACAGACTGAGTAAAACGACATGTCGTCTTTGATTGTGTTACGACATCTGGTCAATATGAGGTTCTTTTTAATTAAATTTTTCATAGTCAGAATATTTTCTCTGGGGTCTCTAGCAAGTGGGGAAGGTGGTGCACTCCGTGTCACTCTTCTGAGATCAATACTGGATCGTTCTCCGGAGAATACTCTTCCACTGGTACAACCGTGGAACTAAAACCTGAAGTTCGGAGGTTTTGAAACTCTTTATTTATAGACCCAAATATTCGATAAGTCAGACCATATAAAAGTGTTGTCGGTTTACCTGTTTCTCACTAGTTCAGTGTCGGAAGTAAAACTTTTACGAACGAGACCTTACCTTTTAAACTTGTACGAGTGAAGAGTCTCTCACATATATGTGAGATACCGAAATAGGAAGGAACAAGAAAGACGTGAAGGATTATGTCTATACTTTCTATTTTATAGACTGGAGTAGTGACTATATTTAACTTTTTATCGTGAAATGTTGCATTTTACCGTCTATACGAAGATCGGAACCCAGAATCAAAAGGTTGGTCATAGTAGATACGGTCCTAGAGACCGGTCAACCCTCTGGACGGGGAATACACATGTAAGAGGGACGAGATGAGGACACTACTCGGAGATTCAGAGATGGTCAGAGATAGATTCGGAAAGTTATGAAAGACACCACAACCATGAGAGTCATCGTGAAAGTAATGGGTACTGTGACTGTTCTCTAGACTAGATTTAGTTCGAAGAGACGAACTTCCGTCTGTTCTTTTGTCGAGTCCGTTTCACAACCTTGTATCATTAGATATTTAACTTCGTCTTCTTAAAATCTCAGTGTAAGATTCAAGACAGGAGTCTCGATAGAACAATTTCCTATAAGGGCTCGGACACAAAGGGTATACCTAGTTCAAATCTCTTTATTTGTCGACCCTGGGTTCCGTAGACGTACCGTTCTGTTTCGAAAATAGAAAGAGTGTCGTTTCTCAAAGTTCTGGGGTCGGTCCAACCGTGTCGAGATATTTGATCTCTTCTCTGAAAGGAATAAGTAAATGAATGTCTTTAGTACGAAACTATAAAATATATACTGAAAAGTATGTTTTGTGGGGTGTTTTAATGGGGATGTAAAAATTTGGACTTTTTTTATACGTCACTGAAAATAAAATCCCATGTCATAATATGACGTAAACAGTGTCTATTATTGATCTTTGTTCTAGATTTAAGAGTATACGACCATTTATACCCGGTTCTATTAATCGGACGTAGTGAAATCCCACCACATAATATGGAAGTTACTTTTGGTTTATGGTCTTGATTTCTAACTTGAAGGTTTTCGAAAATCTTCCATTTTAGACATAAAGAGTCCCTGGAGTATCGAGAATCCGATAATTACAGATTTGACCCTTCATATGTCTGTAAAGAACCAACATTACCGTTTAAAGTAGTTTAAGTTAGAGTTTTATATTTATATCTTTAACTAATCTTTGGTTCTCGTATATTCCTTTAATCTGATCCCACTCATCTGAGAATACTAACGACGTCACGGTAGGAGTTTGTACTAAAACCGGTTTTCACTCTGAGATAGGTCCTGATTGTAAGAGAACCATACGGAAGTCTCCCTGAGAACTCGGGTTTGTTGGTTACCGAGAACTATCGAGAGTAAAATTCCGTGAAACGGTTGTCTTGACATATTAGGATTCCCTAGCTAAATCCAGTATGGACTTACCAGATCTCCAAAGGGATGAAATAAGTTTAATTTAGACTTAAACCGTTATTCAAGTACCAGACTCGGTGTCAGTCGAGAACCAGAAAAAAAAAAAAAAAAAAAAAATGACTGACATATCTTGAAAAGGTAGAAACTAACGTTTCTTATATTATTTAGACTAAAACCATAGGTGATAGACCACTACAGGTACACATCTCAGAATA
Organism: Capra ibex; assembly: GCA_006410555.1. Taxonomy (NCBI): domain Eukaryota; kingdom Metazoa; phylum Chordata; class Mammalia; order Artiodactyla; family Bovidae; genus Capra; species Capra ibex. The sequence goes on along the minus strand of SJYO01048061.1, from coordinate 18,037,526 downwards.
GAACACAACAGTCTTTTACCACAAACGATACTGGTCACACAAGAGAACCGTTTTGACATTATCGGAAAGAGAATGAAGTAAGACTGGAGGTTCTGGTATAAATGGACAATGAGGTCCATAAAGAACTGAAAGATGAAAACGTAGGACCAGCGGATATTACTTTTTACTGTAGAAAAAACCCACTATCAAGATTTTCCAGAATATCCAGAAGTATTTTGGTAATTTGAAGTCGAAGAACCCGTAATGACCAGTCCCGTATCTGAACCTAATTATACTGTTTATCTAAGTTCCCTAATCTAGACTAACTGTCTTACGAACTTCTTGATACCTGTCTCCAAGTACTGTAACATGGTCTCCGTCCCTAGTTCTGGTAGGGGTTCCTTTTATTTGTATTTTCCGGTTTACCAACAGACTTCTCCGGAATGTTTATCAACACTTATCTTTTCTTCACTTTACATTTACTCTTTTATTTTCTATATGGGTAACCTTACGTGTCAAGGTTTCTTATCGTTCCTCTCTATTCTTTCAGAAGGAGTCACTAGTTACGTTTCTTTATCTTCTTTTGCTATCTTACCCTTTCTGATCTATAAAGAAGTTCTTTTAATCCCTATGGTACCCTTTCGTTTATTCCCGTGTTATTTCCTGTCTTTACCATACCTAGATTGTCTTCGTCTTCTATAATTCTTCTCCACCGTTCTTATGTGTCTTCTTGATATGTTTTCTCTAGAAGTACTGGGTCTATTAGTGTTACCACACTGGTGAGTGAATCTACCTCTGTAGGACCTTACACTTCAGTTCACCCGGAATCCTTCGTAGTACTTGTTTCGATCACCTCCACTACCTTAAGGTCACCTCGATAAAGTTTAGGACTTTCTACTAAGACACTTTTACGACGTGAGTAATACGGTCGTTTAAACCTTTTGAGTCGTCACCAGTGTCCTGACCTTTTCCAGTCAAAAGTAAGGTTAGGGTTTCTTTCCATTGCCTTTCTTACGAGTTTGATGGTGAGTTAAAGTAATTAGAGTGTACGATCATTTCATTACGAGTTTTAAGACGTTCGGTCCAAAGTTGTCATGTACTTGGTACTTGAAGGACTACAAGTTCTACCAAAATCTTTTCCGTCTCCTTAGTCTCTAGTTTAACGGTTGTAGGAAACCTAGTAGTTTTTTCGTTCTCTCAAGCTCTTTTTAGAGATGAAGACGAAATAACTGATACAGTTTCGGAAACTGACACACCTGGTCTTGTTTGAGACCTTTTAAGAATTTCTCTACCCTTATGGTCTGGAGGACTCGACGGAGAACTCTTTAGACATAAGTCCAGTTCTTCGTTGTCAATCTTGACCTGTACCTTGTTGTCTGACCAAGGTTTATCCTTTTTCTCATACAGTTCCGACATATAACAGTGGGACGAATAAATTGAATATACGTCTCATGTAGAACTCTTTACGACCCGACCTTCTTCGTGTTCGACCTTAGTTCTAACGACCCTCTTTTATAGTTATTGGAGTCTATACGTTTACTGTGGTGGGAATACCGTCTTTCACTTCTCCTTGATTTTTCGGAGAACTACTTTCACTTTCTCCTCTCACTTTTTCAACCGAATTTCGAGTTGTAAGTCTTTTGATTCTAGTACGGTACGCCAGGGTGGTCAAGTACCGTTTACTACCCCTTTGTCACCTTTGTCACTGTTCGAAATAAACCCGAGGTTTTAGTAACGTCTACCACTGACGTCGGTACTTTAATGTTCTACAAACGGGGAACCTTCTTTTAAATACTGTTGGGATCTGTCGTATAATTTTTCGTCTCTGTAATGAAACGGTTTTTTCCAGGTAGATCAGTTTCGATACCAAAAAGGTTCTCAGTACATATCTACACTCTCGACCTGATATTTCTTTCGACTCACGACTTCTTAACTACCAAAACTCGACACCACAACCTCTTCTGAGAACTCTCAGGGAACCTGACGTTCCTCTAGTTTAGTCAGTTAAGATATCCTTTAATCAGGACTTATAAGTAACCTTCCTGACTACGACTTCGACTCTGAGGTTATGACACCGGTCGACTACACTTCTTGACTGAATAAAATTTTCTGGGAATATGACCCTTTCTAACTTCCGTCCTCTTCCCCTACTGTCTCCTACTCTACCAACCCACCGTAGTGGTTGAGTCACCTGTACTCAAACTCATTTGAAGACTTCAACTACTTGTCCCTCCCGACCACACGACGTCAGGTACCCCAACGTTTCTCACACTGTGTCGACTCGCTGACTTGATTTGACTTGACGGTTGTCTTGTGGAGTACGATGACAGATGTCTACTGACATACATAAAGTTTTGATTCGACAGTCAAGTAGAATCCTTTATATCTCGATTTGTATATTTGATGGATGTTCTACTTATTGGTCCGTAAACTGGATGAAATTTCAATACAAAGGTGATCTCTTTGTTACCTCAGATTGGGTCCTCTATACCACTCGATCAGATACAACTTAAATGGGGTCAAACGAAGTACCTTTGTAAAAATATAAGGTCTTATAAACCGAAATATTGATCCAAACACTGGACGACTTTCAAGATAACGAAAAACGTCGTCCTCTATCACTAGTGTTATATTATTTGAATTTGGTTGAGATATAAACTCGCGATTTAATGGACGTGTGTTTGGTAGTCATTAAATGAAACTTGTGATGGAAGTGTTATATAAGTTCTAGGGTTATAAATGAAGTCGAAGATCGCGATGGTCGGAATAGTCTTTGTGTCAACGGAGAACGGATATAATGGGATTGTCGGTGAGTCGCCCAAAGACCAAGGTGAAAACGGTAGGAAGGAGAAATCAAAAGTTGTGTCGTCGTCGTAATTAAGAACATTTTGAATTTGGTCTAAAGTTTACGAAGTTACTAAGAGTAAAAGTAAGTGTCAAATTCGGTTCTTCAAATGTTGATTAACGGATACGTTAAAATACGTTCAACCCAAACCTGAGTAAAGGTGAGGAAAGTTAGAAATAACAAAGACGAAATCGGTGTAACAGAAGAACGTCAAAATTTATAAGAGAGGGAGTTGTTTGACTGGAGCGTCAAGGGAACGGACCTTAGAAGAAGAGAGTCTATCAACATACTAATTAACGGATTATAGGAAACTTAAAAGGGGTTTATGATGAAAAAGATATTCTGTACGACTATAAAGTAACAATAGGGATAATTTAAAGAGATAAGATAGGTATCTTTTGAAGGTAAAGATTGTACGACATATTATGGGAAAAATAAAACTAACAAATAATAAATAACAGTTATAAGTGGATAATAATACATTTGATGTTGGTCTCTCTTTAAAGAGGGAGAAGACTAATTAAAATTTTTGAACATTATCTCAAAGTATACATAATCCGAAAATTTATTAATAAACGGTTTATTACTTATTTACATATTGTAGTCCAACATGTAATAAATGTTTGTATTCTTATTTACGGTGTTCTTTGAAATACTAAATGTTAAAGTTATTATCTCTTTAAAGTAACGTTATACACACCGAAGTATACACACACTCTATATATAAGTCAGTCAGTCAAATCAAGTCAGTTAGTCAACACAGACTGAGAAACGTTGGGGTACTTGACGTCGTGCGGTCCGGAGGGACAGGTAGTAGTTGAGGGTCTCAGGTGGTTTTGGGTACAGGTAGTTCAACTACTACGGTAGGTTGGTAGAGTGGGAGACAGCAGGGGAAGAGAAGGACGGGAGTTACAAAGGGTCGTGATCCCAGAAAAGGTTACTCAGTCGAGAAACGTAGTCCACCGCTTTCATAACCTCAAAGTCGAAGTCGTAGTCAGGAAGGTTACTTGTGGGTCCTGACTAGAGGAAATCCTACCTAACCAACCTAGAGGAACGTCAGGTTCCCTGAGAAGTTCTCAGAATAGGTTGTGGTATCAAGTGTTCGTAGTTAAGAAGCCACGAGTCGAAAGAAATATCAGGTTGAAAAGTGTAGGTATGTACTGGTGACCTTTTTGGTATCGGAACTGATCTGCCTGGAAACAACCGTTTCGTTACAGAGACGAAAAATTATACGATAGATCCAACTACTATTGAAAGGAAGGTTCCTCATTTGAAGAAAATTAAAGTACCGACGCTAGTGGTAGACGACACTAAAACCTTGGGTCTTTTTATTTCAGACTGTGACAAAGGTGACAAAGAGGTATATAGACGGTACTTCACTACCCTGACCTACGGTACTAGAATCAAAAGACCTACAACTCGAAATTCGGTTGAAAAAGTGAGAGGAGAAAGTAAAAGTAGTTCTCCGAGAAATCAAGAAGAAGTGAAAGACGATATTCCCACCACAGTAGACGTATAGACTTCAATAACTATAAAGAGGACCGTTATGACTAAAGTCGAACACGAAGGAGGTCAGGTCGTAAAGAGTTCTATATCAGACGTATATTCAATTTATTCGTCCCACTGGTATATGTCGGAACTGTATGAGGAAAAGGATAAACTTTGGTCAGACAATAAGGTACAGGTCAAGATTGACAACGAAGGACTGGACGTATGTCCAAATAGTTCCCCGTCCAGTCCACCAGACCATAAGAGTAGAGAAAGTCTTAAAAAGGGTGAAATAACACTAGGTGTGTCAGTTTGTGAAACCGTATCAGTTATTTTACCTTTATCTACAAAAAGACCTTGAGAGAACGAAAAAGTTACTTGGTCGTCTACAACCATTAAACTAGAGACCAAGGAGACGGAAAAACTTTTGGTCGAACTTGTAGACCTTCAAGTACCAGTGCATAACGACTTCGGACCGAACCTCTTAAAATTCGCAATGAAATGATCGCACACTTTACTCACGTTGACACGCCATCAAACTCGTAAGAAACCGTAACGGAAAGAAACCCTAACTTTACTTTTGACTGGAAAAGGTCAGGACGCCGGTAACGACTCAAAAGGTATAAACGACCGTATAACTCACGTCGTGAAAGTGTCACAGTAGAATTTTTTACCCACTCAAATTGAGTCTATGGTAATATAGATGACACCCGTTCTTAGGGAATCTTCTTTACCTCATCGGTAGTATCAGTTATTTTGTCAGGTTTTACGTCATGAACCTACGTTAGAGTTTTTACTGTCTTACTAGAGACAATCAAAGGTTCCGTTTGCTAAGTCATAGTACCATAAAGTTCATATATGGGGCTGGTCATTGTGACTTCTTCGACTTCAACTTGTCAAGATACTTCTGGATGTTCTGGAAGATATGGATTTTGGGGGTTTTCTACGGGAAAAGTAATATTCCCTGACCTTACGTTTTCATCCTTCAATTCTTTTTGGACCTCATTGTCCGTTTAAACCGGAACCTCATGTCTTACTTCGTCCTGTTTCCAATTATCTCAAGACGGTTCTCTTGCGTGACCAGTATCGTTTGTGGGGGAAGGTTGTTGTGTTCTCTTCTGAGAAGATTACCTGTAGTGGTCTACCAGCTATGGTTTAGTCTAACTAATATAAGAAACGTCGGTTTCTACCTCTTCGAGAGATGTCAGTCGTTTTCGTTCTGACCCTCGACTGACACCGAGGCTTGTACTTAAAGAATAACGGTTTAAGTCTGAATTTAACTTCTTTCATCCCCTTTGGTGATCTGGTAAGTCCATACTGGATTTAGTTTAAGGAATACTGGTATGTCACCTTCACTCTTTGTCTAACTTCTCTGATCTATACTATGTATCTCACGGACTACTTGATACCTTACTCCAAGTACTGTAACATGTCCTCTGTCCCTAGTTCTGGTAGGGGTGTCTTTTCTTTACGTTTTTTCACTTTACCGACAGACTCCTCAGGAATGTTTATCGACACTTTTCTGCCCTTCGTTTTTCGTTTCCTCTTTTCCTTTGTATATGGGTAAACTTACGTCACAAGGTCTCTTCTCTTTATTCTCTATTCTTTCGGAAGAAGTCGCCAGTTACGTTTCTTTATCTCCTTTTGTTGTCTTACCCTTGCTGATCTCTAGAGAAGTTCTTTTAATCTCTATGGTTCCCTTGTAAAGTACGTTTCTACCCGAGTTATTTCTTGTCTTTACCATCCCTGGATTTTCTTCGTCTTATATAATTCTTGTCCACCGTTCTTATGTGTCTTCTTGACATGTTTTTTCTAGAAGTACTGGGTCTATTAGTGCTACCACACTAGTGAGTGGATCTCGGTCTATAGGACCTCACACTTCAGTTCACCCGGAATCCTTGGTAGTGGTACTTGTTTCGATCACCTCCACTACCTTAAGGTCAACCCGATAAAGTTTAGTAAACTCTATATGTAACGATCCAGACTTAACACATCACGAGGTAGGGGCTGACGATAGGTATACAACTTTGGGATTGGGGGTTGCACTGACGTAAACCTGTATGTCGAAAATCCTCCATTAATTTTAATTGTTCTTACCCGGGATTAGACTATCCTAACCACTGGGATACTCTTTTCCTTCTATTTTTCTATGGAAAGGTGGTGCACTCTTGTGTCTTTCTTCCGTAGAGTTTGACACTACTCTCGAGAGTGATCTTTGGCTTGAGATAATCTGGAACTGGAATTTAAAAGGTCGGAAGTCCTGACCCTCTTTTATTAAAAGATAAAAATTATGGTACAATAAAACGACACAATAAAACGATTCCGTCAGACTCAATAAATGTGTATATACGTACAATACACAAACACACACACAAACAGTCATAACTCCTTAAAAGTAGTGGAATAGAATTAAACCTTCGTAAAAACCAGATCATAAATTTACAAAGGATTCTCGTAACGAACTCCTGAAGATAAACTCCTTCACTTCACATAGTTTAAATCAGATAGTATTTAATTATAATGTAGTAGTAAAAATAATCTGACAAAACTCAGACTTTTGTAGGTAATATGAAGAGTTATCTTTGAGTATTTGAGAGGTTTCTTTGAGTGTCTTTACTTGTATTGTGTAATCCCTCTTATCTTACCAACGGAACTCCTTTCTTCTCTACCTTCCATACTATGATTTTCCCTTATCTATGTATTTTATTCTTTCCAGAGACGTGTATGGTTCTTGTCATTATACAGTAATTTGAACGAAACTTATACAGTTAGAAGAAGTGGACTCCAATTTGCTATATAAAGGTCAGTAGTACAATAATTTAAATTTCCTTAACTTAGTTAAATTCTTTTAAAATTTTTATGAATACCCACAATGGTATTCGTCAGTAGAACTCGTTATGACACTCTTACCGAATTAAACATACCGAATTAACAATACGTAAAGAAGTGTATTCCATGGCTATGATACATAAACAGGAAGGAATGGTTAACTCTGACTGACAGTATCTTTATAGAAAAGTAACTGAGGAGAACCCTGAGTGATTGTGGACGTTGAAATTAAGACCATCCATTGACACCTTGTTTTTTGTCTCCTTCCTTCTGTATTTCTCTTTTGAGTACAATAATGATAAAAAGTAACGTACGGAGTAGGTGGGAGGGGAGGTTGAGGTCAGAGAACACGATTTACAACTTTTATATACGTTTTCACTTTTCTCCTCACTCAAGACAAAAATAAAGATAAAAGAATTACGAAATGTGGGTAGAATAAGAGACGACACTAGGATAGTTCGAAAGGACTCGTGGTTAAAAATTTCTCCCGTCTTACATCTTTTTGACACTTTGTATTCTTCTCGTTTCTCGTCTCGTCTTATCCAAAAGAGGTCAGTACGGGTAGTCAGTTGAGTTAAGTATAAGAGGGACTGGGGAGATAATCGAACTCGTTACATCCTGAACGTTATTTACTGAGTTTTTAGAGTCACCGAATTAGGTTATTTTCAAATAAAGAGTGGGTATTTTTCAAATAAAGTTTACAAAAAGTAACCCCTTGAGCACCGAAATGAGGTTTCTCACTGAGTCCTTAGGTCTGAGGAAGGTTGAACACTATAGTGGGAGAAACTGTACACTTGGGGTCTCTGTGTTTCCTTTCACTCTCTGACGTTCCCTCCATATGCCACTGGGTGTAGTATTGACTTGACCAGAGTGAGTCTACATTTTTGTACGACAGATAACTATAAGGTGCACATCCAGGTGTTCGAAATCCACAGGGTGTCTAGTAGAGAAAGACGGTGTGTGGAGTAGTCACTAATCCTAAAGTGAAATAGAGTTAACAGACAAACAGGTGACACAAGGGTCACAGAAAGTAGTTGGATCTTAAATACGGATTCGATTATCGAGGTACATTTCGTCAGGCACTAGAACTTACAAACTTAACGTAACTTCTCTATATAACCATCCCAAGATACAATCCGAGACCTGTGTGAAGAAGTTTCTTAATAACCACTCATCTTACCAAACGAAAATACAAAAATACTCCTGTTATTTTATGTAGTCCCTGTAATACCTGGTTTATCCTAAAACACCTTACCTTAATCTTGATTTAGTGGAGTACATTGTTAATAATACCATAATAACTTTTAAATATAAATTATAATTTATTTCATATATTTAACTACGGTTGTGTATTATTATAAAACCTCCTCCTAGATTTGTCTTTATACATCCCTGTACTACTAAAAAAATAATGTCTTCGTCTCACTACAGACACTCTGGTGTCTTGACGGTGTATATGTATATAAGAAAGTATCCCATTAAAAATTTCTATTGAAACAAATAATTAAAGGGTACCCTTCTGTCGTCTCTAAAAAAAGGGGATGTCTATTGTCTGATAAAATAGAACTACTAGAGTCTACTATCGTGTCACAAATCGAATAGGCACCTCAGGTTTTTGAACGATTAAACTTACATTGCGAACCTTTCCTAAAATAAACCCAAGGGTGACCGTGAGCCCCATTTTTTTATGTGTACCGTTACGTTCTCTAAATTCTCTGGACCCAAACTAGGGACCCAGTCCTTCTAGGGGACCTCCTCCCGTACCATTGGGAAAGGTCATAAGATCGGACCGTTTAGAGTACCTTTCTCCTCTGACCACCCGATGTCAGGTACTCCAGTGTCTCAGTCTGTCCTGACTTCGTTGAATTGTGTGTACATACGTCTCTTGTTGATTCTCGATGACTTCTTTCGAGTAACTAAAAGTATCCATATTATCTTCTTCTGTAAGACTTAGGTAAAGAGTCTATTACGATTGTTGTGTACTCTGATTGAGACATTGGTCATTTTGTTGTTGTTTTCAATAAAATTTCTGTAAGGGATTCCTTCGTTTATATTTAAACTACCTTAGTAAATAAATTCCCCGTTTCTCAACCTACATTGACCCGTTGACTCGTTGTTGTTTAGATACTTGAGATACCGAAGAGACCATCGAGTCTACCATTTCTCAGACGGAAGTTACGTCTTCTGTGACATCTGAGCCCAAGCTAGGGACCCAACCCTTCTAAGGGTCCTTCTCCTTTACCGTTGGTGAGATATTGAACGGTCCTCTTATGGTACCTGTCTCCTCGGACGATGTCAGGTACCCCAGCGTTTCTCAGTCTGTACTGACTCTTTGATTCGTGTTCGTATACGACCAAAAAACAACAACAACAACAACAACAACAACAAAAAATATAATACCTAGACCATAGAAATACAAAAAATTTTTACAAGACTAATAAGTTACTATTAACATAAAACACAAACGAGAAAAATATCTCACAAACCTAAAGTACCATTAGGTTTGAAACTTTCTTAAGTGACGTAAGTAATAATAAAAACTTATCGAAGATGATATAACGATTAAAAAATCTCTAACAAGACACGGTTCGTAACATCCGACTTTTCTTTTACGTATAATAAGAGAACGGACGTCTTACGTCCTTAGGTACTGTTCTCTTCTTCTTGTTTTAAGTGATATGCCCGAACTAATGTGTATGTTATCATCTTCCGTGTAATATAAGTTATACTCTCTCTATCACTTACGAACTGTCACCCTGTCCTTCTACATTATTTACCACTTTTTGTGAACTTTTGACTTCTGTAGTGTTTACATCGATCGACACAATGTACCATGAAAAATAGTGGCCAAATAAAAAATACAAATCTTTTGACTTAATTAATCCCCCAGTTTTAATCCTGAAGTCCAGAGTCAAGTCAAGTCAAGTCAAGTCAGTGAGTCAGTACAGACTGAGAACCGTTGGGGTACTTAGTGTCGTGTGGTCCGGAGGGACAGGTAGTGGTTGAGGACCTCAAGTGAGTCTGAGTTCAGGTAGCTCAACCCCTACGGTAGGTCGGTAGAGTAGGAGACAACAGGGGAAGAGGAGGACGGGGGTTAGGGAGGGTTGTAGTCTCAGAAAAGGTTACTCAGTCGAGAAGGGTACTCCACCGGTTTCATGACCTCAAAGTCGAAATCGTAGTAAGGAAGATTTCTTTAGGGTCCCGACTAGAGGAAATCTTACCTGACCTCTTCAGGTTCTTACCTTATTTCTCAGAAGAGGTTGTGGTGTCAAGTTTGCGTAGTTAAGAAGCCACGAGTCGGAAGAAGTGTCAGGTTGAGAATGTAGGTATGTTCTGATGACCTTTTTGGTATCGGAACTGATCTTCCTGGAAACAACCGTTTCATTACAGAAACGAAAACTTATACAATAGATCCAACCAATATTGAAAAAAGGTTCCTCATTCACAGAAAATCAAAGTACCGACGTTAATGGTAGTCGTCACTAAAACCTCGGGTTTTTTTATTTCAGACTGTGAAAAAGGTGACAAAGGGGTAGATAAAGGGTACTTCACTACCCTGGTCTACGGTACTAGAAGCAAAAGACTTACCACTCGAAATTCAGTTGAAAAAGTGAGAGGAGAAAGTGAAAGTAGTTCTCCGAAAAATCAAGGAGAAGTGAAAGACGGTATTCCCACCACAGTAGACGTATAGACTCCACTAACTATAAAGAGGGTCGTTACAACTAAGGACGAATACAAAGAAGGTCAGGTCGTAAAGAGTACTACATGAGACGTATATTCAATTTATTCGCCCCACTGTTATATGTCGGAACTGCATGAGGAAAAGGATAAACCTTGGTCAAACAACAAGGTACAGATTGACAACGAAGGACTGGACGTATTAGTAAATATTTTGGAATCACTTTGTCCTCTATCGTTCTCACTTGTAGCTGTAAGATCCTTAGTCGTTTAATTTTTCCTGACCTTACCCACTTTAATTGAGTCTTCTGGTAATATAGATGATGACACTCGTCCTTAGGGAGTCTTCTTTACCTCATCAGTAATACTAGTTGTTTTCTCAGACTTTACGTCATGAACCTACGTTAGAGTTTTTGCTGTCTTACTGGAGACAAACAAAGGTTCCGTTTGGTAAGTTATAGTGTCATTAGGTTCAGATACGGGGTTTGTAATTACGACTTCTTCGACTTCAACTTACCAAGCTACTTCTAGATGTTCTGGAAAATCTTGATTGTGGATTTTTTCTACAGGAAAAGTAATATCCCCGGACCTTACGTTTTGATACTTCAGTTCTTTGTGGACCTCATTATCCCTTTAAACCGGAACCTTATACCTTACTTCGACACTTTTCCGATTATCTCAAAACGGTTCTCTTGTGTGACCAGTATCGTTTGTCGGAGAAAGTTGTTCTGTTCTCTTCTGAGATGTGTACCTGTAGTGGTCTACCAACTGTGGCTTTAGTCTAACTAACATAAGAAACGTCGGTTTCTACCTCTTCGACATATGCTAGTCGTTTTTGTTCTGGCCCTCGACTGACACCGAGTCTGTACTTGATTAAGAACGGTTTAAGTCTGAATTTAACTTCTTTTATCCCTTTTGGTAATCTGGTAAGTCCATACTGTATTTAGTTTAGGGAATACTAACATGTTACCTTCACTCTTCATCGAAAGTCCCTGATCTAGACTATCTATCTAACAGACTACTTGATACCTGACTCCAAAGACTGTAACATGTTCTCTGTCCCTAGTTCTGGTAGGGGTACCTTTTCTTTACGTTTTTTCGGTTTACCGACAGACCCCTCCGGAATGTTTATCGACACTTTTCTTCTCTTCACTTTTCGTTTCCTCTTTGCCTTTCTATATTTGTAGACTTACGTCTCAAGGTTTCTTATCGTTCTTTTCTATTCTTTCGGAAAGAGTCACTAGTTACTTTTCTTTATCTTCTTTTGTTGTCTTACCCTTTCTGATCTCTAGAGAAGTTCTTTTAATCCCTATGGTTCCCTTTCGAAGTACGTTTATTCCCGTGTTATTTCCTGTCTTTACTATACCTGGATTATCTACGTCTTCTATAATTCTTCTCTACCGTTCTTATGTGTCTTCCTGACATGTTTTTTTTTTTTCTAGAAGAGATGGTTCTATTTGGACTACCACACTTGTGAGTGGATCTCGGTCTGTAGGACCTTACACTTCAGTTCACCCGGAATCTTTCGTAGTGATGCTTGTTTCGATCACCTCCACTACCTTAAGGTCATCTCGATAAAGTTTAGGACTTTCTACTACGACACTTTCACGACGTGAGTTATACGGTCGTTTAAAGCTTTTGAGTTGTCACCGGTGTCCTGACCTTTTGAGTTAAAAGTAAGGTTACGGTTTCTTACGAGTTTGATGGCGTGTTAACGTAAGTAGAGTGTGTGATCATTTCATTACGAGTTTTAAGAGGTTCGGTTCGAAGTCGTTATACACTTGGTACTTTAAGGTCTACAAGTTCGACTAAAAGCTTTTCCGTCTTCTTGGTCTCTAGTTTAACGGTTGTAGACGACCTAGTAGCTTTTTCGTTCTCTCAAGGTCTTTTTGTAGATAAAGACGAAATGACTGATACGGTTTGGGAAACTGACACACCTAGTGTTATTTGACACCTTTTAGGAAGTGCTCCACCCTTGTCCAGTCTTGTGGACTGAATGGAGAACTCTTTGGATATACGTCCAGTCCTTCTTTGTCATTCTTAACCTGTACCTTGTTGTCTGACCAAGGTTTGTCGTTTTCCTCATGCAGTTCCGACATATAACAGTAGAACGAATAAATTGAATATATGTCTCACGTAGTACTCTTTGTCACCCGACCTTCTTCGTGTTCGACCTGAGTTAAAAGACCCTCTTCTTAGTTATTGGAGTCTATACGTCTACTGTGGTGGGAATACCGTCTTTCACTTCTCTTTGATTTTCCGGAGAACTACTTTCACTTTCTCCTATCACTTTTTCAATCGAATTTCGAGTGGTAAGTCTTTTGCTTCTAGTACAGTAGACCAGGGTAGTGAAGTACCTTTTATCTACCCCTTTGTAACCTTTGTCACAGTCTGAACAAAGACCCGAGGTTTTAATGATGTCTACAACTGACATCGGTACTTTAATTTTCTGTGAATGAGAAACCTTCCTTTTAATAGTGGTTGGATTTATCGTATAAGTTTTCATCTCTGTAATGAAACGGTTGTTTCCAGGAAGATCAGTTCCGATACCAAAAAGGTCGTCAGTGTATGCATACACTCTCAACCTGACACTTCTTTGGACTCGGGGTTTCTTAACTACGAAAACTTGACACCACAACCTCTTCTGAGAACTCTCAGAGAACCTGACGTTCCTCTAGGTTGGTCAGGTAAGGTTCCCTCTAGTCAGAACCCTAAAGAAACCTTCCTGACTACGATTTCGACTTTGAGGTCATGAAACCGGTGGAGTACGTTTCTCAACTGAGTAACCTTCAGAGACTACGACCCTCCCTAATCCCCGTCCTTCTCTTCCCCTGCTGTCTCCTACTCTACCGACCTACCGTAGAGGTTGAGCTACCTGAACTCAGACTCACTTGAGGTCCTCAACCACTACCTGTCCCTCCGGACCGTACGACGTCAGGTACTCCAGTGTTTCTCAATCTGTTCTGACTCGTTGACTTGACTTGACTTGAATTACTAATACTTATGTCATTCCTTACACTTTCTGTAATTTTCTCTCTTAATATCTTGATGATTCTGACCCACCTGTTTTTATACCTATATAGATGTCGATGTAAGGACAGATATATGGGTGAAAAGTGTTTTCAAACCCCCCCCCCAAAGGATTTAGAAGAGAGGTTATCTAATCGAAAAAGAAGGAAATATAAGAATGTACCCTTTTTTAAGAGTGGTAAATACATAAGATCTCAAATATGGTGAATGTCTCGAATTAAACGAAAGACCATTAAGGTAAAGTTTAAGAGTTTAAACTATAGGAGGACTAATCTAATATACATTAAAGGTTCTTGAAAGTCAGTAGGGTAGCAATACCTTATTTCCAGTACGTTACGTTTATAACGACGAATCCTTTGTCGAATCCTTTAGATACACTCACCTAGGATAACACCAAATCAGTAATAACACGTTGGTGTACTTGACATCGGACGGTCCGAGGAGACAAGTATCAGATACGGTCCGTTCTTATGACCTTACTCCAACGGTAAAGGAAGGGTTCGGTTCCTAATTTGGGCTCAGAGGACACCGAGGATTTATCCGTTCACCCAAGAAATAGTAACTCGGTAATCCCTTCGTCGAGAGTCTTTTTATCTTGGATGAGGATTCTATCCAAAAGTACTATAATGTAGGGAACTAAAGACCCACGTGTGTAGAAAAAAATGGATTGATACGTAGAGGTGACCATTTTCTAAAATAATTTTATATTAATAGAAGTCATTTTAGAGTTCTTGTGGAGGTGAAATTGTTCCGTAGAGTTTAGATTGGTTAGATAACGAAAGTATTCGTCAAAAGAAATCCGGGTACTGGGGATCCACTGAAGGTATAAAGATAATCACATGAGAGTAAAAATATGTTCATAATACAAAAATAAGACGTCTTGTACCTATGAAGGTTATGAGGATTGTATTAGTAATTGTAATAATTTCACATTCAAGGTAAATCTTATTTTTTACACGTTTCTTATTTAAAGTATAACATTTAACCGGTTACCAGATTTTATACATTATACAGGACAAAATTTACCTTTTGACACACGTACTATTGTAGTTCATAGTTCTGGTAGATAGTTCGAAGGAACCTACAGTAAGACCGACGGTATTATATAAAGGAACCCTTCTAGGGGACCTCTTCCTTTACCGTTCGGTGAGGTCGTGAGAACGGACCTTTTAAGACACTTGATTCCTCGGACCATCCAATGTCAAGTACCCCAGTGTTTCTCAGCCTGTACTCATTCGTCGAAGTGAAGTGAAGTGAAGTGCTCTTTTATTAATCCTCACACATACGCATACACGAACACACACATCCCACATATGTCAGACTATGTTAACAACACAAAAGGAAACTTAGACGCTTAGTCTACAGACTTACGAAACAAAACAAAAAAAAAAAAACCAAACTGTCACTAAACAAAAGTAATGGAAAAAAACAAACAAGTCAGCGAAAAGGGGTGAGAACCGATTGATTTTGACACAAATTGATGTCCCGGTCAAAACAAATCTCCTTCCCCCGTTTAACAATTTTCAGTTATTTTAAACATGTATACTTCTGATGGTAATTACGTGAGTTTAAACTTCTACGATCTCTTGTCTCAGACTGACCGAATTGAGACTAGTATACGGGTAGTAAAAAGAAAAGATAGTCGATAACAGTCCTTCCGTCCAATCCGTAGTTGAAACACCAACAATTCCTGGATGAGATACTTGTTCGACCTATGAATGGTGACTTCATACCTACCCTTCTTTAAGTTATACGTTTAAGTGAGTTTTAAGGTTATGAGATAGGTGATTCTGACATATTGATAACTAATTTATACGTTCATTTTCTCCGGTGGGACACTTAAAGGTTACTTCTTAAATCGTCTTTTTGATGTCAAGGAGTAAAATACAATGATGTAGTTTAAAAATGATGTTTACTCGAGGAGTAAACATCATTTTTTTTCTAAATGATGAAAAAGAACTTTTATTGTTATTAAAGACCCTTCAATAACCCGTAAGAATCTATAATGACTATTAGATTATCCTTGAAAGTTATAAGAAACACCTTGACTTCATGTTTACCTCCTTCGTTTGACTACCTCTACGATTATAATCCTGACTTAATCTTCTTTAGTACCGACAAAACCCCATAGTGTCCTCTTTTCCGTACCATCTTCTAAGGTTCTTTTGATAGTTTTTATTGTTACACTACATAAGGCACAGGAATCCTGAAAGTGTCAAGTTAGAAACTTCATTCGTTTTGTTAAATAGAAGAAAGAATGATAAAATAGATAGTAGAAGAGAGGAGATATAAAAAGGAGAACAGTTTTTTCTTCATGAAAGGAAATAACTACTATATCTTAAATTTGATGGACATGGGTTTCACAGGTGACGCCTTTCGAAATATGGACTGTCGATATAAAATCGGTTACTTTCTTGTTATGTTATGACCGAAGTGAGGAGGAAACAAGGATGAAAGTTCCGTCACGTGTGATGTCAAACTCGTCATTGGGTCGTGTGAACGATAGTCAGACACGACAATGAAACACGGTAGAAAGTGATAGGAAACCGATAGAAAGGTAAATATGTAACCCTTTTATTACAATTAATATACATTAGGGAATGGATTATTTAATATCACCTTACTATATTACCTTAACATATCCTGATTATTTTTGTTACTCTCTCAAGATCTCTGTGATTCTTCTTTTTTTAGTCCCATATTACAGTTAACCCCTTTTTAACACAACATTAAAAACATATTTACGTAAATATCATTTGACACGTATAATTAACCTCTTCCGTTACCGTGGGGTGAGGCCATGAGAACGGACCTTTTAGGGTACCTGCCTCTTCGGACCACCCGACGACAGATACCGCAACGTGTCTCAGCCTGTGCTGACTCTCTGAAGTGAAAGTGAAAAGTGAAAGTACGTAACCTCTTCCTTTACCGTTGGGTGAGGTCACATGAACAGACCTCTTAGGGTCCCTACCCCCTCGGACCACCCGACGAGAGATACACCAACGTGTCTCAGTCTGTACTGACTTCACTGAATCGTCTTCGTCGTCGTCACGTATAATTATACATTTTAGTATCTGGTATAAATTTGTGATACAGAGACCCACTATTCTACAGTACTGTGAAAGTATCTAGACACGATTCACTAGGAGAGACACATAAATATACATTTACTTACAAATATCACATCACTAAAATGATACTCACCCAATATGAAAACTTAGGTATTTCAGTAAAAATTGTTGGATTAACCGATATCGAAAGTATTGTCAACAAATTAGAAAAGATGTTTTATGTAACTATTGTTATGTCTCACTACATACCCGTTCCTTTTTATATTTATTTACATCTAAAAAAATTACTAAACTTTAAAAATAATATAAAAATACGAGTTTCAAATTATAATATCTTAGTAAATATTGACTCAAACTTACTTTAAGAATTTTTGTATCGAAGTATTAATTAAATGGTGGTATACGACTTAACGTTGTATTTTACAAAATTTCTATAACACTATTTTATGTTGTCACACTTTATTAGTATTTTTGGTAGAGATACACTTAAAACGACGTGATTATAAAACTAAGTGGAAAGGTCTTATTATTTGTGAAATCCGACAGATAAATCGATAAAGAGTAAAAGGAATAACTGTGAAGATATTGAAGTGGGTAATGGAACACTGAACCCTTATATCCGACACAGTAAACCTTATTGTGACTACTAAATAGATCAGACCGTAAGAGACAAGATTTTTATTTAGAACTTCTAATAAGAGGGGAGACACGAATTCTTCTGTTGTACCAAATCTTAAATGTTTTTTCCCATCTCTAATTAGAATCCGTTCTCATACGGTTAACGTACACTGTAAATAGGAGAAGTCGGTCTACCGTCACCCTACCTTAAACCCAGAAAGAAAAAGGAAATACATAATGAGTGTTCGATTAAGTTACGAGTTTACTATTTTGGTTGTCGTTCAGACTCGTTAAAGTAACACATTAGTCGGTCTAGAAAGTAACTTTTCTTTATTTCAAAGATCAGATATATAATAATCATTTCATATAAAACAAATTATCAAAATTATCGTAATTATTAGTCTTTTTTTTTTTTTATATATATATATATATATATATATATATATATATATTACGAGAGATCGTTTGTAAGGTACTCGACAATATATTTTAATTACAACAAACAATTCCTTGAAACTTAGACGACCAGTTAAGACAATGGAGAAGGGATAGATCTTCTTTTTTTATTGGAAACAAAAGATTTACAAATCTTCACAAGGTTATTACTACCTTGATTATCATCTCCGACAGACTGAATCATCATTATAGTGACTCTTACCTCTTTGTGTCTATGTCATTTCTTTCACAGTAGAAATATTTAATTCAACCGGGTCTTATATAATTTTGTTCACACTCTATTCAACACTCGTGTTGAAAGGACTCTTTACATATA
Organism: Capra ibex; assembly: GCA_006410555.1. NCBI lineage: Eukaryota > Metazoa > Chordata > Mammalia > Artiodactyla > Bovidae > Capra > Capra ibex. The sequence continues at coordinate 18,019,216 of SJYO01048061.1, read as the reverse complement.
AAAACGACATTAATAAATCTGTTGAGTTTTCTAATCAACGACGTTTTATATATGAATCCTTTTGTTTTTACTTTTCATAAAGTATAAGAAGAAAATTTTTTACCTACAAATCATTTTTATATTGTGAAGTCTTATTACTATTTATAGACGCCTCAACAATTATAACTTTCCTTATATAATTTAAAAAGTCAGAAGTCGTTGAAGTACTTTATTTACGACTTAGATAAAAGGGTAAAATTTCCTTTCTTCTCAAATTTTTCGAAGAAGTCTCTGCGCATTCATCAATCGACTTCTCAGTCCAAACTTAGTTTGTAAGAATCAGATCCCGGATACGAGAGTGGTCAAAAGAATAGATCGAAAAGTTACTTCTGACTCACAAGAAAATTTCCTTTTATTGTAAAGGTCTCCACTTCCGTAGTAGTAATTAGGTGACCTGAAAACTCCCTTATTCTCCTGTGCACTCCCGTTTTACCTAAGAACCTACGATTCCTTTTTCGTAAAACAACAAATATGATTTAGATCAAGACTCCTACGACTGTCCATCGTAACTCAGATAACACTATAGACCTTACTCCCTCGGTGAAGTACTGTTCATGTAAGGTCTTTTAATCTGTCTATACAACCCCTTTCTCCTTATCTCTATTTACTTCCACTTGTACTAGATTAAATGACATAATCCTCCCAGAGTCGATTTAATCTCTTAGAAGATGACCATTAATAGACGGATATCTATCGAGTCGTAAAATATAACCTATAAACCTTCTCCAGAATAAGGAAACTCTTTCATTCAATTTACAACCATATACTACCTTCTTCTTTAAGGTAAGTTTGAGGAAAGTTCATCGTCAATTCCGAAACTTATCACACGAGAAAAATGAACTGACTTATGTAAAACGGTTCTATCCGACACCGGTCCAGTTTCTGTAATTCATGGTTTCTTTGACCTACATATGGACATGACCAGAAGGGTCCACCGTGATCGCCATTTCTTGTGAGGGCGGTTACGTCCTCTACATTCTCTCCACCCTAGCTAGGGACCCAACTCTTCTCGGGGACCCCTTCCCGTACCGTTGGGTGAGGTCATAAGAACGGTCCTCTTAGAGTACCTCTGTCCTCGGACCACCCGATATCAGGTACCCCAATATGTCTCACCCTGACCTGACTTCGCTAAATGGTACGAACGGATATGATTTGAGTTTTGAAGAGTGCAATACCCTTCATATGAAAAGGGAGGGAGTAAGAAGTGGGATGTATTTTGGACGAGGATTAGGAAGATTAACAAAGGGAATTAAAGTGAAAGGGTTGTCGTAGTCGGAGGATCTAACTCGTTGAGACACACACGAGTCAGTGAATGAACACGGGCTGAGAAACGTTGAGGGACCTGATGTCGATTGGTCCGAGGAGACAGGTACCCTAAAGGGTCTGTTCTTAAGACTTCACCCAACGGTAAAGGTTGAGGTCCCTTAGAAGGGATGTTCTCTAGCTTGGGTTCAGAGAACGTAGAAGACGTGGCGTCCACCTAAGAAATGGGGACTCCGGTTGATCCTTCAGGTTCTTGTTGGACTTATACAGGGTTAAGATTTTTACCGAAGGAGGTACGGAACCATACGTAAGGAAAACCCTTTCTAATTCCTTTGATAACTATTCTTTTGGAGAAGTCAAAGTAATCAACAATGTAATACAATACAGTCGGAAAGGGTGTATTAAACATATGGAAACTCCCCCGAAGAGTCCATAGTCAATATTCCTTGGACAGACGGTTCGTCCTCTACACTCAAGATAGGGACTCAGTCCTTTTAGGAAACCTCTTCTTTACCGTTGTGTGAGGTCATGAAAACCGACCTCTTAAGGTATCTGTCTCCTTGGACCGACCGATATTAGGTACCTCATCGTTTCTCAGTCTGTGACAAATCTCTGATTTTTTGTTAGGGAACCTTTAGGATTTTCGAGGATTCAATTACTGTCTGATAAAGTTACAGAATATACTGAAGACCTAAGCTACGAATGTCCATTACTTGTTTTTGTCCCTTATATCATCCTATTTGTAATTTTTACAGAAATTAAAATTTACATAGTTCTAACTCGACGAATAATCTGTAGACACATCTCCCACAGAGTATTCATGAATCTATTTACATCAATCTTGGGTGTTGTCTCTCTTACCGTTCTTTTTTTATATTTAGTCTTAGTAGTCAGATTTTTAAGACAGAGTTCGATCTCCTAAATGTACTAATAGATTTCGAGTGTAAACATAAAGAAGAAGAGAAAAAAAAAAAAAAAAGACTTAGGTCATTTATTGTGAGTAACAAAGATAAGTTCAATGTCTATTTAACTCTTTATCGTCTACGTCGTTATCTGTTTCTGGTTCTTTCTAGTAGAAATACTGAATATTTCGATCTAACCTTCTGTGTACGAACTAAATTCATAATCACCTGAACTCTAGAGGGATTAATATGGTCTCAGATGAGTCCTATAGTGTAAGTTCGTCTTTCGTGCCAGACATTTAATATGGACATGACAAAAAGACGACTAAATCAAACTCATTCTTCTTTCCTTACCTGACTTTAAAGACACAGATCCATACAAGGATTTAATTACCATCAATTGTTGAAATGTAATTATAATCGACCCTTTTACTTACCGTATTACTTGTTTCCTCCTTTTGTCTTTGAACACTCTCTTATGTGTGTAAAATCTTGTTCTTATATCTAAAATATTGATCTTTAGAGAGATTACCTAGTCTCCACACTGGAGACTAATTAAATTAATTAATTTAGATGAGGTTTTAAGTGTGTAATAAGTTCTAACTCGAAGAGTTTAATAGACGTTTTACAGGTTATACCGGATAATATTCAAGAAGTTACTTTAGTTTACAGTAATACTCTTCATGACTTGATTTTTTTTTTTTTTTTCAATAAGTGTATCAGTACGATATATAATTCTTTAAAGGACCTCATTTTCATTTATAGGTTTTGGTTTTGGAAATTGGCGACGTCCAATTTCGAGTTTTTATGATTTACTGTTCATAAATTTGGACTGGATTTGGATAGAACGTAAACAGACAGTTTTTAGGTCTTTAAACTTTAGTAGGGTTAAGGAATATGTCTGATCGAAATCAACTTTCCTAAAAGTCTAAATCCGTCTCATCCCCTTAGTAAATTATCGAAAACGGAAACACAAAAAGTCTCTAGTTTCCCAAATATCTTGTATTTTCTAAAACAGGTCGTGATCGGGGAGATTTACTAAGTTTGGTTGGGAATTTAGTAAACGCAAGAAACGAAGGGACCATCGAGTCTACCATTTCGTAGACGGACGTTACGCCCTCTGGGCCCAAGCTAGGGACCCAGCCCTTCTAGGGGACCTCTTCTTTTACCGTTGGGTGAGGTCCTGAGAACGGACCTTTTAGGGTACCTGACTCCTCGCACCATTCGATGTCAGGTACCCCAGTGATTCTCAGTCTGTGCTGACTCGCTGAAGTGAAGTAAATTCAGTGAAGTCAGTACAGTCTGAGGAACACTGGGATACCTGACGTCGGGTGGTCCTAGGAGACAGGCACCTTAAAAGGTCCGTTATTATGACGACACCCAACGGTTAAGGAGGAGGTCCCCTAGAAGGCCTGGGTCCCTAGTTTCGGTACAGAGTACAGAGGGCGTAACCGTTCACCCAAGAAATGGTGATCGCGATGGATCCTTCGGGGTGAGTAAAAGAGGTTCGTTTTAATGTCGGAGACTTTTACCACAATCTTTTCTAGATAAAGTAAAACAAAGATTACCTTTTGACTGGTCAAGAAAGGACTCAGGTAGACACATTGACCAGTTTTTGTCAGTTGTGTGTTGTAATCCAAAGTCAAAAGATTGGTGAAGGGGGTCTCGAAGACCAATTCGTCTATCCATTATATGTAAAAGTCAATGATGTTCACTCTCAAAATGGTTTTTAAAACGGAGGATGACGGTTGAGGAGAATAAAATCCGAAAACAATACTGTCTTTGGACGAAAGTCACCAATAGGGATAATTAAGGGGACGTTCAAACAATAAAGATATAGAAGGACGAGTTAACTTTCAAAATTATCCCTTTATCACTGATAGAGGTCATTACAGTAAAATTTCTAATAAATAATAATTTAGTGTATATAGTTGAAGAGAAACCAAACATAGTCATAAAAGTAGTATATTGATAAAAGAAACAAAAAATGATAAGTCGAGATATACAAGAATATTACATTCATCGACACGATATCTTTTCTATATTGAAACTAAAACTTAAGTTGACTATGGTAGAAAGTTCTTAACCGATGCAAATATAACTAAATGTTGAGACACCAATACAAAACACAAAAGACAAACGGGTGTAACGAGATACACAGAAAAAAGTACCATCTGGGTTTATTGTTTGAAATTCCCCTCGATTAGAATAAGAATTTAACTTTGATTTTTCCCGTCCATGACTCTTTTTTTTTTTCCGTAGTCGTAGACGGACAAAAGTTCTCTCTTAGTTCTTCGATATTACAAGAGGAGAAGTTGTATTTGTTAAAGTCTCTTGTTACTGGAAGATATTTCAGCGACACTAATACTACCGTATCCTATTTTCTGCTGAAATATTATTACAGACTCGTGTGTGCCTTGACTTTTCTTAAGGATTGTCGTTCCAAAAACAAAGAAGTACTGAATCTTTTATGAACCGTTTTAGAAAAGAGTCACAGAAATTTCTAAATCAAAAGATCTAGGGTGTACATTCACCATGTTCCCCTGTCCCTCCACCTCCCTGTCCGACCGACGACAAGTCCCCTTTTTTGAACGTTTTTCATTATGTTGTTCAATGTCTAGAGTACGTGTCTTATCGTTCACACCTATTGTCGTGGCATAATGTTATTAGGTTAAAAGATTTTCAGATCTTGAAAGGTTGTGATTTTTATTTATTATTGACACAATGTACGATCTATAGGATTAATAACGATACTGTTAATATAATGTTATATTTTTACATAGTTTAATTATACAACATGTCGAATTTAAATGTGTGACAATATGTAGTTCATATAAAGTTAATTTTTTTTTTGTGTCGTAGAAAAAAACAAGTTACTTAGTAACCGAAACCTACCTTCGGAGATCCGATGAAAATATCGAGTAAAAACTGTAATAAATAAAATGAAAAGGACAGTAGAAAACTAATTAAACCTTAAATACAAAGATGGGACAATTACTAGGAAGGTCTTTAAACCTATTCAAACACGAATTTTCAGATTGAACTACGATTTAAACAAAATGTTAATCGTAAAATAATTTATACATAAAGTATTTCACAAGTCGTATAATCCCGATTAAGTAAAATTAGAATAAATCTATAAACGACATTACAAAATACATAATTTGTCTATATGGATAATCACATTAAAAGAAACACATAAATAATGTAGTGTCTTGAAGTAGACTTTAATATAAGGCTCCCTCCCTTTCTACCACCTCCTTATCCTGCCCTTCTGGTGAAAGAGGGAGTGTTTAAGGAGTTTTCTTGTAAAGTTGTGGCTCGTTTGAGGTGTTTTGTTGAAGACATCCGACCGTCTCCTGTAGTCCGTTGGTCTTTTCGTCTGGTAACAGAAGTTTTTGTCTAAAAATTAGAAACGAGAATCCAAAAACACCAGTTAAAACATGTAAATTTTTGGGTTTGAAGTGATAGGTTCAAATGGACTCTTGCTCTAATGACCGAACTGGTGAGAGAGGAGGAGACCTGAGAGGAAAAAGAGGTGGTCCACCGGAGACAGAGAAAAGAGGGGGTAGAGAAGAGATAGGTTGAGACACTTAGAGACACACAAGGTATGCCACCTCTTGTGGATTTCTTGACCAATGACCGTCCTAAACAGAGAGAGGATGAGTAAGGAGAGAGAATAGGAGGACCAGTGGAGACAGATGAAGGAGGGAGAGGAGACGAGGCATATTGAGACATTTATGGAGACTCGCCAGGTCTGATATCTCGTGTGTATTCCTTCACTGAGGACCGATCGAACGAGAGAGGAGAAAACTAGAGTGGCGTAGAGTAAGCTCAATGGAGATTGATGAGGGAGGTAGAAGAGAAGAGGAACATTGAGTCACTTGGAGAGACTCACAGGGAGTTACACCTCTTTGAAAAGTAGAAATTGGATTTACAAAATAGTAACCACGCTATATCTACCTCTTCAGATCTCCGATGACAATTTTATTTTGACTTTTGGTCTTCGTCCTCCGAATTTAGGTTTCGGACTTTTGTAATCTCTTGAGAACTTAAGTCCCTTGTAATTCGTTATCCTCAAGTAGTTTACGGAAGTATGGATGTGACTTTGGTTCGAGGTGGGTTCCCGGTTGTTCTAGGTTTTGTTCTGTATGGTGCGTTTAAGAGGTCGTTGTGTCCTTGTGAGGGGACTCGAAGTTATATGTCCGTCGAGTTTTAATAGGGTTTTGGAAACTACAGAGCATTGGGTAATGACCAGTGAGGTGACGTGAGGTCTCTCTTCTTTGGGTCGAGGTGAGTGGTTTTGAGGTTGTGTTCGGAGGGATTGGTCCTTTGGAACTGTTCGGTGACTGTCTTGGGGTGAGTTTCACTCCTTCTAGGTATTATTTCTCTTGAGGTGTTTAAAGGTCTTATATTTTTCCGGTGGGGTTTGTGTCGTTATATTGGTTCTACTTCTCTGTCTCCTTATGAGTCGTCCATTTCCTTGTCCTCTCAACGGGTGGTTTGGTTTGTTTTCTCCTTCTTCATCCCTTAGATGGCCTCTTCCTTAAGGCTTATAACTATCACTTTTACTAGGTTTTAGAACTTTAGTTTTACCTTAGTGTCTATTTATCGGATCTCTGTTCCTAACTCTTCTACGTTCTTTCCAAATTGTTCCTGGATCTTCTTTATTTTTTCTCAGTTTTATATTACTTATTACGTTATTTACTCTAGTCTTTGTGAGACCTCCGTTGTTTATCATCTTATTACCTCCGTCTTCTATCCTAATCACTTTATCTTCTATGTTACCATCTTTATTTACTTAGTCTCTCCTTTTTTCTTTTTGCTTACTTTTCTTTACTCCTGTTAGAGTCTCTGGAGGTCCTGTTATACTTTGCGAGGTTGTAAGCTTAATATCCTCAGGGTCTTCTTCTTCTGTCTTTCTTTCTAGTACTCTTTTAGGAACTCCTCTATTATCAACTTTTGAAGGGATTTTACCCCTCCTTTATTAGTGGGTTCAGGTTCTTAGTGTCTCTCAAGGTTTATCCTATTTGGGTTCCGCTTTGTGGGGTTCTGTGTATAATTAGTTTAATTGTTTCTAGTTTGTGTTTCTTGTTTATAATTTTCGTCGTTCCCTTTTTGTTGTTAATTGCGTGTTCCCCTAAGGGTATTCCTATTGACGTCTAGAAAGTTATCTTTGAGAAGTCCGGTCCTCCCTTACCGTTCTGTATGAATTTCACTACTTTCTGTTATTGGATGTCGGGTCTAATGACATGGGTCGTTCCTAGAGTAAGTTTATGCTTCCTCTTTAGTTTTCGAAATGTCTGTTCGTTTTCGACTCTCTTAAGTCGTGGTGGTTTGGTCGAGAGGTTGTTTAAGATTTCCTATAAGAGATCTGTCCTTTGTGCTTTTCCCACATATTTGCGCTTGGATTTTGTTATTTCATTTACCATTGCCCTAGTATGAATAGTTAATAATGGAATTTGTATTTACCCAACTTGCGGGGTTGGTTTTCTGTTTCTGACCGGCTTACCTAGGTTTTTGTTCTGGGGAGACATACGACGAATGTTCTCTGGGTGGAGTTTTGTTCCCTGTGTATGTCTGACTTTCACTTCCCGACCTTTTTCTATATGGTGCGTTTATCTCTGGTTTTCTATCGTCCTCACCGTTATGAGTATAGGCTATTTTATCTGAAATTTTGTTTCCGACACTTTTCTCTGTTTCTTCCGGTGATGTATTACTAGTTTCCTTGTTAGGTTCTTCTTCTATATTGTTAATATTTATATATACGGGGGTTATATCCTCGTGGCGTTATACATTCTGTTTACGATTGTTCATACTTTCCCCTTTAGTTGTTATTGTGTTATTATCACCCTCTGAAATTATGGGGTGAGTGTGGATACCTGTCTAGTTGATTTGTCTTTTAATTGTTTCTTTGTGTTTGAAATTTACTATGTAATCTAGCCAACCTGGATTAACTATAGATATCCTGTAAAGTGGGGTTTTGTTACTTAAAGTGGAAAAAAGGTTCACGAGTACCTTCGAAGAGGTCCTATCTAGTGTAGGACCCGGTATTTAGATTTGAACTATTTAAGTTTTTTTAGCTTTAGTAAGGTTCGTAGAAAAGACTGGTATTACGTAATTCTAATCTAGAGTTAATGTCCTCTTTTTGATAATTTTTAAGGTTGTATACCTCCAACTTGTTGTGTGAAGACTTATTGGTTGTTTAGTGTCTTCTTTAGTTTTTTCTTTAGTTTTATACGTATCTTTGATTACTTTTACTTTTGTGTTGTTGGGTTTTGGACACCGTGTGATATTTTCGTCACGATTCTCCTTTCAATTATCGTTATGTCCGTATGGAGTTCTTTGTTCTTTTTTCATTTTATTTATTAGATTGAGATGTGGATTTCGTTGATCTTTTCCTTCTTAACCTCTTGGGGTCTCAATCATCTTCCTTTCTTTAGAATTTTTAATCCCGTCTTTATTTACGTTTTCTTTGTTTTCTCTGGTATCGTTTTTAGTTGTTTCGGTTTTCGACCAAGAAACTTTCCTATTTATTTTAACTGTTTGGTAATCGGTCTGAGTAGTTCTTCGTTTCTCTCTTTTTAGTTTAGTTATTTTAATCTTTACTTTTACCTCCCTAGTGTTGTCTGTTGTGTCTTTATGTTTCCTAGTATTCTCTGATGATAGTCGTTAGTATACGGTTATATTACCTGTTGCACCTTCTTTACCTGTTTAAGAATCTTTTCATGTTGAAAGGTTTTGACTTGGTCCTTCTTTATCTTTTAGAATTGTCTGGGTAGTGTTCGTGCCTTTAACTTTGCCATTAGTCTTTAGAAGGTCGTTTGTTTTCGGGTCCAGGTCTGCCGAAGTGTCGACTTAAGATGGTTTTTAAAGCTCTTCTCGATTGCGGATAGGATGAGTTTGAGAAGGTCTTTTAACGTCTCCTTCCATTTGATGGTTTGAGTAAGATACTCCGGTGGTGGTGGGATTATGGTTTTGGACTGTTTCTACGGTTTATTTTCCTTTGATGTCCGGTTATAGTGACTACTTGTATCTACGTTTTTAGGAGTTGTTTTAAGATCGTTAGTCTTAGGTTGTTGTGTAATTTTTCTAGTATGTGGTACTGGTTCACCCGAAATAGGGTCCCTACGTTCCTAAGAAGTTATACGTGTTTAGTTATATACATTAAGTGGTGTAATTGTTTAACTTTTTATTTTCGGTATACTAATGGAGTTATCTACGTCTCTTCCGGAAACTGTTTTAAGTTGTAGGTAAATACTATTTTTGAGAGGTCTTTCGTCCTTATCTTCCTTGTATGGAGTTGTATTATTTTCGATATATACTGTTTGGGTGTCGTTTGTAATAGGAGTTACCACTTTTTAACTTTCGTAAAGGGGATTTCAGTCCTTGTTCTGTTCCCACAGGTGAAAGTGGCGATGATAAGTTGTATCAAGACCTTCAAAACCGGTGTCGTTAGTCTCGTCTTTTTCTTTATTTTCCTTAGGTTTAACCTTTTCTTCTTCATTTTGAGAGTGACAAACGTCTACTGTACTAGGAGATGTACCTTTTGGGATTTCTGAGGTGGTCTTTTAATGATCTCGATTAGTTACTTATATCATTTCAACGTCCTATATTTTAGTTGTGTGTCTTTAGGGAACGTAAGGATATGTGATTATTACTCTTTCATCTTTTTCTTTAATTCCTTTGTTAAGGTAAGTGGTAACGTTGCTTTTCTTATTTTATGAATCCTTATATAGATGGATTTCTTTGATTTCTGGATATATATCTTTTGATATTTTGTGACTACTTTCTTTAGTTTCTCCTGTGATTATCTACCTCTTTATATGGTACAAGTACCTAGCCTTCTTAGTTATATCACTTTTACTCATATGATGGGTTTCGTTAAATGTTTAAGTTACGTTAGGGATAGTTCGATGGTCGGTATAAAAAGTGTCTTGATCTTGTTTATTAAAGTTCTAAACATACCTTTATGTTTTTTGGAGCTTATCGGTTTCGTTAGAACTCTTTCTTCTTACCTTGACCTCCTTAGTTGAACGGACTGAAGTCCGAGATGATGTTTCGGTGTCAGTAGTTCTGTCATACCATGACCGTGTTTCTGTCTGTATATCTAGTTACCTTGTTTTATCTTTCGGGTCTCTATTTAGGTGTGTGTATACCTGTGGAATAGAAACTGTTTCCTCCGTTCTTATATGTTACCTCATTTCTGTTAGAGAAATTGTTCACCACGACCCTTTTGACCAGTTGGTGAACATTTTCTTACTTTGATCTAGTGAAAGATTGTGGAGTGTGTTTTTATTTGAGTTTTACCTAATTTCTAGATTTACATTCTGGTCTTTGATATTTTGAGGATCTCCTCTTGTATCCGTTTTGTGAGAGTCTGTATTTAGTGTCGTCCTAGGAGATACTAGGTGGAGGGTCTTAAGACCTTTATTTTCGTTTTTATTTGTTTACCCTAGATTAATTTTAATTTTCGAAGACGTGTTGTTTCCTTTTATATTCGTTCCACTTTTCTGTCGGAAGACTTACCCTCTTTTATTATCGTTTACTTCGTTGACTGTTTGTTGATTAGAGTTTTTATATGTTCGTTGAATACGTCGAGTTAAGGTCTTTTTATTTGCTGGGTTAGTTTTTTACCCGGTTTCTTGATTTATCTGTAAAGAGGTTTCTTCTGTATGCCTACCGATTGTTTGTGTACTTTTCTACGAGTTGTAGTGAGTAATAATCTCTTTACGTTTAGTTTTGGTGTTACTCCATGGTGAAGTGTGGTCAGTCTTACCGACGCTAGGTTTTTAGACGTTCGTTATTTACGACCTCTCCCACACCTCTTTTCCCTTGGGAGGATGTGACAACCACCCTTACGTTTGATCATGTCGGTGATACCTCTTGTCACACCTCTAAGGAATTTTTTAACGTTTATCTTGACGGAATACTGGGTCGTTAGGGTGACGACCCGTATGTGTGGCTCCTTTGGTCTTAACTTTCTCTGTGTACATGGGGTTACAAGTAGCGTCGTGACAAATATTATCGGTCCTGTACCTTTGTTGGATCTACAGGTAGTCGTCTACTTACCTATTCTTTCGACACCATGTATATGTGTTACCTCATAATGAGTCGGCAATTTTTCTTAAGTAAACTTAGTCAAGACTACTCTACCTACTTTGACCTCGGCTAATATGTCTCACTTCATTCGGTCTTTCTTTTTGTGGTTATGTCATACGATTGTGTATATATACCTTAAATCTTTATACCGTTACTGCTGGGACATACGTTCTGTCCTTTTTTCTGTGTCTACACATATTACCTGAAAACCTGAGTCTCCCTCTCCCACCCTACTAAACCCTCTTACCGTAAGATAGTACATATGATAGTACATTCTTAACTTAGTGGTCAGATACAGACTGCGTCCTACATCCCACGTCGAACGAACCCCGACCACGTACCCCTACTGGGTCTCTCTACAATACCCCTCCCTCAACCCTCCCCCCAAGTACAAACCCTTACGTACATTCTTAATTTCTAAAATTTTAATTTTTTTTTTTTTGACTCTTTTTTTTTTCTTTAATATAAGGAAGAGACGCTTAGTAATGAAATACGAAAGAAAATTATACGTCGAAACCATCGTTTCAGTCGAAGATAATTAAAGTTTTATAGAATGAAAATGGGAATAAAAAATAGACTCATAATTCGACATCCAACTTTCACTAAAATAGACATGTCTATACATGCTTTACACAAGACCGAAGGAGTAAAAAATTTGTTTTCATTACAATGAAAAATTAAATTAACTATAAAGTAAGAATAAACAAGAAAGAAAGACTCCCGAATATACTAAAGGATTAGTATATCCACAATCCACAAGTTGTCTAAATGTATATATACAGATCCTCAACTGAATACAAATACCTAAGACGGACAAAAAAAAAAACAACAACAACAACAACAAACAAACAAACAAGAAAGACTTATACTTCTACGTAGAACAAATGGTAAACTCCTTTATAGAGTCTATGATAGAGACCTTACGGTCGATTTGTGTACAATTGTAAAAGTGAAATGGGTGGAACTGGAAATGAGACGATTTATTGATAAAAACAAAGAAAAAAAAAATTTACTAGATAGAAGATAAATTATAAGAGGAGTCGTCACAGATAAAGTGAAAATTATTAAACGATACGACAAGTAAATATCATAGTTATGAAAAACCAAGAAATAATCAGTTAAAACCATTAGAGAATAAAACAGTTTTAAAGTTTGAGGTAACTGTCCCGACTATATGGAAAGACGAACTGTAATTAAAACCTGACCGAACTGATCGACTGTGGACTTGAAGTACATTTGAAGGACGTAACACCGAGACAACGAGGTAGAGTACGAGTCAGGAGTCAGGATGGTTGGTTAGCATGGGAAGGGACAGTGACGTTATAAACTACGTCAAACAACGAATTACTTAGAGGGTCACCAAAAATGACAGCTGGACGGTAGGAAGGGGTTAACATAGTTGGTGACGAAAGGGTTCCAGAGTAGATTATTTTAGAAACGACTGTTCTTTCTCCATACTAAGTACTACCTATAAAAAAAGAATTCGTAAATCATTGAGAATTACCTCTTATAATAAAAGGAATGTCCCGAAGGGTCCACCGCGATCACCATTTCTTTTCACTTTCACTTTCACTTCAGTGAGTCAGGACAGACTGAGCTGAGACACACTGGGGTACCTGACATCGGGCGGTCCGAGGAGACAGGTACCCTAAGAGGTTCGTTCTTATGATCTCACCCAACGATACGGGAAGAGGTCCCCTAGGAGGATTGGGTCCCTACCTTGGGCGGAGAGTATATAGAGTACGTAAACGTCCGCCCAAGAAATGGTGACTAAAGGGACCACCGAGTCTACCATTTCGCGGACAGATGTTACGTCCTCTGGGACCAACCTAGTGTACTGACTTCACTAAATCGTGTAATAAAAGGAACAATTGTAAGAAAAATTTTATTAAACTATGTACAATATACTTTCGTTTAAGACAATCTCCCAAAAACCAAAATCCAATGAATACGGACCCGAGACACACTAGGTCTGAAATTAAAAAAATTAACCTTAAAGAGTCCGTTGTGTCTTTTATATTTAAAACCCAAGGTAGGAATTTACTACTACAGACCAATAAGAGGTCTTGTAATCGTGTACAAGAGTATACAAGACGTGGTATGTCTCATGTTTAAATTTGTATGGTCAGAAAAAAAGACGTTAAGACGTCCTGAAAATTTTTAGGGGAGGGAAACTCTTGTGCCGGATTACCTCTGGGTCTAAAATCCAGACTCACTGGTGTCCTGAGAAGTGTAACGGGGACAGCGGTTTCACTTAATACTAGGGATCGAAGGTTCAGAAGTTTCTAACTGGTAATGGTACGACATCCCACACCGATAAGACGTTGGGTAGAATGAGGTGATTTTCTCGTTCGTGTGGTATTTTATTACAAAATTTTAGATAGTCACAAAAATCTCTTTCTAACGATTTCTTCAAAAGAGATAAAAGTGGGTCTTCGTGTTCAGATCTCAACTGACTTTACTCCTTCGATAAAAGACATAGGCAGACTACGGGAGTAGGAAAATTCAGATAATGATTGAAGAAAATAAATCAATCTACGATCTTAAAAGTCACTGATTACCTAGATCAATCTATAAAAAGTCTCTTCCTTTTAAATAGTTTTATAGAGAAGATTATTATTTGAAGGATTTTTATAGAGAGAATGAAACGTAAAATCATACGACTCAACGTGATTCTAATTTTAATAAAATTCCTATAGAAGACATACTTTATAAATATTTTTCAGTGTTCCATATTTTTGACTATCCGTTTTAAAATCAATAGACTATATTATATTCAAACAGAGAAACTTGAATTTAATAATCACGATGTTAACTTCTATATATTATTAGATCAAATCTAGACAACCTAAAAGACGTACTTAATAAAAATGTTATAATATACAAGAAAAGTACTGAAAGGTCTACCGTAGTCACCATTTCTTAGACGAACGGTTACGTCCACTACATTCTCTATATCCAAGTTTGGGACCCTTCCCTTCTAGGGAACCTCATCCTTTACCATTGGTTCAGGTGAAAAGGTCGATCCCTTTAAGGTACCTGTCTCCTTAGATCATCCGATGTCCGATGTCAGGTACCCCAACGTCTCTCAGTCTGTACTGACTCGTACATATGTGTAGAAAGAGAAGTACTCTCCGAAAGTTTAACGTTACGGTAGATAATATGATTTCAAGACGATTAAATAGTTCAATTCATCTTAACAAATTTGTGAAGGTTTTAGTACTAGTACATACACTCTGTTGTATACACACGTATTCATGATTCAGTGAAGTCAACATAGACTGAGAAACACTGGGGTACCTGACAGCGGACGGTCCGATGAGACAGGTACTCTAAAAGGTCCATTCTTATGATCTAACCTTTATTTTGACTTTTGGTCTTTGTCCTCCGAATTCAGGTTTAGGATTCTTGTAGTCTCTTTAGGACTTAGGTCCCTTGTAATTAGTTATCCTCGAGTAGTTTACGGAGGTATGGATGTGACTTTGGTTCGTGGTGGGTTTCCGGTTGTTCAAGGTCTCGTTCTGTATGGTACGTTTAAGAGGTCGTTGTGTCCTTGTGTGGGGACTAGAAGTAATATGTCCGTCGAGTTTTGATGAGGTTTTGGTAACTGTAGAGTGTTGGGTAATGACCTGTTAAGTATCGTGAGGTCTCTCTTCTTTAGGTCGAGGTGGGTGGTCTTGAGGTTGTGTTCGGAGGGATTGGTTCTTTGGAACTGTTCGGTGACTGTGTTGGGGTGGGTGTCTCTCCTTTGAGGTATTATTTCTCTTGAGGTGTTTAAGGGTCTTATATCTTTCCGGTGGGGTTTACGTCGTTATATTGGTTCTACTTCTCTGTCTCCTTATGGGTCGTCCATTTCCTTGTCCTCTTTACGAATGGTTTGGTTTGGTTTCTCCTCCTCTATCCCTTAGATGAACTCTTTCTTAAGATTTATAAGCATCCCTTTTACTAGGTTTTAGAACTTTAGTTTCACCTTAGTGTCTATTTATCGGATCTCTGTTCCTAACTCTTCTACGTTCTTTCCAAATCGTTCCTGGATCTTCTTTATTTTTTCTCAGTTATATATTACTTATTACGTTATTTACTCTAGTCTTTGTGAGACCTCCGTTGTTTATCATCTTATAACCTCCGTCTTCTATCCTAATCACTTTATCTTCTATCTTACCATCTTTATTTACTTTGTCTCTCCTTTTTTCTTTTTGTTTAATTTTCTTTACTCCTGTTGGAGTCTCTGGAGGTCCTGTTATACTTTGCGAGGTTGTAAGCTTAATATCCTCAGGGTCTTCTTCTGTTTTTCTTTCTGGTACTCTTTTAAGAACTCCTCTATTATCAACTTTTGAAGGGATTTTACCTCTTCCTTTATTAGTGGGTTCAGGTTCTTTGTGTCTCAAGGTTTGTCCTATTTGGGTTCCGCTTTGTGGGGTTCTGTATATAATTAGTTTAGTTGTTTCTGGTTTGTGTTTCTTGTTTATAATTTTCGTCGTTCCCTTTTTGTTGTTAATTGTGTGTTCCCCTAAGGGTATTCCTATTGACGTCTAGAAAATTATCTTTACGAAGTCCGGTCCTCCCTTACCGTTCTGTATGAATTTCACTACTTTCTTTTATTGGATGTCGGGTCTAATGACATGGGTCGTTCCTAGAGTAAGTTTATGCTTCCTCTTTAGTTTTCGAAATGTCTGTTCGTTTTCGACTCTCTTAAGTCGTGGTGGTTTGGTCGAGAAGTTGTTTAAGATTTCCTATAAGAGATCTGTCCTTTGTGTTTTTCCCGTATATTTGGGCTTGGGTTTTGTTATTTCATTTACCGTTGCCCTAGTGTGAATAGTTATTAATGGAATTTGTATTTACACAACTTACGGGGTTGGTTTTCCGTTTCTGACCGACTTACCTAGGTTTTTGTTCTGGGGAGATATCCGACGAATTTTCTCTGGGTGGAGTTTTGTTCCCTGTGTATGTCTGACTTTCACTTCCCGACCTTTTTCTATAAGGTACGTTTATCTCTGGTTTTCTTTCGTCCTCATCGTTATGAGTATAGGCTATTTTATCTGAAATTTTGTTTCCGACACTTTTCTCTGTTTCTTCCGGTGATGTATTACTAGTTTCCTTGTTAGGTTCTTCTTCTATATTGTTAATACTTATATATACGTGGGTTATATCCTCGTGGCGTTATACATTCTGTTTACGATTGTTCGTACTTTCCCCTTTAATTGTTATTGTGTTATTATCACCCTCTGAAATTATGGGGTGAGTGTGGATACCTGTCTAGTTGATTTGTCTTTTAATTGTTTCTTTGCGTTTGAAATTTACTATGTTATCTGGTCAATCTGGATTAACTATAGATATCCTGTAAAGTGTGGTTTTGTTACTTAAAGTGAAAAAAGAGTTTAGAACAGGTTCTATCTTGTGTAGGACCCGGTATTTAGATTGGGACTATTTAAAATTTTTTAGCTTTAGTAAGGTTCGTAGAAAAGACTGGTATTACGAGATTCTAATCTAGAGTTAATGTCCTCTTTTTGATAATTTTTAGGGTTGTATACCTCCGACTTGCTATGCGAAGACTTATAGGTTGTTTAGTGTCTTCTTTAGTTTTTTTCTTTAGTTTAATATGTATCTTTACTTACTTTTACTTTTGTGTTGTTGGGTTTTGGACACCCTGTGATATTTTCGTCACGAATCTCCTTTCAAGTCTCGCTATGTCCGTATGGAGTTCTTTGTTCTTTTTTCAGTTTATTTATTAGATTGAGATGTGGATTTCGTTGATCTTTTCCTCCTTTACCTCTTGGGGTCTCAATCATCTTCCTTTCTTTAGAATTTTTAATCCCGTCTTTATTTACGTTTTCTTTGTTTTCTCTGGTATCGTTTTTAGTTGTTTCGGTTTTCGACCAAGAAACTTTCCTATTTATTTTAACTGTTTGGTAATCGGTCTGAGTAGTTCTTTGTTTCCCTCTTTTTAGTTTAGTTATTTTAATCTTTACTTTTACCTCTCTAGTGTTGTCTGTTGTGTCTTTATGTTTCCTAGTATTCTCTGATGATAGTCGTCAACATACGGTTATTTTACCTGTTGCACCTTCTTTACCTGTTTAAGAATCTTTTCATGTTAAAAGGTTTTGACTTGGTCCTTCTTTATCTTTTAGAATTGTCTGGGTAGTGTTCGTGCCTTTAACTTTGACATTAGTCTTTAGAAGGTCGTTTGTTTTCGGGTCCAGGTCTGCCGAAGTGTCGACTTAAGATGGTTTTTAAAGCTCTTCTCGATTGTGGATAGGAGGAGTTTGAGAAGGTCTTTTAACGTCTCCTTCCATTTGAAGGTTTGAGTAAGATACTCCGGTGGTAGTGGGATTATGGTTTTGGACTGTTTCTACAGTGTTTTTTCCTTTTGATGTCCGGTTATAGTGACTACTTGTATCTACGTTTTTAGGAGTTGTTTTAAGATCGTTAGTCTTAGGTTGTTGTGTAATTTTTCTAGTATGTGGTACTGGTTCACCCGAAATAGGGTCCCTACGTTCCTAAGAAGTTATAGGCGTTTAGTTAGTTACATTAAGTGGTGTAATTGTTTAACTTTTTATTTTTGGTATACTAATAGAGTTATCTACGTCTCTTCCGGAAACTGTTTTAAGTTGTAGGTAAATACTATTTTTGAGAGGTCTTTCGTCCTTATCTTCCTTGTATGGAGTTGTATTATTTTCGATATATACTGTTTGGGTGTCGTTTGTAATAGGAGTTACCACTTTTTAACTTTCGTAAAGGGGATTTCAGTCCTTGTTCTGTTCCCACAGGTGAAAGTGGCGATGATAAGTTGTATCAAGACCTTCAAAACCGGTGTCGTTAGTCTCGTCTTTTTCTTTATTTTCCTTAGGTTTAACCTTTTCTTCTTCATTTTGAGAGTGACAAACGTCTACTGTACTAGGAGATGTACCTTTTGGGATTTCTGAGGTGGTCTTTTAATGATCTCGATTAGTTACTTATATCATTTCAACGTCCTATATTTTAGTTGTGTGTCTTTAGGGAACGTAAGGATATGTGCTTATTACTCTTTCATCTTTTTCTTTAATTCCTTTGTTAAGGTAAGTGGTAACGTTGCTTTTCTTATTTTATGAATCCTTATATAGATGGATTTCTTTGATTTCTGGATATATATCTTTTGATATTTTGTGACTACTTTCTTTAGTTTCTCCTGTGATTATCTACCTCTTTATATGGTACAAGTACCTAGCCTTCTTAGTTATATCACTTTTACTCATATGATGGGTTTCGTTAAATGTTTAAGTTACGTTAGGGATAGTTCGATGGTCGGTGTAAAAAGTGTCTTGATCTTGTTTATTAAAGTTCTAAACATACCTTTATGTTTTTTGGAGCTTATCGGTTTCGTTAGAACTCTTTCTTCTTACCTTGACCTCCTTAGTTGAACGGACTGAAGTCCGAGATGATGTTTCGGTGTCAGTAGTTCTGTCATACCATGACCGTGTTTCTGTCTGTATATCTAGTTACCTTGTTTTATCTTTCGGGTCTCTATTTAGGTGTGTGTATACCTGTGGAATAGAAACTGTTTCCTCCGTTCTTATATGTTACCTCATTTCTGTTAGAGAAATTGTTCACCACGACCCTTTTGACCAGTTGGTGAACATTTTCTTACTTTGATCTAGTGAAAGATTGTGGCGTGTGTTTTTATTTGAGTTTTACCTAATTTCTAGATTTACATTCTGGTCTTTGATATTTTGAGGATCTCCTCTTGTATCCGTTTTGTGAGAGTCTGTATTTAGTGTCGTCCTAGGAGATACTAGGTGGAGGGTCTTAAGACCTTTATTTTCGTTTTTATTTGTTTACCCTAGATTAATTTTAATTTTCGAAGACGTGTTGTTTCCTTTTATATTCGTTCCACTTTTCTGTCGGAAGACTTACCCTCTTTTATTGTCGTTTGCTTCGTTGACTGTTTGTTGATTAGAGTTTTTATATGTTCGTTGAATACGTCGAGTTAAGGTTTTTTTATTTACTGGGTTAGTTTCTTACCCGGTTTCTTGATTTATCTGTAAAGAGGTTTCTTCTGTATGTCTACCGATTGTTTGTGTACTTTTCTACGAGTTGTAGTGAGTAATAATCTCTTTATGTTTAGTTTTGGTGTTACTCCATGGTCAAGTGTGGTCAGTCTTACAGACGCTAGGTTTTTAGACGTTCGTTATTTACGACCTCTCCCACACCTCTTTTCCCTTGGGAGGATGTGACAACCACCCTTACGTTTGATCATGTCGGTGATACCTCTTGTCACACTGCTAAGGAATTTTTTTAACGTTTATCTTGATGGAATACTGGGTCGTTAGGGTGACGACCCGTATGTGTGGCTCCTTTGGTCTTAACTTTCTCGTGTACATGGGGTTACAAGTAGCGTCGTGACAAATATTATCGGTCCTGTACCTTTGTTGGATCTGCAGGTAGTCGTCTACTTACCGATTCTTTCGACACCTGTATATGTGTTACCTCATAATGAGTCGGTAATTTTTCTTAAGTAATCTTAGTCAAGACTACTCTACCTACTTTGACCACGACTAATATGTCTCACTTCATTCGGTCTTTCTTTTGTGGTTATGTCATATGATTGTGTATATATACCTTAAATCCTTCTACCGTTACTGCTGGGACATACGTTCTGTCCTTTTTTCTGTGTCTACACATATTACCTGAAAACCTGAGTCCCCCTCTCCCTCTCCCACCCTACTAAACCCTCTTGCCGTAAGATTGTACATATGATAGTACATTCTTAACTTAGCGGTCAGATACAGACTGCGTCCTATGTCGTACGAACCTCGACCACGTACCCCTACTGGGTCTCTCTACAATACNAACCCCGACCACGTACCCCTACTGGGTCTCTCTACAATACCCCTCCCTCCACCCTCCCCCCAAGTACAAAGCCTTGCGTACATTCTTAATTTCTCAAATTTTAAATTTTTTATTTTTTGTTTATTTTTTTTCTTTCACTTTTTTTATATAATTTTCTTTGTTATTGTTGAGTGTTTTCTTTTTTTTTACGTCATGAACCTACATTAGAGTTTTTGCTGTCTTACTAGAGACAAGTAAAGGTTTCGTTTGGTAAATTATAGTACCATTATGTTCGGATACGGGGTTGGTCATTACGACTTCTTCGACTTCAACTTACCAAGATACCTCTAAATATTCTGGAAAATCTTGATTGTGGGGTTTTGCTACAGGAAAAGTAATATTCCCTGACCTTACGTTTTCGTCCTCATTGTCCTCATTTTCCGTTTAAAGTTTAAACTAGAATCTCATGCCTTACTTCGTCCCGTTTTAGATTATCTCTAAACAGTTCTCTTGCGTGACGAGTATCGTTTGTGGGAGAAGATTGTTGTGTTCTCTTCTGAGATGTGTACCTGTAGTGGTCTACCAGTTGTGGTTTTAGTCTAACTAATATAAAAAACGTCGGTTTCTACCTCTTTGAGATACACCAGTCGTTTTTGTTCTGACTCTCGACGGACACCAAGTCTAGTACTTGCAAAATAACGGTTTAAGTCTGAATTTAACTTCTTTCACCCCTTTTGGTGATCTGGTAAGTGTATACTGGATTTAGTTTAGGGAATACTAATATGTCACCTTCACTCTTTATCTAAATTCCCTGATCTGGACTATCTGTCTCATGGACTATTTGATACCTACCTCTAAGTACTGTAACATCTCCTCTGTCCCTAGTTCTTTTAGGGGTACCTTTTCTTTACGTTTTTTCGTTTTACCGACAGACCCCTCTGGAATGTTTGTCGACACTTTTCTTCTCTTCACTTTTCGTCTCTTTTTCTTTCTGTATTCGTAGACTTACCTCTTAAGGTTTCTTATCGTTCTTCTCTATTCTTTCGGAAGGAGTCGTTAGTTACGTTTCTTTATCTCCTTTTGTTGTCTTACCCTTTCTGATCTCTATAGAAGTTCTTTTAATCTCTATGGTTCCCTTGTAAATTCTACCCGAACTATTTCCTGTCTTTACCATACCTGGATTGTCTTCGTCTTCTATAATTCTTTTCCACCGTCCTTAAGTGTCTTCTGGACATGTTTTTTCTCGAAGTACTGGGCCTATTGGTGCTACCACACTAGTGAGTAGATCTCGGTCTGTAGGACCTTACACTTCAGTTCACCCGGAATCTTTTGTAGTGATACTTGTTTCGATCACCTCCACTATCTTAAGGTCACCTCGATAAAGTTTAGGACTTTCTACTACGACACTTTCACGACGTGAGTTATACGGTCGTTTAAACCTTTTGAGTCGTCACCGGTGTCCTGACCTTTTCCAGTCAAAAGTAAGGTTAAGGGTTTCTTTCTGTTACAGTTTCTTACGAATTTGATGGTGTGTTAACGTGAGTAGAGTGTGCGATCACTTCATTACAAGTTTTAGGAGTTCGGTTCGAAGTTGTTATGTACTTGGTACTTGAAGGTCTACAAGTCCGACCAAAATCTTTTCCGTCTCTTTGGTCTCTAGTCTAACGGTTGTAGGAGACCTAGTACCTTTTTCGTTTGCTCAAGGTCTTTCTGTAGATAAAGACGAAATAATTGATACGGTTTCGGAAACTGACACACGTAGGGTTATTTGACACCTTTTTAGACTTTCTTTACCCTTATGGTCGGGTTGACTGGACAGAGAACTCTTTGTATACGTCCAGTCCTTCGTTGTCAATCTTGACCTGTACCTTGTTGTCTGACCAAAGTTTATCCTTTTCCTCATACAGTTCCGACATATAACAGTGGAACGAATAAATTGAATATAGGTCTCATGTAATACTCTTTACAACTCGACCTTCTTGTGTTGGATCTTAGTTCTAACGGTCCTCTTTATAGTCATTGGAGTCTATACGTCTACTGTGGTGGGAATACCGTCTTTCACTTCTTCTTAATTTCTCGGAGAACTACTTTCACTTTCTCCTCTCACTTTTTCAACCGAATTTCGAGTTGTAAGTCTTTTGTTTCTAGTACCGTAGACCAGGGTAGTGAAGTACCGTTTATATACCCCTTTGTCAGTTTTGTCACAGTCTGAAATAAAAACCCCCGAGGTTTTAGCGGCGTCTACCACTAACGTCGGTACTTTAATTTTCTGCGAATGAGGAACCTTCCTTTCAATACTGGTTGGATCTATCGTATAAGATTTCATCTCTGTAATGAATCGGTTGTTTCCAGGTAGATCAGTTCCGATACCAAAAAGGTCACCAGTACATACCTACACTCTCAACGTGACACTTCTTTCGACTCGTGACTTCTTAACTGCGAAAACTTGCCACTACCTCTTCTGAGAACTCTCAGGGAACCTGACGTTCCTCTAGGTTGGTCAGGTAGGATTTCCTCTAGACAGAACTCACAAGTAACCTTCCTGACTACGACTTCGACTTTAAGGTTATGAAACCGGTGGAGTACGTTTCTCAACTGAGTAACTTTTTCTGGGACTACGACCTTCCCTGACCCCCGTCCTCCTCTTCCCCTACTGTCTCCTACTCTATCGACCTACCGTAGTGCCTGAGCTACCTGTACTCAGACTCACTTGAGGCCCTCTACCACTATTTGTCCCTCCGGACCGCACGACGTTGAGTACCCCAACGTTTCTCAGCCTGTGTTGACTCGTTGACTTGACTTGACTTGACTTGACTTATGTATAAATATATACATATTATAAATTACACCAACCAAAGAAAGACAAATAGTCATAAAAAAGTAAGTTGACCCGATCTTCACTATAATTGATGACTTCATAAAATTACGGAATTCATTCATTTTCAATGTGAAACACACACCGACATAAGGAAGGACCCCGATACGGAGTGGGTCGAGGGGTCAACAACCTGTAAATCCGTCTCGACTATAAGACTCTATATGGAACTTTAAAGGAGACGGAGACGAGAGTGGACATAAAATAGAAGTATAAGAGTCGGAACAAATTAAGGAAGTAACATCATTTTGAATGTAGGTCACCCTAAAAGACGATTTTATCCGGTTTATTCTTATTAAAAAAACTAAGAGTTTACAGACCTTTTCAGAAGGAAGAAGAGAGACTGAGAGGAAGTATAGATAAAATATGAAATAAAAGAGGAATTTAACGGGATTGGAATGAGAGTCTACTACTATTAGAACTAGGTATGTAGTGATTCTCTTGACTTTGTTAGTCTTCCTTGGAAGTCAGATAGTCGAAGGTAGATAGTCGGACTTAGAGTCGACTGTTTGACAAAGTAGAGAGGACAATGATTACTACGTAACAGGAATAAGTTTCGTTTCCATTCGAGAGGTATTAACGGACCGTACAGAATCTGAGTTAAAGTAGAGTTCAAGTATTTCTATAGTGAGATAGTTAAAAGGGTATAAAAATAGTAGTAGTAGTACAGAGAGATAGAGAGAAGACCCAGTAAAAGTAGTCGTATGTCGGTACGATAATAAAAAGGGTCTTTCTTTTTAACGGGACTAGAGAGAGAAGAAAGTTGATGATAGACTAAAAAGAAGAGAAGATACCTTGTTTTGTAGCATACAAAAATTTTGTATAGTATAGAACAAATACAGTCGGATAAGAGAGAATTTGACTGATGTCAATCTAAAGACGGGGTAGTGAAGTTTTAATGTTCTATTTGAAGGAAATAGTTTAGTCGTTACTAAAAAACAACACTTTATGTTACTTGAATGAAGTCGGAAGGAAACAACTTTTAGTCACCGTAAACTGTGATAGGTAATTGTGAACAAGACTTTGTGGAAGAAGCGAACCAAAGACACTATAAGAAGATTAGATTAAAAGGAAAATGGGAAGACCAATAAAAGAAATCGACCAGTCAGAGAACTCGACCAAGTAGAGTGGTTACATTTTTACACGAAGATCCGAACAAAGAAATAAAAGAGAGGAACGAGTGAGGCATCCGTTAGAATTACATGAAGGGAATAGAAGTCCATGGTACATGTACTTCTATCCTTTTGACTACCTCACTATAAAAATTATTACCTTACACTATGTTTTGTATGATCCGTCAGTACGTCTCAAATGGAAAAGAACCTTATTCCTGTTGCGTAAAAAACATACGAGTGATAGATACACTAGTATACGTAAAAAGAACAGAAATTGATGGTACATGTCATACTACTCATATTAGTCTTGAAGAGAAGACAGAAAGGTATAGATGTAAATATTACTGGAAGAACTGTATCGGAGAAGTTACTATTAGTCCGTAAAGTGTATATGAAAAAGATTTACCTCTATTACTACCGAGTTGTTTGTACACATATGACACTAGTACAGATAAGGTGATTTCCCGTTGAGATAATAAAGTTAATAAGTTTGATTTATAGAACTGTAATAAAAATTGACTAAAGAACAAAAGTGTGAGATTTAGATCAGGTAGTCGTTTAAGATTCTCGAATTGGAAGTTTTGGAACGTAAGAAGATTTTATCGGTCCTAAGTGGGTACAAAGGAGTGGGAAGAACGGTGTTGAGTCAGATTCGGTGGAAACGGGGACGGACTTGGTAACGTCATGGGAGTATTGACTACAAGAAGTAAGACAGGGACGTAGTATAAACACGATTTTACAAGTTTGAGAAAAGGTCGAAAGGTAAAGTGAGTCTCAAATGGGTTTCAGAAATTATACTAGAAGTTATAAATTGTATATTGAGGTTAAGATGGGAATCAGATGACTAGAGAACAGAACTAGAAGAAAAGAGAGTATCGAATTTCGTATGATTGAAGAAGGATATTAAACCTATACGATATAGCATACATGTCAAGTTCAAGTTCGGAAAACAAAGGAAATCTTGAGAAACCTTATGTTAATGGGTTTAAGATAATGATCTAATGAATAAAACAAATAAGTTTTTGGGTAAAAGTTACTTCTGAAATAAATAACATGAGTCGCGAATAGTTCCAAATTTTAAGAAATAAAAATGGATAAATAAAACTAGGATGATAATTTTGTGTTTGATGCGATTTCCTAAAATCATGTATAAAAAGAGAAATCATGGATATTGTTACTGACTCCTATTAATACAATAACAACAAGTCAGTAATTCAACACAGGTTAAGAAACTTTGGGGTACCTAACTCCGTGTGGTCCGAGGAGACAGGAGGTGATAGAGTTACTGACTTCGTAATGTTCATGAGTTTTTACGAACCTATTATCCTATTCATGTACTCATTTGACCCAACGATCAGATATATTAGTTAATTTCTAACCCGTAAACTACCTAGTTTTAAAACTTCTTTCACGAAGTGATAAAGATTGAATACCATAACTACACTACTTTATTTTACACAGTAAAGAGGGGGATAAGAATCTACTGAATTCCCGAAAGAAGATTTTAAACTTACTGTAATCCCGAAATTAGGATTACAAGATTTCAAATGTAGTCACACCCGAAAAGAAACAAATAGGTGTGGGTGGTGAGTCACCACCCGTTAAAATTTATTCTTTGTTAGTTTTATAGAAGAGACCGTAAAGGACAAGAGGGACAAAACCTTGGAAAATTATTGGTGTATCTTTCAAAGTCGTGACTAAGAGATTAAAAGAATAGAGAAGAGACAATAAAAGTCATCGAAACAAGAGATTATACTGAATAAAAAAAGTTAAAACATAGGACTATGTATAGAACTAATAAAATATAGGACTATGTATAGAACTAATAAAAGTAATGACAGTAATATAGATAGATAGATAGATAGATAGATAGATATATATATATATATTAATGGTTTCTAAATAAATGTACAGGAACCTTATAAAATTAAATACGTCTGAAATCTCATCTACCTATCTTATGGTAACTAGATATATATATATATATATATATATATATATATATACATATATTACAGAAAAAAATCCTATAACTCATATCTAAAAAAATTTAGAAAAGATGAGGTATACAACAGACAAAGATGGAATCAGGAAGTAACACAATCATAAGAAAGTATAACCTTCTAAAGGAGTCAACAGATCACTAAGGACGAAGAAACAGGTATCAACTATCAATTCTTGAGATTTTAGATGGTCTTAGAGACACTCCCATCGTCCCGAAACCTACCCTTGTAAAGACAGGAGAGACACGAGTTTCTACGTTCGAAGATGAGAAAAGAGACGAAAAGTCGTACACAATAATGGTAGTCGAGGAAGACTAAGAAGTTGTACTACGGACAACTTTGAGAGAGTTCTCATTTGGAGATCGGACCTACATGGTGTGTTCCTTTAAAATCGAGGTCTCTATAGACATGAAAGTTCTCATGGTCACACTTTTAAGGACACCTAAAGACCCTATGACGGGACTTTTACCCGAACAAGGATCCGTAAAAAAAGGACGGTCGAATTCAGAGTCAAAAAGGAATAGACTATTTAGTCAACAGTGATCACGTGAATAGTGGTCGAAGGTCGTAAAACGAATACAACGAAAAAGAGGACATAGAAACTGGAATACTTAAAACGAGGGATAGAGGGAGACGGAGACGAAAAATTGGAAGAAAAAGAATATAATAACCTTAAAGTCCTTCGTTATCTATTTTTATATGCATAAATGACCGATGGAAAATGGTTCAAACTGAGTGAATGTTAGTCCTTTGTTTTACGAATAAAGGGTAGGGGTATGGGTTTTCTTTCATCACCAGTATGTGTTCTTTTAATCTCTTCGACTTTTAATATAAAATTCAGACTCAACTTTCTCAATTTTAAAGTATGATCGTATATTACAAATATGGACATGTTCACTGGGACAGGAGAAAGAGTCCGTAACACTATTTAAACTTATTTAAAAATATGATATAAATCAGTTCTATTTTGTTGTCATTATGTATTTTGTATATTTTTTTGTTTTTGGTTATTACATCCAATCACAACTATTATATAATACTTTTTTCTTTGTCTGCGACTATCAATATTTTTTATTAAGATATTTTATTTTCAGTGTCGTGGTCTGTCTTGACTCCTCTTATGTGAGAGGACTGTTATTAAAAAAATAAACAACGGGTTTATCATTTGTACCCGGAAATAATATCTAGGAGTTCACTGGTAGAAGGAGGGAGATTTCTCTAACTTTATTTTCAGATGAAGTATCGTATGACAATACTATAATGGAATCACACTGAAAAACTTTTGACTGGAATTAGAACCCTTAGATAGGGTAATTATGTAATTACTGATCCGTCTTAAGTTTTACAATTAAGTCACGGTTTACAAGACTGACACAATTTAGATTCAACCGTTTAATAAAAGAAATATTTCACCCTTGTTAAAGATTTTAATTTATACTTCCAGGAAACCATTGGTACTTTCACAAGAATGGGATTTGTTTTAAACTTATGACAATGGTTAACATTCTTGAACGAAAAGTTACCGTAGTAGTCTTTTGTAATACAAGAAAATGAAGTTATAGTACATTCATGGTTTAACTTAAAAGACTACATTATTATGTTGAATCATATACACCGAAATACGATGTAAATTACAGTGATACTGGTTCATTTGATTACTTTTTTATTTCTTCTTTCCTTTTTTTTATTTTCGAGGTTAAAGTATAAAAGAAACGTGAAAATGTGAAGGAATTCTATCCCGTCGAGAAAACTTTCACGTAAACCGTACTGTAGTAAAATAAAACAGAAATTTGTTCTGAGATCTCAACTGTCTTATTAATCTGACGTAGGATCGAATATCTTTGTATATAATTTTTTGTTATTATATATTCCTTTTGTACCGATTTAAACATAGTCAATGTTTGAAAATCTTTTAATTGATCAGGTTCCAAGAAAAGTTTTTACATAGGTGTAAGAAATGATGTATAACATTACACCTGTAAGATATTAAGAATCTTAAAATATGTGTTACCCATTTATACGAAAGTTTTGGAATTCATAAAGGGTCAAAAGATTTATAGGTGTAAATGTAGGAAACACCAAACCAAAAATTGATATCGTTGAAATCAGTGGTCGTATAGTTCGTAAATTTTCTCCTCTCTAAGACTGTGAGGTTTTTTCGTCTTAAAATTAGATCACAAAGAAAAAAATTTAAAGTGACTTGGTACATTCCATTTAGAGTAAGAGGAGGAATCTAGGAGACGTAATGACAGTAAGATCCCATCGAATTTTGTATTCCACTTTTATCAAAGGGTGACCAGATCACTTTTAAATAAACTTAAGGAAAAATAAAGATAAAAAAATCATGGATACCATTGTCACTGTATGGGTCCGAGGTTATCTCCGACGATGGGAACCCAGTCAGTACAGAAAACTACACCTTTGGTGGAGGAATCCTAGTTTGCCTTCGTCGTGTCGGAACCCAAACCTAAAGACACGTAAAGAGGATAATTCTTCAGGGAAATACTTTATGGATACCAAGTCTTCCCTAAACAAAATCGAGTTCACGAATCGGACGGTGTGATCTGATCGAGACTCCCTGACTTCTCAGTGATTTACCCCTTCGTAGTGTTATACTCAATAAATCCCACCGAATCTTTTCTTGTGTCTTCTGTCTTGGGTAAACCCGAAAGACGAATCAGGTTTTATGGAAGATAGTAGACGTACTTTTTATAAAGTCTCACTCAGTTCTCTCCTATCATTTATTTGTTTGTGTCTCATTTTCCGAGTCCTTTCGTATGCGCTCTATCCGATTCTATCTTTTGGGTTAGACCCACGGTATCATCGGGAGACTCAGAGTCACTTTCCTACAAATTGAATCCAGTCGTTAAGGTAACCATGAAAGATAAAAAGAGACCGGTGTCCGATGGACTGTATCCACGTCACCTCAGGTATTTTGTAAAGATTTCTCTATTTGGAAGTTTTCTCTTGACTGTTTGTAAAATACTTTGAAGGAAAACGTCCACCTAAAATTTCCGACTTGTCTCTCACCTCCATTAGGAGGGTCCGACGTAGTCTTTCGAACTTGTCTACTTCACTTTTGTGTAGTTAAACTCTAATTTTTCTTTAGTAACGATGACAGAACCAATAAATTATAAAAGAGGTTATTTTTGGTAAAATTAGTTAAGTTTAAACCAATGAGGACTTTAAGTGAAAAAACTTTGTATTTCTCTGTCATAGGTGACCGAAACGTAATGAAGACAGTGAAAAAACAACAATAAAAACCGTAAGGAGTATATATACTATACACTTTAACAATCAAAAGTCAAAAGGTTTTGAGGACTGAAACGGTGACAAAAATCTAATTACTATCTTTAATAACTACGGTTAGAAAAACGGGATTCAACTAGTTTTGTTAACGGGAGTTAAAGATAAATAAATTTACTTCCTGACTTTAGTTCTTAGTTAATTTTCTCGGGAGTAAGGATCAAAATTTCCGATGTTGTGTTTACAAAGATAATATGTATAAACGTTGTAATATCTGTTATTGTATTAATCTGTGGATATTTTAAGACTAAATAGCTACATCGTTTTAATGTTGTGAGGAATGTAAGAACAATTCCATTATGTCAAATATAAAGGTTAAGTCAAGTCAGTTAGTCAGTTCACGGTGAGAAACGCTGGGGTACCTGACGTCGTACGGTCCGAAGGGACAGGTAGTGGTTGAGGACTTCAAACGAGTTTGAGTATAGATAAGTCAACCACTACAGTAGGTTGGTAGAGTAGGAGACAGTAGGAGAAGAGGAGAGAAGTTAGAAAAGGTCTTAACTCCAGAAAAGGTTACTCAGTCAAGAAGTGTAGTCTACCGGTTTCATAACCTCAAAATCGAAGTCTTACTCAGGAGGGTTACTTATAAGTCCTGACTAAAGGAAATCCTACCTGACCCACCTAGAGGAACGTCAGGTTCCCTACAAGTTCTCAGAAGAAATTGTGGTGTCAAGTTTTCGTAGTTAAGAAACCGTAAGTTGAAAGAAATATTAGGTTGAGGGTGTAGATGTGTACTGATGACCTTTTTGGTATCGAAACTAATCTACCTGAAACAACCCTTTCATTACAGAGAAGAAAGATTATATGACAGATCCAACCAGTATCGAAAAGAAGGTTCCTCATTCACAGAAAATTAAAGTACCGAGGTCAGTGGTAGACGTCACTAAAACCTTAGGTTTTTTTATTTTTCAGCCAGTGACAAAGGAAACAAAGGGGTAGATAAACGGCACTTCATTACCCTGATCTACGGTACTAGAACAAAAAGACTTACAACTCAAAATTCGGTTGTAAGAGTGACAGAAGAAAGTAAAAGTAGATCTTCGAGAACTCAAGAAAAGTGAAAGACGGTAAATTCTCACCACAGTAGACACATAGACTCCAATGACTATAAAGAGGGTCATTAGAACTAAGGTCGAACACGAAGTAGGTCGGGTCGTAAAGTGTACTATATGAGACGTATATTTAACTTATTCGTCCCACTGTTATATTTTGGAACATGAGGAAAGGGATAAACCTTGGTCGGACAACAAGGTACACGTCAAGATTGACAACGAAGGACTGGACGTATGTCCAAAAAGTCCTCTGTCCAGATCACCTGACCATAATAAAAGGTGTCATAAAACACTAGGTGTGTCAGTTTCCGGAACCGTATGAGTTGTTTCGTCTACAAAGAGACCTTGAGAGAACGTAAAAGATACTAGGTTGTTTATAACCGTTAGACTATAGACCAAGGAGACGGAAAAGATTTAGGTCGAACTTGTAGACCTTGAAGTACCAAGTACATGGAAACTTCGGACCGAACCTCTTAAAACTCGTAATGAAACGATCATACACTCTATTCACGTCAACACGCTAAATGATTGTACACTCTACTCACGAATATAAAAGTTTTGGAGAATTTAATCCCCTCATAAACAAGGTCTACTAATTTTATGCGATCCGATCTTAATAACATTTACGGAATATAAAGGAAAACTCTCTGATCTTTTATTGTAAGTGGTAAAAATAAGTTAGTCAGTTATGAATAGGAGACGATTGTACACAGACAAAATATTACGTAACGTTACAGAAATTTTTCGAGTAAAGTTTATAATAATAGTCTTTTTTGAGTCTTCATGAAATTCAGAGAATCAAGAAACCAATAGTAATCTATTTTCCCTTTTTTATTACGGTAGATAACTGAACCGAAAAAGGAAAAAACAACAACGATAAAAAAAAAAAAAAAGAATTTACCGAAATCCGTACCACTTGAAACAATTAAAGTTCTTCATGAGGAACCACTCAATCCACCGAGTTTACTTTATTCAGTTCTTTCACTTTTTACAAGTACAACACAAACTACGAAAACTTTAAAAGACACAGTTCTATCAAACGGATGTCTGTATAAAAGGGTGAAAGAGATTCAACAAAACGGTATGGACGGTTGATTAAGGAATCTGTGTAAAGAGAAATACCACGAGAAAGTTTTACGTAACGAATCAAGTCAACTTTGAACATTTTGGAGAATGTAAAAAAAATTCTTTCACGGGAAATTGAAATAAAATTCCATTTTTTACCTATATAGTGAAGTATATAAAGTGTACAATAGTTCGATTCAAAACATGAAGGGAGTACTGGCATACTCGAGTCAGTAGATTAGTAACGTAAACCTTTTTGTTCACCAATATTACTCTCAAAATTTAAGAAGGAAATAAGAAAAAAACGAAGAATTAAATGGGAATTCTCTATATTCAATTAATGTAAAACACAAAAATTGGAATTCGTTTCATATGAAATAAAAGACACCATTCTGTCGTAAAAGACATAACACGGAAAGTATATATAGTATATAAAAATGACATATCCCCTTTCATATCGTATGACGGATGAGACACTGTTCGTGGTACTTACTAAACTTTACATATATAAGTAATTTATGATTTATATATAATTCGAATAAATTCTTAATCTTTAGATTCAATGACTTATACATTTCGTTAAAGTTTTAGTATCTTAATTATTGACAGTCCCTATTTAGAAATTCCATTGTATTAACGGTTTTTATATAGTAAAAAAGAGTTGAAATATCATAATGACTATACCAAGTTGGACATATTATGATTCGTACTTCACTGATACATTCTTATAGAGAACTCGAGGTTCTTGGTTTGCCTCATCTACGAATTACCACTATGTCTCTTCACTACACGAAATCACTTTATTGAGAATCGAATCTGTTTTTGTTCTTTGACTAAGAAGAGTAATTTTAGAGTAAATTCGGATAGGAAGAATACAGTTTAGTGGTTTTTCTTCTGTGTGTATCTGTCGTTCTTTCGTGTCTTTTCTTTCGTGACTTATCTCGTCTTAAGTTAAAAATTCATTTGTCAGTAAGATTCACTTTATTCATTTTGGTTCATGTCACCTAGGAGTAACAAGTAGCTAAGATACAAACTCTTAGAGAAAAGTGGTTTTGAAGACATACTGGGAGGGTCTTGTTATCAGTGTCCTAATTGTATACGTTTGTTGATATGTATTTCATCTATTGGTTGTTCCTGGATGACATATCGTGTCCCTCGGTATGTGTTAAATACATTATGGATATTCCCTTTTATTAATCTTTTACTTATATATATATGTGTACGCGTGTGCATATATGTTTTATGTGAATATCCATAATATATTTAATACACACATATATATACACACACACACACACATATTGATTTGGTGACACAACATATGGATTGTGTTATAACATTTAGTTTATATGAGGTTAAATTTTTTTTTTTTTTTCATTTTGTCTTTGTTGGTGTTTTGTGGACACCACAAAAGACCAGTACACCCCTATATGTGTCTTACTGTTTTCAAGTTTAATGAGTTGTGTGTAAAGGTCGACTACAGTTTATTCTGCTGTCGAATGGAAGAACAGAGTCAGGAGTATGACGTTTGTCAACAAGAAAAACATCAGATAAATTCACAGTGTCAAGAAGACAAAAAACACGAAAAAACAACTAATAAAGTGCAAAGATTTAACGGGAGTTCTCATCATAGTTTCACGAAAGATAGATGATTTTCACGTCCTTTCGAGACTACATGGTAGATTTCTCTTATGTCTACAATCCTGATATCGGACGGTCCGAGGAGACAAGTACCCTAAAAGGTCCGTTCTTATGACCTCACCCAAAGGTAAAGGAGGAGGTCCCCTAGAAGGGTTGTGTCCCTAACTTGACCACAGAGGACACAGAGGAAGTAACCATCCGTCTAAGAAGTGGTGACTCGGTTACCCTTCCGGTGACTGACACTCAAGTTAAAATTATTTCGTTGCAACATAATTTAATCCACAGAAATTTTATT
The DNA here is from genome assembly GCA_006410555.1 of Capra ibex. Taxonomy (NCBI): domain Eukaryota; kingdom Metazoa; phylum Chordata; class Mammalia; order Artiodactyla; family Bovidae; genus Capra; species Capra ibex. Next base: position 17,985,753 of record SJYO01048061.1, on the reverse strand, counting down.
CGTATATATTTTGTTTCGATACAAAACTAAACAACTGTTTTTTACAATCCTGATCTTCGAACGTCCTTTGCTTAAAACATAAAGAGGATCCTTGTTACCAAACACGATTCAGTGAAGTCAACACAGGCTGAGAAACTCTGGGGTACCGGACTTCGGGTGGTCCGAGGAGACAGGTACCCTAAGAGGTCCGTTCTTATAATCTCACCCACCGGTAGAGGAGGATATCCCCTAGAAGGACTGGGTCCCTAGTTTGAGAACAGAGAATGTAGAGGACATGACCGTCCGCCTAAGAAATGGTTGATCGTGGTGGACTCTCCCGGGATCCTTTTTACCTAGTCATGAGTGACTTATCACTTACTAAGTCAAAAACGTCTCTGAAATATCTTGTATTAATGACCCTTATTGTTTTTAACTTATATCAATCGTAAGAAGGTTTTGTAGTCTCACCCATTTAGATTCAAACGTTCTATCAAATTTTAGTAGTCGTGAAATATCAGAAATATTTACGATCTGATATTATGAAGTCAGTCATAGTTCTCTATAATAGTGTTATTTTATAATAGAGAGTAAATGATCTTTGTTTCAGTAAGACTTAAAGGTTAACATGAATTACGATTGTAGATTTTAGTAAAGGACTTATAAATTGTTAACGAAAACATTTCCGTTATCATATGATAACATGATTTTTTACTTAAAAATAAGTCAGTGAGGAGAAACCTTCTAAAAGAATATGATCTTTTTCGTTCGTTAGGATTTATATTAAAAAACACTTACGTATTATTCCATCCACTAGTAGAAATTCATGGAAACTTAAAAAAAAGTTTAAATAGATATTGAATAAAGAGTGAATCCACTACAAGGACACACTTTAGTAAAATATATATGAAAATACTATTATTTTGAAATTTGTTGTTATCATTCAATTGTATTCGTGACTACGTATTTTTCCATTAAGAGACACGTAGGTACTCTCTTTGATAATTACTAAAAAAACGTCTAACATCAACTTAGTCTATTATTTTTAATTATTGTGTAAAGGAAGATCGAGATGACCGTTTTGTTTCATAAATTCTGTTTAGATGACACTACGTAATTTGCGTGTCGTTACCACGATAAAATCTACAATCAGATCCAGATAAAACCATTAATAAAATTTTATTTGTAGATAAATAAGAACCAAGAAAAGTATCGTAATGTGTATAAACTGAGTTCTCTTCTGGTCAGGTGTCGAACGTCTATTTGACAACAAACCTTCTTTGAACTTAGTACTTTCCTTTGTATAAACCTGTTTTTTATTTACGTATATACCTAAAAATGTTTTAAATACATCGACTAAGTAAATAGATTATTAAGTTATGTGTGAATAAATAAATATTTTTAAGGTTCGGTTATATAAAACTTCGTTTCGGAAACTTGTCAGTGTTTATCAACAAAGTTTAATATATACAAATTCGGGACTTCTTTTATATCTTTCTTTGTATAAAAAAGGAAAATTCTACCCTTAAGAGAACAATTCCGTGTCATTATGTTTTAATAATCGTTAAAAAAAATTCAATCCTTCTAGATATTTCTCAGTTCAAAACCCTTTCAGTGTAGTGAAGAGACTTAAATACAAAGGAGTAGATATTTTACCCCTATTATTGGTATTGGTAATACTAATAACCAATACCCTTCGATTATACCCTTCGATATCCTTCGATTAACTATTAGTAATACTGATTATAAATTATTAATGAATTTCTGACAAAATATAATATTCGGTAACAATAATAGTTGTGACCTACGAGACGTTATGTTTTACTCAAATTTAAATTATATTGTTATGTTAAAAAAGATTTTCTCTGTCTCCTCTACCGATGGTTTACTTTGAAAACTTCTTTACTTTGTAAAATTCTATAATAAGAGAAATAAGTAATACCAAGGAACTGTTACGACATATATAAAAGTACAAACTCCTATATTTCTTTTGTTTTTTCCAACTTTTCCGTGACTCATTTCTACTAACAAGAGTACAAGAAAAACAACTTGTCAGCGATTCAGTATAGGTTGAGAATGTGAGATTCACATTATTAATGTGATTCAGGTAGTGTGGTCCAAAGGAGTCGGAAGTGATAGAGGACCTCAAGCAAGTTTAAGTACAGGTGACTCAGTCATTACGATAGCTTGAGAAAGTAGGAGACACCGAAAAAAGAGGAAAACGGAAGCTAGAAAGGGTCGAAGGTCCGGAAAAGATAACAAAGTGGGAAGTGTAGTCCACCAATTTCATAACCTCGAAGTCGAAATCGTAGTCAGGAAGGTCATTTATAGGTCCCAACTAAAGGAAATCCTAATTAACCAAACTAGAGGATCGTCAGGTTCCCTGAGAGAAGTTCTCAGAAAAGGTCTTGGTGTTAAGTTTTCGTAGTTAAGAAACCGAGAGTCAGAAGAAATACCAGGTTGAGAGTGTAGGTATGTACTGATGACCTTTTGGTGTCGAAACTGATATGCCTAGAAACAGTCGTTTCCCTACTCAAACCAAAAACATTTTATGAGACAAATCCAAACAGTATCGAGAGTAAGGTTCCTTGTTCGTAGAAAATTAAATTACCGACGTCAGTGGTTGTCGTCACTAAAACCTTGGGTTCTTTTCTTTTAGACAGTGACAAAGGTTTAAAAGGGGTACATAACCGGTACTTCACTACCCTGGTCTACGGTCCTAAAATCAAAAAACTTACAACTCAATTTTCACTCAAAAAGTGAGAGGAGAAAGTGGAAATCGTTCTCCGAGAAATCAAGGAGAAGTGAAAGACGATATCTCACATAGTAGAAGTATAGATTCCAACAACTATAAAGAATGACATTAGAACTAAGGTTGAACCTAAGTAGATCGAACCGTAAAGTGTACTACATGACACGTATATTCAATTTATTTGTTCGTTGTTATGTATCGGAACAGTATGAGGAAAGGGTTAAAACTTAGTCAGTCAAGAGGACAAGATTGATAACAGAGAACTGGGCATTTGTCTAAAAGAGTCTTCTGTCCATTCCACAAGTCCATAAGAGTAGAGAAATTCTTAAAGGGTCAAACAGCACTAGGTGTGTCAGTTGACGAAATCACGTCAGTTAACTCGTCTTTATCAACAAAAAGACCTTAAGGAAAAAAAAAAAAGATACTAGAACACTTACAACCGTTAAATTAGATACGAAGGAGAGGGAAAAGATTTGAATCGAACATGTAAAACTTCAAGATCCAAGTCTATAACGACTGCGGATCGACCTCTTCCTTTACCGTTGGGTGAGGTCATAAGAACGGATCTCTTAGGGTCCCTCTCTCCTCGGACCACCCGACGACAGATACCCCAGCGTGTCTCAGCCTGTACTGACTTCACTGAATCGTACGTACGTACGTAACCTCTTCCTTTACCGTTGGGTGAGGTCATAAGAACAGACCTCTTAGGGCCCCTACCTCCTAGGACCACCCGACGGTAGATACGCCCGCGTGTCTCAGTCTGTGCTGACTTCACTGAATCGTTGTCGTCGTCAATTTCCTAAAACTCGTAATGGAATGATCGTACACTTTATTCATATTAACATACTATCAAACTCGTAAGAAACCGTAACTGAAAGAAACTCTAACCTTACTTTTGACTGGAAAGGGAAGGACACCGGTGACGACTTAAAAGGTTTAAACGACTGTATAACTCACGTGGTGAAATTTGTAGTAGAAAACCCTAAAATTTAATGAGTCGACCTTAGGGTAGTTCAGATCATCGAAATGAATATCAATTGTAAAGGATACCGGGTGAACTGAAGTACAAGGTCCTATAGACCGAGATCCACTCACTGGTGTGGTAACACACAAGTATATATATATATATGACTTTAGTGACAAAGTCTTTCTTTGTCTGCCTATGTGTCTCTACATTCAGTATATATAAGTTACTAAAAAGTAAAGTCCTTTTAGTCATCAATTTACTTACCAAAGAAAACGAGAGACATACCTTTCCTTAAAAAGTTGAACAGATTAACTAATTGTAGGACATATATTACCTTTGTGTATTCAAGGTTGAAAGATAAAGACATCTTTACAACCAATTTCGATGAGACCGTATTTGTTAAAACGGACTGTCTAATAACATGAGGTGCCCAGGAAACTTTATTACTTTACTACTGTTTCTACATTAATTATGTTATCCAGTAAATCAAACACTTGGATGTATTTAATGTACTTGTCGTTACGAAGAGTTTTGAATATTTAGTTTACGACGACGACGACGACGACGATTCAGCGAAGTCAACACAGGTTGAGACACGTTGGGGTATTTGTCTTCGGGTGGTTCGGGGGGGCAGGGACCCTAAAAGGTCCGTTCTTGTGACCTCACCCAACGATAAATGAAGAGGTTACGTACTTTCACTTCCCACTTTCCCTTCAGCGAGTCAGCACAGGCTGAGAATCGTTGGGGTACCTGATGTCGGATGGTCCGAGGAGGTAGGTAGCCTAAAAGGTCCGTTCTCATGACCTCACCCCACGGTAACGGACGTCTACAACGATTTGGCTTCACCCATACCAAACCCTTGACTTTCACATATAAACAATGTTCAGGGGTCAACCACACCTACGATGTCAAGACACTTGATTATGAAACTAGTTGTTTTCGAATCTTTTATAGTAGTTCATCATCTCAGTCTGACCAGACTGGGGTCGGACTCGAGGTCATAGGATAAGTACAAGTTATTTAATCTTATTTATTAACAACAACAACAAGTCAGTGAGTCAGTACAGGTTGAGAAAGGTTGAGGTAATGACGTCGTACAGTCCGAAGGGACTGGAAGTGATAGTGGGTCTCAAACGAGTCTGAATATACGTAACTCAGCTACTACGGTAGGTTGTTAGATTAGGAGACAGTGGGGGTGGAAGAGAAAGACGGAAGTCAGAAAGACTCGTAATACAAGAAAAGGTTACTCAGTCGAGAAACGTAGTCCACCGGTTCTATAATTTCGACGAAATCGTCAGGAAAGTTTCTAATAAGTCCCAACTAAAAAAAAATCGTAACTGACCAAACGAGAGGAACGACAGGTTTCCTGAGTGTTCTCTTTTTTTTTTTATATATATATATACGAATGACATAAAAGTATAAGGAAAAATTATTAAATATATTTAAAATCATAAAATTTTAAAATTGAATAAAACCGATACGACTCAGAATGACGTATACCCGAAAAAGACAAACGTCCCTGATCCCCGATGAGAGATCAACACCACGTACCTGAAGAGTGACGTCAAGTCAAGTGAGTCAGTACAGGTTGAGAAACACTGGGGTACCTGACGTCGTACGGTCCGAAGAGACAGGTAGAGGTTGAGGGTCTCGAACGAGTTTGAGTACAGGTAACTCAGCCACTATGGTAGGTTGGTAGAGTGGAGACAGTAGGGGAAAAGGAGGACAGAAGTTAGAAAGGATGGTAGTCCCAGAAAAGATTACTCAGTCAGAAACGTAGTCCACCGGTTTCATAACCTCGAGGTCGAAGTCGTAGTCAGGAAAGTTACTTATAAGTCCTGACTAAAGGAAATCCTAACTAACCAAACTAGAGGAACGTGAGATTCTCAGAAGAGGTTGTGGTACCAAGTTTTCGTAGTTAAAAACTAAGAGTCGAAAGAAAAATCAGGTTGAACACTGAGTCGACTATTTCTTAGACGGACTTTGCGTCCTCGGGACCCAAACTAGGGACTCAACCCTTCTAGGAGACCCTTTCCCTTTTCGATTAGTGAGGTCGTACGACCGGATCTCTTAAGGTATCTGACATATCAGGTACCCTAGTGTTCCTCAACCTGTGCTGACTCACAAGAAGAGTGTAGGTATGTACTGCTGACCTTTTTGGTATCGAAACTGATCTGTCTTGAAACAACCGTTTCGATACAGAGACGAAAAATTATGTGACAGATCCAACCAGTATCGAAAAGAAGGTTCCTTGTTCGTAGAAAATTAAAGTACCGACGTCAGTAGTAGACGTCACTAAAACCTCGGGTTCTTTTATCAGAGAGTGACAAAGGTAACAAAGGGGTAGATAAAGGGTACTTGACTACCCTGTCATACGGTACTACAATCAAAAAACTTACAACTCAAAATTCGTCACCGAAGAGAATAACGTCTCATGTCTGAGATCACAAGTATCCGAAGCAATGACGTCGTATATCCGAGTCATCAATACCGAGGATCCGTGATCTTGTGTCTAAGTTATCAACACCACGTACCTGAATCCAAGAGACGTCGAACACCCTAGGAGGGTCTGTTCCCTAGTTTGACCACAGAAGATGTAACGATGTACCTAAGAAATGGTTCCTTCATAGAAAAAAAATCAAAAATATAACTAACCAATTTTTTTTTATTGTTGTTGTTGTTGTTGGGACATCGGATTTAGAACCCAACGATTTCTATTACCATTCACTAGGTTCAATGTTTTGGATAATTGGTCCATATAAAATCTCATTTACTATATACATAGACGAAGTTTATGTAAAACCTTATATATCTTGTAATACATTATTTATCTCAATGAACGACGTAAAATTTTCTTAAGTTTATATACAAAGATCAAATAAGATTCTTTTAGACCCCACACAAAATTTAGGATGATTAACTGTCTTAAACCTTGTTACTATGTCGACTCGACCTTAAACTCCTTCCCGGTATTTTTATTCGTCAATATAGGGACTTCTTCGATCTCTATTAGATATTTTACTTACGAACCAGTACAAAAGGTCTGTAAAGTTAAGATCCAGTAGTCGATTTATTCGTCAACTACTATCCTAACAAATCCACGATACAAAATAATAAAATCCTGTTCTCTACGGATCCGAATTCATCTAATTTAGTAAGTAGGTTTAAGATTTTCGATCGTTCTTGTTTCAATCCTAAGTTTAGGTCCAACAGATTAAGGTTCAGGGAGTAAGAAAACTGTTTATAGGAACACCAATAATCTTTCTGAAGACTATGTGACTACGTAACTTAAACCGTAACCATCGAAGGTTAAACTAAAGACTCTTCTTAAACCCCGGTTTCGAACACGAACAAAATGCATAGAAATAATTTCAAAATAAAAGACTTTGTTAAGAAATAAAGGGAAATAAATACTGTTAAACTTATTGTATTAAATAAAAAATTGTTTCGTAAAATAAATAAAAAAAATTAATAAAGTATTAAAGAAACCAAATAAAAATTTAAATTCATATCAGGGAAAATAACGTAGGTTGTGGTTTAGAGTCATTTAAATTGTAACCATTCACTTATAAACAAAATTTAAAAAAGAAGTGTTCGTTAATATTATTATGTAAAGGGACTTAAGAACTAGAGGACGATAGAGATATCGTCTAGTCATGACTGTTTCTATTGAAAATCGAAGTTTACTTCGCTCTTAAATTTTATTCAAGTAAAACTAAAGTATCACGTTACCTTGTAAAAACCTAATAAATTTCTTTTATTGTTAAGATTCTTATAAAAAAGGGGGAATACCCAAAACATACCTAAAGTATATAGGTTTCATTGTATTATCAAACGGTAGAGGAAAATACAGTGTCATTGACATTAACTTAGTCTTTATACTTATGATTTTAAGATGGGTAAATAGTCACAATTGTCACTACCTAAAAAGGGAAGGAGAGTGTTATATCTCTGAATCACTTTTTCTTTGAAACGACGTCACCTTGTCTCGAGGTGTAAAAAAAAAAAAAAAGTAAACAAGTCTTCCCTAAAATAAGTTTCTAGAGTAAGAAATGACACCTTCCCTTCTTATATTATCAATAAAGGGTGTATAGACTGGGTCTGTTAATTTTTCAACTAGAAATCACACGTCAGTCCTTTTCTTTTTTTTTTTTTTAGGCACCAGAAGTCGTTTCCTTTTGGTAAGTCTTAAGTACGCAAAAATGTAACATTAACCTCGGTACTGGAATCGTATCTCATTCTCTATTTGTGTAACTGAAGGTAGGTGCCTCTTCAACCAAAGATTACATCTTATAAAGATTCATGACCGATAGAAGTCTACGGGCGGAAAGAGATCGTCGCCATAATTGGGACGATTTTCACAAGGAATTACGTCAGATTAACTGTCGGACTTACACTCCGGCTCGGTGGAGTAGCGGGGAAGACGATTGGTAGGCCCCGGAACAAGGACCTGTCTCTTATCGACTGCCGAAGTCAATACGACCCCAGTATTATAGTAACCGACCAATGAAAAGTTTACTAGTGCTATTGTCAAGGTTTCCAAGTCAGCATAGTGAAATATACCCTTCGTTAGTGAATGTATCCTTTCATTCTGTTCATACTTGAATCAGAAAAGTACTTTGATTTTTATGAGATCTCTTTAATTCTTAAACTATTTGAATGTAGACTCTTTTGTTAGTGTATTCAATAGTAACAGATAAACCCCTTTGAGGATTAATATAAACTAATCCTTTTGTATAAAATTATCATCATTAAAGTAAAAATAACATAGGTGAGATAAACATATAGATGAACATTTAAAATTTTTTTCAAAAATTCTTCGATCCGTCGAAAAATTTGTCATTCAGTAGAAAAAAATGTCTTTAGTTATATGAAATAAAGATATAATGACCTATATATGTATATTTAATTCGGAATTTTAATTGTTTTTATTCCAAACTTTTTAAATACTCTTTGTCAATTTTCAATGGACGTATAGAAGAAAAATCAAAGCAGAAAGTAGTATATGAAACCGTAACATTTTAACAAAATTAATTCATGACATCCAAAAGAATCAGTAGTGGTCATTCATCATCTCCTTTAGAGTTGAAACAAATATCCCTCCTTCCATCTAGTATACAAATAAAGTATACTACTTAAGAAGAAATATTTGGTGTTTATTACATGAAGACCAACTTTTTTGTAAATAGTGTCAGATTTACATCTCACGGTAGATCACTACATATTCTCAATGTAGTCCATATCCTAAGTCCTTTATAATGATGAAGATGTTACAATTGAAGTCATGTCTAAATAGAAATTAGATCCGTTATACTGAATATAAGTTATAATTAGATCACATGTGGTATTAAATTATTTGAGATTTAAAATTATGTAAAAATTGAACTTTTTATAACTTTTGAGTTACTTTTACAAATAGCATTGTTGTCTCTTTAATAAAAGTACATCTAATTCTTAGTTTATCTAACGTGACCAGAATTGTAAATTTGTAAACGTAAATTAATTGTGATTTACTGGTATAAGTCCCAATGTTTGTGAGGGGTTGTTTAGAAACAACTACCCAATTTAGTCTCTTGTGTATTTCTTATGTACAAAATTTTGTATAACAAAGTTCACAGTTATATTTCGTCATTGTCGTTGTCTAAATCTTTATTTTGATAAAAATTTCTAAAACAGTCAAAACTCATAAAAAGAGAATATCCACAAACTAAAAAAGATCTAATAATTTGATATGTAACAGAAATTTTAATTTGTATTATTAAGTACTTTTCTTTGGGTTCCTTGTATTTCAAACCGTTTCCTTTCCTTCTTTCCCCTTTACTCTTATTTTATTTCTAGTTCCTTCTCTTTCGTCCTTTTCCGTCCCTCCTCTTCTATTGAAATGACTTCTAGAGACACGGTCGAGGACATTGTCTACGATATTGTCTCCACTGAAGTAAAGAAACATGGGGTAAAATCATCCTCCCGTTGGTTCTGAACCAATCCGGTTCATTGGATGAGTTCGAAAAAAATATGATTAAAATAACAAAAAACGTTCACAATTTATAACAAATAGTAGTTTAATATATAATATTGACAAAGTCACTTCGTCAACATTGTTACTATTTATTCAATTATTTGTTATTGTTATTTTGATTTATTCATATTGAATAAATCTTCAGATCTAATGTATGGTTTTCTAGATGTAAGCCTAGTATTTAAATAATGGATAAATGAAAAGTACCCTAGAACCTTTAAATGATTTCGTAAACCCTTTTTATCGTTTCCACTGTTACAAGTTAGTACACAGATGAAGTCTAGATCAAATAGTATAATTTAATCATAAATTCGAGTAAGTACCACCAGATCAATAGGAGTACAACGAACTAATACTATAAACAGGTGTTTGTTTTACTAAGAAAACGATATCTAATTTTAGTTACTCGGTTGGTTTCTTTGTATTTTTTTTTTTCGTGTATTTAGTAGGACTTTCTCAGTCCTACCAAGGGGAAATTCATATCCTAGGAGGTTATTGATCACAGAAGGGAAATATTAGTGAGTTCAATAATACCCCTTTCCCGTCTCCAAAGTCCCCTAAAGATATCTAGATTCTCTGAGACACCGGGGCACTAAGGTGAACTGTGTCATCGACATACGATTTCGTCATAAGACAGTATTAGTGACTAAAATTGTGAGAGATAAACATAAGTAAGTACCTAAGTCACATCTTCCGTCAAAAGAATTGGTTTCAGTGTACAAAAATTATTTACTGTACCTAAGTGTAATACAGGATTTTATTTCTTATGTGTAGAGAAAATAAAAATCTCAAGAACATAGACTGGTTCAAAGACTTTCTTATCGTATCAATTACGAAAGTACCTCAAAGAACTTCCCATGACTATGCTCTAGATAATATACGGTCTTTGTACCGAAGTTGAGAGTAGTTCGGTTTGTCGTAACAAGATTAAATCATAGTTGACGTTACACTACTACAAAGACACTTCTAAACGGTCAATGGACGACAGTAGTATCCTTCACTGAAACCGAGTCCATAAATCAGTCCCTCGTTCAGTGCCCCCTGTAAGGTTTTACTCGTTCCGTTAGAGACAGTAGTTCCTATACCTCTTAAAAGACATCTGATACTCAAACACATAAAGTGGAACTCTTTTTCTTCCAGTATGATTTATACAAAACGGAATCTAACGTGACAAAAGTCATTTACTTAGTCCCTATTGAACATTCATTTTTGACCGGAACTCGTTTAAAATAAGGGATTGTAATCAACAATAAACGACAAAATGTCAAGAGTAAAGATTGAGGTTAAAGGAAAACCTCTTAGTGACGTGGAGTTAAAAACATTGGAACTATCTCAACATTTAGAGTCACGCATAAGAGTGTCACCTCTTAGGATCCCCTCAAGGGTCTGTCAGGGAGATAACCTAGTTGGGAAAAGGGTTACGAAAGGAGGTGAAGGTCCACTATTAATCGTGAATCAGTTAGTCTACGAGATCGACTCGTAGAATTTATAAATGGGGTATTGGTAATTGTGTGTTTTTTTCTTTACCGAAACTCAAGTAATAAACGTTGATTCTTTGAGACTGCCTCGAAGGGGAGAGTTGACGTACTAGTACTGAGGAATGACTAATGTGTCAAAATTGTACTCGTAACTCTGAACCCTTACTTAATGAATTAGTCTTTTAATGAGTGATCTTGGGTGCCTTGGAGTGAAAATTATTAAACATCTCAAGGACCTTCATCCGTTATGTGGAAGATTCCCTGCTCTTACCTATAATTGTTCTTTCAGTAAAAGTCTCTCAATCAAAATTGTTAACAGACGGTTTATCAAGACTGAATGAATGTCTGAGGTCATTATAATATACCAATATGATAAGCCGGGGACATCTCAACTACCCCGGAGTACTCATTCACACTCACACAAGTCTTCTTTATTCACGGTATAGACCCAGTGTCAAAAATTAACGATTACGTTCTAGGAGGTCCTGTATGAAAGGGACATTGAATCGTTGGTCATTTCGATTCTACCATCGAGAAGACAGTTAAGTCTAGGGGGTCCCTGACACAACTCGTTATTAGACTACGGGGTATTTCCTACACAGTTGACCCACTTCTCATTAGAAGACAAAGAAACCGATGACTCTAAATCTCCGACTATAAAGTTATATTTTGTAGTATTGTGTCGTATGGAACTGTTTTTGTTAGTCGATAGAGTCATTATTGTATACAGTCCCCGAGTCGACTCAACCTCTCTTTCTGGACTCACCAGTCGACAGTCACTTTTGTTGTTCAGTTTGACTTTCATTGTCAATTCGGAAATTAGTGATTGGTACTATAAAATTCGACCACCAATTTGGTCTCTTGTGTGCATGTGGAGGAGAAGGTTAAAGGGGGATAACTTCCAGGTAACCTAGTCAGGTCAGTACCCGTACCATGGTGACTTCTCTCTCGGACCTTGTTTTCAAAGGATATCAAACTACTTGAGTCCACGGTTCCCGTTCCCGTTCCCTTACAGATCCTCACCCTTACCTCTTCCGCTACCTTTGAGTGAGGTCATGAGAACGGACCTTTTAGGGTACCTGCCTCCTCGGACCATCCGACGTCAGGTACCCCAGCGATTCTCAGTCTATTCTGACTCGTTGAAGTGAAAGTGAAAAGTGAAAGTATGTAACCTCTTCCTTTACCGTTGGGTGAGGTCACAAAAACGGACCTCTTAGGGTTCCTACCGTCTCGGACCACCCGACGGCAGATACCCCAACGTGTCTCAGTCTGTGCTGAGTTCACTGAATCGTCGTCGTCGTCGTCGTCTTCACCCTTTCATGACTCTTGAGTCGGTCTTAGTTCTTTTCACAGAAGTTCAAAAGGGAGGGGAGAGGGGACAATCTTCTGGAGTCGTCTCTGTGGACTCCTTCCAGAACCGGTTTCTGGGGTCTATTTTTCCTAAGACTCATTCCTTTGACCCGATCCTTAACGTCTACGTTTGGTCTCATACCGGTCGTTCCTCCAGACTCAAGAACTGACGTTGAGGGAAGTCTCTTACGTCACCTAACTGAGACGCGATTCGGTTACACCCCTCCCGTCGAAAGAAAATACTACGAGAACCATTTCTGAACTTTAATAGATATTAGTCCAGACTTTTTTTAGTGAGGAACCTAAAAACCGGTCCTCGGTTTGAAGACTTATATATGAATGTTCTGGTCTTTACATACACGAAACTGTGATCTTCATCCCTTAACTAGTAGTAGTAATAAAAATTACTGGTCTTAAAAAATCGGTTAATTGAATAAATTCAATATTCAATAGATTCCAAATAAATTCAATAGATTCCAAAACATTCAGAAGAGGCATTTACCACCGAGTCTACTATTTCTTAGACGGACATCACGTCCTTTGAACCCAAATTAAGGACCTATCCCTTCTAAGGGACCTCTTCCCTTACCGATGGGTGAGGTCATAAGAACGTACCTTTTAAGGTACCTCTCTCCTAGGACCATCCGATATCAGATACCCCAGCGTTTCCCGACCTGTATTGAATCGTTGATTGTATGTCAACCGACACATTGTTTCACGAGGTTTAGAATCACCGTATTTGTCAGTAAAATTAAACGAGTGTCAAACTCCCATTCCTTAAACCTTTCCTGATTGGACTTATCAAATAGACACTAGGAAGACCATAGTCGACCCGATCATCACAGACTTACTACTGTAAGAATCTATAGGAGAGGTTAGTGTATAGACAACGGTACCACAACAATCAGAGACACACACACACACACATACAGAGAGAGACGTTTAATCAATACTACCAAATAGAAGGTCCCAGAAGGTACATGACGCTAAAGATACTAAAGAGTGTTGAACCATTAAGGTCCCATCAATCTAAAGAAAATACCACCGACCGAAGGTTCTCCCTCTTTCTCTTAGATTGTCCTCCTATAGATCTGATTGTGTCTTGGTACAGACGGGAAATAAATAAATATAAAAGAATAATTAAATCAGTGTTTCGGGTGAGTCAAAATTTCACCAATCTTTTCATTTGAGATGGAAACCGACCTCCTTACCATTTAGTGGTATACGTCGTGTATACCTTACCCTCTGTAACAACACCAATGGAAACCTTTTGTTTAGACGACACGTAGGGTACAACCACTTAAATCCTTCTAACCTTATGATCGATCAAGTTCTTGTAGACATTGTTTCGTAAATACGCAGGATTCTCGTTTTTATATATGTTTAATGGTATTAGTTGTATATGTATATTGTACAACACCTTCTTATTTATCCTACTTTACAAATAAAATTTTGCATTACGAATAAAGATTCCCTCTGATCAAAAAATGACGAAGATATTTTAAAGGGTGTCTGAGTCCCGGTTACCGTAGAAGATAAAACATAGAGTGTCCAGATACCGAGTGTCCAGAATCGACCAAAGAGACGAGATCCAGAATGTTCCGGTTTTAGTTTAATTGGTGTCGAGTTCCAAAGGATGATCTCTAACTCCTTCCTACGTAAAAAATCGAGTAAGTTCAACAACTGACTTAAGTCAAAAAAACCCAAAAAAACCATCAATAGTCTAACTTCAGGGACAACATGACGGCCGACAATCAAGTCTGTTCAAGGAATATGAAAGAGACACCTGGGAGGTCGTTGTTTCTGAACTCAGTAACGACGCGAAAGTTAGGGTGATCGAATAAGTACCCGGTGGAGAGAAATTCAGGTCCACTTCTACACGAAAAGAAAATTCCCGAATACACTACTATTACGTGGATGGGTTCATTAGGTATTATTAGAGTGATGAAATTCCAGACATTTACAATTGGGAAAACGGTACAGTGTATTGTGTAAGAATCCAATATTCACAATCCCGTACCTATATTAATACCCCTATAAGACAGATAGTGTCTTTCTTGTTTTGTGTAAATGGACCAGTTCTGTCTACTTCTCCTATGAAATCACGATGTCTTCAACTTCTACACTGTCTTGCACCTGATAGAACTTAAATACGTCTCTTAAAACTTGATTTAGACCCAACTGATCTCAATATTCTTACATTAATCTTGTCTTTTATTATACTAGAAGAAACATAAAAATTGTCTATTTAAATGACGTCTACACCTTTTCATAAATTACTCTCCTTTGACTAAATTCCAAAGTTATAGTCCTTCTTTATTATTAGCATATATAACACCGAATTAGTATTCGAACTTTTATCTTTTTTTTTGTTAAAGTTTCCCCATCCTTACTTTCACAAATCACTAGTTGAAAAAAATTCAATACTTTCCTAGAGTCAACTGTATGTGAAACATTCACATAGATTTTTCTACTCTTCCCGTACCTTTTTATTATGAAAAACAATTTTCGTAACTATTACTAAAACTCTACACGAATCCGATAGGAATTTCTCTATAGTAACTCTATTGGTCTAAATAATTATCTAGTACTCAAGTTCTTTTTATATTTTATACATCTCCATAAATACCAAAACATAACGGAAATCTATTATTGTTAATAATATAAATCTTATATAAATATTATAATATAAATAAGAATAGATATATAAGAATATAAATCTTATGGATACGGAAGATCTTCAGATATTCCTGTGAAACCTTTCACAAAAGGTAGAAGAGAATCAGGTAAACACAAAGATATATCTTTATAGTGTCTGACCCATCGAATATTTGTTGTCCTTAATAAAAAAGTGTCAACATCTCCGGTCTTTTAGGTTCTAGTTCCATCGTCGGACCGTCCCGTTCCCGGGAGAAGGATGGAGTACGGTCGTCGAAGGGTGACACAGGAGTGTTCCGCCTTCTCCGTTCTCTTTAGTCTCCTAGAAAAATAAATTACGTGATCAGGGTAAATACTCCCGAGGTGGTAGTACTCGATTCTCGAAGGGTTTCTAGAGTAGATGGTGATTGTAGTGGAAACCCCGAAGTGACATACTAAAGTAACATACTTAAAACTCCTTGGTACTTATAAGTCTGGTAACGTGGGGAAAAGTGTCTTGTAAAGGAGTTACTGTATAATGCATGAAAAGGAATGATTTTAATAACACAAAAGAAGATTAACCGATCAAAATTATTACAAACTCGTTTTCGTACAGAAGTCCAAAAATATTAAATAGAAAAATCGTAAATTTAGAGGAATTAACCATTGATGCTAAAATCAATGTTTTAGTCACCACAGAGATCTTCGAAATAAAACGTTGTATTTACCTTGAACAGATAACCTTAAATACGTTTTTACCTTTATCGTGTCAGTTCACCCTAATCCGATCTAGACTTTATTTCACATACAGATATGTGTCCTTGTATGTGTATAGGTATATGGAGTACTCAATTTTAACACTTTTCCATTATTTTTCTTCAGTGTGTTACTTTTCGGTTTGTCTGAATACACCGGTTATCTTAAAACATCGTCCTTTAATAAAATTGTAAAAATCGGATAAATTTGACAGGAGTCTAGTCTCAATAGGACTGTATCTACGAGTTATCTATCCAGGATTCCTTTCGACAACGTGAAAATATTACTTATGATAACAAAGGTGTAGGGTAATAAGACGAACGGACAAAGGTGTAAACATCTCGTCAATAAGATCCTGAAACAATTTGAAAAGGTGTTCTGAAAGAAAAAGTTCTCATATGACTTATCTTTTTACCAGATACAACATTCTAGACTATACATCCATACATATATATGTATATATAGTTTTATATATATTTCTAAACTCGGTAATAACCTGTTAAAACAGAATCTATTTTACTCAATAAACACAAAAGTACAAGTAATCAAAGATACGTATAAAACTAAAGAAAAAACTAAAGAAGACACTAAACAACTAATAAGTCTTCACACAACAAGTTGGAGGTATACAACCTTAAAAATTATCAAAAAGAGGCCATTAACTCTAGATTAGAATTACGTAATACCAGTCTTTTCTACGAACCTTACTAAAGCTAAAAAAACTTAAATAGTTCAAATCTAAATACCGGGTCCTACACTAGATAGGACCTCTTCCAAGGTACTCGTGAACTTTTNTACTCGTGAACTTTTTTTCCACTTTAAGTAACAAAACCCCACTTTACAGGATATCTATAGTTAATCCAGATTGACTAGATTACATAGTAAATTCAAACGCAAAGAAACAATTAAAAGACAAATCAACTAGACAGGTATCCACACTCACCCCATAATTTCAGAGGGTGATAATAACACAATAAACAACTAAAGGGGAAAGTATGAACAAT